>OX465297.1:119714861-120337987 GCA_949987735.1 Leucophora obtusa | reverse complement strand
AAATGAATAAAATGAATAAAATGAGTAAAATGAGTAAAATGAGTAAAATGAGTAAAATGAATAAAATGAGTAAAATGAAAAAAATGAATAAAATGAATAAAATGAATAAAATGAGTAAAATGAGTAAAATGAGTAAAATGAGTAAAATGAATAAAATGAATAAAATGAATAAAATGAATAAAATGAATAAAATGAATAAAATGAATAAAATGAATAAAATGAATAAAATGAATAAAATGAATAAAATGAATAAAATGAATAAAATGAATAAAATGAATAAAATGAGTAAAATGAGTAAAATGAGTAAAATGAGTAAAATGAATAAAATGAATAAAATGAATAAAATGAGTAAAATGAGTAAAATGAGTAAAATGAGTAAAATGAGTAAAATGAGTAAAATGAGTAAAATGAGTAAAATGAGTAAAATGAGTAAAATGAGTAAAATGAGTAAAATGAGTAAAATGAGTAAAATGAGTAAAATGAGTAAAATGAATAAAATGAATAAAATGAATAAAATGAATAAAATGAATAAAATGAATAAAATGAATAAAATGAATAAAATGAATAAAATGAATAAAATGAATAAAATGAATAAAATGAATAAAATGAATAAAATGAATAAAATGAATAAAATGAATAAAATGAATAAAATGAATAAAATGAATAAAATGAATAAAATGAATAAAATGAGTAAAATGAGTAAAATGAGTAAAATGAGTAAAATGAGTAAAATGAGTAAAATGAGTAAAATGAGTAAAATGAGTAAAATGAGTAAAATGAGTAAAATGAGTAAAATGAGTAAAATGAGTAAAATGAGTAAAATGAGTAAAATGAGTAAAATGAGTAAAATGAGTAAAATGAGTAAAATGAGTAAAATGAGTAAAATGAATAAAATGAATAAAATGAATAAAATGAATAAAATTAATAAAATGAATAAAATGAATAAAATGAATAAAATGAGTAAAATGAGTAAAATGAGTAAAATGAGTAAAATGAGTAAAATGAGTAAAATGAATAAAATGAGTAAAATGAGTAAAATGAGTAAAATGAGTAAAATGAGTAAAATGAGTAAAATGAGTAAAATGAGTAAAATGAGTAAAATGAGTAAAATGAGTAAAATGAGTAAAATGAGTAAAATGAGTAAAATGAGTAAAATGAGTAAAATGAATAAAATGAATAAAATGAATAAAATGAATAAAATGAGTAAAATGAGTAAAATGAGTAAAATGAGTAAAATGAGTAAAATGAGTAAAATGAGTAAAATGAGTAAAATGAGTAAAATGAGTAAAATGAGTAAAATGAATAAAATGAATAAAATGAAGTAAAATGAGTAAAATGAGTAAAATGAGTAAAATGAGTAAAATGAGTAAAATGAGTAAAATGAGTAAAATGAGTAAAATGAGTAAAATGAATAAAATGAAAAAAATGAATAAAATGAATAAAATGAATAAAATGAATAAAATGAATAAAATGAATAAAATGAGTAAAATGAGTAAAATGAGTAAAATGAGTAAAATGAGTAAAATGAGTAAAATGAGTAAAATGAGTAAAATGAGTAAAATGAGTAAAATGAGTAAAATGAATAAAATGAATAAAATGAATAAAATGAATAAAATGAATAAAATGAATAAAATGAATAAAATGAATAAAATGAGTAAAATGAGTAAAATGAGTAAAATGAGTAAAATGAGTAAAATGAGTAAAATGAGTAAAATGAGTAAAATGAGTAAAATGAGTAAAATGAATAAAATGAATAAAATGAGTAAAATGAGTAAAATGAGTAAAATGAGTAAAATGAGTAAAATGAGTAAAATGAGTAAAATGAATAAAATGAGTAAAATGAGTAAAATGAGTAAAATGAGTAAAATGAGTAAAATGAGTAAAATGAGTAAAATGAGTAAAATGAGTAAAATGAATAAAATGAATAAAATGAATAAAATGAATAAAATGAATAAAATGAATAAAATGAATAAAATGAATAAAATGAATAAAATGAATAAAATGAATAAAATGAGTAAAATGAGTAAAATGAGTAAAATGAGTAAAATGAGTAAAATGAGTAAAATGAGTAAAATGAGTAAAATGAGTAAAATGAGTAAAATGAGTAAAATGAGTAAAATGAGTAAAATGAGTAAAATGAATAAAATGAATAAAATGAATAAAATGAATAAAATGAATAAAATGAATAAAATGAATAAAATGAGTAAAATGAGTAAAATGAGTAAAATGAGTAAAATGAGTAAAATGAGTAAAATGAGTAAAATGAGTAAAATGAGTAAAATGAATAAAATGAGTAAAATGAGTAAAATGAGTAAAATGAGTAAAATGAGTAAAATGAGTAAAATGAGTAAAATGAGTAAAATGAGTAAAATGAGTAAAATGAGTAAAATGAGTAAAATGAATAAAATGAATAAAATGAATAAAATAAATAAAATAAAATAAATAAAATAAATAAAATAAATTAGTAAATAAATAAGTAAATAAATAAGTAAATAATAAAATGAATAAAATGAATAAAATGAATAAAATGAATAAAATGAATAAAATGAATAAAATGAATAAAATGAGTAAAATGAATAAAATGAATAAAATGAATAAAATGAATAAAATAAATTAGTAAATAAATAAGTAAATAAATAAGTAAATAAATAAGTAAATAAGTAAATAAATAAATAAATAAGTAAATAAATAAATAAGTAAATAAATAAGTAAATAAATAAGTAAATAAATAAGTAAATAAATAAGTAAATAAATAAGTAAATAAATAAGTAAATAAATAAGTAAATAAATAAGTAAATAAATAAGTAAATAAATAAGTAATAAATAAGTAAATAAATAAGTAAATAAATAAGTAAATAAATAAGTAAATAAATAAGTAAATAAATAAGTAAATAAATAAGTAAATAAATAAGTAAATAAATAAATAAATAAATAATAATAGATATTTCCTGTAAATTTTCAGCCCATTTGAAGCTACGATGTAAAATCGCCGTACTACTACCCGAAAAAGAACGTGGTATTTTTATATGAATATAAAACTTATAGTAGTTTGTTGTTTACCATAGAATACTGTCATATAAAAATTAACTTTTTCTGAAAAGAGTATTTTTTTGTAAAAAAGTACTTTTTTTTGGAAAAAAAAGTAAATTTTATAAAAAAAGTACTTTTTTTTGGAAAAAAAAGTAAATTTTATAAAAAAAGTACTTTTTTTTGGAAAAAAGTAAATTTTATAAAAAAAAAATTTATAAAAAAAGTACTTTTTTCAAAAAAAAAAAGTAAAATGTAAATTACCATAGAAGACTGTCATATAAAAAGTAACTTTTTTCTGAAAAAAGTACTTTTTTTTTTGTAAAAAAGTACTTTTTTTTGGAAAAAAAAGTAAATTTTATAAAAAAAAAAATTTTAAAAAAATACTTTTTTTAAAAAAAAAGTACTTTTTTATAAAATGAAAAAAGTAAAATGCACTTTTTTTCGAAAATATTACTTTTTCGTAAAAAAATTTTTTTTTCCGAAAAAGTTACAAAAAAGTAGCTTTTTTTTAAATAATTTTTTTTTTGGAAAAAAGTATTTTTTTCGAAAAAAGGTACATTTTTATGTAAAATTTACTTTCTGCTATGTTTTTCGGTCTACCCGGTCTTCGGTCTACCCGGTCTTCGGTCTAACCCGGTCTACCCGGTCAGATCGGTTTTCACAACCGGTCTTACGGTCTACCCTGTTAATCGGTCTTGACCGCAGGCCCTAATTTATATATCTTTGCATTTATGAGTCAGTTATGAATAAGATTTGAGTCATTTATGAGTATTGAAAAAATTTAAAAAAAATTTAAAAAACATTTTTAATACACTCATAAATATGAGTCTATTATGTTTCATTTATGACTCTAAATTTTGAGCATTCTGCAAATGCTCGTATTTTAGAGTCTTTTATGAGTCATAATTTCTGAGCGCTCAGAAAAATGTTGGGTGGGTAAACATATTTTTCCTTTACCTGAATAGTACTTTTGGCCAAAAAACGACGATCTTGGCCCACAGTGCTATGGAATGATTGAATTCTTAAATCGCAATTCTGCACATCAAATGAAGTCTTGATTGGTCTTAATCAATTTAATTTTAAAGACTTCAATCATTTTTTCATTTTTCGATTTGTTCAATCACGGAATTCAATCATTAGGAATTCAATCGTTGGGAATTCAATCGATTTATGGTTTATTCGTTGAGCAATTTGGGAATGACATTCGATTTTCTTCATTCGATTTATAATTTTGAAAACAAACAACTTAAACACAGCCGTAAAGCACTGGATTACACAAAATAGAAGTTAAAGTTGAGTTTAGGTGCAGTGCTCCGTTCGGCTACAGATTTTTACCACAGTTAAAATTTTTTATTTGGATTTCAAAACAATGTTGTAATAACAACAAAGGATAAAAATAGCATTGTTAGATTTCGTTGATATTAGTCTAAGTTGAGTTGTTGATATCAAATTCGATTTGCTTTCAACTGTTACATAAGTAGACAATTATTAATTATTAACCCATTCAAGCCGAAAATACGTATTCTGTCTTGCTGGTCTTATCGAATTCTTTCAAAACTTTTTATTCTTTGTAATTTACTTGTAAAAATTGTATCATCTTTTTTTAATTTGAAAAATAATTTAAACAGAAAGTGATATTAATTTATGATCTAAAGTCAAACTAAAAGAACATTAATTTAAAAAATTTTATGTCATATTAAAGCCATTTCTATTACCTTTCCAATGGTCCTCATATTGTCATAAATCCGATAATAAATAGTAGAGATACGGACAAGTTCATGTTTCAACTTTGACCCAAAATAGGGGCCTTCGACGAAAAAAAAATATTTTCCCCTATTCAGCCCAAGAAGTACTGTCTGTTAATTTTAATTTTACTATAATAAAATAACATAATTGTTAACTTTAAAATTGTTTTAAATCGAATGAAGAAAATCAAATGTCATTCCCAAATTGCTCAATCAAATGATAAAAAATTGATTGCGTGATTGAATTCCCAAATTGTCAATCGAATGAGTAAGAAATCGAATGAATTCCTAAAGATTGAGTTCAAAGATTGACAAAATCGAATGAGATAAATTGATTGAATTCCTTAAAAGTGAATTCGATCGAATGAATTCCAAAGAATGAAGTCTCTGCGAATGGTTAAAAATGAATTCATTTAGAAAGAAATCGAATGGCATTTTTAGGGACTTCATTCAAAATAGAATTCATTTTTCGAAGCTCTGTTCTTATGACACAATTACACGCGAGAAAAAACTGCTAGATATAGAGCAAAACCGCCTCTAAATATCTACATTTTGAATGAATTATGCTACTAAGGCAGCGATGCCAACTTAGCGCTTTACGCGCAATATTTAGCGCGTTCGCACTACCCAAAACTCGAATTATTTTCTGTTTTTACGTCTAAAATTGTTCTTAAAAATGATTTTGATTTAAAATTTGTGTTAGAAAATCATCAATTTAAAAGCATCAATTTTGTGGTATTAAGTTTTATTTTCCCAAATAAGTGCTTCTTAACGCTTTTTGACTATCTTGTCGCTTAATTTAATTAAAAAATTACACATTTTTATTAAATCTATCATCTAGCGGTTTCAAGGACGCTGTGGTGTAATGGTTAGCGCACACATATCGAAGCGTCACCCTTCGGTGCTCCCATAGAACTTCATCCCACCGAAGTAATATAATATAACAGGGCTATGAACTAAAAAGCTTCATCAAAGTTCGTCAGCTCTTCATCAGATGTCGCACAACAACTGTTCTAAAGCGGGGAATACACTAAGGAACATTAGTGAAAAATTGGAAATTTTTTTACGAATGTTGATTTGTGTATGTTAATATTCGTCTTGACATTCTTGCAATTCGTGTTTACAAAATTTTTTGATATTTTTTGTTCCCTACTCAATGTTCCTTAATGTATTCGCCGCTTAAGATTCAACACCTTGCACAATTACAGTGTTGCCATTTTTGAAGTCCTTTATCTTTCATCACCTTTCACTTCTTCTCTATCCCCTTTCCAAAGAAAGCAACACGTAAGTTAATAGGAAGAATTTTCTGAATATTGCTTCTCTTAAAAAAAAACGTTGGCATCACTGTATTTAGGGTTGCTTTTTCCTCTATCTCTAGCAGTTTTCTCTCGCGTGTACATGTGCCTTTGGAAAGGTAATTCAGTCTAGATTACGATTCTATTGACATGTTCCAGAAAAACAGTTATTTAAAAGCCAGTATTTTGAATAAAAACCTAAAAAAGTAAATTTTCCACTTGTAAATCGAATTTCAAACTTCACTGCTGATGTGGGACGTGTTCCCGTTGTACCATCACCGTAATTTTTTGCATGATGTATTTTTATACCCAAAAGAACATTTCTGGGGTTTCAATCGAATTCAATTTTCTCTAGAATTGAATGAATTCCTTTTCTTAAGTAATTCACTGAATTCTTTCAACTGAACGCGTTCATCAAACAATAAATTCAAAGAATTAATTCCATTGCAATAGTTCTTTTTATTAAATTAAATGAATTAATTCACTGGTGAACGCGTAAATTTTATAAATCGAACGGAAAAAAAGTGAATTAATTCCTTACTGAATTAATTCACCACAGAATTCGTTCAATTTCATTTTCGTTCAGTGAATTAAAAAAAAATAAAATTTACGTTCAGTGAATTAAAAAAAAATTAAATTACGTTCAGTGAATTAAAAAAGAAAAATAATACGTTCACTGAATTGAAAAAAAAAATTACGTTCATTTAATCGAAAAACAAAAATTACGTTCGCTGAATTCAAAGAATGTTTTCTGCCGTTCAGTAAAAGAAAACATTGTATTGTAAAAACGTATAAATGAAATACGTCATAGTCAAGCATCTACATTTTTGGGAAGCATAAGTTTTCAAAATTAATAGTGATATTTTTTCCAAATTCATCTATATCTGTAAAGTTTTTATTTTTAATAGTAAAATCCTTTATTTTTTAATCATTGTAGGTTGATAAAGTGCATCGGATTTCTTTAACACTTAATATATATGTAATTTGTTTATTTTTACTAGCGAACGCTGTCAAATTGCTTAGTTGCAAATTTTATTTGTAAATAAATGTTTTCTTCTACTGAACGGCAGAAAACAGGTTTTGAGTTCAATGAACGTATCTTTTTTTAAATTCATTGAACGTAATTTTATTTTTTTTTAATTCACTGAACGAAAATGAAATTGAACGAATTCAGTGGTGAATTAATTCAGTAAGGAATTAATTCACTTTTTTCCGTTCGATTTATAAAATTGAACGCGTTCACCAGTGAATTCATTTGATTTAATAAAAAGAACTATAGCAATTGAATTAATTCGTAACAAAATAAATCGAACGAAAACAAATATGAATTAATTCCATTCAATATATGGGGCTTTGTGAATTAATTCATCGAATTTTTAATTCAGAATTGAAAAATTGAATTAAGGAATTAATTCTTCAAAGCTCTGGGGACAGGCCACAGGTCGTCATTTTTTGCGCCCATATAACCAATGTTCACTCTAGCCGACAAACAATCTACTTAAAATTTCCACCAGGGGAAGTTTGTACGTAGCAGATTACTAATCTGAATTCAATTTTGTAAAATTCAATATGGCGGATCTAATGTGGTGGCCATAAAAAAATAAATTTTCCTTATGTACTCTTAAAATAATACAGTACGTCAATAGAAAAATATGTCAGAAGGGTTTTAAACAGGGTCGATTCAAAACCCTTTCAACTGACTACCGTTACTCCTAAAACACCGTTACCGAAATACCCGGAATACCCGTTATACTTAAAATACCGTTACCGAAATAACTGAAATAACGATATCCTTAAAATACCGTTACCGAAACAAATGAAATATTGTTATCCCTAAATTACCTTTACCGTTATTTTTAATTTTCTGCTTTTGCTAATTTCACGTGGTTATTGAGTATTTTTTGTAAATTAAGTTGATAAATTGGTTCTGTTTTTAATATCGTTTGTTTTTTGTAAAAACAATTTCGGGATGCATCGAAATAACTGGCTACCGTTAACCTTAAAATACCGTTACCGATAAAACTGAAATACCGCTAACCTTAAAATACCGTTACCGAAATAACCCAAATATCGTTATCTTTAACATACCGTTACCGAAATAGTTCAAATACCGTTATGCTTAAAATACTGATACCGAAATAAATGAAATAGCGTTACCCTTAAAATGCCGTTACCGAAATAACATAAAATAGCGTTACCCTAACGATAACCCCATTCGTTTCGGTTACCATTCATGGTTTTAAATCGATTTGACTTATTTTTAAGAATGTTTTAGTTGAAACACTGATTTAAACAAAGATTTTAGTTATCCTCATTTAACACGATACTAAAAAGTCTTAGTACTTTAACTAATTTTGAGTGTTAATTTTCAAAATTATTTACAAATAATTTTTAAGAACCCATTTCTTAAATTTTACACAATTTATTGTTAAAATATAATATTCTTATATTTCTGTTATTAAAGGGTAGATGGCGCCACCAGTGTATCCGAAGTTAAAGATTGCTCTATTTCTTTCCCTCCAGATCTTTTAAAATGGTTCATATCTCGAAAACTAAGAGAGATAGAACAGAATTCACGAAAATTTCGACTACCCCTAACCATATAATGTCCCCGTGAAATGGTTATCTCTCTCCAAAATTGGACCATGGTAGGGCCTTGGACCCTCGGAAAATTTTAATAAAAATTTTCCACTTCATAAAATGGCCCATATCTCGAAAACTAAGTGAGTGTCCGGTGTGTCCTTACATGCCCTTAGATATTATGGATTAGCGGAGGGTCCCGGGACCCTAAATTTTAACAAATTTTATGACTCAGAACAATTACGAATAAAACTGTAGTTTTACTAATTTTATACTTAAATTTAGATTTGTTAAATTAAAAAAAATGTATTAAAATGAAATTTTCTTTCAAGCCAAAAATTAGGAAATAAATTTTGTCAAAGTAACAAATTTTTCTGTTTAGCCAACAGACATATTATTTTGAGTGTATTTACTGTAAAAATATTTTGAGTGTAGAGTTTAACCATATATATCATACATGGGTAAATGCGTCCCCACGGGCCAATTTCTTGCGGCCCTTTATTAAATTTAAAACGATCAAAAAAATTTTTTTAAATTTAAAAAAAAAAAAATATTAATTAAATTAAAAAAAAAAATTTAATTAAAAAAATATAGAAAACAGCGATAACAATATCGCAAACATCCAATGGAGCCTCAAAAAAATTACACCGATCAACAAATATCGACTTTTTAGCACAGACTTTCTATAAAACTTTTTAAAGTATACGAATATTAATTAAGTGAAAAATTCCGTCATCTTTATTTAAAACTTAAGCCTGAGAAAAAAACTTTATGTCTCAATATGACGTACCCCAGCAAAATCTTTCATTACCAAGTAAGTGGTTATATAATAGAAATTCATAGCTCCGCACAACTTATTTTTTGGCGTCTAAACTCATTATTTTTGTTTGGCGTGGTCGTTTTTATAAGTAGTCACACTTACATGCTCGCTTACAAAAAATTAGAAATAAGTAGTTACGAGATTTTGAATAATAAGTGGTTACATACATGCCTACAAAAAGTTGAATTATAAGTGGTTATCCGATTGCTTACTTGATTCTTAAAAATAAGGAGTTAAGCAAATACTATTAGCTTAAGGAAATAGATTCAGAAAAATTTAAGTTTTCTCTAGTATGTAATTTTAGGACTCGTCATAAAAATTTAAACATAAAACATATTTACCTATAATAAATAAAAATGTATAAAATTTAAATGTGTACCCGAGTAAAAAAAATTGATCTCGCGCAATATCTAATTATATCCAATTTGATATTGTTTAAGATCTGCTGTAATATCTAGCTGATCCAATTAGATCTCAAAATTGGGTGTATCCAATCATATCGTATTAGATCCCATTGTATATATGGGGATAAACTAAGATCAAGTTATATCTCAAAATTGGGAGGTCCAGTGATATCTTTGGGGATAAACCTAGATCTATTTTGATCCGAAAATTGGCGGATCCAGCTATATATTTGCGGATATTTTTAGATCTAATTTGATCCGAAAAATGGCGGATCCAATTAGATCCAGCTATATATTTGGGGATAAACTTAGATCTAATTTGATCTCAATTTTGGCAGATCAAATTAGATCCCGCAATATATTTGTGGATAAACGTATATCTAATTTGATCCGAAAAAGTGGCAGATCGAATATATATTTGGTGATAAACTTAGATCTAATTTGATCCGAAAAATGGCACATCTAATTAGATCCAGCAATATATTTGTGGATAAACTTAGATATAAATTGATCTGAAAAATGGCAGATCAAATTAGATCCAGCAATATATTTGTGGATTAACTTAGATCTAAATTTATCCAAAAAATGGCAGATCGAATTAGATCCAGCAATATATTTGTGGATAAACTTGGATATAAACTGAATAGAAAATTGGCAGATCAAATTAGATCCAGCAATATATTTTGGGATTTAGTAAGACCTAATTTGATCCGAAAAATGGCAGATCGAATTAGATCCAGCTATATATTTGTGGATAAACTTAGATCTAATTTGATCCGAAAAAGTGGCAGATCGAATTAGATCCAGCAATATATTTAGGGATAAACATAGATCTAATTTGATCTCAATTTTGGCAGATGTAATTAGATCTAGCAATATATTTGTGGATAAACTTAGATCTAATTTGATCCGAAAAAGTGGCAATATATTTGTGGATAAACTTATATCTAATTTGATCCGAAAAATGGAAGATCGAATTAGATCCATCAATATATTTGGGGATTAAGTAAGATCTAAATTTATCCAAAAAATTACAGATAAAATTAGATCCAGTAATATACTTCGGGATTGCGTAAGATCTTAACTTTTCCGATAAATTGCAGATCGAATTAAATCCAGTGATATATTTGGGGATTTGGTAGGATCTTAATTTATCCCATAAATTGCAGATCGAATTAGAAACAGCAATATATTTGGAGATTGACATCTAAAACTATCCAGAAAAATTACAGCTAAAATTAGATCCCGCATTATATTTGGGTACTACGTAAGATCTCCATTTATTTGGGATTAAATAAGATCCCAGACATATTGACAATAGTTCAAAAAATAATACACTGGAAGAGCACTGATTTTATAAAAATTACAATATTTTGTTAAAATAAGGTTTAAACTCAGAAGGTCTCGAGTTCGATACCTTTCACGGCTATGCATTTTTTTTTATAAAAATTCGCATTCTCCTTGCTGGTCTGATCGAAATTTTTTCAATAATTTTTATTCTTTGTAATTTACTTGTAAAAATTGTATCATCTTTCTTTGATTTGAAAATAATTTAAACAGAAGTGATATTAATTTATGATCTTGAGTCAAACTAAAATAACATTCATTTACTTAAAAATAACAGATCAACTAAAAACATTTCCCCCATTCAAAAGAATTTCTTTTAATAAAACTATAATTTTATTTTCTATAAATGTTTTTATAAAATTATATTTTTTTTGTTAAATTGAATTTTTTTTTTAAATAATTTTATTTACATATTTTTAACGCTCTACACCATTTCCAATTGTATCAATTGTTTTTAAGATTTATCAATTGTATTTCAGAAATAATCGATTGAATTTCAGTTTTATCAATTGTTTCTTCAGAACTTATCAATTATTTTTCAGATTTATGAATTGTATTTCAGAACTAGTCAATTGAATTTCAGTTTTATCAATTGTATTTCAGAAATTATTAATTGTATTTCTGAAATTCACAACTGTATTTCAGAAATTATCAAACTGTATTTCAGAAATTATCAATTGTATTTCAGAAATTATGAAATGTAATTTAGAAATTTTTCTCTATTAACTATGATAAACCATCAACAAGTTCTGAAATAGATTTGATTATTTCTGAAATACAATTAATAAATTTCTGAAATACATTCCATAATTTCTAAAATACATTTAAAATTTCTGAAATACAATTAATAGCTTCTGAAATACAGTTAATATTGTAGTTGCTGATGAGTTACTATATATGATGGCACCATATATGACAATATATTGTTTAAATAGCACCAATATGGAGCTTTATATGGTAATATATAACTTAGATTCATCCATATACCATTTGATCCGAAAAATGGCCCGATAAAATTGTATCAGTTCTTATTCCATCAGTTTAGATCTGACTTGATTAAATTATGTGTTAATCAGATGAAATTGTATCAGATTTTTGACCTGATACAATTTTATTGGTTTATATTACATGGTATCAGTTTAGGTCCAAATAGATATATTTGTATACACAATTATATAGTTATATCCCAATTTTGACCTGATATCAGTTTAAAACTTTGATACAATTGTATAAGGTAAATGTCGGATACAATTATATTTTATTTATATAAAATTGAACCAATTACGATCAAACCGATAAAATTGTATCAGGTCAAAAATCTGATACAATTTCATCTGATTAACACATATTTTAATCAGGTCAGATCTAAACTGATACATTTAGATAAAAATTGATAAACAATTTATAAAAATATATCGGGCCATTCTTTGGATGAATCTGTATATTTATACAGACCCGAGTAAAAACAGTTACATATAGTCGTATAAAATGCGATGAGGTTATATCTGTATAAATATACTCTTTCATCCGAAAAATGGCCCGATGTAATTGTATCAGTTGTTTATCAGTTTTTATCTAATTGTATTAGTTTAGATCTCAACTAATGAAATTATACATTATTCAGATGAAATTATATCCAATTTTTGACCTGATACAATTTTACCGGTTTATATCTAATGGTAACTGTTTAGATCGTAGTTGGTACAATTTTATATAAATAAAATATATTTGTATCCGACATTTGCCTTATATAATTTTATCAAAGTTTTAAAGCAGATATAATTGCATCAGGGCAAAATTCAGATATAACTATATAAGTTTGTATAGTAATGTATCTATTTGGATATAAACTAATACCATAAACATAAACCCATAAAATTGTATCAGGTCAAAAATCAGATAAACTTTCATCTGCTTAATATATAATCTAATCAGTTAAGATCTAAACTGATACAATTAGATAAAATGTGATAACCAACTGACACAATTATATCGGGCCATTTTTCGGATGAAATGGTATATGGATCATATTATGTTATATATTATCATATAAAGCTCCATATTAATTTTTTTTAATAGGGGATATAACTTAATCACATATATGACTATATGTAACTATTTTTCCTCGGGTTGTTTAAATTATACGATATATCAAAGTATATGGTACTACATATAGTAGCATATATTATCATATCTGGAACTGTATTGAAAATGTTATTCATGCGGTCCCATATATGAGCATATATTGTTTAAATGGCACCATATATAATAATATATGGTTTAAATTGCACCATATATGGTAATATATTGCTTAAATAACACCATACATAAATATATATGGCACTATACATATTTTCTTATATTATCATATCTGGAACTGTATTAAAAATGTTGTTCATGAGGTACCATATATGAGCATATATTGTTGAAATGGCACCATATAAGATAATATATGGTTTAAATGGCACCATATATGGTAATATATTGCTTAAATAACACCATATATAAATATATATGGCACTATATATGGTAGCATATATTATCATATGTGGAACTGTATTAAAAATATTGTTCATGAGGTACCATATATGGGCATATATTGTTGAAATTGCACCATATATGATAATATATGGTTTAAATGGTACCATATATGATAATATATGGTTTGAATGGCACCATATATGATAATATATGGTTTGAATGGCACCATATATGATAATATATGGTTTGAATGGCACCATATATGATAATATATAGCTTAAATAACACCATATATAAATATATATCGCACTATATATAGTACCATATATTATCATATCTGGAACTGAATTAAAGATTTTGTTTATGAGGTACCATATATGACCATATATTGTTTAAATGGCACCATATATGATAATATCTAGTTTAACTGTCACCATATATAATTATATATTGTTTAAATGATACCATATATAATTATATATTGCTAAAATGCCACCATATATATTAAGATATAGTTCTATATATAACTATATATGTAATAAGATCAACCATGTTATGAAATATATAGTTATATATGCCATATCTAATATTATGAAGGCCGATATCTAATTAGATGAAATTATATATGGCATAATATAAGGAAAATTTTTCGTAAAAAACGTCATAAATAATTATATATGGATATACATAACCACATGTCTAATTATATATTGTAATATATGCCACATATGATTATATATAATTTTTTTTACTCGGGTAAAAAGTACTTATTTAAACTATTACGAGTAAGTCATTATTTTATATTTAGAAACAATGAATACAATAAGCCGTTATTAGGAAGTCATTATTTTATATTATAAAATAATGCAAAAAGTAGTGATATATCATTTTTGGTAATGCAGATAGTAATGACGTGTCATTACCAATATTTTGCTGGGACAAGTATTCAGGAGTCGCTTATTTTTTATGAGTTTGAATTCAAAAAAATTACCTTTCTTTTTAGGAAATGTTTAAGGCTGTTTTACGGATTTCGTAAGGATTTCCAAAATCTACTTTTGAGAATGTCGTTGAAGCACTTAAATTTGGTAAAACAGACACAATAAAATTTTATTCATACACTCATAGAAATAAACCTATGTAAATAGCAAAACAATCAGTAGCTTCTTCTGCTATTTTTACAGGTTTATTATTTAAAAGTAAAATTTTACGGGTTTTTGTTAATTATTAGTAGGATTGGAAGAGCAAAAATAATCTGTTAAATATATTAATAGTCATCGTGCTAAAATCAACAAAAATATTGATGAAAAATAATAGACTGCTGATACCACAAATAGATTTTTTTTATTCTCTTAAAACAATTTATAATTTTCTTATCCTTTTTTAATATACTAATATTTAGCAAAATTTGTTGCTGATTCTAGCAGAGTAAATTTTTTTTCAATTAACTAAAATTCTATTCTGATCTTACTAATATTTAGCAAAGAAATCTGCTTATTTTAGCAGTTTTTTATGCAAGGTAATTTTTAACTAATTTTTGGCAGCTTTAGCAAAACTTTTTACATGATTTTTTCTATTAGCGTACTTAAGCTGACTTTAATGGCTTGTGCCGCCTTGATTTTTTATCTCGCTTTTAAAGCAAACAATTCCAGCTTATCCCAATTTTTTAATATGATATTAAACTTTTGAATAAAGTTTTCATAATTTGTTTTTTCTAGAGTTCCCAACGAGCAAACGAACCCAAAAACGAATCAGAAAAGTGCTCAAAATATATTATTAAACTTTCACTTGTATGAAAGTGGTGTATCCAAAAGAGCCTTTTTTTATTCAAAAATGACACAAAGAAATATTTAAAAAAATTATTTGGTTTAAAAAATTAATCTTTTTTCAGTCATTTTTAATTGTTCACAAAATTTAAAATTTGCCTCAAATGTTTGTGCCTTTTATGATTCATTTTCTTCAATCAATCTTCATCTAAAAAATGCGTAATTTTTGAGAAATAAGTTTAAAATTTAAAAAATATGTGCTTTGTTTGAATAACTTTTGACTTAATGAATAAGAACCCTCATAAAAGTATCTAAATTTTCTGGCTGGGTTATCTGTGACTAGGTTTTTAAATGCATTTGGACCAAAAATCATAAATATATAAAAGATTTTGATGTACTTCTCCGCAATCTTGACTCATAAAGTATTTCCCTGGGTGAGGGGATAAAAAAAGAAAGACCTACAACTCGAAGGCTATTTTGACTTTAGATCCGGGGTTAGGAAACCGAAATACTAAAAAAGTAAATATTAATTGATGCGGTCCTCCGTAAGTTTATGAAATCCCTTCAAGCCATTTATGTGCCCATACCTGATATATATAATTAAAATATATAAAATTAAAATGTTAAAAAAAATCTTAACCCGTTCGGGACCGGTAGCATTAAAATTTTGAAATTTATTTCCAAATATCTGCGCAACAGGGTGCTCATAAGCCATAAAATTAATAAAAAAAAAAATTTTATATATAAAAAATAAACAAAATTTATAGATATTAAAAATCGGACGTCAAGGGGTTGAAAAATAAAAACTTACATAATTGAACAATTTTATATTTATTTAACTATGCATTGATTAAATCCAAACATTTCAAAAAAAAAATCATCTGAAATATTGACTTTGAACTCTTATCAACTAAATTCCTGTAATATTTTATTCCCATGATAGTCAACATTAGTATATTCTGAAAATATAATTAAATTTTGGATCTACCTGAAATGAACTTTGTGCCAAAATATAGAGTGGCTGGCCCACAGTGCATGGATCAATGAAATCAAATTCCATTACACAACAAAAAAAAAAAAGTGAGGACAAAAACACAGCAACTGTTGAATAAGAAGTTGTTCTTATATATGATTTTCATGGATGAATTTATCAGTGGCTTCCCTACGGGAAATTTTAACAAACTGTCACCGAACTGGCATCTTTATATGAAATATGACTGGTCACTTTTACATGGCGTTCTCATAGGAGGGGGAAATTGACCCCTTGTGACATGTCACAGGACAAATCCCAGGACAGGTCCCTGAACTTTGTTTTTTATGAGAGTTCAGTAACCTGTCCTAGGATTTGTCTTGTGGCATGTCACAAGGGGTCAATTTCCCCCTCCTATGACAACGCCATGATCAGTCTATTTCATATAAAGGGGCCAGTTCGGTGACAGTTTGTTAAAATTTCCCGTAGGGTTGTCATAGGAAGGAATTTGTTCTTTTTAAAAACAAATGATGGAAATTTGAACCAATGATACAGAAGTTATTTTTCCTTTATTTTTATTAAGTGTTAATTTAAAAAAACTCAATCCCGTGTATGGACGCTGTTGTTTTTTATAAATTATAACAATAAAGTTTGGATTGTTTCATAATCTAAAAATAAATGTTCTTAATTTTCTCCCAAGATTTTTGGGTTTTTTTTAGTGTTTCCAATTATTCGACATAGGCGGTTAACCGCCACTAAAATTAATTAACCGGTTATTCGGGTCGGTTAATCGAGAAAATTGGCGATTAATCGATTAATCGTTTAATGCAAAATTAATGTATATTCTTAATTTTTTATCAATAAAAACACAAAGAGCTGATTTTTTAACATTAAAAACTAGAACAGCCTTTTACATTGAGCCATCAATATAAAAAATGTTAAGCTCCATTTGAAAATACCAATTTATTCTGCAAATGAATATTAGTAATCTGAGAATATCATAAATAATTGTTAAATTCTCAGTCTTTTCGTTTTTAAAGGCCATTAACATTAAACAAATTTTAAGGTAAATTACGCAGATAGTATTTAATTGGACGAGTTTTAACCCTCAAACCGGCAAGCCCGCCTCCAGGCGGGGTATATTAAATTAACCAGAATTGCGCCAAAGGAGTATTTTATAATAAGAAATTATGCTTTTTCAACAGAAAACAAAATTTATTAAATTTTTTGTGAAGAATTTTTTTGTATACAATGCACGGTTTGGAAGCGAGAAAGTGTCAAAGATAAAATTTCGTAAAATTTCAAAAATTAAATATTTTAAAACAACCAAAAGTTTCAAAAATCTTAAAAACATATTTAAATTGACTAAAACAATTGATAGTGACCATGAAGTAATATTGGAGCTTAAGCTATTCAAAAAGTTCCTTTCTTTGGTCAAAGGACGCATAGGATTCCATAAGGATACCTTTAAAGGACATCGCCTTAACTTTAAAACGAATGGACGGATTTTTCTGAAATTTGGTAAAAAGAATATATTTGGTATAGGTAGCAAAGCTTATAAGTTTGAATAATATATATTGAAGTTTTGGTGCGTTTTCGCTCAATTTCGCATTTTTCGAAAAACGAAAATCGTTACAACTTCTTAAGTAACAGCACAAAATATGTAATTTTTTTATTGTAATTACCAGGGCAAGGACTTTCATGCACTAAAAAATCGAAAATATGCGCTTAAAATATGTACTATAAAATGGAAAATATGCGTTTAAATATGCATTTATAACGAAATATGCACTAAAAACCAAAAAATATGCAATTAAAAATAAATGTTTTTTTAAATTATATTTATTAAAAACTAACATAAACGTAAAAATTCAGGTATCGGTTACAATAAGCTTGTTCGTTTACTTACTACATGTTACTATATTTACTACAGCTAGAAAAATTCAACACAAAAAGTAAACAAAACTTTGCAATTGTAGTAAAAGTAGTAAGAAAGTCGAGTAAACGAAAACACTGAATATGTCTCCAAATACACATAGTGAAATATATTTTTGTGTGTGGCATTTTACCTGAAAAAAAACTTTATTATAAAATAGAACTTAAATATGTGTACTATATTTAAGTTTAATTAATTTCGTACTCACTTTCGTAAAAGTGGCAGAAATTAATGCTCGGGGACAAGTTTCCTTAAAACAATTTTTATAAAATTTTTCAACTTTCTGTTTGTGAGCAATAACACCCGAAAACGTTAATTTAAAATTACATCTATAAAAAATGAGTTAGTGGATGACAACATATTGTATACTATGTGTTTCTCTTTCTAGTGTAGTGTTATATTACCAACAGAGCTTCCAAATAATTAATTCTTTAATTTTTTTTTAGTTTTAAAGTATGAATTCTTAAATCCAATTTCATATTTCAAAATATTAAAAAATATGAAATAATGTGCAAAATATGCAAAAATATGCAATAAAAATCATAAAATATGCAATCAAATATGCACTTAAAAGCAAAATATGCAAAAATATGCATTTATAACAAAATATGCAAAAATATGCAACAACAAATCAATGCCATTTTTTTTGCAAATTCTTTGATTCGGAAAAGTATTACATCTTGGTAAGAGAAATAATTTGTGCCTAAACCTAGTAATTTTTATGCGCTAGTTTTCGAGATTCACCCTTAAACTATTTTGGCCGATATCGCCTAAAGTAGGCAACGAAAAAAAATTTTGTAGAAGAACTTATTGTTTATTTTTCGTGAGAAACACATGGTATAAATTTCATTGCAAAAAAGCTTAGGCCGGTTAGAGGGTTAATGAAAGTTTTCACTAAACTAATGAAGTTTTCTTCATAAAGTTAATGCAAATCAAATTTTACGAAAAAGTTTTTCATTGGATGTATGTAATTTTCAATAATTAATACGAAATTTTTCATAAAACTGCATCAACTTAGTGAAAAGTTTAGTACAGTGTTGTTTTAACGTAATATAGACAGCTGCAATTAATATTGTAATTAATATGCAATTTTAAATAGATTTGAGGTTAAGAAGAAGAATAAATCTTTTTCTCTAAAAATTATAAACACATTATAATTTTCAGATCAGACTAGATCTAGTTTCTGCATTTTTTTTGATGGACAGGCGTAGTCAGTGGTTTTCCATTAAATTGTAGGTATCAATTATTTATATGTTTTTATTGTCATATGATAATTTTTTTCAACAACCCGTCACCCAAGTAAGGCCTTGAATACAATATAACTAATTCGTTGTTTTCTTTTCTATTCAGCTTTCTGTTATTGTTTTTAGTCAGAAGTGATCAATACAAATACGTACAAATATTCTGTTTTTAGATTTTTGTTTATCTTACAATCTCCTCCGTGTTTCAATGGACGAATTCCAACGAAATTTCATTGAATCAGTATAAAAATTCATAAAAAGCATGTTGAAAATTCCCTCAGTGTGCAGTAACAGATGTCAAATCTCAAACAGATTTGTTTGTTCGAATTTTATCACAGATTTTCGAAAGTGAGAGCAGTTTTTCAGCCTTACAAAATTCTATGTTTGCTTTGTTTGTTATGTTTGTTTAATACGCACTCTTTTTGTTAAAATAAATATAAATAAAATCATCGACTAGAGGCTGAAAAATTGCTCTCACTTTTTAAAATCAATTTTACCATTTAAAAGAATTAAAACAGAAATGAACAATTGTCTTGTATTTCCTAAAGCCTGGTCCAGCCAACACACAGTGTTAAAGCATTTTTTTACAAATAGAAACTTCGTTATTTTGTTACAAAAAAATTCAAAAAGATTTTATTAAAAATTAATTTTGGTAATGTAAAACAATTCCGTTTTAAGAGTCCCTTAAAACCCACGTGTCTCGGTGGTTCAATGTCGTCTTGCTTGGAGTTGCTCAAAAAATGGCATCTAAAGGTTTCCCTTTCAATCGATTTTAAAACAATTTTATCGTATTTTAGTTAGTATTTGTTTTTCTAAGCGTTTCTTGCAATTTTTTAGCCAAAGTTAAGAAAATTATGAAGTTTTGGGAAAAAATAAAGCAAAAAATTACATATTAAAAATTTAACCGGTTAATCGACCTATTTTAATCGATTATTCGGGTCGAATAATTATTTGAGTTTTAAATTATTTGTTTCGACATTAACCGAAATAGAGGCGATTAATCGAGGAATCGGTTAATCAATTACCCGAATTGGAAACACTAGTTTTTTTAAACTTTAACTCTACCTCCATGTGACCCTATTATTTCGGCCGTAACTCTATGGGGTTATATTAGTGTTTCCAATTCGGTTAATCGATTAACCGATTCCTCGATTAATCGCCTATGTTTCGGTTAATGTCGAAACAAATAATTTGAAACTCAAATAATTATTCGACCGGAATAATCGGTTAAAATAGGTCGATTAACCGGTTACATTTTTAATATTGAATTTTCCCTTTATTATTTCCCAAAATTTAATGATTTTCATAACTTTGGCTAAAAAATTGTGAGAAACGCTTGGAAAAAACAAATACTAACTAAAATACGATCAAATTCTTTTAATATCTACTGAAAGAGGTCTTTAAACTTTTAGATACCATATTTTGAGCAACTTCACGCAAGTGGACAATGCTCCAGCGAGACACGTGATGAGTTTTTACGAGACTCCTAAAACAGAATAATAAAATTTTTTGGAATTTTTTTAACATCGCGAAAGGCCAAAATAAAGGTCTTTTTAAACTTATCAAAACACACTACGTTTCTGGTTGGAGCAGGCTTTAGGAAAGACAAGCTGTGTTTGTGCGGAAAACTATCAACATTGGCTTATGTCATTCCCACATTATGTTGACATCAGCCAACGTTTAGCGTTAACCTCTAAACGTAATGCCAAATTTGTACGGGAATGACATAAGCCAACGTTGATAGTTTGCCGCACAAACACAGCTACAATAGAAAATTTCTGATTTCGGTTTTAATTCTTTTAAAAAGTAAAACTAATTTTCAAAAGTGACAGCAGTTTTTCAGCCTCTGGTTCGATGTTTTTTATTTATATCCTGGTTATGAATTTTTACTTTGAATCAATGAAGTTTCACTCGAATTGGTCCATTAAAACTTTTCATTGAATTGATGCAGTTTTATGAAAAATTTCTTATTATTTATTGAAACTTTTATACACCTAATGAAGGAGTTTCAATTTCAAACTTTCATTGATTTCATTGCAGAGTAAATTGGTATTTTCAAATACGCTAAAAATTTTTATATCGATGGCTCAATCCAAAATAGCTCTTGATAAAATTTGGGAAATAGATTCCGAAACTTTTTAACCTTCCCAGGAAAATTATTTACAATCGGTTGCCTACCACACCAGTTCTGCCACTTGTTTTACTAGAACCGATGCCATGGAACTGGTTCACGAACCCGTGCCACGGATCTCATATATAAATTATAACTGATGGAGAATCAGTTGTAGAACTAGTCTCAGATGTTCTACACTCAAAAAAAAGTCAGTAAAGTCAGCAAAAAATGTTGCTGTGTCAGCAAATTTTTAGTCAGGAGCGTGCTTGCAAAAAAGTTGGTAATTCCAGCAAAAAGGTTTGCTGAAAATCAGCGAGCTGATTTTTACCAAAAAAATAGTAATTTTTACCAAAAGTTTTGCTAACAGTTAGTCGATTGCAAATGAAAAAAATCCTTGCTAAAATCACTAAACTTTTTGCTAAATATTAGTAGACTGAAAAAAACTCAAAAAACTTGTAGCGAAATTTTACTTTAGTTATTTTATTTGCTGAAAATTTAAATATAGAAATTGTGTAGAGTTGTATTTCTTTTTTTTTCATTTCCGTTGTCTGTACTACATCCAGACAAGCTGCGACATCTACATCTTGTCTATCTGGGTGTCGTCCACGCTATAAATGCGGTTCTCAGCACAATTTTTTTCGTGCTAAAAAAATATAACTAAAAATTTTGCAGAAAACGGAATTTCAGCAAAAAAAATGCTGAAAACTAGTACACTTGATATACAAGACGTTTTACTAACTTTTGTACTAACTTATTTTTTTGAGTTTAGTATTAGTTCCATAATTTTTTCAGAGCAACCATTTTCACTTTGGGGGCTGTAGAAACAGTTGATTTTGGAACAATTTCAGACAAAAATCATCGATGTTAGAATTGATAGTGGAAGGCATTTCAAAGGAAAAGTAGTTATTCTACAACCGATTCTTTGGAACAGAGAATATTCCTGGATTAGAATATGAAACTTTTTTAAATACATCGAGTTATTTATATGTCACGTTCACATTAAAAAAAAAAACAGGTAGCTCTTTGTGTTTTTATTGGTAAACAATTAACGAAATACATTAAGTTTTGCATTAAACGATTAATCGATTAATCGCCAATTTTCTCGATTAACCGACCCGAATAACCGGTTAATTAATTTTAGTGGTTTTTCGAATAATGCATTAACCGGTTAACCGCCTATGTCGAATTATTGGAAACACTAGGTTATATTTAATTAGATAAAACATCCATCTTTTATAAAACCAAAATTAAAGAAAACAATGAAATAAACTGTTTCCAATGAAATGTGTTTGTTTTGTCGCTTAAGATATTTTGGCTTGATGTGTTGAATTTAATCATATTCTGATTTTTTTTTTATTTAAAAACTTAAATTAAAAATCTGCAAAACAGATTACCACCGAGTTTTTTTTTGAAACCCCAAAACTTTATTAGTTAAATTATAAAAAAACGTCTAAAAATACCTAAAAATATGGTAAAATCCTCAAATCCCTCTCCCAAACCAATAGCATCCAGATTTTTTTTTATAACCGCATTTTTTTATTAAATCAATACTTTTCCTTTATCTTACAGGTGTTCCCGTACGTTGCAATACCAATACGACGTTTATGCATCATAAATTTTGCATATTAGATTGTCCCCAACGTATTGCTGCCATACATAAAAAACAAAATAAATCTCCCGATAAGGGTCAAGCCCGTGGTCTACTAATGACTGGCTCTCTAAATTGGACCATGCAGGTAAGTATATTTTAATATTCTTCTTCCAAATATGTAGATGATTTTAACAATTTATTTTTTTTATTCTAGGGATTCGGTGGCAATTGGGAAAATATATTAATTACATCAAATGCTGAGTATATTCGTAAATATTCTGAAGAATTCGAGCGCATGTGGAATGCATTTGATTTTGAGATTAAAGCTAAACCCACAAAATTGTCTATACAATAAGAAAATCATCTAAAATATATCAAAAATAAATGAAAATTCTATTTAGAATGCATCCCGAATCAATAATCAAAAAAATAATGTACATCTTAAGAATATTTTTACAACTAAAAAGGTAATTATTTAAGTTTGTTTTTATTTAACTAAAAAAATAATAATAAGTAGTAACATGCTGTTAAAGTCTAGTAAACTGAAAAATTTTAAATATTTGAAATATCCCTTGTAATATGATATATTTCTAAGACAAACATATGTTTCTTCAATGTTGGGTTTATTTTCTATTTTTTTAAACTCTTTGAGTTGTTTTTCCTTTTTTTTAATCGTTTTGTTAACATTATGTGATGCGTAAAAAGTGTAACAGTCATAAATGCCATAAAGTGGGTTGACAAGTTACCTAAATTACTTCTTAATTAATGGTTTACATGTGTATAATTAAAATAACTAAAAAAAACTTATACAGTTACGTAACGTATGTGTGTTGTTTAAAATTGGTTATAGTTCATTGAAAATTAAACCAGTTTTTATCTCTGGCAAGGTGTACTGGTTTCTCTATAAGCGTTTTCTAAAATTGCTTGTACTTTTATCGCGCCCCCTAGTTGTGGTATACATTAACTTTGACCCTTTGTGTGTGCATAAAGGGTTAAGATTTTTTTAAAATAATTTTTTTAGTTCAAAGTTGTATTTATTCGACCTTTCAATTTCAAATCAAATAAAAATATTCGAGATCGAGGCAAGTTTTTTTTTATTTACTTGTATTTATTTTTTTTATTTATTGCTAAAACAATTTCTATTAATATGTTGTAGAAAATTTGGTCTATCTGCTTTTGGTATTATTAAACGATTTTTCAGAATTGCAATATGGCAACACTGGCTATTAGATGTTTTTTTTTTAACTTTTTCGTTTATTGAAAGCAAATAGCTCATTATTTACATTAAAGAAGAAAATAAAATAATTTGTAGCATATAAAAGTTTTTAAAAATTCGAAAATTTTTTGGTCCAAACTATTTAACAAAAAAAGTACAGATGACACACCAAATTTTTCCCATTCCAAAAAATTTTCCGTATCGTCACCTTATTTTGGGTTTTACCCATATGCCAAAAAGTCCCCAGTAGTTCTAAGAAGTACTAGTACTTTATAAATTATGGGGCAAAATTAAAAAAAGCACCTGCTTATTTTAAATGTTGGCCAATTTTAAGCAGGAATAAGCAAAAAAACATTTTTTATGTCATTATTAAATAATTTAAAAATTATAAAAAAATAATGTTTTTTTTAATAACTTATTTTATGTTTTTTGTCGGATCTTTTCGCGGATCCCCTAGAATTCTGCTATGGACCCCTGGGGGGTCCACGGACCCCTATTTGGAAACCGTGGGTATAGAGTGTGGCATTAAAAAATGTAACATAGAAAAGTTTACCTTGTTTTTTGGCATCAAAGTTCTTCTTAGCATTCCTTTCCGGAACTTTCTAAACTTAAAAATGTTTTAAGTCCAACGTTACCCAGTTGGAAATTTCGTAAAGACGTCTTCATGATAGCGTAGCGATATACCGCTGTCATTGTTGACTTGCTGATTCGCTCCCATATAAAATACAAAAATACATACCTATAGACATCTGTTGACATTTCTATACAAATGTAAAAATGTCATCAATTCAAGTCAGCAGGAGGTCAGTGTGATGAACAAATGATCACATATCTTGAGAAAGCCGTCACTGACATTTCCAGCACGGAAAATGTCAACCGCTAAAACAAATGTTTACAACACTGTGTTTCACTTAATTTGTAGATCTTTGTATAAAAAAATGACAAGGCTGGCCAACAGCTGACTAAAAAATAACATAAAAATAACACAAAATAATGAAATAAAAGAATTTTTAAAAATAAAAAAAGCAAATTAAGGCCCAGAGGAAATGTACTAATGATTATAAGAAGTGTTGTGTGGTTCTAATTTTTGCTTCCTGTGAAGCATAACCATGAAGAATCCATTGGAAAGTGCATGTTTTCATCCGTCAATATATTAAAAATTGTTGCTTCTAGCTCGTCGTCTATACAAAAACTAATTTTACTAACATAATTAGCGTTAGATCTGTACATAAAATAATGTAATTGTACTCTGCCAATGAAATATTTTTTTAGAAATATTTTTAATTTGAGGTTATGTTTTATGGTACTTTGTTTACAAAAAAAGGCGGTTGTAAAATCGATATCTTGGTACTGTTATAAAGTGCAAATTTAAACGGTCAAGATTTCAGGTCGAGATTTCCATTGAAATCTCGAGATTTAAAAACAGATGTAAACGCAACATTACTCTGTTTTTTACCTTGAAATATGTGCAAAATTTTATGATATACTCGAAACTGACATTTGCTTATGAAATTATTGATCATATCAATTTATTATCCTTCCTACTTCCAATACGCAGTTATTCTTTCTCTCTTTCTTTTCTTTGTAGTTAATTTTTTCTATTAAAAATTTAAAGTTTTGCGTTTGATATCACACTCACCACGATTCGAACCAGAAGCCTTGTTTTTGTTAGTTCATCACCTTACCCGTTAACCTAAACCATAATAATACAAACACAACAAAAATTCATAGGCATTATTAGCTGTATTTGTGTGACTCTCTATCAGTGTTTTCAAGAACGATTTTGACAGTTTTCAACGTATTCCGGCTTTCTACTGTCAAAATTGCTCGAGATATCATTGATAGGAATGCCGCACAAACACAGCTATTGTCTAAAACTGTAGGGTTATATCAAATATTTTCTGAGGCAACATAGTGTTTGCTATATTTTACTACATTACTACCACAAAAATAGGAAATTTTTATTTGACTTTTAAGTTGAGTTTACACTTGCATTAAAATCTAGAAATTTCGATCTCCACCACTCAGAAAAAACAATAAAGAAAATCTTATTGACATTAATTTTTTAAGGGAATGTTATAGTCAAAGGGTATGGCATCACCAAAAAAATAAGTTAAAAAAAATTGTTATCACTAGATGGCACTTTGTAAAAAAAGTTGACAAATTTCTTTTTTTATTTAAATTTAAATAATAACAAACAACAAAGGAAAAAATACAAACAAATATTTAAAATTTTATTATTTGAATATATTCCGCGTTTATTTTTTCCTTATTTTGAGCAGTTTTTGAGTTTTTAAACACGGGCCCAGCTGATACCAAACTGATGAATATCGAAAACTCTGGATTTCGATGCAAGTGCAAACGCAACTTTATGTTTGAAAACTTACCTATATTTTTGTCAAATTATCTTAAACACAATTTTTGTCAAATTATCTTAAAGGCACAATATACATCCCTTTTGGTAATATAACTTTAATACCAGCTAATTTTTAATGCAATAAGAACACCAAATAATAATTTTTTTATTATGTTTTTCTGTAACAAAAAGTCCACGGAATCTGAAAATTTTTCTATATAAAAAAATTCCCAAAACTTACAGAAAATAGTGTTTAGAATCTGGGCATGTTTTCTTAAAAAAAAATATTCACATTCGTATGGTTTTCTATATTCTTCAAATTCTGAAGGGTTTTCTACAGAAAAAGTTCTCAAATCCTTCTTCTATAGACCTTGGATTCTGCGGCTTTTTCTAAAGGAAAAAGTCATAAGATTCAGGAGTTTTTTTTTATAGAAAAAAGTCATCAGGTTTCGAGGGGTTTCCTATAGGAAAAAGTCATCAGATTCTGAGTTTTTTTATAAGAAAAATTCCACAGATTTGGATGGTTTTTCTACAGGAAACAGTCTTCAGATTCTGTGGATTTTTCCAGGGGAAAGTCCTCGGATTTAAGGGTATTTCTGTAGGCAAAAATTATTAGAAACTAAGGGTTCTTCTGTAG
This sequence comes from Leucophora obtusa, assembly GCA_949987735.1. Classification (NCBI taxonomy): domain Eukaryota; kingdom Metazoa; phylum Arthropoda; class Insecta; order Diptera; family Anthomyiidae; genus Leucophora; species Leucophora obtusa. Next base: position 120,310,462 of record OX465297.1, on the reverse strand, counting down.
GAAAAAGTTCCCAGAATTAAGGGTTTTTCTATAGGCAAAAGTTCTCAGACTTTGAGGGATTTTCTATAAGAAAAAAGTGGGTCTTTCATATGAAAAGTCCTTTCTGAAGGAAAAGCTGCTCAGAATGGAAGAGAAAGTCCTTAGTGTATGAGTTTTTTTCTATAGAAAAATGTCAATTTTATCTCCCAGAATCTGAGTGATCTTCTGTTGGAAAAAGGCCTCAAAATCTGATGGGTTTTCTATAGGAAAAAGTATTCAGTATCTGATAGTTTTTCTATAGAAAGAAGTTTTCAGAGTCTAATGATTTTTATTTCCCTTGGAAAAAATTATGTTTCAAAATATCGTGAATATTATCGTATCAGGAATGTACTTTTATGTTAATAAGCAAAATGAGAGACCAACAAAACAAAGGAACTAAAAGAAAAAAGAGTATAGCTCTTTTGGTTATTTGTTTTATTGATAAATATTTTCATAATATTTAGCATGTGAGAATGTGAACAAATAATGTGATTTTCTATAAGATTTTGAGGATACGTATGAAATTGAATAACATTTGTGTACCCCAAAATCGTACTACAAAATATTACAATGCGAAAACACCTTAATAGATACAGGTGCAGCTGCTTCTGTGATTCCATTTTCTAAATTTAAATCTGTAGCTAGAAATTTAGATTTAGAATTATCAGCAGCAAATGGAACTAAACTTTTCAAAATTGATTTTAACCTCCCGAGTAAAAAAAATTATATATAATCATATGTGGCATATATTACAATATATAATTAGATATGTGGTTATGTATATCCATATATAATTATATATGACGTTTTTTCCGAAAAATTTTCCTTATATTATGCCATATATAATTTCATCTAATTAGATATCTGCCTTCATAATATTAGATATGGCATATATAATTATATATTACATAACATGGTTGATCTTATTGCATATATAGTTATATATAGAACTATATCTTAATATATATGGTGGCATTTTAGCAATATATAATTATATATGGTATCATTTAAACAATATATAATTATATATGGTGACAGTTAAACTAGATATTATCATATATGGTGCCATTTAAACAATATATGGTCATATATGGTACTTCATAAACAAAATCTTTAATTCAGTTCCAGATATGATAATATATGGTACTATATATAGTGCGATATATATTTATATATGGTGTTATTTAAGCTATATATTATCATATATGGTGCCATTCAAACCATATATTATCATATATGGTGCCATTCAAACCATATATTATCATATATGGTACCATTTAAACCATATATTATCATATATGGTGCAATTTCAACAATATATGCCCATATATGGTACCTAATGAACAATATTTTTAATACAGTTCCACATATGATAATATATGCTACCATATATAGTGCCATATATATTTATATATGGTGTTATTTAAGCAATATATTACCATATATGGTGCCATTTAAACCATATATTGTCATATATGGTGCCATTTCAACAATATATTGTCATATATGGTGCCATTTCAACAATATATGCTCATATATGGTACCTGATGAACGACATTTTTAATACAGATGCAGATATGATAATATATGCTACCATATATAGTCCCATATATATTGATATATGGTGTCATTTAAACAATATTAATATATAGACATATATGGTATCATTTAAACAATATATTGTCATATATGGCACAATTTAAACAATATATGGTCAAATTTGGTACCACATCAACATTTTGAATACAATTCCATATATGGTTTAATTTGAATAATGTAAAACTATGTATGGCGCTATAAAAAATATTATCAGATATGTTACTTCATTAACAATATTTATAATACAGTGTCATATATTGTAATATATGTATATCATTCAATATATATTGATGTATGGTAATGGTACAATAATTCCAATATTAGTTGAGATACAATTTGTGGGTCCATATCAACAATTTGTTCACGTACATTTAACATATATATATGTACATTTAAGTTATAATTTATAAACACTTTATAAAGTTAAATAGTTCCATAAACCTCGTCTCACTGTATAGAATGTTTATGAATATACGATTTAATATATAATAATTACAACTACAAATTGGTACCATTATCTAAAATTCTATTTAATGTTAACTTATAATAAAATAAAAATGTATTTCCTAAAAATAAAAATATAGTGTTAATTAATGTTAATATACAATGCTGGCAAACCGTTGGCGATGGTCGGTTATGCGTTGGCAGAACGTTGCATTAACTATCTTGGCAAAAAAATAGATTTCAAAAAACATTTTTGAAAAAATTGAGAAAACTTTTTTTAATATTTGCTTTTAAAAACATGAAATTTAACCCAGTCCACCAGATTGTCAGCCAAGACCTCTACACTCTAATCTAACGAGACTTGTTATAGATGTGTGATAGCTACAAATTAAATGAATGATAAAAGCATTTCGAGCTAACTTATAAGCATCGAAAAAAGGTATTCCAGAAATTATTAAATGTATTTTAGAAAATTTTAATTGTATACCACAAAATATTATTTGCACTTCAGAAACTACAATATTACGCAAATTTAATTATTTATTTATTTAGTTGTGTCCAGAAATAATGAAATCTATTTCAGAATTTCATAGCTAATAGAGAAAAATTTCTCAAATACATTTCATAATTTCGGAAATACGATTGATAATTTCTGAAATACAGTTTGATAATTTCTGAAATACAGTTGTGAATTTCGGAAATACAATTAATAATTTCTGAAACACAATTGATAAAACTGAACTTCAATTGACTAGTTCTGAAATACAATTCATAAATGTGAAAAATAATTGATGAGTTCTGAAACACAATTGATAGAACTGAAATTCAATTGATTATTTCTGAAATACAATTGATAAATCTTAAAACAATTAATACAATTGGAAATGGTGTAGAGCGTCAAAAAGATTTCAATTTAATAAAAAAATAAATAAATAATTTTGTAAAAAAATTTATAGAAAAAACAATTTTAATTTTATAAAAAGAAATTCATTTTGTAAAAGAAATGCATATTGAACTCGTTACCTTCTGAGTTTAAACCTTATTTTAACAAAATATTGTAATTTTTATACAATCAGTGCTCTGCCAGTCTATTATTTTTTGAACAGTTGGCAATATATGTCTGGGATCTTATTTAATCCCAAATAAATGGAGATCTTACGTAGTACCCAAATATAATGCGGCATCTAATTTTATCTGTCATTTTTATGGATACTTTTAGATGTCAATCCCCAAATATATTGCTGTTTCTAATTCGATCTGCCATTTTAATACCGAAATAAATTGCTGGATCTAATTCGATCTGCCATTTTTCTGATAAATTTAGATCCAAGTTTATCCCCAAATATGTTGTTGGATCTAATTTGATCTGCCATTTTTCAGATCAATTTATATCTAAGTTTATCCACAAATATATTGCTGGATCTAATTCGATGTGCCATTTTTCGGATCAAATTAGATCTAAGTTTATCCCCAAATATATAGCTAGATCTAATTCGATCTGCCACTTTTTCGGATCAAATTAGATATACGTTTATCCACAAATATATTGCCGGATCTAATTTGATCTGCCAAAATTGAGATCAAATTAGATCTAAGTTTATCCCCAAATATATAGCTGGATCTAATTGGATCCGCCATTTTTCGGATCAAATTAGATCTAAAAATATCCGCAAATATATAGCTGGATCCGCCAATTTTCGGATCAAAATACATCTAGGTTTATCCCCAAAGATATCACTAGACCTCCCAATTTTGAGATATAACTTGATCTTAGTTTATCCCCATATATACAATGGGATCTAATACGATATGATTGGATACACCCAATTTTGAGATCTAATTGGATCAGCTAGATATTACAGCAGATCTTAAACAATATCAAATTGGATATAATTAGATATTGCGCGAGATCAATTTGTTTTACTCGGGCTACGAAGAGATTTCGAATTTTCATTTGCTGACATTAACACATCGATCATTGGTTTTAACTATTTGGAGAAATTCGGTTTAGTTGTAGATGCAAAGAATAAACAACTTATCGATTTGACTACTTTGAAAGCTTCAGGTTCTCTTAATTGAAAGCCTTTCTCTCTATCACCTCAGAATCCGATTATACTAAATAAGTAAAACAACACAGCTCATCATATACAGACCAAAGGAAATCTTCCTTTTTGCAGACCCAATCAAACTTAAGATAAATAGCTAGAATTGAGTTTGAATACTTGGTCAAAATAGGTGTTTGTAGACTATCTTCTTCCCCAACTTCTTCTCCTTTACATCTTGTTCCAAAAAAAGATGTAAACGATTGCAGACCTTGTGGTGACTACAGTAGAATTATTTGCGTTACAAGACCCGATCGTTACTCTTTACCACACATCCACGATTTAAGTATAAATCTCAAAAATAGGAAATTTTTTTATAAATTAGACCTAGTTAGAGCTTATCATCAGATTCTAGTAGCTGAGAAGGATATTTATAAAACCGCGATCACTACTCCATTCTGATTATATGAGTTTCTAAGAATATGTTTCGGCTTAAGAAATAGTGCTCAAACTATTCAGCGTTTTATTTACGATGTGTTCTTTGGCCTCGACTTTGTCTTTACATAGTATGTACATTAGACCGTACCACCTTACAGGCACTGGTCTCCTCGAGGCAAAAAAATTGATATATCACACTTTAAAATCTGACTTTAAATGACAAAGCTATAGCGAAAAATTAAAAAAAAGGCGACAGCTACGTTCGGCAAAAAATTTTTTTTTTTGAAATTGTCTTTTAAAAATGCTTCATATGGGAGGGTGTACGGCGAACTTTTTTTTTTGCTGTACACTCAAAAAAATAAGTTAGTAGAAAAATTAGTAAAACGTCTTGTATATCAAGTGTACTAGTTTTCAGCAATTTTTTTACTGAAATTCCGTTTTCAGCAAAAATTTTAGTTATATTTTTTTAGCACTAAACTAATTTTTGAACTAATGTTTTACTAATTTATTTTGCTACAAAAATTGTGCTGATAACAGCATTCATAGCGCGGACGACAACCAGATAGACTAGATGTAGATGTCGCAGCTTGTCTGGAAACGGTAATGACAAAAAAAGGAAAACAACTCTACACATATTCTATTTTTAAATTTTCAGCAAATAAATTACTAAAGTAAAATTTCGCTACAAGTTTTTTGAGTTTTTTTCAGTCTACTAATATTCAGCAAAAAGTTTAGTGATTTTAGCAAGGATTTTTTTCATTTGCAGTCGATTAAGTGTTAGCAAAACTTTTGCTGAAGATTACTATTTTCTTGGTAAAAATCAGCTCGCTGATTTTCAGAAAACCTTTTGCTGAAATTACCAACTTTTTTGCAAGCACGCTCCTGACTAAAAATTTGCTGACACAGCAACATTTTTTGCTGACTTTACTGACTTTTTTTTTTTTTGAGTGTACGGTCTAATGTACATACATATATTGATGATATTTTGGTTGCCAGTGAAAGTGAGGCTCAATATATTGAACATTTGAAAATTGTTTTTGCTAAGTTAGAGTAATATTCGTTGAATATTAAGACATCGAAATGTATATTTGGTGCTTTTTCTATAGATTTTCTTAGTTATCACATTTCATCAAATGGTATTCACCTATCTAAAGTAATTTCGGATTTCGATAGGCTTCTCTCCAATTCGAAATTGCAAAAGTTTTTAGGGATTGTCAACTAATATTATCCTTATGACCCAATGAACTTGGCCTGATCTATGATGTGCTTACGTCTGCCGATAAAACTGAGAATAAAAAACATATTTGGAATGATGTTTCCATCAAAGCTTTCGATAATATAAAGGAACTTTTTGCTAAGAACACTTTATTAACCCATAAACTGTCTTTAGCTGTTGTTGTTGTAGCAACGACTCCTGCAATAGAATATGTAAGCATATTAATCTTCTTGTTCTTCTTCTGCTGACTCAGCTAGATCCAGACCCAGGAACCGGGCCGCCTCAACCGGGTGGGTCCAAAGTGACGTGGGATCTTGGTGAGTCGGGTTTGCCGTGCAGCCAAAGAGGTGGTTTACATCGTGAGGACCTCTTTGGCATGCGGGACATGTGTTCGGGATGGTGGGCTCGATCCGAGACCAATATGAATTAAGGCGTGAACACCATCCCGAACGCAATTGCGCGAGGAGGACTCTCGTAGATCGTGGGAGAGTTTTCTCCTCGTTTTCTGCAATAGGTGGGGGACGACCTCCAAGAACGATATTCATCCGGTAAGAATTGATGGCGTCATTTACCGTGTCCCGATGAATATCGTTTATACCTGCCCTGTAGGATGCTTCGTCCAGCGGATATCTCATGTAACGCTGGACCGTGCCCTCAAAGATACGAAGGTCCTTTCTGACATGCCTCGGGGGGGATCCACCTCCGTAAGATGGTGATTCGGGTGGTTCCTCCGATGACATCTCAGCGGGAACTGCTTCGACAGCATATGGCAGTGTTCCTTTACTGTTAGTACCTTCGTTTCCTCGTGAAGATGTTGAACTGAGGACATTTGTAGGCATCCAGTAATTGTCCTGAGGGCAGAATTTTGCCAACAAGGTTTCTTTGTCCGTACCCCAAGAGCTGCCGGCTAGCGACTTGAGTACCTTGTTCCTACTCTGCATCTTGTTGCAAATTGCAGTGGTGTGCGCTGAGGACATAAACAGGCTGTCGAATGTGACCCCAAGAATTTTGGGGTGGTTAAGTGTCGGAATTCGCACGCCATCGACTACTACATTCAGTTCCAGCCTTACTTCTTTCGTCCAAGTGGTAAAAAGAGTCGCCGAGGATTTTGCAGGGGAGAGCTGCATATTCCTTCCAGTGAAGAAATTCGTAAGATAATGAAGATAACTGTTCAACCTACCGCATAAGCCATCAATGTCGTGACCCGTCGCCAGTATCGTACAGTCGTCGGCGTATGAAATCAATTCCACTCCTTCTGGTGAAGCCGGGAGTTTCGAAACGTAGAAATTAAACAATATAGGGGAGAGAACTCCACCCTGAGTACCTCCTTGTTTAATTCTACGAGGTTTGGACCTTCTGTTTCGAAACTCCACAAACGACTGGCGACCACACAGATAATTCGTTATCCACCTCTTCGTACCATTTGGGAGACTGGATTCGGCGATGTCTCTGAAGAGGGTCGCGTGGCTGACCGTATCAAATGCCTTCGATAGGTCAAGCGCCTTTAGCTGTAGATGCATCTGATGTAGCCATAGGTGCCGTTCTGCAGCAAATTGATGATATTAGACCACTGGCTTATTTTTCTAAAAAATTTAGTTTTGCAAAGCAAAAATATTCCACTTTCGATAGGGAACTTTTGGCAATATATAAATCTATCAGGCACTTTCGACATTTCCTTGAAGGTCGTAATTTTACAGTCTACACCAAAGATTTTTACAGTCTACACTCAGGAAATTCTTCCTATTAATTAACGTTTTGCTTTCTTTGAAAAGCGGATAGAGAAGAGAAGAAAGGTGGTGAAAGATAAAGGGCTTCAAATATGGCATTATTTTTCTATTAGATTCGAAAACGGACCAATCTCTCAGACAAACATGACAGTTGGATTATATAGCTCAATTTACTCATAATATTCAGTTTGTTTCCAGAAAAGAGAACATCGTTGCAGATTCATTGTCTCGATTTTCTGAAATTGATACAATTTTTATTCATGATATTAATATTGAATCTCTTCATAGCGAACAGATGCGAAGAAAGTTTCCGAACATTGCACTCGCCGTGACATTTCGGAGGCAGAAATATCGTAATCGCCCTCTATAGTTTCTCCACCTGTTGCGCTTTGGTTATGTTCCAGATTCCCTTTGCTTTACCGGTTCCAGGCTTTCTTTCAATTATTATTGAACTTTTTGACCACATCGCCTGGTTGCTGGTACTTCTCTTTTATAGTATACAGATCGACTCAGAATCACTTCTTGTTTCGATTTAACGATGTCCGTCTGTCCGTCCTTCCGTCTGTCCATATATTCTTATGAGTACGCTACAAATCTCGAATATTAAAATATTTTGATGAACTTTGGTAAATCGACTTATATCGGTTCAAGAACAAAGACCATTAATTTTGGTTAAAATCGGCCCATATTTGGACCTAGTGCCCATATAAAGGTCCCCCAAAAATTAGTTTTTTCTCGCACGCTACAGGTCGCGAAGATATTTTAATGAAATTTGGTATGCGCACAAATACAAAACCTGTTGATTCTAGATAGGATCGCCCCATATTTGGAGCTATCGCCCATAGCGACTGTATTTCCGATTTTCTCTTAAATACCTAACATTAGGTAACATCAAAATTTCTTACGATTATTTTATTTTTGTTATCATTTTATGAACAAATTTTGACACAAGTCTATTTAAACCCATTCGAATTTCGGGCAGAAACGTTAGTTGGCTTTCAACCAGACTGGGGTAGGGTATCATTTATTCGGCACGCCCGACCTTAACTTTTTTACTCGTTTGTTTATAATTATACCCTACACCACTATGTGGTCAGGGTATTATAAGTTTGTGCTGATGTTTGTAACACCAAAAAATATTGGTCGTAGACCCACCTTATAGTATACCGATCGGTTCAGAATTTTTTTTTATTTCGATTTAACGATGTCCGTCTGTCCGTCCGTCCGTCCGTCCGTCCGTCCGTCTGTCTGTCTGTCCATGCAATCTTGTACGCACTCTACAGGTCGCACCTATTAAGATATTTCGATGAAATTTGGTACATAGACCTATGTTGGCCCAAGGACGAACAAGTTTGATTTTTTTGAACATCGGTCCATGTTTAGACCTAGTGCCCATATAAGGGTCCTACCAAAATTATATTGTTTATACGCTGCAGGTCGTAAATATTAAGATATTTTGATGAAATTTGGTACACAGACCTATATTGGCCCAATAACGCAGCCTATTGATTTTGGTGAACATCGGTCCATGTTTAGACCTAGTGCCCATATAAGGGTCCTACCAAAATTATACTGTTTATACGCTGCAGGTCGTAAATATTAAGATATTTTGATGAAATTTGGTACACAGACCTATATTGGCCCAATAACGCAGCCTATTGATTTTGGTGAACATCGGTCCATGTTTAGACCTAGTGCCCATATAAGGGTCCTACCAAAATTATATTGTTTATACGCTGCAGGTCGCAAATATTAAGATATTTTGATGAAATTTGGTACACCGACTTATGGCAGCCGAAGGACGAAGCCTATTGATTTTGGTGAACATCGGTCTATGTTTAGACCTAGTGCCCATATAAGGGTCCCCCCAAAATTATATTGTTTATACGATGCACGTCGTAAATATTAAGCTATTTTGATAAAATTTGGTATACAGACCTACATTGGCCCAGTAACGCAGCCTATTGATTTTGGTGAACATCGGTCCATGTTTAGACCTAGTGCCCATATAAGGGTCCTACTAAAATTATATGGTTTATACGCTGCAGGTCGCAAATATTAAGATATTTTGATAAAATTTGGTACACAGACCTACGTTGGCCCAAGGACAAAGCCTATTGATTTTGGTGAACATCGGTCCATGTTTAGACCTAGTGCCCATATAAGGGTCCTACCAAAATTATATTGTTTATACGCTGCAGGTCGCAAATATTAAGATATTTTGATGAAATTTGGTACACCGACTTATGGCAGCCGAAGGACGAAGCCTATTGATTTTGGTGAACATCGGTCTATGTTTAGACCTAGTGCCCATATAAGGGTCCCCCCAAAATTATATTGTTTATACGATGCACGTCGTAAATATTAAGATATTTTGACGAAATTTGGTACACAGACCTATTTTGGCCCACGGACGAAGCCTATTGATTTTGATGAACATCGGTCCATGTTTAGACCTAGTGCCCATATAAGGGTCCTACCAAAATTATACTGTTTATACGCTGCAGGTCGCAAATATTAAGATATTTTGATGAAATTTGGTACACAGACCTATATTGGCCCAATAACGCAGCCTATTGATTTTGGTGACATTAGTTGGCTTTTACCCAGACTGGTGTAGGGTATTCTATAGTCGGCATGCCCGACTTTAACCTTTTTACTCGTTTTCTTTTTTTTTTGTTTTATTCAGTTTTTCCAAACTTAAAAATGCCAAAAAGGCAAGAAAAAACACTTGCTCGGAGATATAAAATTTATTTGACCAAAATTCAAAGAAAGGGCCACGATAAGGACTAGAGTTTTTTGTTGATTACGAAAGAAAAAACCCTGATCGAAATCGGTTACCCACCTTAACTGTACAGTGGAGGCCGATTTTGAACTCAGGGTTGTGGGAAAACGCGTTTAAAGTTTATTTAACAAAAATATTTCAAACTTGAATTTTTGTTTCCTTTTGCTGGAGTATGATGCTATTGAAATAAAATATAATGAAAGTTGCGCTGGAATTGAACTTTATTTCAACTTGAATTCCGGTAAAATTGTTTATAGGGTGCTCTATCCAAATAAAGTATAAAAAAAATTTAAAAAAAATTTCTTCTATAGTCGATACCCTCCTTAAGGCATCGTTATTTAAGCTCTTGTGATGATCAAAGTGCAGAAAATTTGTGTATTTTATCTGTATTTATGATATATTCATTATTTGCTGTCTAATATGGCTGAACAGATAATAGAAAAGAAACGGAGAGAAAAAGCCCTCAAGTTATTGTTTCAATTTAATATGAAAATGTTATAGACGTAATAAAATTACATTTGTTTTAGTTAACCAAACCTACATAAAATTAATAATTTAAACTAGCGCATCTATTTATGAATTAATTATAAATGTGCAAAAAAAAGAATTAATGGGGGAAGTTTTTTGTTGTAATTTTGTATGTATACATATTCCTTTAAACTGCATGTATGTAGAAGTCAGTCAGTCCAGTCAGTTATATTGGGGGAGCGAGTGAGCGATCAAAAACCAGCCAAGTGTTTAACACAACTACTTCGTTTCATTTTTCTTTTTGATAAATGGCTAAGTGCCTTATTAGCATAATCAACGTCATCGCACCTTGAACAATCAACAGCAATCAATGGATGGGTAATATTCAGGGTTGGCAACCGATTCACAAAGTTAGCGATAGTGGATAGCGTTATTTCAAAAGTATGTCATCATTTCGTTAGGGTATTTTACGGTTATCGGTATTTCAAGTTATTTCGTTAAGTCATTTTAGCGTTAACGGTATTTAAAGCTATTTCGTTCGGTTGCTTTAAGGTTATATTTTAAGGTTAACGATAGCTCTTTTTTTGAAATTTTTAACAACTTTACGGACCGCCACACAGTGCTTCGTCCCCATATAGTAAATCGGCAAAATTATAGGAGTTATCGCATAAGAATGAATTTGGTGTGCTATTCCGTACATGTAAATTAAGAAAAATTCGGCAAAATCGTTGCAAGGAGATGACTACCTCCCACGCATCCTTAAACTAAAATTTTTAATTTTAGCTACAATTAGCTATGGCAAATTTTGTTTTATATGGAAATTTCTCCCTTATGAATTTTAGTTATTGTAAAAAAATTGATAATTGGGTTAAACATTGATAATCGTCTATTTATGTGAAAGTTGAAAGAAAATCGAATATGTTATTAACTCAACTTAGACTAACATCAACGAAATCTTACAATGCTATTTTTATCCTTTGTTATTATTACTCTTTATTGCTTTGAACCTTAATTCTTAAAGTATCTCAGCTGGTTCTATTCAACTCTGTGTATGATAAACTCAGATTTTTGAATTACAACGAAGCGTTAAATTTAAATTTAAATGTATGTTATTTAAATTATATTTTGCACCGTATCATGTGTTTTAAAGATGAATGAGGGGATGATGGCTTTGTAGCGAAAGCCGAAAATACGTATTCTGTCTTGCTGGCCTTATCGAATTCTTTAAAAATTTTTATTCTTTGAAATTTACTTGTGAAAATTGTACCATCTTTCATTAATTTGAAAAATAATTTAAACAGAAAGTGATATTAACTTATGATCTAAAATCAAACTAAAAAACATTCATTTACCAAACAAAAGATCAACTATACATACCCCTCATTCAAAATTAATAATTATATATTTTATTTGTAAAATTTATAGTTTCCGCAAAAAAAAAATTGTTCTTACTTCCAATTTTTTTTGTTATTTTTTGTCGCTATTTAATAAAAATTATACACTACAACACATATTTTATAGTAATAAAAAAAAAAATACATTTAATAACTTAATATTTTTTTCAATTTTGACGTACTTCTTTCGCAGTTTTGACGTAGTTAGCTCTTTGCAAATTTTTCTGGAATATGACTTAAAACATGCATATAAATTTCACATTTCCGCCAAAAAAAATCTAGAACTTCTTCACAGAAATCTAATAGGCATAGAAAAGGAAACTAATACCGTTTTTACCCCACCTTTTTAACCCTAAAATGTGAGATTTGGAACGAGGTGAACAAGTTGAAGCAGTGTACACTGACTTCTCTAAAGCCTTTGACAAGGTATCTCACAATATTCTATATGCCAAATTAGAGAGAATGGGTTTTCATTCAAACTTTTTAAAGTGGATCGCATCATATTTATCTAATAGAACTTGTAAAGTTGTAGTTGAAGGTTTTGAGTCTTTTACATACATACAAACGTCTGGTATTCCCCAGGGGAGCGTTTTAGGTCCGCTTTTATTTAATTTGTTCATTAATAATGTGACAAATTGTTTTTCTAAAGCTAATTTTTTACTTTACGCAGATGATTTAAAAATATACTATAAGATGACATCTATTACAGGTGTTTTAGATCTGCAGGATAATTTAAATAATCTCCATAATTGGTGTGAGCTAAATGGACTTTACTTAAATATGTCAAAATGTGTTTATGTTTCTTACTCCCGATCTCGAAATCCAATTCAAACGGTTTTTAGCTTGGGAAACTATATATTGAGGAAAACTGACACGATAATTGATCTAGGTGTTGTTTTCGATTCCACCATGTCTTTCATTCCACATATTAATTACATAGTTCCAAAGGCATACGCAATGCTTGCCTTTATTAGGAGAAGTTGTTCCGATTTCTCTGATCCCAATACGTTAAATATAGTATACACGTCATATGTTAGATCGAAATTAGAATATGCCGCGGTAGTATGGAGTCCACATTGTAAAATTCATATATTTCGTATTGAAAGGGTACAGCGAATATTTCTTAAACATGCACTTTCGTCGTTTGCGTTTGTTGAACCTATACCTTCATACAGATCAAAAGGTTTACTTTTGGGTTTGGAAACATTGGAATATAGACGTAGATTTCAGTCTGCATTACTAATACATGATATAATTAATGGTAGTATTGATTGCCCTGAGTTGTTGTCGCAAATATCGTTCTATGTACCACCTAGAACGCTTCGTTATAACCATTATATTTTTAATATTCATTGTCATCGAACAAACTATGCTCAAAATAGTGCTTGAAATCGAGCGTGTAATGATATTAATTCTATTAACGAGATTGCATTCAATGTAAATCCAAATCACGTAATTGGATTTTGCACGTCGAAAGAAACTTTCAAATTGTTTCTTTTTGAAATTTTTAATTTATAAATTTTAATATTTTTGTTTGTGTAAATATATATATATTAATTTAATTTTTACTTAATCTAGTCTGTAAGGAATTTTTTATGTTCCATCGACTTAATAAACGAAATGAAATGAAATAAAGAATTTGCAAACTTAGATCTCTCCATAATATATCCAAATCTGATTAAAGCCTGAAAGTTCGCCTAAAAGGCATTATTCTACAAGCTTTCTAATAACTGTTTGCGGGGGTTTTTTGATCACAAGTCAAAATATTAACCCTATATAGATCAGGTTGAATAAAATAGTAATTTTTATCAAGTAGAACACATGTTTCGAGCAATTTCAAAATTTCAGAAAAATAGAGTCGGAAATTAAATAGGCTTCATGGGACTTTTTGTCCTCAGGACATTAAGGGTTAAAGATTTTGTAAATAAAAATAATGATAATTATAACATAATACAAGGGGTAATATTTATATTTCGGAAATAGCAAATAACAACAAACATTTTTTAATTGAAAATGGCTTCATTGTTTTTCAAAATATTCCCCTTGATGATCAATACACTACACTTTTGCATTCGTTCAAACCATTTGTCATAGCAGTTTTTCCATTCCTCTTAAGACACCTCCAAAACATGGTTTTTGAACGCTTCAACTGCTTCTTCGGCGGTCGTAAATCGTTGACCACGCAGTTTACCTTTGATATTCAGGAACAAGAAGAAGTCATTGGGTGCCAAGTAGGACTGTACGGATGATAAGTCATCAATTCGATGTTTTGATTGCTCAAAAATTCACCTGTTTGACGAGATGTGTAAGAGCTCGCATTGTCATGATGAAGAATGATTCGTCTTTGGCGGTTGGTTTTACGAATTTCTTCGAAGACTTCCGGCAAACAAATAGTCGTGTACCACTCAGAATTGACCGTCATACGTTGCTCAAGCGGAACAGTGGCCACATGACCCATTCGGCCTAAGAAACAGACGACCATTTGCTTCGCTGTGCTTCTTCCACGAACAACTTTGTTGAATTTCGCTCGTCTTGGAATACCCAAACGTCGTGAAATTTAATTGGGATATGTAGAAAAAAATAAAAATTTAAAATTTTCGGTTCAAAATCTTAATTTATTTGTTACAGCAAATTATACATCCTAACGGACTATCCAAATCATAAAAAATCACACGTTTTTTGTTTATATTGTATATATTTTTAATTTCACTAAACTTTATAAAATTTTAGGTTTTTTAGTTTGACTCTAGATCATAAAATAATATCACGTTCTGTTTAAATTATTTTCAAATTAAAGAAAGATGATACAATTTTTACAAGTAAATTACAAATAATACAAATTTTTGAAAGAATTCGATAAGACCAGCAAGACAGAATACGTATTTTCGGCTTTCGCTACAAAGCCATCATCAGTGTCCTTCGCCTTTGAATGGGTTAATAATTAATAATTGTCTACTTATGTGACAGTTGATCTAGAGTCAAACTAAGGAACATTCATTTACCAAAACAAGAGATCAAATAAACATTCCCCTCATTTTAGGGTTGCCGCAAAAAAAGTGTTATTACTACATTTTTTTTTTTAAATTTGCTTGATTTTTTTTTTTTATTATTTGTACACCGCATAAAAATAAAGTTTGTGTTTTAATTGACAGGTTTTTTTTTAAACCATTATTATTTTAATTTTTGGTGGTAGCTTAAAATTTTCCTCTTTTTGACTTTGTTAAAACTAAGGTAAAACGTGTGAAAAATGTATATAATTTTTCAATTTGCGGTTAAAAAAAACATTTTTTTTTTCAAATTCAATTAAAAACCTTCAAGGAGTCCTAAAATCATAAATAAAAAATTACCCGTTCTTCCAATTCTTTTTTTGTTTTACTCTACTAAATTTAAGTAACTTTGGGATTTCCAGTCAAAAAATGTCTAAAGTTTTTGATGCCACCAAATAATATTCTATAAAAAAATTTCACTCGAAACTATTTTTGCTTATTGCAAATATTAATAACAAAACCACCGAGTTTCAAGGAAATAAAGGGTTTTTCAACAGGGTCGCTACAAAAGTAGAAAGACAGGGACAGCAAACGACGCCATATTTCTTGCCGATCTTTTAACATTTCTCTTCAGTAAGGTTTGCCATTTCATGATGGAAAGATATACGTGCCAACAACGAGTCGAAATTATTAAAGTTTACTACCGAAATTCGGAGTCAGTGGCCTTAACGTTAAGAGCGCTACATCCAATTTATTGTCGTCATAATCGTCCTAGCATATCAACAATTGATCGTCTAGTGGAAAAATTTGAATCCACAGGCACAGTACAAAATGTTCCCGTGCCAGTGAGACAAAGAAGTGCCCGTAGTGTCGAGAATATTGCTGCTGCTGAGGCTTCAGTTGAAGAAAGCCCAAATGTGTCTCTCACACGTCGTTCTCAAGCGTTGGTCATCTCTGTGATGTCGTTGTGGCGAATTTTGCGAAAAGATCTTGGCCTACATCCTTACAAGATCAAATTGACGCAAGAACTGAAGCCGCTTGAACACCAGAAGCGTCGTATGTTCGTGAATTGGGCTGAGCAACAACTTGAAAATGATTCGGATTTTCATCGAAAAATCATCTTCAGCGATGAAGCTCATTTCTGGCTGAATGGCTTCGTCAATAAACAAAATATGCGTTATTGGTCAGACAGCAATCCACACGTACTCCATGAGTCATCATTGCATCCCGAAAACATTACGGTTTGGTGCGGTTTATGGGCCGGCGGCGTCATTGGGCCGTACTTCTTCCGTGATGATCACGACCGGCACGTTACTGTGAATGGGAATCGCTACCGTTCAATGATAACCGAGTATTTTTGGCCCCAATTGGATGATATGGACTTGGAGGACATGTGGTTCCAACAGGATGGCGCCACAAGCCACACAGCGAATGTCAAAATCAATTTATTGCAAACCAAGTTTGGAGAACGTGTTATCTCACGAAATGGTCCAGTCGATTGGCTGCCTCGGTCGTACGATTTGACGCCGTTGGACTATTTCCTGTGGGGCTACGTCAAATATATGGTCTATGCCAACAAGTTAGCGACGATTGATGAACTTCGTACGAATGTCGAACGTGAAATTGCAGCAGTATCGGCCGATTTATGCTTGAAAACCTGGACTTCTGCATCTTCAAAAGTATATTCTCTTTTGCATGGCCACCAGCGTGCCCGTGGTGGCCATGCAAAAGAGAATAAAGAATTTCATTGATATCCAAAACCATTTTTATTTTATTTAAAAAAACTTTTGTAGCGCTCTTATTGAAAAACCCTTTATCTATAAAAATTAATTGTTGACAATTTTTTTTGTAAAGCAGTTAAAATTCGATTTTCGCTTAACTATTTTAGTTCAAAATTTTTTTTGATTTTAGCGCTCTCTGTTGTTAGCAAAAAGAGGAGATACTGAATTTCTCTTACACATTTATTTAGGGTATTATGTTAGCTCTTCAAAACAGGGATGCCAACTTAGTGCTTTTCGCGCTAAATCTGGTGCTTTTTGATGTGCCAAAACGCGAAAAATTTGAAATTTATTTAGCGCGTTTTGCGCTTTTTACACATATTTTGTGTATTGTTGTTGTTATGGCAATATTAGGAAATATATCAATATTTGTTGTTGTTATTTCAATAACGATAAATTAATATATCAAGAAAAAATTGTAAATGGCATGATATTCGAGCCAAATGTAGTTTTGTTTGATGTGTCAAAACGCGAAAATTTTCAATTTTGCATATTTAAAAAAAAAACTTACATGGAAAAAATAAAAAGTGTATAATTATTGAAGTACTTGGGTAAAATACATCTTCAAAAGTATATTTTGCAAGTTAGTGAAAAATACATGTAGATTTATCAATTTTTGGTTTTTGTCAACTTGCCTTAGTTTTTGACCTATTCCATTTTCACGCACTTCAAAATATGTTAAGTTACCTAAGTTTTTTCTTTTATAAATTGTCTTAGAAAATATTATATTTTAATTAAAGAATTGTGTAACTTAGCAGACAACTTTTGAAGTTGTATTTTACCGAAGTACTTTTGCAATTATCCACTTTTTATTTTTTGCGTGTAGTTATGTTCATATATAATTGTTCTTAGTTCTGACTATAAAACATTTAAAAAATTTAAATTTTAAAAAATCTAATAATTTTTCTTGGATTATTATTATAATCACAAAACATGGAATAAAATTCAAAAATTTTGCGAAAGTTATTCGTTTTTATTTTTATTTTTATTTTACCCCCGGTCGACGAATTTCCTGATGTAGGTCGTACGCTTATATTACAATTTTATTTGTTTTTAATTAAACTACGTATGTGAAACACAAATTTTTTTAGAGGTCGTAAAAAATGTTTAGTGCTTTTTTACCCGTTTTAAGTAGAAATTTGCGCGTTTTTACCCTTTTTTGTATATTTTTTGCGCTTTTTGCTATGAAAAAGTTGGCATCTATGCTTCAAAAGTGTATAATTCACCAACATTCCCCACACATTTTTTTTTTTTTTTAATTTTGCCTATGGGACAAAGCACTGTGTGTCAAGTTGTGAAACCTTATGTGCGTAAACAACTGCATTAACTGTGCAATAAAAACTAAAGGTCAATATTTCAAATTTAAATAGGCTATTTTCAGGTTAACGGTATTTTAAATTATTTCGTTAGGGTATTTTAGGGTTAACGGTATTTTAAATTATTTCTTTAGGGTATTTTGAGGTTAACAGTAGTCATTTAAAAGGGTTTTAAATCGTTATTGGTATTTTACGGTTAGCGTTTGCCAACCATGGTAATATTTCTTGTTCTTTTGTTGGAACAGGTGGAAATTTATTAAATTGATTAACTGTTGCTACTGGGAGGTGTTTAAACAATACGAGTACACTAATGAAAAAAAGTTTGAACATTTTTGCTGAAGCTACTAAAAACATGTTCAAAAACTGCTGAAATTGGCAATGTTATTTGCTAAATATTAGTAAGATAAGAATAGCAAACATAAAACTATTAAATATAAAAAGAAGTTGTTATATTTGCGTTAAATTTTAGTTAATTGAAAATAACAATTAACCCTAAAATCAGCAGGCTACTATTTTTTTGGCAATTTTTTTTTTTTTTTGTTTTTTTGTAGATATACTGTTATTTCTAGAGATAAGCGATCCGGTGATTTCTGAATAACGCTGCTACCAGTGATCGTGATTTTCAAATCACCGTTCTTTTAAACAGTGACCGTGATCACGGGTTTGTTATAGAGATGGGCGATCCGGCGATTTTTCAGTAACATTGTTCTCAGTGAATGTGATTTGCAAATCGTTGTTCTTTTAAACTGTGGTCGTGATCACGGTTTTTCTATGGAAAAGGCTGCGATTTTCTGATAAATAAACGAAATAATATTTATGGCGAGTTTTTAAGATGTCAGTTAAACTTGGTTTAGTTAAACCGAAAACGAATTTTGTCAGTCATTTCAAAGTTTATTAACAAAAATTTGCCGGAAACACTTTTTCTCGAGTATAATTTATTTCTTTATTGAAATAAAACAAAATAAACCACATTTTAAAACCAGTATTCCAGTTACAAACTGCGTTAAATTAAGTTTAAAGATAATCCACTTCCTAAAAACTGGGCCTTAAAAGAAGAATAGTTGCGACCGGTAACAAAGACATGATAGAAGGAGACATTTTATTCAGAAGAGTGTGAAAGCAAGTCACTGTTATTGAAAAAAAAAACATGTATTACTGTGCAAAATGAAGTTTGCGAGAAAGAATAGTACAAAAATATTAAAAGAACGACATTCCGAGTAACTGAGACTTGAAATATATGATCACCGCCGTTACCAGTGATTTATCAATAACTGTGATTAAATTACCGGTATGAAAATATCGCTCATCTCTTGTTATTTCCATTCAACTTAAATTAACTGAAATATAACTAATATAGGCCATTTTTAACTACATAATTTTTAATAGCAGAAAAACTAGTTTTACAGGTTTATTTCTATGAGTGTTGTAATAATAAAAAAAAAAAACAATGCCGTCAAGAGTATGTGACAACAATTGCTACTACTAGTATGCCGAACACTCATAGAAATAAATCTGTAAAATTAGCAGAAAAAGTTACTAAAAATTAGTTAAAAATGATACTACAGAAAAAACTGCTAAAATTAGCAGATTTTTTTTACTAAATACTAGTAAAATAAGAACAGCAAAATTAAAACTGTTAAATTTAAAGAATTTTAGTTATATTTAAGTTAACTTTGAGTTAGTCTGGAAAAAATTTTACTGAACATTAGTAGACTAAAAATAGCAAAAATAAACTGCTATATGTATCTATAAAATTTTTTTATATTTTTAAGCTAAATTTAGTTGAATGTAAATAGCAGTATATTCTGCTAAAATCAGCAGAAATATTTTCTAAAAAATTGTAAACTGCTGTTTTCAAAAGGCTCTATTTTTATTTGCATTTAAAAAAAAAATGGAAAAAAAAACTTAGAAAATTTTAAATTTTTTGTGATTTTTTAGGCTACTAATTATTTAGCAAAATTTTTTGTTGATTTTAGCAGGTTAATTTGCTATTTTCCATTAACAACAAATTTAGCTCAAATATAACTAAAATTCTGTATATTTAACAGCTTTATTTTTGCAGTTCCTATATTACTAATATATAGCAAAAATAGTCTGCTAATTCAGCAGTTTTTTTATGCAGCATCATTTTTAACTAATGTTTAGTAGTTTTAACTATTTTTTTTGCGGACTTTTTTCTATTTTGTACAATATTTGTACACTCACAATATTTTATCGTTAAAAATAACCTAAAACACATATTAAATTATTTGAAAACACAGTTAAAAAAAGGACTACTGATTTTTCATTGTATTCAAATCATTTTGCTATTTATTTTCAAACATTATTTAGACAATCCACAAAAGAAATAAAAATAATTGAAGAGTCTGTTAAAACAATCATCAATTTTTAACTGACAAAAGGTAAAAAAAAAAAAGATTTTGTGGTTTGTTTTTTCATATTTGAAAGCTTTTTTTTGTTTGAATTTTCAAAACACTACACACACAACACACACCTTCATATTTTTATACCCTACACCACTATGTGGTCAGGGTATTATAAGTTTGTGCTGATGTTTGTAACACCTAAAAATATTGGTCGTAGACCCACCTTATAGTATACCGATCGGTTCAGAATTTTTTTTTATTTCGATTTAACGATGTCCGTCTGTCCGTCCGTCCGTCCGTCCCTCCGTCCGTCCGTCTGTCTGTCTGTCCATGCAATCTTGTGCGCACTCTACAGGTCGCAACTATTAAGATATTTTGATGAAATTTGGTACGCAGACCTATCTTGGCCCAAGGACGAACAAGTTTGATTTTTTTGAACATCGGTCCATGTTTAGACCTAGTGCCCATATAAGGGTCCTACCAAAATTATACTGTTTATATGCTGCAGGTCGTAAATATTCAGATATTTTGATGAAATTTGGTACACAGACCTATATTGGCCCAATAATGCAGCCTATTGATTTTGGTGAACATCGGTCCATGTTTAGACCTAGTGCCCATATAAGGGTCTTACCAAAATTATACTGTTTATACGCTGCAGGTCGTAAATATTAAGATATTTTGACGAAATTTGGTACACAGACCTATATTGGCCCAGTAACGCAGCCTATTGATTTTGGTGAACATCGGTCCATGTTTAGACCTAGTGCCCATATAAGGGTCCTACCAAAATTATACTGTTTATATGCTGCAGGTCGTAAATATTAAGATATTTTGATGAAATTTGGTACACAGACCTATATTGCCCCAATAATGCAGCCTATTGATTTTGGTGAACATCGGTCCATGTTTAGACCTAGTGCCCATATAAGGGTCCTATCAAAATTATACTGTTTATACGCTGCAGGTCGTAAATATTAAGATATTTTGATGAAATTTGGTACACAGACCTACATTGGGCCAATAACGCAGCCTATTGATTTTGGTGAACAGCGGTCCATGTTTAGACCTAGTGCCCATATAAGGGTCCTACCAAAATTATAATGTTTATACGCTGCAGGTCGCAAATATTAAGATATTTTGATGAAATTTGGTACATATACCTATGTTGGCCCAAGGACGAAGCCTATTGATTTTGGTGAACATCGGTCCATGTTTAGAACTAGTGCCCATATAAGGGTCCCCCCAAAATTGGCTTGGTTACAAACTGCAGGTCGCAAATATTAAGATATTTTAATGAAATTTGGTGCGCTGACTCACATTATAGAAAATTTTGACATAAGCCCCATTTTAACCCATTCGAATTTCGGATCCAAACAATACACCAGACTGGTGTAGGGTATTGTATAGTCGGCATGCCCGACTTTAACCTTTTTACTCGTTATTGGCAATGTTTGTGTGTATGAGTAGAGAATTTCTTGTAATTTGAATGGAAATAATTTTGTATATAAAAAAAACTATTTTAACAAAAAACAAACCAAAAATATTTAAATTTTTTGTTTTCAAACAGAAAACAACGAAATTATTTAAATTATTTTTTCTAAAAATAGAAAACTAAAAATAGAAAACTAAAAATAGAGCATTTGACTGAAAATATCAAGTCCTACAGACGATACATATTTTTTGTGTTTTTTTTTATTGACTGATAAAAAAAGTTAAACAATATGTTTCAATGTATTTTAATTGTTTCTTCAATTGAAAACAAACTTTAGTTTACAATTTTTTTTAGCAAATATTTCTGCTGATTTTAGCAGTATAGATTGCTATTTGCGTTCAACTAAATGTAGCTTAAAAATATCAAAAATTTTGTAGATATAACAGTTTATTGTTGCTATTTTTAGTATACTAATATTTGGCAAAATTTTCTGCAGATTTTACAGTACAATTTGTTATTTTCAATTAACTAAAAGTTAACTTAAATATAACTAAAATTCTGTAAATTTAACAGTTTTAATTTTGCTGTTCTTATTTTACTAGTATTTAGCAAAAAAAAAATCTGCTAATTTTAGCAGTTTTTCTTGCAGCATCATTTTTAACTAATTTTTAGTACTTTTTTTCTGCTATTTTTACTGGTTTATTTCTATGAGTGTAGAATTTAAGGATTAAAAAAATTACATAAATATTTTAGCATAAAGGTGAAAGTCTCGAATACCAGAAGATAGCTTTCACAATATCACAATAATGTGCAAGTCATTTGGGTTCTCTAATGGTCCTATTATAAGAAAAATCTTTAATTAGTGCAAATCTTTTTTAGTTCACTCTGTTGAGAAGCAACATATTTAATGCAATTCTATTTGCTGTATTAAGACACACGTGTCAGAAGTTAAAATAAAGAAATTGTTGAAAAAAAAACAAAAAATACAATTTACACTACCAGCCAACCAACAACCACCGCACAAAAAAAGAAGCAAATCATCATGTTGATAATTTATAATGTGGATCAAATGAATAAAACAACAGGGCTTTTGGCTGGTTGTTGCATTTTGATTGACTGCAACATCTCATGAATGTAAGTGCATAAAGAATATGTTGCATGCAACATTATACAGTAGATATATGTACATTTGAGCATGAATATATCATACTTATGCAGGGTTAATTTATTTTATTTTATTACATTAAACATTTTTTGTTAAATAAAATTAATATTAAAACTTGTACTCCTCAATGCCCCTTTTTATTGTTGCTTTTTATATCTTAAAAGCATAAAAGCTTTAAGATAATTTACTTGCATTGTAAGAGTCCCTTAAACTCTGAAGCTTTTACTATAATTTTTCTTTTTGTAGTTTTTTTTTTTTTAACTAAAGAAAAAACATGTTTTTGTATCAGTTTTTTCTTCTTTTTATTCAGGAAACCACGCGTCTTTTATATCTATCCCTTCATATACCTATTCTAAATACATTAAACTTTATGTGATTACACCATTTCCAGTTTCAATTTATCAACTTAGGTGCCATCTGATTGAAATTATTTCATTTTAATATATGAAAACCTACGATTTTTGGAGACTTTTTTACTATAGAAAACACCTTAAATTTAGTAAACGTTTTATTTTTTTTTTTTTCTTAAAAAACACATTTTAAACATTTTTAGCTTTTTCAACACTTTACCCCTCAATTCCTAAATGTTTTGTAAAGTTGTAGGAGGTTTACAAAATGTCATTTTCATACAAAATTTGTTCAATAAACCTCCTATAATTTTACAAAACCTTTATCAACCCTTTTTTCTATAAAAAAAATCCCACGATTTTGAAAATTTCGTTTCCGATACAGAGAAAAATAGTTTGTAACTACAACTAAACTTTTTGTAAATACAATTAAACTTTTAATTGAAATTGAGCCTACAATTGATTTTTATAAATACAAACAACATGTTTGCTACTTGATTGTTGAATTTATTTCAATTACACTAATAGAAAAAACTATGTAAAAAATTTAGTTAAAACTACTAAAAATTAGTTAAAAATGGTGCTGCAGAAAAAACTACTAAATTAGCAGATTATTTTTGCTATATATTAGTAAGATAGGAACAGCAAAAATAAAACTGTTAAATATACAGAATTTTTAGTTATATATGAGTTTAATTTTTGTTACCCGACTAAAAAAGTTGTTATATAATCATATATCACCATATATAAACCAATATATACGTCCATATCTAATTTGATCCGAATATTGGAATATATAATTATATCAAGCGAGATAAGCATGTTATCTCACCTGATAAAATTTGATCCGAAAAATGGGTCTATCTAACTGCATCAAATTATATGTATATAAATACATATAATTTGATGAAGATTTTCAAAGAAAATTTTAGTAAATATTATTGAGATCACTTATTTCATTCATATCAAATCTAATGCTTAATGTTGAGAACAATTTTTGCTAATAAACTTGGAAATAGGTGTCAAAATAAAACATTACAAAAATTTGTCGGAACAACTTTTTCTAGGTTAGAGTTTTTATCTTTCTTATAAAATAACTGAATTAACTAATTAGAAATTTATTAATTCAGTTCGATGCCAATTTCCTTATTATGAATTAATATAATAAGTACTTTTTTTTTCAAAAATGCTATTTTTCTTCATCAGGATACTCTCCTGACAAATACTTCACAGAGTTTTTGCTTTCAAAAAACCTCTACACTTTCAGGAATGAAAAGACGATCGTTTCGGGGATTACGCCACCACTTTCTAAAGAAAACTGATGAAGGGGACCTGGAAAATCCCCGAAACGATCCTCTTTTCATTCCTGAAAGTGGAGAGGTTTTTTGAAAGCAAAAACTCTGTGAAGTATTTGTCAGGAGAGTATCCTGATGAAGAGAAAAGAACAGTTTTTGAAAAAAGTACTTATTATGTTAATTCATAATAACGAAATAGTCCTCGAACTGAATTAATAAATTTCTAATTAATGAATTAAAAAGGTCGAAAAAAACAAATTTTATTTTTTAAAATAAAAATTAAAAACCAACATGATAAAAAGTGAACTTTCACAATTAATTTTTTTTTACGGAAAAATAAATGTACTTAAACCATATTTATTTCAACATATGTTTGTCTAATTTTTAAATTTAAAAGTAAAAATAATTATTTCGACCTTTAATTCCACAATAAAAAAAAAAATTTCCTTTATTTATTTCTTTAAAATAATTTTGAGTTTAATAAAGATAATATTTTGGAATATATATGTTAAATTCAATTATAAACATTTATTTATATGTCAAAGTGCAAAATTCAAAACCAGATCCACAATTTCGGAGTTTTTTTTAATTTTTATAGTGCAATTAAACTTTATAAAATTTTGTATAATTAGATATCATGTAAGATAAATTTATACAAAAAATTATTACAATTTTATATTAAATTTGTTATATATTTTGATATAAGATTGTTTAGAGAAACTTTACGCCATTATATATAATTATGTATAAACTATATTTGCAGATCTCTTAATATATGCCTGGAGACCAAATCGCATATGATTATATATAACGTCATATCAAACATATTTATAAAACCAAAGTGTTAATATAAATGTATATGGTCATATAAAGCCACACATATAAACATTTATAATTATATCAAATCATATAAGATTATATGAAAACTTTTTTAGTCGGGTAATAGAAAATAACAAATTAACCTGCTAAAATAAGCAAAAAATTTTGCTAAATAATTAGTAGCCTAAAAAATCACGAAAAAAATTTAAAATTTTCCAAGTTTCTTCCGAAAATAGCAGTTTATAATATTTTTTAGCTAATATTTCCGTTAATTTAACTAAATTTTGCTTAAAAATAACAAAAATTTTGTAGATAAAACAGTTTATTTTTGCTATTTTTAGTCCAATAATATTTAGCAAAATTTTCTGCAGTTTTTACAGTGCAATTTCTCATTTTCCATTAACTAAAAGTTAACTTAAATATAACTAAAATTCTGTACCTTTAACAGTTTTATTTTTGCTATTCTTATTTTTTTATTGTGGATTTTATCGTCGATTTCCTTATCGTTTTCCTTCGTAGTCTTGCATAATGTGCGCGTAAAGTTAAGCCTTCGGCTAAGCGTTTGGTGCAAACTGGGTCCACTAAAAGTAGCCGGCCCCATACTGCTCGTTTGAACAAGAATATCGCTGCTGATGATGTCGCAGAGAGTCCACAAACATCGATGCACACAATTTGGCATCAGCAGACATTCGTTGCGCCGCATTTTATTGAAAGAGCTGAAGATGTTCCCTAGAAAATTGCAAAAAGATTGACTAACTTGTGTTTTGTCAAACCTGGGGCACGGAGAATGCACATGAAATGAACGAAGAGCCAAGCCGCGTCCCAGTAGCTGTTGGCGCGGCATTTGGAGTGAACAAAATTATAGGCCCTTATCGTTTTGAGAAAAAAAGTCAGTATAGTCAGCAAAAAAGTTTGCTGACTTAGCAAAATTTCAGTCAGGGCGGTGCTTAAAGTCAGGGGGTAACCGCGTACCTCGATTCGAAAAAAATTTCGAATTCGTAAATCTTGCAAATATTGTTAAAAATATAATTTTGTATAAAAATTATACTTTTTAATTTATTTTTATCCTAAACCTTGTACACTACACATAAAAATTTAAAAATTAAGATTTTTGCTAAAACTTTTCTTTTTCGAAAGATACAAAATTAACGAATTCGAAATTTTTTTTTCGAATCGAGCTACGCGGTAGCCCCCAGCTAGCTAATTTTTGGCAAAAAAAATTGTAAATCGAGCAAAAGGTGAGCTTACTCATAGTCGATTGCAAATGAAAAAAATTCTTATTTAGTAGGTTTGAGGTTTTTTCAAAAGTTATAAACACATTAATTTGCAAATCAGACTAGATCCAGTTTCTGCTTTTTTTTAAAAATTTATTTTTATGGACAGGCTTCATCAGATTGCCAGATTATCTTTATATGATAATTTTTCAACAAACCGTCGGCTGTAGAAATCAAATCCATGCATTCCTACATTACAAACGTAAGTATACTAAAGTTCGACAGCTTATCCATCTGAACCATGTACGGCCTTGAATGTAGTGTAGCTAATTCATAGTTTTCTTTTCTATTTAGCTTTCTATTATTGTTTTTACTTTCAGAAGTGATCAAACAGACACATACAAACATTCTACTTTAGATTTTTTGTTTATCTTCTCATCTCCTCCGTGTCACCTTTTTCCGCAAATCTTACCACACTGACGTATGGTTTTTACGTTCAAGTGCAGGCAATTTGTGTATATTGGAGACGGACTGCCAACAGGGTATTTTTTTTTGTTTTTTTTAATTCTTGCGAAAATCAATACATCTTTTTGCTGAATATTAGTAGACTGAAAAAACTAAAAAAAATTACACTTTAGTTAATTTATTTGCTAATAATTTAAATCTAGAAATTTTATTTTTGTGATTCTTTTTAATATATTTATAAAACTTTGTAAAATTGTTATTATGTCCGAAACATTTTCCAACATACCTCCAAGACCGGAAATTTTGATGATGTTGTCCGTTAGGCTTACACCGTGTCACCGATCGATCCATATCTCTTTCCAATATTATTCACGTTCTTCTTTGAGCCTAACCTAAAAGGTGAGTAAAGGTATCAACTTGATACTATAAGATCAACTTGATCTGTGAAATATATTCCTTATCCCGATCGTGTTGTGGCTATTTTCACCTGTTCAGTTATCGTAGTGTTAATTCCATATATGATAATATATAGCTGTTGACCCAATCTTGTTCCGAAAGTCTTCTCACAACATAGCGCTTTTTTTATCCCTTCCTCAGTCTTTTTAATCCGGAAAATTTAGGTGACCAGAATTATACTAAGATATTTTACCTGTTTTGAAAGTTTAATGAGAGATTATTTTAAACAAAACTAGTTCGGTTTTTAATATTAACCCTTTGCGCAAGTTGATTGTTTTAAAACCTCCGATTACATGGGATAAGAAGTGCGCCGTTAAAAAGTGTAACACATATTTGTTGTAATAACTTTTTCCACCTTTAATTAAAATAATTTTTCTTAATCAAAATATCTTTGAGAAATATGTCAGATTTTAAAATGTATCGATTTGATAAATTCGAGGGGTTTATTAGTTTACAATGGAGAATCAAAGACAAGTGTACAAAAACAGAATTATTGAAACTATTCAAAATAATCCATTGTGGATTTATAAAAGAATTGCAACACAAGTACGCGTGACCAGGTAATGAGTATCCAGAGTGGTCAAAAAGTTCAACAAGGACCTAATAATTAAAAGAAAGCCTGGAACAGGTAAAGCAAAAGGCCCCAGAAACGAAACCAAAGCCAAAAAGTTCGAAAAGCTATTGAGGGCTATTTCAAACATTGCATAGCGCGTGCAATGTTCGGAAACTTTTGTCAGCAGAGTAAAAGCTTACGTTGAGCTTAAAATATTTGAAGTTCCTAAAGTTTCGGACAGAAATGCTAAAAAGCACGTTGAATCCAAAATAACCAGCAAAACTTCTCTGCGTTACATTTTTTAGTGGCGCACTCTTCAGTAGTAAAAAGCCTGAGTCTGATAAGAACCGCGGTGACAACCAAATTCGGTTGTCACAACGGAATTGTTCTGAAAGTGCATTCTATACCTTGCATTTTAGTTCCATGGATTGAAAGTTTGATATTAGAAAATGGTGTAGTAGTTACTTTGGTTTCAGTGTTTTTTGTTTGGATACAAGCAGCTGTATCTTTTAGTGTTATTCGCAAACTTTTCGTCCTTTTTCTTCAGCTTTGGTTCTACCAAACCAAACCAAACATTTGTGACAGATGTTCAGGTAGTGTTTCTACTTACGAGGAAGGTATCCCAATGAGTTCTCTTCGATCTTAATCACATTCAGATATGTGATAGAGAAGAAAAAATAATGTACACGTATTTTTTTCTTGCGCCCCATGTTTAGGGGTTAAAAAGTGTATTGACCCAATTTTTCTGTTTTTTTAAAAGTTATTTCTTATAATGAATCAGGGGTATGTATAGTTGATCTTTTTATTTGGTAAATTAATGTTTTTAATTCGATATCAGATCATAAATTAATATCACCTTCTGTTTAAATTATTTTTCAAATTATGATACAATTTTCACAAGTAAATTACAAAGAATACAAAAGTTTGAAAGAATCCGATAAGGCCAGCAAGACAGAATACGTATTTTCGGCTTTCGCTACAAAGCCATCATCAGTGTCGTTTGCCTTGATATGCAAACGTTTGCCTTGATACGCCGAAAATACGTATTCTGTCGTGCTGGCCTTATCGAATTCTTTAAAAAAATTTTTTGTCAACTAACGCTGTGTTAAAGTACTCAAGAAAAGTTGTTTTTCTGAATTTCATAAATTTCAGACATGTTTCCGTAGAAAAATAGGTTGGTTTTTGATCCCAATATTTACCCCTAAAACATAAGTTGGGCCGCTAAAAAAATAATAATTATCTCTTATTTTTTCTCCTCTATCACATATTCGAATTTCCTTAAAATCGGAGAGACCCCATTGGGATAACTTCCTTGTTAGTTGAAACTTACAAACGTACTTACTTAAAAAAAAAAATTACTTCAATATGATTGTAATGTCTTCGTCTTTCATCCATTCGCATCTACACTACTTGTTTTGTTTCCTTTTTTATTGTTGTTTTAAGTTTTCAAAGGATAGCTTTCCAGTTTTTGTTTTTGTTTCATTGTCTGTCGTTGTTATTATAGAAATGTAGTCCTGTAATCTTTGTATAATCACCATAGAAGAATGAAGGAGCTTTTTGATTGGCGTACTTTTGTAGCAGGGTCTAAATATTAATTTCGCAATATTATGATATTAAAGTGATCATAGATATTATTTATAGAGTAGCAGGCTTTTTGTAGAGACAAATTTCAATTTCAAAGTATTCATGGACAAATTAAACTGTTTACTAATATCCGTAGTTTCTTTCGAAGTATGCAAGATTATAATTCACCTAGGATATTGGTGATACTTCTCTCAATGTGGATTTTCGCTTAAGTTACAAGTGCCTGATCTTTCGGTAGTTCCTCAAAGAATTTGAAATCTTCGCTGCAAAGTAAGACATTTTAATTTTTAAATGTTGTAACAGTATGATGGACAAACAGCAAAACTTTTTCTCTTCCAGGAGTATTTATGAAGGTTATATGGCGTGACTGAAACACCATTCCGTCAATTGTGTTGGTTGTGTCTGAACCAGGCACGTATACGCGCACGACAAGGGGAATTGTTCCTCTTCCAAAACCAAATTCCAAATAAAAAAATTAAAACGAAAGGTAGAAGGGGAAATAAGAAAGGATAAAGGACACAAAAATTTAAAAGCTGTTGCTGTTCCGTTCTTAAATGTTTTGATTTATCGAGAAAAAGGTAGGATGAAAACAAAAAAACAAAACAATTTCAATACAACATATGTACAGGGTGCGGCTAAAGTAACTATATGATTTGTTTTTTAAATAAATATTGAATGGAATGAAAAAATCAAAAGGAATAGAAAAACAATCTTAGTTCTTTTCGCAATTGTATAGCGTATTAGCAATTATATTCTCCTAAGTTTAGTTCTTGAAATAGAAAGAAAAAATTAAATATTCACAAGCAAAGAAGTTACAATTTTTTTACATCATATAGTTACTTTACACAGAGACATATAATGTAGAGATATAACATGGATAATTTTTTAAACAAACTGTAGATGTCGCTAACATGTGGGAAATTTTGTCAAAGGAGGATTTTATTTTGGGAAATTTTGTCAAGGGAGAATTTTTTTATGTCAAATGAGCTTTTACAGAGTTGTTAGGTAAGGGGATTTGGACCCAAATTAGGGATTTCGACTCGTTTTGGGGACAGATTTGTAAATTTTAAAAGATTTAGTTTTAGGCCCAAAATAAGAAGAATTTTGGTATAAATTATATGCGTATTATTTCAAATTAGGTCTTTTAAAGAATTTCAAAATTTCTACAAACTATTTTAATTATTGAAGGAAAGTTCTCCAAATATTTATAAATCCTGAAATAATGAAAAGCAACCAAGCTCAATAATTAATCAACAAATGTTCTATTTTCCAACGAGCCCTAGAACTTACACCTTACTAGATTCACAAATTTTAGAAAAAAAGACTTCACCATAATGAAGTTCGTGTGAAAATTGTGTAGAATTTTTTCTCCAGAAAATTTAATATACGACTTTTATATTGAAACGGTGACATTTCAGCCTAATTGTGATTTGTCTTTCGTATAATAAAATTTTTTTAGTTTCACAATTTTAACAAAGATTTGAGGCCTTTAAAGTTCGAGTGAAAATGTAAATATTTCTTTGTAAGATATTCAATTTTATTTAATTTGCTCACATATTTCTTAATAATTTTCTGAACTTAAGAGCGATGCTTAGCTGCTTTTTTTGATTTTTTGTTTAAATTGAAATGAATTGGGTATAACATTGGGGATTTAAACATTTAAAATGGGTATAAGCTAAAAGTTTTTGTGCAACACTGCTCCCCATATAAAATGAAACAGTATTGCCAGAAAAACAAAACAGCAGTCAGCGCTATCTGTTGTATTAAAAACTGGTGTTGCCATTCATCAGGACCATGGGAGACCCCTGACTTTACATGTGATCTACCTACCTAGAACTTTCTTAAGTTCTGGTACACGATTAACCGCATCCATTATTAGAAATTTACGGAATATGCAACCGAAATCTTGACAGCATATTGATAAATGACATTTCTACCAGGCTGGCCAGACTTGGGGTTTTGTCCCCAAATGTGGCGATTTTTTATTGGTCTTGGGGACAAAAGTTTGCATTTGGGGACATGGGATTTTTTTTGGGGATTTCAAAAATGTTTTGGGGATATTTAATAAATTTTGAAGATTATATTAATTTTGTATAATTTTCAAAAAAGTTACAAATTTACCATTGTATGGATTTTATGTATTAATATTTACAAAGCTTTTAACACACGTTATTTCTTTCTGCCTGAGATTTTTATATGATTAAGTCACAGAATCTAAAATATTGTTTATAAAAAAAAATCGTCATATCGATTGTGGATAAAAGTCTATTGTATTAAACAGATAAACTTCAAAAATTCAAATATAAACATTCTTTAAAAAAATGCCTTAAATTATTGAAAATTTCAAAATAAATAATATAAGGGTTCGATTGCTTTTTTTTAAATAAGGTAATAAAAATTGGAGTGCTTATTTTTAGTGCTATTTTTTATATTTAATTGCACCCAGCAAAAAATACTGCTTGCTTGGAAGCAGGTTCGTCAGGGAAAGTGAACAGTGAACATTATTGGTGATATAACGCATGATTTTTCTTCGAGATAGCTCGCGGGAAAGCATTTGTTTTAATATCTACTTATTTCAACAAATAAATTTTTTTTATTACAGTTATTTTTCGTGCTTTAGTGAAGCGATAAAGTATGGTGCACAACACTATTGATTCGTTCTAAATCACTACTGCAAACTATACATCGAAAGAAGCAGTGTAGGAAGCAGAAAAAAGCATATTTACCGCTTCTTAATTTCTGCAGGGTAGTTGTTATGCGGATACTGTTGATTTTGAGCAAATTAAATTAACTCTATTACTTTTTTCAACATTTTTTCTGGTTGGGTATTTTTTGGGGATATTTTTAGATTTTTTTAAGAGATGACAAGCCTGATTTCTACTTCCTTTACTCTGTGTCTCCATTAGCTACGAGATTCTGTTAAGATAGCTGTTATGAGAGTCACAAATAAAATCTAATACTTTTGTGGTGGAGAACATTAATGTTAAGAAATTTCATTATTAATTTTTGCTTGCCGGAGTCAGTCGCAAATGAATGTCTTTTATTTCACAGTAATTAATTGGTTGTATATTTTTTCTTTCATAAATAAAAAGAATATTACATTTTAAGTTCTAATAATGCAAATTACTTCACAATTACACTGTTTTTATATATTTTCTTTGTTTTTTTGTTATAAGCTTTGCTTGTTGGTGATGCCATTAAGCAGTTAAAAAATATGGCATCGACTGAGATGTTATAAAATAGTTTTCTTAACATCTGCCTAAACAACTATGTTAACACAGAAAAAACGTAAATCATAACATTAAAATGAGTGGTCCACACTTAACATTAACATGATGTTAGTGGCCATGTTAACTAATTTATGTATCGTGTAGACTACAAGTTACGAGTAAATTTTTTTGTGGCCAGATAATTATAGATTGTCCTAGTTGGCCTGAAAAAATATGGCACGGAAACGACCGACATTATTCCAATGTTGCGCAAAGGAAATATTATCAAATTTCCGATAATATGTGGTTTTAGCAAATTTTTTATTCAAGGAGTGCGCCACTAAAAAGTGTAATACATAGAAAGCTGAATAAAAGATTATTGAAATAAGTTAATTAAAAGAAAAACTACTCGTTGTTGCATTTTTTTTTTATAGATTTTGATTTATATTTTGTGTCATTTCACATATTTTAATCACTTGATTTAAACTTTTTCGCTTTCTTTAATATGCTCCCAATTTTACAATGTCTTCGATGACTTTTTTAAAATTCAGGCACAGACGCGGTCTTCTTTAGTTCTCTGATGACCAAAGCCCACTATCTTTCAATTGGCTGTAGTTCTGGGTAGTTTGGTGCGTTGGCCTCTTTTGGTATCGTATAAGAATAGGAGCAGTAAAATAGCACTAAAAATTACTAAAAATTAGTTCAAAATTAATTATAGTGTTCAATAGTCTCGTCATCCTCCCTGCAGGTCGTACAAGTTGCTGATTCCGCACTGCCCATTCGGTATAGGTGTGTCCTCAGTGTTGAATGCCCATTGAGAATATTTACAATCTTACCAAGTTCCCCTTTTACTGACAAAGAAGACATCTCAATGGGTTCTCTCCGATTTTAGTGAGATTTGGGTATGTGACAGTGGAAAAAAATGCAATACGCAGATATTTTTTAGCGGCCCAATCTAATGTCTTCTTATAATTTCAGAGAAAACTAATTGGTATCAAATGAAAGCTTTTCCGGAGGCGCATCTACCGTTATTTCTTATTCAATTATTATTATTATTTTTTTTAATACCATATTTATTTGGGAAATTGTTAAGACGACTTTTTCCATAGAGCCTTTTTTCAACAATTTCTTAAATCTTATGAAAAAGCTTCATAATTTTTATGATACGATTTCTAATGAAATTTTTTCATCGGGTTTATGAAGTTTTTAATAAATATTGTGAAGTTTTTTATAAAAGCTTATAAAAAAACTCATTAATTTAATGAAAAGTTTCAATAGACGAATTCCAGCGAAACTTCATTGAATTAATGTAGAAATTCATTAATAACATGCAGATAATTCTCTAACACGGAGATTATATGGTGGCAACCCTATGACTCCAATATAGACAATGTGGGTATCAGACTTCATACTTTTCAGAGTACTTTACGGTGATTGAAAAGAAATAATTAATTCCTAAATATAAGGTAGGCTGCCATACAAAAACCTGTGAAATGACGGGATTATGCAATTATTTTCCCTTCAAATTAAGCCCTTTTCAATAAGGATATATATAACAGGATATGAAAATAGTGTTCTTTTAAATAAAAAAATGTACTAAGATGTACTTTTTAAAAGTTAATCGCACTTTTTCTTGTACTAGGGTGTTATTACTGTTTAAAAAAGTACCAAAAACGGCCCTTAAGGATCCCTATCCGAAAATATAACATTCGTATATACAATACTTTCATTAGATCAAATGATATACAAATGAAAAACACAAAACAATGGTCTTTTTAGATCCCAGCTTTAACCCGCTAAACGACCGAGATGGCCAATAATCTCATATTTCCAACCTTAGACTTTTTTCTCTACAAAATATTCGAATTTCATTAAGATCGGAAACTATCACATGAGATACTTTCCTTGTAAGTGTGTAATAAATAGCCGCATTTTCTAATCGCTTGGATTTAATAAATCCAAAAAGTAGTTCAAAAATATAAAACAGCGATAAACGGTCTGCCTTTTCAGTTTTATCACTTCAATTTATATTTTTACACAAGTGAAATATTCCACTGCAATATTTAATATTCACTAATTGGATTTAATTGAATTACTTATAGTAAAGTGAAAAATTGCCATTTCTATTTCAGCTATTTCTCCATGTCCAAGATGAAAAATATTTAGTTGGTGAGGTGTAGTTTTTTTTCTAAACATATTTCATACAAAAAAATTTAATAAAAACCTTTTATTTGTTAGTTTTGCAATTTTATTTGTTTCTCTTTTAATTTTCATTCGTATTTTTTTCTGACATTAAATTAATAGGCTGTTTCGTATATTTGAATTTTTATTGCTATGTGTAAACCCAGATTAATAGCTGTTTTTTCTAATCACTTGGATTTAATAAATCCAAAAAGTATTTCTAAAAGTGCTCAACAGATGGATTTAATAAATCCCCTTTTTTATGAAAAATTCTAAATCCAGGTGATTAAAAATAACGCTTAATGATTAGACTTATGGTATCCTTAAGAGCCAGTCACACTGCGTGAGTGTTAAAATACAACGTGCACTGAGTAATTGGGCAAATATAATAACAAAAACAGATGCTTTACTAAAACGAGTAAAAAGGTTAAAGTGGGCATGCCGACTATATAATACCCTACACTAGTCTGACTTAAAGCCAACTAATGTTTGGATCCGACATTTGAATGGGTTAAAACGGACTTGTGTCAAAATTTTCTATAAAATCATAAAAGAAGAGAAAATCAAAAATATAGCCCATATGGGCGATAGGTCCAAATTATCTAGAATCAATAGGCTTTTTCCTTGGGACCATGTAAGTCAGCGAACCAAATTTCATTGAAATGTCTTTGTATTTACGACCTGCAGCGTGTAAAAAAGACAATTTTGGGGGGCACTAGGTGTAAACATGGACCGATTTCAACCAAAATCAATAGGTGTCGTCCTTGGGCCAACGTAAGTACCAAATTTCGTCAAAATATCTTAATATTTGCGACCTGTAGAGTGCGCACAAGAATGCATGGACAGACAGACAGGCAGACAGACAGACGGACGGACAGATGGACATTGTTAAATCGAAATAAAAAACAATTCTGAGCCAATCGGTATACTATAAGGTGGGTCTAGGACCAATATTTTTTGGTGTTACAAACATCAGCACAAACTTATAATACCCTCTCCACGTAGTGTTGTAGGGTAAAAATATTATACCTAAACTTAAGAAAAAAAGTGCAGCAAAAAAAAAGCCAAACTAAACTCTATAAAAAATTAATACAATTTTTTTCAAAAAAGTCAGCAAATTGTAGTAGTTGAGGCTGATTTACAATAAAAACAACACCAACTAACTCTTCGGAAAATATTACTTACTTACTTTGAAGTCTATATCTATAGTTAAATTTGATATGAAAACTTGATAACTGTACCGATTCTGGGAAATACAGAGAGACTAAGTATTTATGAACTTAGGCAGATATGTAGGTATAGAGATTTTTTTCATTTTGGGGAAATAAAAATCTCTTGACTGATTTCACTACCTCTACCTAGAAATAAGAATCCAATTTGATATATGTATTACAAACAAAATGACAAATTTATTTACCTTTATAAAAAGGGTTCTTTTAAAAAAGTACTAAAGGGTTTTTCAATAAGAGCGCTACAAAAGTAAAAAAGTTTAAATAAAACAAAAACGGTTTTGGATATCAATGAAATTGTTTATTCCTGTGAAAGTACGTTTGATGCCATTATGTATGGAAATCGATCTCTTTGGCATGGCTACCACGGGCACGCTTGCAGAAGTCCAGACGCTGAACCCAATTTTCGACGGTTTTCAAGCATAAATCGGCCGATACTGCTGCAATTTCACGTTCGATATTCGTACGAAGTTCATCAATCGTCTCTGGCTTGTTGGCATAGACCAGGGCTGGCAAAACTATCACACGCCTGTCAGAAGTGACACGCGAGTGGATTTTAGGTGGCACGCGACGTTTTGTTGGATATTTTCAAAAAATTTAAACTATTAGAAGATCAGCAAAAAATTCAGTTAAACGTTAAAAAATTTCGCTACAAAAATGTGTGATTTAACTCCATAATGGTGAAATTTTTCATAGAGCTTGTAAATCGTCTTTTGAAATGAAAAAAACTGCATTGCCACCATTTATAGTTTAAAGAAATATGTTTAATACAGAACTCGCAATTTCGATTATCACAAAATTCTGGGAAAATTTCTAAAATTCTAGATTGAAAGAAGTTTAAATGTTTCGATGAGAAAATGCCTCATAATCGGAGAAATAAAAAGTACCAGAAAATTCCACAAAAATGGCAAACAACTTACATTAAAATTGGATCAAAGAAATTCAGTTTTTTTAAAGGGAAAATAGGTGCTACGAAATAACCCTCAATGAAATACTGAACATACCCTACGGGAAATTTTAACAAACTGTCACCGAACTGGCCCCTTTATATGAAATAGACTGGTCACTTTTACATGGCGTTGTCATAAGAGGTGGAAATTGACCCCTTGTGACATGTCACAAGACAAATCCCAGGACAGGTCCCTGAACTTTGTTTTTTATGAGAGTTCAGTAACCTGTCCTAGGATTTGTCTTGTGACATGTCACAAGGGGTCAATTTCCCCCTCCTATGACAACGCCATGTAAAAGTGACCAGTCTATTTCATATAAAGGGGCCAGTTCGGTGACAGTTTGTTAAAATTTCCCGTAGGGTAAGTTTAACCCCCTTCGTTGGATTTTGAAATTGGGTTTTTATCGTGTTTGGCAGAAACATTTTATCTGAAATAGAAAGTTCTCTGTTCAAATCCAAAATATTTGCTTTTTATTCATTATTACGATGACAAAAACCGCGCGATTTACTTTAACAAAATCAAATTTTTGCCCGAAGCATATTTTTTAACTATTTTTCTTACGTACTTAAATTTTAATGGCGCCCAATAATTTAACTTTTTTTAACAAAATGAAATAACCACCAAAAATGGAATAACCCCCCAAAAAATGAAAAGGCAATAAATAATGTTCAAACTGTTTTAATTTTATTTCATTGGGGATTTTTTCATAATGCAATCATCTCAATATTTAAAGATTAAATAAACCACCAAAAATTAAATAACCGTCAAACAGTTTTACGTCATTTCTTGGATGTTATTTAATTTTTCCCTTTGGGGGTTATTTCCTGGGGTTATCCGTAGCGCTGATAATTATGTACATCTACGATGAAATTTTTAAGAGAAATTCTCTAAATTTGAAAAATTTTTAAAAAAGGACTTTTAAAAGACAACAAAATTAAGGTGGCACGCGAAAAATTTTTAGAAAAAAAAAATTTGTCCGCTTCTGGCACGCAGCGAAAAAAGTCTTGCCACCCCTGGCAGAGACCATAGATTTGACGTAGCCCCACGCTCAATTGTTGATCTGCTAGGACGATTATGACGACCATAAATTAGACGTAGCGCTCTTAACGTTGAGGCCACTGACTCCGAATTTCGGTAGTAAATTTTAATAATTTCGACTCGTTGTGGGCTCGTATATCTTTCGATCATGAAATGGCAAACCTTACTGAAGAGAAATGTCAAAAGAGCGGCAAGTAATATGGCGTCGTTTGCTGTCCCTGTCTTTCTACTTTTGTAGCGTCCCTGTTGAACAACCCTTTATAATACCAATCGAACATTAAAACCAAAACAAAAATGTGAACAACTTCGTCAACTAGAACAATATCAATGTTTGTTACGAAATCGAAGGTAGAC
Source organism: Leucophora obtusa (assembly GCA_949987735.1). Taxonomy (NCBI): domain Eukaryota; kingdom Metazoa; phylum Arthropoda; class Insecta; order Diptera; family Anthomyiidae; genus Leucophora; species Leucophora obtusa. Next base: position 120,271,590 of record OX465297.1, on the reverse strand, counting down.
ATATTTTTTTTTTGCGCAAAAATAACATTTGTTATGAATTTAAAGGTAAAAACAAACTTTTGCAAATAACCAATAATAACAACAACTGACACTTCGTTAGTTTTTGCTCTGTTTTTGGAAAATATCTTTGCAGATCAAAACAAAAACGTAAAAAACGAACAAAATAGCCGCAAGGTGTTTACAAACACAAAATTTTTTGCGTTGTCTACGAATATTCTTGCTGTACAGGATATATGGTGTAATCAAAATAATTATGGGCTTGTATTAGAGTTTGGGGAATTCCCGCCCGGGATTTCCCAGGAATTCCCGGGAAAATAATATATTTTTCCCGGGAAAACGGGAAATTTTAAAAATATTAAATTTTTTAAATTGTTTTTGTTTCGAATAGGATTTTTTAATTTTAGTCATAAAAATATCAAAACAAAAAGGTCATTGTTAAAATCTTTTAAAAGGGAATACATTTATTTGACACACAAATAAAATCTTTGCCAAGTAATTAATATAAAGGAGTATTAAAAATTTTAAATTTAAAATACTTCTTTATATTAAGGGTCAATAATTTTATAAGTAACGTTTTCATTAATAAATGTGAAAAGAAAAGACTGGTTATTAACGGTGGTATCTAAATTTCGACATCTATATTTGGTTTACAAAAAAAAAAAAAAAATTGATGGTCATGCAACTTCTCTTGAAGAAAACAACAACAAGAATAACGTTTCAGCTAAAATTAGCAAAGTACCCGAAGAAAAAAGTGTAAGCTGAATAGGCATTAAAGGTTTTATGGTAGGGCAAACATTTCCTGAAATGGTATCCAATTTAGCCGCAGTCAATCCGCACCATAACTAGATCTTCATTTATTCGAGAAAATTTTTATAATAAAAACCTGGCATTGCAAAAAAATGAAACCGATGTAAAGAACATTATATTAAATTACTACAATCATGTAAAAGATATCATGATAAAAGAAATATCGAGCAATATTTCTAACAATAGGAGATTTACTATAATCTTAGATGAATAGACAAGAATATCACAAAAGAGATATTTGAACATATGTATAAACGGAAATAATTCATTTTATAACCTGGGGTTCGTTTATATATCAGGAAGATGTAATACTGATGAAATAAGAAGAATTGTAGAAATAAGACTAGAAGAGTTTTATTTGTCTTTGGAAAATAACATTGTGGCCACCATATCTAATGGCCCAAGTGTAGAGTTTGCTAAAAACCGAAAAAATTGAAAACCGCGGTTTCGGTTATTTTTCGGTTTTCTTGTGATATTAATTGAATTGTTATAAAATAATTTAATATGTATAAAAATTAAAAATTAAATATTTTAATACATATTTATTAAAATTTGATTGCATTTCTCACTCGAATAAAGCCAATAAAGCCATAGCCGGGGGGAAAAATGCGGAAACCGTTATACATTAAAATTTGTATTTTTTTTCGGCAAATAAAGCTGTATTTAAATAGTTAAAAACGAAATTTAGCAGTTTTTTTTAAATAATATAATAATAAAATTTTATACAATAAATTTCGCGGACTACGAAATAAAACTTTCTGAAAAATAAGCGTGAAACTCAATACATGACTTTTTGGTGCAATTTTTTTTCTAAAATTATAACCCTCAGGAGCTAAGCCCTTTTCGAAATTCAAGACTCAATAATATGTAATTTAATTAACTATTTTAATTGTTTTTAGTATTTTTTAAAAACCGACTTATTTTTGTCGATTTTCGGTTTCGGCTTTGAGGCTTCAAAAACCGCGGTTTCGGTTTCGATTAAAACCGAACAGCAAACTCTAACCAAGTGTGATGAAACGGTTTGTTTCCGACAGTCCAGTAGTAGGTGCTTTCTGCAGGAATCATGCAATTCATTTAGCAGTGCTGCGAGTAATTTATGTGAAATCAAATGTTCTACATTCTGATATTTTTTACTTTGAATTCTCACTACACAGACTGCATTTGTACTGAAATAGTGTTTTTTTTTTTTAACAAAAATTACTTATATAGGTGGTTTTCATTAACAATTTAGTTCAAAAATATTTCAAATTTTTTCATTCCCGTTTCCCGGGAAATAAAAAAGTCCGGGAAATCCCAAACCCTAGCTTGTATACAGGGTGAAGGGTTAAATTCACATATACTAATCCTTATCATATTTAAGTGAGGGGGTGTTTTGGCTTTTTTTTCGATATACGGAAAATTCGTCTCGGGTTTGAGACGAATTTTCCCGGATGTCTATATTTTTAAAAGTTTGGGAACCTCTGACTACTTAACATATGCTTTTTTTTGAGAGTACATTCCGGTTATGTAAAATTTATTTTAAATTTCAGACATGTCGCCATACAAAAGTATGAAAAATGGAGTTTTTGCCAACTATCTTTTTTGGTTGTTATACAATATGCCATATTTTTCCGCATCAGCTATTGTAGTTTTCAATGAGCTTTCCAGCGATATATAATACTATATACATATGTACATGTAATAAACACAAACATACATATTCTTAAAAATATATTTTCGGAATACTTTCTTTCAAAAATAAAAAAAAAAATATCAAATAATATTTGTAAATTTTAAATACTCGCTATTTCATAACTGTTACTCCGATTTGGATACCTCATTTTAAAGGTAATACAATAAATCTTTCCATATTTTTGAAAATATATTGAACATTTTTTATAAAATATTTTTAATTTGTCTTTTTTTCATTGTGTTAGCATTTTGAATATATTTCACAATTTTATGGTGTTTTTTAGTTTAATAAAATTTTTATTAAAATCAAAACTTAGACTATAAAATTTTCTTTAAAATTATTGTAATATGATACAAATAACTTATATACAAATTGTAAAAATCAAATGCATATTTTAAATTGTCTTTTCAAGGGGCACATATGAAAAAAAAAAAATGTTACAAGCAAACAAAATATATACAGACGGACGGACAGACGAACAGACGTACATCGCTAAATCGAATCACAAAGTGATTCTGAGTGGATCGATATACTAACAGATGGACTTAGGTCCAATATATTTTGGTACAATAAACATCATCACAAACTCAGTATACCCTGTCCACTAGACAGTACCACCCCTACGGGAAATTTTAACAAACTGTCACCGAACTGGCCCCTTTATATGAAATAGACTGGTCACTTTTACATGGCGTTGTCATAGGAGGTGGAAATTGAACCCTTGTGACATGTCACAAGACAAATCCCAGGACAGGTCTCTGAACTCTCATAAAAAACAAAGTTTAGGGACCTGTCCTGAGTTTGTCTTGTGACATGTCACAAGGGGTCAATTTCCACCTCCTATGACAACGCCATGTAAAAGTGACCAGTCTATTTCATATAAAGGGGCCAGTTCGGTGACAGTTTGTTAAAATTTCCCGTAGGGACCTTACAGGAAAAAAAATGCGCGGTACACCTTCGAATATAAAGAATTTTTGCAAAGCATTTTCGAAAACAAAAATTTTTTGGCGTTCGTAGGGGTCGCCTTTTTTAATTTTTCGTTATAACTTCGACATTTACAGTCGGATCTCAAAATTGTGATACATCAATTTTTTTGCCCCGAGGAGACAAATGTTTTTCTATAAAGGAAAATTCCAATGACAAAAAAAAAAATTAAAAGGGCCACACCTACCTTCGGGGAAAAAAAATTGGAACAAGTTGAGTTTAGGGACACAGCTCCGATTTTTTTTTTTTCACCCAGATAGTACTTTTTGGGCTGAATAGGAAAAAAAAATTTTTTTTTGTCGGATACCCCTATTTCGGGTGTTATTTCGGGTCAAAGTTGAAACATGGACTTGCCCCTATCTCCGCTATTTATTATCGGATCTGGACAATATGAGCACCATTGGAGAGATAATTGAAATGGCTTTAATATGACATACAACTTTTTTAATATTAATATTATTATAAACCATTACGAGCCGGTTCAAGTTTTTCATATTTTTAGAGGGAGTTATGCGGGAAAAGCCCTTGAATATGAAATAAGTGCTTATATAATGGTATGATTTGTTTCAACATAATTGTAATAGAGAATATACGCTTTAATTTGATGTACAACTTTTGCATTTAGCCCTTACACGGGCAAAGTTGTAAGGGGTTAAACTTTTTTTGTTAAGTAAAAATTGGGCAAAACTTTACTTTATGGGGCACCCCTAAAAAAAAAAAAAAAAATATGACCCCCACTGGAATTAAAAAAGAAAATTTTTTTTCTATATGGTGTTAAGGGGGCCGGTGCCCCCAAGACCCACTAGTTCCGAAAAACCGAAACACGCCCAAAATGGCACGTGTGACGACTAGAATTAAAGAAAATTTTCTCACGATTCCAAATATGCATTTTGTTTTAAGATCCGGGAAATAGAATTCGGGCTAGGTGCATTTTTGTCATTTTAGGTGTTAAAAAATACTATTTTGAAAAATGTACCTACGTAAACTTTTTGATGATAAAAGTTTGGGATTTTTTTAGGAAAAGTGAAAATTTTACGAATTTTAGGCGGTTTTTTTGTATATTATGGAACACAGAGTCGTAGGCGAAAAAAGTTTTAAAAAAATCAAAAATTTTGGGGGTATTTTGTGTATTGTGGGACATATCCGCGCGATTTTTTCAAAAAAATTTTAATTTTTTAGTACATAGCGTACATAAGCTTTATTTTGGTAAAAGTTGGTGTTAAAATTTAATGAATTTTGGGGGGTTTTAATGTTTTGCGGGACAAGCGCCGCAGGCGGTACGTTTTGGTAATGTTTCAATTCTTAAGAAAATTTCTGTTTGTTTGAGTACCCATACTTTATAATTAGTACATTAAGTGGCTATTTTAGACTCCCGGGGGGGGGGGTGGTCTTAAATGGATCTAGTGGGAGCCACTTATTTTTAGTCCTAGTGAGAGATATTTCTATAACTCTATAATTGACATGAATTTTTTTTGAGTTAATGTAAAAAAAAAAAACTAAAACTTTGACCCCCAATAACTTTGTTGTTTGATGGGTTAAGAGGTCGAGCTATATCTTGAATGAAAACTGTAAGTCTCGACAATAAATAATTAAGTACAAATTATATTGTTATATACGCAATCTTATGAAATAAAACCCTTTTTTGTTAAAATGAACCTTCTAAAAATTAAAAATGTTTAACTGGGCCGCAATGGGTTAATTGGTATAAAAATAAAAATATTAAAAATACCTTTCTAATGGTGTGCGTACTGTCGAAATCCGACCGCAAATAATGGAGTTATAAGCAAGTCCAACTTCGAACTTTGAACCAAAATAACTCCCGAGATAGGTCCGACCGAAAAAAAAATGTTGATGTGGAATCCCAATAAAAAGTTTTACCTGTGGTAAAAATTTTGACCTGATCGGAGCTGTGCCACTAAACTCAACTTTAACCAAAAAATTTTATATTTTTCTATCTATAACATATCCGAAGTTCATTAAGATCTGCCGGTCGGCGATGGGAGTCTTTCCTTGTAAGTAGGATTTTTGTGGAAAAAACAAATTCTATGTCTACATTTAATGTCAACAGTTTCCTAAAGTCGTTTAATATTGTAGTTTATGATCCTTTACGATAAAATTGTTGTTTTTCTTTTGCATGCAATGCACTCATACAATTCTGTGTATCATTTTGTTTTTCGAGATTTACGTAGTTCCATGGAATATAAAAGAAGGTCACACAAAAACTACTTATACAAACTGTTAACAGATTTTCACTACCATTATTATGCTCAGCAAGGATTTAAAAAAATTTAAGTATTTTCGAAGTATATACTTTTAATTTTTTCTCGAAACCACACGCACCGTTTAAAGTACTGTATAATTTTTTAGAATTTATATATATTAGGGTGACATTTAATTTTTTTTATGATTTGTGAATTAAAAAACAAATTAAGACAATTATACTGGCTACTAGGGAAAGAGTCCAAACTATCAATTCAAAAAAATACAACAATATCACTCATATGGAAGAACGGTGTAGAACTATGGGGAACTGCAAATATACAATCTAAGATACTTAGAATGGAATATCACAGCTGAGGACATTCATCACGATCTACACGTTAAAACCGTAAAGGAAGATATTCCAACTTTCAGCCTAAGACATTCCAATCGTCTCACATTATATTCGATTACTGATCTAAGAACTCTGCCAGAAAATAACTTGACGGTGATCAGAAGACTAAGGCGTTTCACTCCTATGGGACTACCTGTTCTCTTCACAGATAAAAATAGTTTGTTAATACAATTAAACTTTTAATTGAAATTAAGCCTACAATTGGTTTTAAAAATACAAACAACATGTTTGTAACTTGATTGTTGAATTTGTTAGCCAAAAAACACATTTGTTGAAATTCAAAGCAAAATTTAACAATCGTATTTGTAGATTTTAATTTATTTTTTAGTTAAAAAAAACCCCTTGAGTAAAAAATACATATTTTTAAAAATTTCAATATAAAATATCTGATTTAAATAAAATCGTAAGAATTAAAGTTATATTTTTAAGTAAAAATGCAAAACACTTTTTAGTTAATACCAGTAATTTTTTATTTTATATTTAATATCGGCACTTTTAGTATTTCTTGTAAGCGTGTGTCGTTAATGAACGAACCAGTTCAATTGTACGATTCACTCTTTTGAATGATATGAACTAAATTCTTATTATTCGGTCTTGGAGCAATTGTTTGTATCTCTTTTCAATTAAATTGTTGGACATTGGTTTTTTTTTTAGGAAACAGTAATATGTTTGTTTGAAATTAGGAAAAAAAAACAAACTTCATAAAGATTTTTTTCCTGATATCTTTATGCAGCAAAAAATAGATACGATTTTAGAAGCAATGTGGAACCAGAACCGCATTTTGTTAGCACTACTCTCTTCTCTCTCTCTCCAAAAAATGCAATAAATGAACCTAGACACTTGAATGCTTCTTCGACACCTGAAAACATGCTTATTCCAACGGGCATCACATTGAATTTTCATGCCCAGTATTCGATTCCTCAATATCGATATCACCAAATATGTACAGATGGCAGACCCTATGGGTTAACATACAACATTGGGTCTTGCGTGCATTAACATCGACCTTATTTGCACTAAAACTCGGAGTTTAATTTTTAACAAATTTTTATTAATTTCTGCTGCTATTTTTACAGGTTATTGTCTATTGATGTGATCGCGTTGGAGTTATCCGCTTTAGGATAAGAAGTATTTAAAACTTAAATTAGCTGACTTCTTTTCCGATCATAATATTACATTTAGAGTTGGGCTTAATCGTTATTTTTGGGATGGACTTAATCGTTTCAACAGGGATGATAAAGTTGGTACTATAGTACTTTTTATAGTACTATTTCAACCTCAAAAGTACTATGGTACTCCTCTGACTCATTCAGCACTATTTACACATTTCCCTTTTTTAAATTTTTTGGGTTTTTTTTAATTTTCATAAAAATTACTGTGTTTATAGCGAATATATCAAATATCGGAATTTTAAATAAAAATACCTATGTTGAAATTATTTAAAATATTAGATATTTCTCTTGAAAATTCAAGTTAAAGATATAAAAAATGCGAAAGAAGTTATTAAAATACGTATGTACATATATAAAAAAGATTTAAAATTAGGAGAATTAAAAAAATCTAGAACTTTTTGTGTTTTTTTATAGTGAACAAAATGTTTTTCCTCATCAGAACTTCAAAGGAATTCACTTATTTAGTTTTCAGTTCTGGGTGATTAAATTCCTAAACCATATTTCGAAGAATCGAATGAATTCTTGACCCAATTCATTTGATTTGATTGTCAATCAATTTGTTTATTTGAAAATATTCTTATGACATTAAGAAAATGGAATAGACTCGTAAATACCTTTAGAATGATATTCGCTTTAAAACAAAGCTGAATACGATTTTCAGGGATTTAAAATTCTGAAGCCTACAACAGTCACAGAAATAAACCTGTAAAAATCGCAGAAAAAAACTATTAAAAATTAGTTAAAAACGGCCTTACAAAAGAAACTGCTGAGATTAGCGATTTTTTGTGCTAAATACTAGTAAGATAAGAATAGCAAATATAAAATTGCTAAATTTATAAAATTTTAGTCATATTTGAAAATAACAAATTTTTGTCATTAAAAATAAGAACTATAAATTCTGTAAAATCTGCAGAAAATATTAATATTAGAAGAAAATTTTTGTTATTTTTAAGTTGGATTTAGTTGAATGCAAATAGTAGTCTATAGTGCTAAAATCAGCAGAAATATTTGCTAAAAAATTAGTAAACTGATGTTTTCAAAAGACTAGATATTTATTCGCATTAAAAAAAATCGAAGAAAGCTTCAAAATTTTACATCTTTTGTGATTTTTTTTTTACGAATTATTCTGCTAAATTTGTTGCTGATTTTAGCAGGTTAATTTGTTGTTTTCTGTTAATTAAGATTTAACTCAAATATAACTAAAAATTTGGGTATTTAACAGATTAGTTTTTGCTATATTACTTATATTTTACAAAAATAATCTAAAAGCAGTTTTTCTGCAAGATAATTTTTAACTAATTTTAGCTGTTTTAACTAAAGTTCTTGTTTTTTTGTATTAGTATATAAGTTAGATTTAACAGAACTCTTTATTTTGTATGAGTTTTTATTTGTTAATTTATAATGATAAAAAAATTAAATGAAAACAATTTGTTGGTACTATAAGGTTCCAAAAGGTACTATTTTTTAAGCTGGTTGGTACTATTTCATAAATCCCATTTATCATTCCTGTCGTTCAATATAGTTCATTGAACTACTTAGTTCGTTCAAATCGTTCCATCGTTCGTTTTTGTTATCGTTCTTTTTTGTCATGAGCTGTGTCTGAACAGTGATTCGTGAACTGTATCGTTCGTTTGAAAAAAAATTTGAAATTATTAACAAAAACATTTAATTCTTAAAAAAACCCAATAAGAGATACAAATGTTCTATGAATAAAAAAAGAACAAAATGAACGACTGAACGAAAAGAACGAATAATGGTGAACGATGTCATATCAATACGTTCAAATGAACTAGTTCGTTCATGAACGACACATTCAAATAACTGTCCCCCTAGTTTTCAGAAACAAATTTTAATTCTGGTTTTCCCAAAAAATAAAAAAAAGACATTTTCAGTTTTACAAGCCATTGAGTTTTTATGATGGGTATTTTTTTCTTGTTTTTATTGTTCATTTTTAAAATAGAAAAATTGTCTTAACATGTTGCTTTCTTCGCTCAACAATAAATAATATATAATAAATGTTTTTACTTTTGTTTTAGTTGGTTATTTTTTCCCCCTTACAACAGTAATTTAGATCCCATCAGTAGGGGGTCATCATAAGAGTTGTCAAATTCATGCTTTAGTTAATTTCATGGTCGTTGTTATACATTTTTCTAATCATAATTTTTCCTATCTATTTCAAAGTGATTTTTTAAAGCACTTCTTTTTTTTTTTTGTTGAAAATATGATTGAAAACCCCTAAAGTGCATTGATTTGTTCATTGGCCTTCTTTAAAATATGATATTTTTTCTTTGTCTTTTAGGTAGTATTGGGGTTTTTATATAATCCTGTTTAAAAGGACTTTAATATTTTACCTAACATTTTAAAGGGGTTTTAAGACTATTGTTTTGTGCAAAAGCATTTCTAGTTAAAGGATTATTTAGTTTTTTTTTCCTAGTTAGTTCTTGTTGTATATACAATATCTTTTGTCTTATTTAAAATCCTACAAATTAGTAACACTATTTAAAGGATTTAAAGGAACACATTGTAGGCACAAAAATGTATTTCCTTTTCCTTGTTATAACAATGTTTTCAATTGACCTTTTGTTTTAGATATGATAGGTTTTTAGGAATTATAATAAATATTTATACTTAATACAAATTCTTGGTAATTTTTTTTATTTTTAAATAATGGTAATGGATTGACCTTTTGTATTACCATATCAAAACTCACACTTTGAGATATAAAATCTTAAGACTAAAATTATTCATTTTTATCCAACATAGTAGTGTATTGCAAGATGATAAAGCAATTGTGGTAAATTTTTTTCATTGTTTTTGTTTTTTCTTTGTTATTTTAAACGTTTAATAACGCTCCTAAACGAGAACAAGAAATTCTCATTGAGTTTTAATTTAACTTAACAACAAATATTTCCAGAAATTCTAAAAACGTCTTCCACTGACGATTTCCTTAGGCACTAATGAAAACCGGATAGGTACATGCCCTACGGGAAATTTTAACAAACTGTCACCGAACTGGCCCTATTATATGGAATAGACTGGTGACTTTTACATGACGTTGTCATAGGAGGGGGAAATTGACCCCTTGTGACATGTCACAAGACGAATCCCAGGACAGGTACCTGAACTTTGTTTTTTATGAGAGTTCAGTAACCTGTCCTAGGATTTTTAGGGGTCAATTTCCCCCTCCTATGACAACGCCATGTAAAAGTGACCAGTCTATTTCATATAAAGGGGCCAGTTCGGTGACAGCTTGTTAAAATTTCCCGTAGCGTGCCTTCAACAGATTATTTTTCACAATTTGTTAAATAAGTTTTGGGATTTTAGCACATTTAATTTCCTCTAATGTTATCCTACATAGTTAATATTTTTTCTGGAGGGTTTTGAATGAATCCTAAGCATAATTGTTATTTCTTTTTTTTTGTTTTGGCCAATTTTGGCGAAAATCCGAAACTTTGAAGCGAAAATTCTTGGTTTACAATTTTTGTCGGGTATTAAATTTCGCTCCGGAAAAACTAAAAGAAATCTCTTGATGGCTTTTTAGGCCTTCGGTCCACAAGGGTTATCGATTTTGTAGGAGATTTTTTTTTCTCAGATAACCGGTAATGAATAAATTTAATACATTGACGATTTTAAATCGATTGATTTCATTAAATTTTCGTTTCAAACCTTATTTGAAAATTTTGGGACATTTTTGGCTTCCTGGCAATATGGGTTAATGCTGCCAGAAAAATATGATATTTTATACCTGAGTTATTATGGTCAAAAAGAACAATATCGGATATAATATTGATTGCTTTTTCCAAAAATGTATTTTTAAACAATTATTTTAATCCAAAAAGTGGAAAAAACGCTATTCCTTAAAAATCGCTAAAATTAAATCGCTGCACACGTAAACTGGCCGAAGGGGTACCTCTATTTTTTCTCCATTTATTCTCTAAAAAGTATTTAATATAATCAAGAAAAGATAATACTAATTTTTTATGTTTTGTTTAATAAAACTTTTTAAAAATTTAAAATTGCGTGTTACGAATTATGCCAAAATCATATTTTTTTCTGGGCCTCGAGCTAATGCCGTTGTTCTAGAAAGTTAATGTATTTTATCTGGATATTTATAAATGAACCCTGCCCTATTAAAAAAGGATTAAACAAAAGATTGTATAATTTGATATAATTATATCTAAACAATAATAATTGCATCAAAATAACTAAATTTATAAAACTTAGATCTAATAACATTAGGTCCTTTAAAAAAAACTTTTTTCTAAAGGACAGTCTTAGATTCTGTGTTCCGTTTCCTATTAAAATTCAGAAAACAGAAACAATTGATATTTTCAGAATTTCAAATGATATTTTCTGAATTTCAAATGATATTTTCTAAATATCAAATGATATTTTCTGAATTTCGAATGGAAAATCTGAATTTTAATTGACGTTTTCTGAATTTCAAATAGAAAATCTGAATTTCAGTTGATATTTTATGAATTTCAATTGCAAAATGGTAGTCTGTTATATGAATTTCAACTTAAGAATTTAAAACAAGTCTCACTCTTCAATATCTTTAAAATCTAATTAAAGTAATAATACCACATTTATAATGACCACACATTAACATATATGAAAAAAAACGTAAATTGTAATGATAATAATAAAATAATAGGTTTATTAAAAAAAGATAATACTATTGTTAAAAAATAATAATTATAAAATAAACACCCTGGTTTTCCGCTTCAATTCCGACAAAGAAATCTTAGAATATGAGTATTATTTTAACCCTCTAATGAAATTGTATTGTTGTTTGCAGTGAAAGATGTAACGATGTAGTTTTAGGTTTATCACCATTGCAATTGAAAGGCACAGGGCGTTATCATAGCAAGGGGGAACTTTACACAGTTTAGACACTATGTGAATGTCACAAAGCTAAACCCAAAAGGACATGTTATGTAACATGTGTTTCTGTAAATAAATTTTAAAATAAAAAAAAAAAATTATAAATTAGAATTAATTGGAATAATTAAGGAAAGTTAGATATTTACATCTTATTTGACACATTATTTCTCATAGGGTTCTTTTATGGAGGAATTCATATTAAAAGTTTCCTTTTTTTTAACCTTCTACACTAAAGGGTTAATGAACGCCTTAATAATATTTTATATGTATAATTGCCAGCAATAGACAAGTTCCTCTGCCTCTTCTGCAAGAGCAACTAGTACTTCCTTACAACTAAATTGCACGCGTGAATATATACAGAAAAAATATCAACTTCCTTTTATAGAACATGGAGGGAGAAACATGAACTTTTAAAAGGAAGAGAATAAATTTGCGACATCTTCCGTTTTGACTACGATATCAGTCGCTTCTGCCAGCAACAACCAACCAAACATATGTACATATAATCGAGAAGATGCAATATCCACAACAAACCACCCAGCAGCATCGGCAGACATTGAAACATGCAGACACTAAAGATATAATTAAGACATACAATTGGAGGTCAATGTTAACAACATTACGAAAACCTGAACAAACACGCCAAAAACATTTTTAATTTCAGCGATTTTTTCAAAAGAATTTTTAGATATAAGATTGTATTAGGGTTGTAGTCAGTTGGTGCTATGCCAGGCCATCATTGCGGGATTATTAATTCGATTTCCGATAAAAACATGTTTAGCACAAACCATATTTCGACGATGCTTACATTAGGTAATTGTACTTAAGATTAACGCTGAAGTCCTCCTTTGTAGATACAAATTCTATGATGCTCTATCACTGAGAGAATTATCTGCATGATATTAATGAATTTTTGCATAAACCAATGAAAATTCACTAAAACTCGTCCATTGAAACTTTTCATTGCATGAATGGAATTTTTCATAAAAATTTCATTTTATTTACCAAAATTTTTATACACTCAATGAAAAACTTTCATCAAAACTAGATTCATAAAATACATGGAGCTTTTTCATCAAATTTAAGAAATATTTAATTTATTTTGTGAAGAAAACTTCATTAGTTTACTGAAAAATGTCATAAAAACTCCTCCAGCTAAATTCTCTGTGTGTAGAGAGAGCAAGAGCAGAGATGCAAACTTTTTCATAGCAAAAAGCGAAAAAACTTTACAAAAAAGTGGTAATAACGCGTAAATTTCTACTTAAAAACTGGTAAAAAAGCACTAAATAATTTTTAGGACCTTTAAAAAGAATTTGTCATTTCTTACATACACTGCGAGAACTATCAGCATTATATTAATGCATTTTTGCATGAAACCAATGAAGTTTCACTGGAATTCGTCCATTGAAACTATTCATTGAATTAATGGAATTTTTCATAAAATGTTATGAAAAATTTCATGTCGTAATTATTCAAAATTATTTGATTTTTAAAAATTTAGGGTCTTTTATAGTCGGAAGAAAAAAGGATTTTTAGCTGAAATAAATAAATTTTAGAAAAAATTCGTTCGTAGTTCTGGCGCCAACATTTTTTCTACAAATAGGATTTCGCTAAATTTGTGTTAAAATTGATACGTGCAGAATGGAAACTTTTTGCATTCGGTACATCAAAAACGCTACATTTAGCGCGAAAAGCACTAAATTGGCATCCCTGAGCAACAGATAGGTTTTCGTTAGTATGCAAGCTGCAAACAAAATTAATCAAAAAGGAATCCATTTTCTGTGGTTGTTGTGGTTCAGTTTTCTGTTTTTATCTTTTGTTTGTAACAGCACAAACTGTTCATAAGCTGTTGTTAATTGCACTGCAATATATTAGTGGTATGTGAATGTGGTCTGGATATGTTGCTAACAACATTCATATTGTTGTTGTTCGTCTTAAGAGAAGCAAAAAAAAAGAATTAAGAAAATAAAATTTGCAAAGTACAGTTGAGCAACAGGCGTCTGTAACAACAACAGCATCTGCCACTCAACATTATTTTTAGTCTGTTTGCTGATGAGATCTTCGTAAGGAAAACCTTTTTCAAGAGCTGATGTAGATGATGACGATGTATTGCCTGCTATGGATGATGACGACGATTATGATGACTAAGATATAAAGTTAAGCATTTTTTGTTTTGTATTTTTTTTTTTGCAAAGAACCAGGAATCAAAACAAAAATTTCAAAATAATGCATTTGTTGCTTGCAAAAGGCGGTCACAATTAAAACCCAATTGGAAATTTTTAATGGGAGGGAAGGGTTTAATGTTTCGTCATAACATTATATCCAAATATACACTCATAAAAAAAAGCCGGTACAAATAGTTCAAAATTCTGCTAAAATAACAGGAAATAGTACCTGAATTTGCGCCAGCAGAATTTTCAATGAAGTTAAAAATCATGGTCTACTAAATTTAGGTAAGCTAAATTTTAGATACTGCTAATTTTAGTTAAATTGGCTAGGAAATTTTAGCTGAATTCAGCTGAAATTTTGCCTGATTTAACTAGAAATTTCTGTTAAAATGTCGCTTAAAATTTCGACTTCCGGGATCTGACCCTAGACGGGCCCATATTTATTATTGGGAGTATATGTGTCTGATAAGGGTTACTTTATAGGTACAGTGACGAATTTTTATCCATTTAGCTCTATCTCGCTTAGTTTCCGAGATACAAACTATTTTACGATCTTATAATAAAAAAAATTAAAATATAGCGCCATCTCTATGTGATATTGATAGCAGAGGCACAAAAATATAATAATTAGAAAATGATTGCGGTTTAAATTAGCTGAAAAATTTGTAAAGTTAAGAAACTAAAAATTACTAAAAATTAGCTTGCAAAGTTATTTCAAATACGGTTGAAAGTAGTTGTAATGCTAAATTAGATTTACAAAAAATATTAGTTCAATCCTAAATTTTAAGACAAAATAACAGGAAAATTAGTTCAATAGAAACAGAACGCGTTTAACAGACTTTTGTACTAACTTTTTTTTATGAGTGTAGTTTCAACATGTAGCTTTTATTGGGCACCATTTTTGTCAGGCAATATCGTGAATAACTTTTTAATAAAAAGTACCCAATCAGAATAACACGGTTTTAAAAATAAATGAGTGGCAGAACACTCATCGCCAGCGTTTTCCCAGCATTTGTTTTACAAAAATTTCGGTGGTTTATACAAAAAAAAAAAACCACTGGCAAAGATGTGCTTAGAGGGCTATACCAAGGTTTGCAACCATTGGTTATCCAGTGCTACCTAGTCAGAAATTTCCAGCGGTACAAAAGTCAATTCACTGGTAGAGCAATGATTTTATAAAGGGTGGTCCAACCAAAACGCACGATGTTAGTTGTAAATAAAACAAAAAGTTTTAAGAGAATTATCTTAATATTTTTTATTATGATAGAAGGATCTATGAAAATTATGGGTGAAATAAAATATCGGCCAAATGCTCGCCACGGCTTCGGTGGCATACCTCTATCCGATGGTCCATATTTTCAATGACTCTGAGACATAATTGAGGTTCAATGTCGTTAATGTGCCGAATTATTTCATCTTCTAACTCTTGAATTAATCTTGGCTTATTGAAGTACACTTTTTCTTCTAAATATCCCCAAAGAAAGTAGTTCAACGGTGCCAAATCACATGATAACAATAACATCGCCAAGACGTGAGATAACACGGCCATTGAATTTCTCGCGCAAAAGAGCCATTGTTTCGCTGGCTGTATGGCAAGTGGCACCATCCTGTTGGAAGCACATATCGTCCAGGTCCATATCCTCAATTTCTGGCCACAAGAAGTCCGCTATCATCTCGCGATAGCGAACACCATGCAGGTGTTTTCACATTTCCTACAGACCGGGTTTGCTGAAATTTACGCACAATTCTCCCGACTGTGGACACATATGTTCGATTATGCTGACCAAAAAAAATTACGAAGTGCACAAAATGCATTTTGATTTGAACGCCCATTTTCGTAAAAGCCTTCAGCAATCTTAACGCGCTGCTCAATTGTGTACCTCTCCATTAGAGCGTACCACCTTACAGGCAAAAAAAAAAAAGTGCGCCGTACACCCTCGAATATGAAGTATTTTTGCAAGAAGGTTTCAAAAAAATTTTTTTTATTTTTTTTTTGCCGAACGTAGGGGTCGCCATTTTACATTTTTCGTTATATCTTTGGTATTTACAGTCGGATCTTAAAGTATGATACATCGAAGGTTTGTAGTCAGAAGGTTCCGAGTTGAAATCCGTTTGGAAGCAAAATTTTTTTTTGGATTTTTTTAATTAAAAAAATTTTTTTTTATAGTCAATTTTTTTTATTTGTGGAAAAGCTTCTCCAAGACCAACTTTTTTTTTGCTTTCCCAACGCTGGCATATTAGTTCCAAAAAACTGTTTGCCAGTGCTAGCATTTTAGCGCAGCCAGCAGTTGTCCAGCTTTTATCACTCATTTATATGTTTAGCCACCAAGTATTATATGTCTCCTTAGCTTAGTGGGTAGAGCTGTCGTCTGCCAATCTGACGGCCAGCGTTCAAACCATAATAGGACCAAAAACAATGCATATGAACTTTTTTTAAATTTTATTTTGGAAAATATATTTCCAGATCACCTATTTACTGGTTTTGCCAGCGTTTTTCCAACGTTCAAAATTTTTGTCTTCGCTTTTTGAACAGCCGGCCCTTTTGTCTAATGATGTTATCATTTTGGGAATGGGAAAGCATTTTTTGCTAGTACTTATACCACCTGTTAATGTGCTTTGCCATCGCTTTCCCATTTGTATTTTTCTGACTGGGTAGTTCAATATCTCAACTTATAAGTGGGTGACCGGAGATGCATTCTTTGTTAGTTCGTTTCCTAAATCAGGAGTGTTTAATAATAATCTTATGCCCTTTAAAGTCACTGATGACAATAAATTTATTTAAAAATTTTAAAACCCTACACTCAAAAAAAAAGTCAGTAAAGTCAGCAAATTTTTAGTCAGGGGCGTGCTTGCAAAAAAGTTGGTAATATCAGCAAAAGGTGTTGCTGAAAATCAGCGTGCTGATTTTTACCAAAAAATAGTAATCTCAGCAAAAACGTTGCTAACACTTAGTAGATTGCAAAAGAAAAAAATCCTTGCTAAAATAACTAAACTTTTCGCTGAATATTAGTAAACTGAAAAAAAACTGAAAAAATTTGTGGAGAAACTTTACTTTAGCTAATTTATTTGCTGAATATTTAAATATAGAAATTGTGTAGTTGTTTTTTTTTTTTAATTATCATTTCCGTTGTCTGCTACATCCAGACAAGCTGCGACATCTACATCTTGTATATGGTTGTCGTCCACGCTATAAATGCGGTTATCAGCATAATTTTTGTAGCAAAATAAATTAGTAAAACATTAGTTCAAAATTAGTTTAGTGCTAAAAAAATATAACTAAAATTTTTGCTGAAAACGGAATTTCAGCAAAAAAAATTCCTGGAAACTAGAACACTTGATATACAAGACGTTTTACTAATTTTTCTACTAACTGATTTTTTTGAGTGTACTACCGATTTATGAAATCAGTAAAATTTTTATGTGAGTTTACAAGTATCCAGATCATCATTGAACATCACTTTTCCCTTATGTGAAAATATTGTTGAAATCTGAGGAAGCTAGTTGGGCGCCATTTAAGTCAACTATTGATGACTTTTAAGTAAAAAATAGTTGCAAGTCTTTATAGTTTACATTCTGACTAATTTCCCTGTTTGCGTTTCATCTTTTTTAATTTCCTGCTGAGATTTTATCGGAAAAAATAAAGTTACGCAAACCTAACTTGCTTTAAGTTTGGTCGTACCTAAGGGAATAATGTTGCTGAATGATTATTTGGTTACTTGTTAAATCCTTGAAGACCACACTTGCATAAAAGTTTTACTGACTTCTTGAATCGGTTGTCACAAACTCGTAAATTGGGTTGCCTCAACCCCTATGAGGTTTCCGAAACCGACTCAGTTCGGTTGGATATAATTTTGTTGCCACAACCAAATTGCATTGCATTTTTCCAAATATTGTTGCAATACTTAAAGCTTAGTTGTGTGCCATTAACGGTTGGGACACCATTTGGTTGTCACAATAGGGTGCCACTTTTCCTTCGGCGCGAAATCTAATAGCAGACAAACTTGTAGACCCCCATAGACCTGCCAGATCTATTCTTTTTAAAAACGGTTGAGATCTTTTGTAAAAATTTTTCCCTCAAAATTTTGGACTTTTTCTACAAAGGGTGAAAATTAAAAAAATATCTAAAAAGATATGCTTGTAAAATTAGTTACCGCTAAACATTTTTTGTGTCGGGTTAATTTTTAAATACCCAGATAAAAATATTAATAGTAAAGTGTTGTTTTTTTCAAACGCGTCGTATAGACCAAATACAATTAACATTGTCATTAATATGTATTTTTATTAATTCTAATTTAGTAGGTTTGAGGTTAAGAAGACGAATAAACCTTCCACAAAAGTTATAAACACATTAAATTTGCAAATCAGACTAGATCTAGTTTCTGCCTTTATATAGACAGGCTTCATCAGTGATCTTCCATTAAATTGTATTATTGTTTATATTTTTATTGTCAGATTGTCTCTATATGAATAATTTCAGAAGTGATCAAACACACATATACAAACATTCTACTTCAGATTTTCTCTGTTTATCTTCTTATTTCCTCCGTGTCACCTTTTAATTTTCTCGGATAACATTAACCCTTTTAATCTGAGGCCAAGATAAAAGCGTAATTTTATTGAGAATAACTCTCAAAACTAGATTTTGAATTTTATTAACGAAACAAAAATTAGTAATATCTCTTCTTGATTTTATTAAATACATTTTAGATAATAAGTGAAAGAAAAAACTTTCAGGTATCCCTAGCCAGTTTACATGTGCAGCGTTTAGATTTTTTAGCGATTTTCAAGGAATAACGATTTAAAAACAAAAAACCAACAATATTATGTTGAATATTGTTCTTTTTGACCAAAGTAACTCCAGTATAAAATATCACCTTTCTTGAAATTAATCGCTTTAAAATCTTCGTTGTATGTATTAAATTTATTTATTACCGCTTGTCAGAGGAAAAAAATCAGCCACAAAATCCTTAATCCTTAAGGATCGAAGGCCTAAAAAGCATTAAGCGATTTTTGCCCAAAGTCTAATTAATTTTTTTTTTTAAGGAGCGAAATGTAATATCCGGAAAAAGTTGTGGACCCACACAGACATTACAGATCTAATATATTTTTAAAATCGGTTGACATCTTATGTTATAATTTTTTTGAATTAAATAAATGCTCTACTTACCAGTAAATGTTTTTAGAACCGGTTGCCTCTGAACATATTCCAGAACAGGTGCTTTTACCACCGGTTGTAGAACACATTCCCGAAAGCCAAAATGCTCTGGAATCAGTCATGGAACTAGTTGTAGAACCGATTCTAAAGCAACATGTTCTAGTTTGGATAAAAATAATCTATTGCTTATAGGTCAAACTCCAAATAAAAAGAACCAGTTGTAGAACATAAATTATACTGTGAGACAAATGGTAGGGGTCAGTGATCGGGAAGGGTTCAAACTACCGGGGAAAGTTATATCGGTAAAAAAGAAGTTATACGTGTCCCGGCGTTTCGCTGGGTCACCCCTAGGAATCGAGATATATCGATTTGACCTTTGGTGGTCTTTTTTTTTGACATAACTCGAGAACCACTAGTCCGATTTTGTTCAAACAATTTAAAAAAAAAAAATTAAAAAGTACAATTCCTTTAATCTGTTCATATAACGTTTTTCTATAT
Source organism: Leucophora obtusa (assembly GCA_949987735.1). Classification (NCBI taxonomy): domain Eukaryota; kingdom Metazoa; phylum Arthropoda; class Insecta; order Diptera; family Anthomyiidae; genus Leucophora; species Leucophora obtusa. Next base: position 120,251,633 of record OX465297.1, on the reverse strand, counting down.
ACTCAACAGTTTTGCCGGTAAAAATAAATGTATGAAGAAAAAAATATTTTTTGCCTAAAATATTAAAAAAAAGTAATAAACAAAAGGTTATTGATTTTTATGGTAGCGGTAACAAACATTTATTTTTACCGGCAAAACTCTTGAGTATATAGAAAAACGTTATATGAACAGATTAAAGGAATTGTAATTTTTAATTTTTTTAAAATTGTTTGAGCAAAATTGGACTAGTGGTTCTCGAGTTATGTAAAAAAAAGATATATCTCGATTCCTAGGGGTGACCCAGCGAAACGCCGGGACACGTATAACTTGTTTTTGACCGATTTAACATTTCCCGTTGGTTTCATCCCATCCCGATTTTGACTTTCGCATAGTGTTATAAGCATAGGCAATGCAATGCAGTTTTTTCGATTTTACCTTTTTAGTGGGGTTTTGCACTGGGTCTTTTTCGTTAATCCCAGTAAATTACTTCCTACTGAGATTTTTATTGAAAAAAAGAGTAGTAAGGTTAAAGTCGGGCATGCAAAAGATCTTAATATCCAAAATACTTGTAGCGTGCGCAAAAGACTATATGGACAGACAGACGGACGGAGGGAGAAACTCAGTATACTTTGCGCAGGTAGTGTTGTAGGGTATAAACACACCAGTACAAACTTAACTTGCATCTACACTAATAGAAAAAAGTCTTTAATAATTTTAGTTAAAACTACTAAAAATTAGTTAAAATGACCTTGCAGAAAAACTGCTGAAATTAGAAGATTATTTTTTCTAACTATTTCTAAGATAGGAATAGCAAAAATAAAACTGTTAAATATACAGAATTTTAGTTATATTTGAGCTAAGTTTTAGTTAATAGAAAATAACTTCTTAACCTGGTAAAATCAGCAAAAACTCTTGCTAAATAATTAGTAAACTAAAAAAGCACAAAAAATTTAAAATTAAATTAAAAGTTTTGTTTTGAAATTTTTTTTAATGCAAATAAAAATCTAGCCCATAAAAACTAGCAGTTTACTATTTTTTTTTACCAAATATTTCATTTCATTTTTTTTAATTTCATTTATTATATGATCTTAAAGCCAGTTAAGGCCAAGGGATTACAGTAAAATTTTGACAGTATTACAATATTCTTATTCTAAATAATACTAAATATTTTATATCTACTATAACAAATATTTATATTAATACACAAAACATAAGATATTTCTCTTGACTTGAGCAGGATACACTGCTATTTGCATTCAACTAAATTTGGTTAAAAAATAAAAACAATAAGCGTTTTTTTTAATCACCTGGATTTAGAATTTTTCATACAAAAAGTGGATTTATTAAATAAAAAAAATGCTGGATTTATTTGTCTGGGTTTACATTAGGGTATTCAATCGATTAATCGTTATTTGATTAATGGAACAATTTTTCTCAAAAACTGTTCGAATAATTTAAAATGTCCAAATTTCGAATAACGAATAATTCGAATAATTTATACGATTAATCGATTAATCGAATTTAGTAGAAAATTACAAAAATGTTTAAAAAATATAAATTTTTTTATTAAAGAAAATGTGCTAAATCCTCAAAATTTTTTTTTAGAAATTGTGACAAATAATTTGCTGTAGGCTTGTACCTATCCGAATTTCATTCTGGCCTAAGAAAATAATTAAGGGACGACCTTTTATAATTTCTAGAAATATTTGTTAGCTTCAACTCAATGAAAATTTCATGTTTTCAAGTAGGGGCGTTAATAAACATCTTAAATCCCAAATAAAAAACAAAAACAATATAAAATTATCACAGTTTGCTTTTTCATCTTCCTAATTACTATCCTGTTGTTGTGACTTATCTAGTAAAGTAGTGGTATCTATTTACGTATGATAAATTTTTAATTATTGTTTACGACTTTTTAAAAGTTGATATTAATTAATTAATTGATTATTAAAATTATTAATTATAATTAGTGCTCAATGTAATAAAGCTTGTTTAGTGAGCACTCTGAATTAATAAAATAAGAGGATCGAAGTACGGAAACGTAGAGGGAAAACAATTTCTCAACTGAATTTTTTATGTATTCAATGCATACGAAAAAGATACAAATTAATGTACGGGGTTTTATATTCTTGTTTCGGGTGTGCTTCTCCCCGATTTGGATAAAATTTTAATATGTGAAAGAGGAGACAGAAAAAATAAAAATATTGACAAAATCTGATCTCAATTATCACACTTTTTTTAATTTTATGAATTTCAGAAGAGTTACTGAATTTATGTTTTTTCCTTTTTTAAATAAAATTATTAAAAACACAACAAGTGTATGTATATTATTTTACAGAAAATTTTTTCGATTAATCGATTAATTTTAAAATTTTGTTCGATTAACCGGTTAAGTAAAAAACCTGAATAATTATTTCCACGATTAATCGATTAAAATAAAAAGCCGATTAATTGAATACCCTAGTTTACATATAACAATAAAAGCACAAGTATAACAATAAAATCACAAATATATGAAAATATATGAAACAGCCTATTAATTTAATGTCAGAAAAAAATATGAATGAAAATTAAAAGAGAAACAAAAAAATTGAAAAACTAACAAATAAAAGGTTTTTATTAAAAATTTTTTATGAAATATGTTTAGAAAAAAAACTACACCTCACCAACTACATATTTTCCGTCTTGGACATGGAGAAATAGCTAAAATAGAAATGGCAATTTTTCACTCTACTGTAAGTAATTTAATTAAATCCAATTAGTGAATATTAAATACTGCAGTGGAATATTTCAATTGTGTAAAAATATAAATTAAAGTGATAAAACTGAAAAGGCAGACTGTTTATCGCTATTTTATATAAAATATAATTAAAAATTAAAAGTTAAAGTAAAATCCTTCATTATCGAATTCGGTATTAAAAATTAGGGTGAAATTCTTTTTAAAATAGGGAGAATCTAACCCCATCTGTTGAGCACTCTTATTTTAGTAGTATTTAGCAAAAGAAATTTGCTAATTTCAGCAGTATTTTGCAAGGTAATTTTTAACTAATTTTTAGTAGCGTTTATTTCTATTTTTACAGGTTTATTTCTATGAGTGTACATTTATGTTGCCCTTTCTGCATTGATATACTTTGCCAGGGTATTTAGTCAAGATGTCATGCCATTGCAAAGTAGATAAAGGAAACTGAGGCTGTATTGCGTAAACAATACACCATACTGGATTAAGGGTTTGGTTGGGCGCCATTATAGTCTTTGAAAAAGTTTATGGTAATTTTCAAAAGATATAGTAATCCTCAAATTCTTTTCACACTAACACTTTATATGGCACATGCGGCCTTTATTTAATTCCTACCGGCATTCTTCTCGAAAAAAATGCAGCCATGAAAACTTAACTTGCTTTAAAATTTGATCCCCCAGTTGTATTCTTACTCACAAACAAAAAAATGCCATGTGCAAATCATTTAAGTACCAATAGTTCTTTAATTACGTAGTTTTTTTTTTTTTGTTATTACTTCTGCATTAAAACTGAATTACATTGGCATTGAAATATTTTTTTTGTGCTATTATTACATATTTTACTGTACAACAAAAAACGTGTAATATTAATAACCTATAATTTCTTAATCAAGTTTGTTGGTTTTATTTGTGAACACAAGGTGTTTCTTTTTTTTACCCTAAACGAAAAAGCTTTTCTCAATACCTTCTGTGAAATAAATTTAAAATATATATATTCTTCAGTAAAACAGAAAAATGTTAAAAAAAAAAAAGCTTCTTAAACTAAATTCGAATGGATGAGAACTTTTAGTTAATTGAAAATAACAAATTGCACTGTAAAATCTTTGCAGAAAAATTTGCTAAACATTAGTAGACTAAACATTTTGTTGAATGCAAATAGCATATAAATTTTTTCACAATTTGTTAAATACGTTTGGGATTTTAACACATTTAATTCCCTTAATGCAATTAATGTATATCCCGATAAAATTAAAATTAAAAAAAATTTCGGTTCTCACAACGGAATTGTTTTGGAAGTGTGTGTAGCGTCGAGGAGGAATAGGTGGCAGTGCAGTATCTGCTTTGTGATTGCCCGTGACTGAAGGAGCGGCGACTGAAGTATCTGGGAAACAGTTTCTTCGACGATCTGGATAGTATGTGGGTCTCTGGCTGGTTTGGCGCACTTTTTAAGGGAATCGGAATCGCTTTAGGTTTTTTCTGAGGGACTCGTAATGGGCCTTATTTCCTTCGAGTAAACTCGCCGTTCTGGCGGGCTCCCATTCAACCTAGCCTCAATCGTGTGTAAATTTGAAACCACAACAATTTTCCATACAAAAGAGCTATTCGAAAAAAATAAATCGTTTTCTATACCGGTGGTTTCATTTTGTAACCAATTTCATAATTTTTCTCCAAAATTATAAGAAATAAATTAAAAAATAAAAATGGTTCAGTTTTGATCCCACTTTTTAACATATTCGAATCTCATTAAGATCGGAGAGAACTCATTTTGATACGCTCCTTGTGAGTCGACACATCCATAGATCAGTTTCAAACATTTTCGGTAGGGTTCAATATATACCAAATTTGTCCCAATTATCTTTAGAATCGTAAGCTTTGATAACAGGGATATATGGACAGACCTACACCGCTAAATCGATTAAAAATTTTTGCCTGAGTTTGTCGGTATACTTGAAGGTTGGTCTAGGCCTTTTGATAGTTACAAACATCATCCCGAACCTATTATACCCTACACCACTACGCCGAAAGAAAAACATCAATATTCAATATTCAAAAATATTAAGAAAGTAAGAAAAAAATACCCTGAAAACAAATCAACCCAAACATCTCATACATCAATCACTCAAAAATTTACTACCTAAAATCGTGCAACATTGGTATGAAACCAATAGTAAGTAGCCTTTACAACTCTAATTTATCCGCCAAAAAATGAAAGAAAACAATAAAATAAACGAAATTACAAAATATCACACAAGCCGTTACAATTTGCTTAGTAAATGTACTCGTAGAAGAGAAAAGAAATAAAAAGGAAAATATTAAAAAATAAAGGAACATTCATTACATGCCAAACTACTTTAAATGGTTTGTTTATAAATTGTCAAATTGACATTTAAGTATGTAGGTACGATATAAATAAGACAGCAAACACATTAACAATGCATGAAGGTATCCCAAGGCAAACTCTCACACCCTAGAGGAGACACAACTAAAATACACTTTTTCTATCTGTTCAATGTCATAGGGATTAATAATTGAGGTAAAATATGGCGCCAAATTTTCGGGTTTTCAAAAATTTATTTGAGAGAACAATTTGATATTGTACAATATAAAACTATTTAAAAAAAATTTGAAAATTAAAAAGTTTCAAACGTTTTCCAATATTTCTTTTTACCCCATAAATATCCCAGCTTGAAATTGTGTCTTAAAGGCAATGTCATCAGCGACTTATTATATACAAGTCATCGGCTAAAGACATTTTACTTAAGACATCTTAAAGATGTCAGCATTTTGTATTCTGTTTTCAAAAACGATGACTAACTGCAGACTTGTTAGCACCGGACAACTAAAGTATGACATTAAGCTGCCTACATGTCAGCAGTGGTACACACAAATTATTTTGAAGGTAAAATAAAGAAGGGAGCTTGTGCCAGTTATTTTATATGAAAAAGACCGGTAACCATTACAGTGGACGAGTTCCACTGAAACTTCACTGGTTTTATGCAAAAATGCATTAATATCATGCAGATAATTCTCTCAAGTACGGTGTCAGTTAAGTATCCTTCAACACCTTCCCTACATGAGAGTTAAATTTATATATGTTATTCAATATGTGTTAAAACTTTGTAAAAAACTGCAAAAAAAGGGGTACCAAACCAAAATTTTCAAACAGCGATGCCTAAAAAACGGTGTGTTGAAAAATTTTTTCAACACAGTGTGCAATAGTTTATTAAAAAGAGTACATTGGAGGAGATTTTTCAAAAACTTAAAATTTAATGAATATTGTTATTTCTTTTCTTAATTCGTTTGATGTATCGAATAATTTTAAATAATAAATCATTGGATAAATTTTTTTTTATTGTTTAATCGATCGAAATAAAAATCCGAATAAGTGACAACTCTAATATTTGTACCACTTGAATATGTCCTGCTTCAGATGGGTGAAACATCACGGAACATCAGACCGGTGATCTTGCCACCAGCCACAGGATAGATATTTTAAGACCATTCCTGTTTTCACTAGTCACGGGACGGTTGACCGGATGGGTATTTTCAGATCGGTTCTGTTTTCACTGGTCACGAGATAGGACACATGATAGCTTCTTTTAGACCGTCCTGTTTTCACCGTTAACGGGACAGGGGCTCGCATTACTACCTTGTTTTCCTACAGTGTCTGTACTATAGTTGTCAATTATTCGGGGTTTTATTTTAATCGAATAAACGATTAACAATTATTATAATTAATCGATGCGAATAACGAATAAAAATAATTTTAAAAATATATAAATAATTAAAGTTTTTTTGCTATCATTGCCAAATGTTATCAATTTTAGCACCATTTTGAATTCAAAAATTTACCAGTTCTCAAATGCAATTATTTTTATATTGTAAGAACACCAATCAGTGTGTTCGTTCACTCGAATTTCTTACTACTTTTGCTACAATTGGAAAGTTTTGTTTACTTTTTTTTTTTTTTTTTTTTTTTACGAGAAGCAACACTCAGGAAATTCTTCCTATTAATTAACGTGTTGCTTCCTTTGGAAAGTGGATAGAGAAGAAGTGAGAGGTGGTGAAAGATGAAGGGCTTCAAATATAGCAACACTATAATTGCGCGAGATGTTGAATTTTTTAGAACAGTTGTTGCGCGCCATCTGACGGTGAGTTGGCGAATTTTGTTGAAGAAAATTCTTCCTATTAATTAACGTGTTGCTTCCTTTGGAAAGGGGATGGAGAAGAAGTTAAAGGTGTTGAAAGATGAAGGGCTTAAAATATGGCAACACTGTAATTGCGCGAGATGTTGAATCTTAAAACAGTTGTTGAGCGCCATCTGATGAAGAGTTGGCGGACTTTCTCTAAGCTTTTTAGATCATAGCCCTATTATATTATCAGGGTTGGCGTTATCGATTCAAAACCCTTTCAACTGACTACCGTTACCCCTAAAATACCGTTACCGAAATAACCGAAATACCGTTATCCTTAAAATACCGTTACCGAAATAACTGAAACACCGTTAACCTTAAAATACCGTTACCGAAATAATCTGAAATAGCGTTACCCTTACCGATAACCGCATCGTTTCGGTTACCATCCATGTATATTATTTTACTTCGGTGATGTTAAGTGCTATGGGAACACGCTGCGATATGTATGAGGGATAGAAAAAATTCATACATATTATTTTTCATAAATTGATGTTGTCTTGGATGGGGATCGAACCCGCAACCTTATGCGTAACAGTCCAACGCGCTAAATATTATACCACTGCGTCCAAAGCGTTCTAAAAATTGTAAAAAGAAGTGTAACATATTGACGATACTTTAAATCAGTGGTGCGCGTTTCAAAGCACAATTGTGAATTTACTACCTCACACATATTCTTATGCTCTTTAATTTAGTCGTCACTGAGATAGCGACGAGTGCACATGCTTAGCGGGTGTTTTGATATTTTTTTCAAGTGCACTAAAAACAATTATTTATGATATTCAGAAAATATATGATGAAAAATGTTTTTGATATCATGCAATGCCTTTTACGTTATAAAACGTTTAAGGAATCTAGGGAATATGTTATTAAAAGATATTATGATTATTTTCATAGTAATATCTTTCATAGTAGATTTTTAATAGAAATAAAAAAAAAACAAAATATAAACAAATTGCCATAAAAGTATTAATATAGAAGATCTTGTTTAAAATCTATAAAAATATGTTGCAGAAAATTTCATTAAGATTGTATAAAAATATGAAGATTGATAAATATGTAAAAAGACATATTTTTAAATTCGTCCAATTTTTTTTCCCAGTGCAGTTCTCTCTCTTGCTCACTAATACAATTGCAAATCAATTTTGCGCATCACTGCTTTAAATATACTGAGCTATTAAGCTCTCATTTTAATTTGAATTGATAGTACCGTAAAAAATACAAATTTTTCTCTAAATCCCAGTATTTTGTTCGTACTCTTGCGAAAAAAAGCCGTCAAACTAAATTTTAAAAAAATTATTTTTCACTCGCGTGGAATTGTTGCGAAATTTCCGTGAAATTTTTTCGCATCAATTTAAAAGACTAGAGCATTTGAAAATGTGGCGAAAAGATAAAATTTGGCTTTGTAATGATGGTGGATTTTTAGTGGCTGTAAAAATTGTGAATTTGAAAGTTTTTATTACAGTTTCTAGTACAAATTTTCTTTAAGTATAAATTTTTCCAGAAAGTTTTATTAAAAAAATTCTTTTTAATTTATTCGTTTTATTCGAATAATCACCAAAAATTATTTGAATTATTCATAATTCGGTAATCATGATTTTTTAAATTGTTCGTTCGTATTTTTCTTTTGATTGTTCGATTAATCAATTTTGAATTCAGTGACAAGCCTAGGCTATACAGAAATAGTGACACGTCACAACATTGTCCCCAATTCAGTTTTGGGCATTATGACTCGGTCATAGTCACCATAGTGGTTAAGACCGAATTGTTGCTATTTTTTGCCTGTAAGGTGGTACGCTCTAGTGTACAACAAACATATCCAAGCTTCCAAAAGATCTTCGAGTTCACTTTGGGATACCTTCCGTGCAAGACAAAAACATAAACCAAACAAAAAAGAGTGATGTTACAGAACATTACCTCAAATACTTACTTGCATTTTACTTGAAATTATTTACGTTTTACATGACAGGAGAACAACAACCCACTTTTTGCAATACTGCTCCAACTTTTTGTATCGCTTTTTTTAATTTTCCTGTTTTTAAATATTCGCAGGCTGTTGTTTGACAAGCATAAGAAAAAAAAAAAATACCACTACTTATATATTTATTATAATGTAACTGATGTGTTGTGGTCAATGAACAGTAAAGAAATTATTTCTTTTGCGTTCTTTTCCAATCACCAGAAATAATAAGTTGTTAAATTTCTTTAAGAAGAAATACTCCAGTAAATACAACAAATGAACAGAGTTTTTAAAGAATTCGTTCCATCAGTAAATAAATTTGTCACAGAAACTAAGATATTAAAACGCATCGAGTCTCCGGCCTACTTAGATATATTCCCTACCCATTCATCAACAGACGCATTCCTTATTATGATTCCATTACTTTCTGGAATACACGTTAGTCTTTTTGAGTTTCGTTCCATGTGGCTAAGGGTGTTTATACAGTCCCTAATATACTAAGTTATATTATATCGAATTTCAAGAATTTAAACACTGCTTTCATCCATCCATCTTTAAGTTGTCCGTAATAACTGAGATCTCATTATCCACAGTTTCAGACTTTGTAAGTCAGTCCTTCCTAGTCAGCACTCTTATCTCTTAAGTCCCCAGAAAGTCTGGCAAATGGTTACCACGAAACCTCTGGCACAGGGTTATTCTTTTGTTGAATAAGGGTTTCGCATAAATGTGGCTGTATTTCACCAATAACGCGCCCTATTTCCTCATTAAGATGTTCAGGCTTGTTCGCATACAACTTTTCCTTCACATGGCCACAAAGACAAAAGTCCATCGGTGTTAGATCGCAACGATCTTGGTGGCCAATATTGATCGCTAAATCGAGAAATGACACGGCCTGAAAACTTGTTTTGCAGTAACACCATTGTTTCACGTGCTGTGTGGTGTTGTTCGTTTGAATACTTCTCCATATTCTAAAATCGCGTGGCCTGTACTTGACAACTGTCAAAAAAAAATCACCGTATAACTCGTATTAACAAAATGGCAGCAAATTTAAATTCGGCGCTCTTGTTGGGACACCCGAAACAAACTTTTAGAGAAGAGCTTTCTGTAGTTGGCACATTTCGCATAACGACAACGGGAGTCAGGTAATGGATCCATTCATTACCTTTGGTCCCATCGATATGTATCGCCTGTAGAATTCATTAGTAATGGAAAATGTAATTTAGTGTACCCACCCCTTGCACCAACAAAAGTTGCTCCTCTCGTTTAGTATTACACCACACTATTTCTACCACTAGTACTAAAAATAAAGGGTTGTTCAACAGGGACGCTACAAAAGTAGAAAGACAGGGACAGCAAACGACGCCATATTTCTTGCCGCTCTTTTGACATTTCTCTTCAGTAAGGTTTGCCATTTCATGATGGAAGGATATACGAGCCAACAACGAGTCGAAATTATTAAAATTTACTACCGAAATTCGGAGTCAGTGGCCTCAACGTTAAGAGCGCTACGTCCAATTTATGGTCGTCATAATCGTCCTAGCAGATCAACAATTGAGCGTGCGGCTACGTCAAATCTATGGTCTATGCCAACAAGCCAGCGACGATTGATGAACTTCGTATGAATATCGAACGTGAAATTGCAGCAGTATCGGCCGATTTATGCTTGAAAACCGTCGAAAATTGGGTTCAGCATCTGGACTTCTGCAAGCGTGCCCGTGGTGGCCATGCCAAAGAGATCGATTTCCATACATAATGGCATCGAACGTACTTTCACAGGAATAAAGAATTTCATTGAAATCCAAAACCGTTTTTGTTTTATTTAAACTTTTTTACTTTTGTAGCGCTCTTATTGAAAAACCCTTTACACTTAGCTTTGGCGCATTGGCGTATAATGCATAGTATCCTAGAAATCTGGGTCAGTTTCGAGCAGCCGTGAACGCGAACTAATCTCTCTTTCTAGGTCTTGATGACTTATATTGACAAGGACCTTTTACCTTTGAGGTTCTGAAAGTATCTGGTGAATATCCTTTGAGGTCCTGTGAATATTCTTCGATTTCCTGCGAGATCTTATCAAAATCTTCCGAGGTCCTGTGTATATTTTTGTGCTTTTATGAATGTACTTTGAGGTTCCTACGTTCCATCCTTCTATATGCTTAAATATTCTTCGAGTCTCCGGAAATATTCTACGAAAGTCCTGTTACGTCATTTTCATATAGGAAGTGTGCCTTCCACGTCCTTTGTGTATTCTACCGTAAGCGATTTTCATCTAGGAAGTATAATTTATAATTCTTATCTTGCGAAGGTCATGGAACGCGATTTTCATCTAGGAAGTGTGCCGTTTCTAGGTCACTTCGATCCACATTCTTTGAGTATCCTGCCAAATCCTGCGAAGGTTCTGCAACGTGATTTTTACCACGGAAGTGTGCCTTTTGTAGTTCACTTACTTCAATAACTTGAGTGTATGATTAAAGCCCTGTAATCCATATCAATCTTAATTTCAGTTGAGAAGCATGCCGTGCATAGGTCACATCTCTCCAGCATACCTTAACGAGATTAGCCAGGAAGTGTTTTTTGGTCACGCCCTTCGAGTGTGTGCCTTTCGTAGGTCACGTTCCTCCGAGCATCGGTAGCGGTAATATCTGGAAGTTCTCACTGGTAGGTTATATTCTTTCAGTGTGTGCCGTTCGTAGTTTACCTCCCTGTCCGTTCACACAGACCACCCGCTAGTACCCTACGAGGGTCCCGGAGGCCCCATTCCACTGTTATTAGTAGACTCAACTGGAGACGAACCGAATAGCTTTTTTTCTCCATAATCTTTAGCTTAGGCGCACGTGTGGGATCATTAAAAGTCTACGATTAAGCCAAGAGTTTGTACTATTTTTTTATCTTTATAATCGCACAAATTAGTCTGAATTTCTGAGTGATTACTACTTTAAAAGAAGAATTGAGGGTTTCTTTAAATCTGGTAACAGCTTACGAATGAATAAAGAGTTTCTGGTACCTTAAGAGTCAAGATTGTATTAAATCTACAACGAGGGATTTATTTTATATTAAAGTTAATGTTGCGGAGTTTCCTAGAAAGTAGGTACCAGCTGTCTTTCACGATCTTCCCGTGTTTTCCAGGAAATGATTTTAAAGATCCATTCATGATATGTGTATTAGTACCACTTTAAAGGCAAAAAAAAATTTTTTCCCGAACGTAGGGTTCCCCTTTTTCAATTTTTCGTTATATCTTCGCCATTTACAGTCGGATCTTAAAGTGTGGTATATCGATGGCCATTGTATTGCTATAAAGGAAAAATCCAATGAAGAAAAATTTAAAAAGGCGACCCCTTCGGCCACAAAAAAGAAAAAAGAAAAAAAATTTCCTAATTTTATTTTATCGGGATATACATTAATTGCATCAAAGGAATTAAATATGCTAAAAATCCCAAACGTATTTAACAAATTGTGAAAAATAATCCGCTGCAGGCATGTCCCTATCCGGATTTCATTCTTGCCTAAGGAAATCGTCAGGGGACGACGTTTTTAGAATTTCTGGAAATATTTGTTAAGTTAAATTACAAACTCAATGAGAATTTTTTGTTCTCGTCTAGGAGCGTTATTAAACATTTAAAATATCAAAGAAAAAACAAAAACAACAACAGAGAATTTTCCACAATTTGGGATTTTTAGCATATTTAATTCCTTTGATGCAATTAATGTATATCCCGATAAAATAAAATTAGAAAACTAATATGCAAGTGCTTGTGCAAATTTAAATGTTACTGACACTTTAGAAAACATTGTTCTCTATTGTTGTTTCTACATGAATGGATGTCACTACATTGCTAGATCTGTCAAAACAACAGAGTAGTACATTGGAAGATGACAAAGCAAATTGTGGAAAATTCTCTGTTGTTGTTTTTGTTTTTTATTTGATATTTTAAATGTTTAATAACGCTCCTAGACGAGAACAAAAAATTCTCATTGAGTTTGTAATTTAACTTAACAAATATTTCCAGAAATTCTAAAAACGTCGTCCCCTGACGATTTCCTTAGGCAAGAATGAAATCCGGATAGGGACATGCCTGCAGCGGATTATTTTTCACAATTTGTTAAATACGTTTGGGATTTTTAGCATATTTAATTCCTTTGATGCAAAAAAAATTTCTGCTGAAATTATCGAAAAACTTCCTTAGCAAAATTTTAATGATTTTTTGCTAGCTTTTATTTTCTGACATTAGGGTGGTATGTTTGGGTGTAGGAACTGAGCTCTGCTGGGTAAATATTAGAACGGGATACTTGAGGTCAATTGCCCTTTGGTCAAAACACATCGATATATCACATTCCAAGATATATCACATTCCAAAAAAGGCGACCCCTACGTTCGGGAAAAAATTTTTTTTTTCCAAACTGCCTTGCAAATATAATTTAGATTCGAAGGTGTACGGCGATTTTTTTTTATGGTACGGTCTAATGTATACTTATACCAATTTTAGGATTCGGATTATTTTTACTTAATCTAAGATTAAGCAACCAGAGAATCAAGAGCTTTCTTAACGGATTCGCTACAAGGTAGAACATTATCTAAAAGTTTTGCAAACATCGAACGCAGTTACAAAAACTTAACAAAACCTAAGATCACATCTTAAATTGGAATTTTCAAGGAAGGTTTATGAAAACTAAGTGCACCAAAAAGACATTGATTTGCACTTTTGACATCCTTAAAAACTTTCAATTAACTTCTGACTTCGGTACCATTTGAAAGAATTACACTGTGAGACAAATGGTAGGGGTCAGTGATCGGGAAGGGTTCAAACTACCGGGGAAAGTTATATCGTTAAAAAAGAAGTTATACGTGTCCCGGCGTTTCGCTTGATCACCCCTAGGAAGTCTATGTTACTTTTAAAAACATACGAAATATACGAGGCATGTTCGCGCTTCCGAATGCCATGATTTGATAATTACCCTACGGGAAATTTTAACAAACTGTCACCGAACTGGCCCCTTTATATGAAATAGACTGGTCACTTTTACATGGCGTTGTAATAGGAGGAGGAAATTGACCCCTTGTGACATGTCACAAGACAAATCCTAGGACAGGTTACTAAACTCTCATAAAAAACAAAGTTCAGGGACCTGTCCTGGGATTTGTCTTGTGACATGTCACAAGGGGTCAATTTCCCCCTCCTATGACAACGCCATGTAAAAGTGACCAGTCTATTTCATATAAAGGGGCCATTTCGGTGACAGTTTGTTAAAATTTCCCGTAGGGTAGTTTCTGGAACTTCAGTACATTAAGAAAATCCCTTAAAAACAATTCATACCTTTAAGAATCCTGCAGAATTAAAAAAAAAAAAGCCATAAATACATTGTAATTGTAACAGAGACAAGGTGTTAAGGTTTATAGTTTCAAAGGTGAATAAGTAGTTGTCGTTATTGTCAAATACGTATTTGGTCGTTGATCGTTTGGTGTCCTCTTACTATTTTTTTTGTCTCCATTTGTAAAAAGTTTTTTATTTCACATCGATTACTTTTTAAGTAGTGGTAGGTAGGTAGTTGTTGTAAAAAAAATGTAAATTACTTTTGTAGTTGAAATTGTTGTTATGTTGTTTATTTACGTTTTATAATTATTTTTGTTGCAATAGGGGAAACAAATTTGTAAATAATTATGTTGATAATTATCTATTTGAATTTCAAGAATTACAAGGATTTACTTATATGTTTTTGTTTTCGTTTTAGTAGAAATAAAAGAGATTAAAAACATGAACGGCAACAACAGCAAATACACTTCGACCGCAAAGTCTTTACCAGTTTTCACTTAAACCTTAACATTATTCTTTTATGTTTTACGCAGAGGGGAAGGTATAATGAAATGTTGAGTAACATGTGTATTCACATAGGGCGTTTCTCTAAAAGAAAAATATGTTTTGTAGTCAATCAAAAATTTTAGACCATATGATAACCCCTTTTTTAATTTAAGTAAAATAAATTAAAAAAAAAAAACAGGTAAAAAAAACGAAAGTCCCGTCACGATAAGCAATAAACAACTTAGTTAGCATTTATAGTCGGCTTACTTTTATTTTCCGATATCTTGTTAAGGGCCATCTAGAAGCGGCAGGGACTAAGTCACAAGATCGTTCTATGAATATAAACGGCGGTGGTTCGATCTATTCTGTTCTACGCATTCATTCCTTAGTGGCCTTCATTGGATAAGTTAATCTATCTCTAGTATTTGCCAAGGGTATTTAGGAGATGGCTTCTATAGCATCACGGGACAACTACCCAGTAGAAAAATACAATCGACATAATGTTGGGAAACCATTTTATGGCTTGATTTAGCCATTTTTTTTATCACGTTTAGCCCGAAAATTTTGGATTCAGCCATTATTTGAGCCATTGTTAGCAAACTCTTTAGCCATTATTGCGTTTTTCTTCAAAATATAATTTTTGAGCCTGAAATTATAACAAATTTGGATGAATTTCTTTCAATCTGTCAAACAAAATTGAAGCTATAAAAGTGCCAACAAAATTTTTAAACGTTTCTACAGGGTTAGCCTCTCTTAACAGTGTTTTGCCTTTACTGATTTTTAAATTTTAAAGTACTATTTTTCGTGTTTATATAAAAAATCATACCTATTTTTAATAAAAAGTACTTTTGGTTAATGAACCAAAAGTTTTTAATTGAAATTGCATAGGGTTTACAATTGGAACATCCCGCTATTGGGAGGCTTGGTATTGTATTTTAAAAAGAGCTAATTACAAATAAAGTTGGAAAGTCTAGAGATAGACTAGAGACTAGTAGTATTCCCTCGCGTGTAAATGTTCGTTTAAATCAAATTTGAACATTTACCACCAAACTGATAAAATTACAAAATGATTTGTTTTTTATTGACAACAAAATTATAATAATATTGGCTTAATGAATAAAAAACGTACTTTTATCGAATTTTGCAAAACAAATCTTAGAATTTGAGAGGTTAGTAATTCTCCAAAATGACCAAAAATGCGTATGCCAGCTTCTGATCAATAAATAATCTGCTATTGGAAGCTAATTTTACTTCAACAATTTTATTTAGGGCACCACTGCTCAAAAAGTGTCATCTAAATGACGGTGTACGGTAATGGGAGAATTGGTTATTCGTAGGTTTCATTTAGGCTTTCCGATTTCCGATTTCGGTAATACCGAAATTTTAGAAATTTGAGCCATTTTATCAAATTCGAAATACCGATTTTAGAACGATACCGATGTCGGTATTGCATACAATTTTTTTTGTTTTTTTTAATATTTTATTTATTATCGTTAATACCGTTATCGCTAAAATACTGTTTCAAATTGAATACCGTTAGCAATACCTCTAAAAAATTATTTAAATACCGTTATCGTTACCGATACCGTTATTTTTATTGGTAGTTACTGGTATTTTACCGGTATTTATTAATTTTTATGAAAAAATGACTTTTTAACATTTTTATAATAATCTTATGTTGTTTTTACAAAAAAAATTGTAGATAATAATTTTAGATATTAAAACTACCAGCGTTAAATTTAAAGCAAAGTTTCTGTATTTTTAACACTTAAAATGAAAAATATGGAAATTTATTTAATTGTTTTTGTATATTTTTAAACATGGATGGTAACCGAAACGATGCGGTTATCGGTAAGGGTAACGCTATTTTAGATTATTTCGGTAACGGTATTTTAAGGGTAACGATAATTCATTTATTTCGGTATCGGTGTTTTAAGGATAACGGGTTTTTAGTTATTTCGGTAACTGTATTTTAAGGTTAACGGTATTTCAGCTATATCGGTAACGGTATTTAAAGGATAACGGTAGTCAGTTATTTCGGTGCATCCCGCAATTTTTTTTTACAAAAAACAAACGAGATAAAAAACAGGACCAATTTATCAACTTAAAGTACGAAAAATACTAAATATCCACGTGCAAATACCAAAAGCAGAAAATTAAAAATAACGGTAACGGTATTTTAGGCGTAACGATATTTCATTTATTTCGGTAACGGTATTTTGAGGGTATCGATATTTCATTTATTTCGGTATCGGTACTTTAAGGATAGCGGTATTTCAGTTATTTCGGTAACGGTATTTTAGGGATAAAGGTATTTCGGTTATTTCGGTAACTGTATTCAAGGGGTAACGGTATTCAAGGGGTAACGGTAGTCAATTGAAAGGGATTTGAATCGATAACGGTATTTTACCCTTACCGTTATTCGCTTCTGTAACCAACCTTGATTTTTACTCAACTAGAACTTTGGACAACGCAAAAACTAAAATTAACGAAACCAATAAAATAAAATAATTCGTGCGAATTATCTTTATATTTTTTGATTCGCGAATTTATAACTCAGCTTTTTTTATCATCTTTGAAAATAATTATTTTGAATCAATTCTTCAAAGCTCTGATCTGATTTATACTTCGCGAATTATCTCTTAAAACAAATTATTCAATCGAATCAAAATTCAATCGATGTAAATTATACCAAACCATTATCTCACTTTGTTCAATATCAAATCATTGATTTAAAATTATTTTAAAGTATTTTTACTGATTCATAAAATGAATAAATGTTTATTCGTATTAATTCAAAAAAGAATTATCTTTTTCAAGCTCTGAATGAAACACAAGTGAAAAGATTAAGCCTGCTTGGAGTCAATAATTTTCGTACAAAATTTTAAAATTTTGAGATGTGCTATATCTAAGTTTACGCGCTAAATAAGAATTATTATATGAATACCG
Organism: Leucophora obtusa; assembly: GCA_949987735.1. NCBI lineage: Eukaryota > Metazoa > Arthropoda > Insecta > Diptera > Anthomyiidae > Leucophora > Leucophora obtusa. The sequence goes on along the minus strand of OX465297.1, from coordinate 120,234,024 downwards.
AAAATTCGGTACTCGAAAGTTTTCAATACCGAAATACCGATTTCTCGGTATTGGAATCCCTACTTTCATTCCCTACGGGGAATGGGACCGGTCCCAGATGACACGCAGGATAGGTCCCAAAGGGGCGGAGACCGGTCGTTGATCGGTCTTTTTGTTTGAAAGAGACATATCACTTTAACATGGCGTTGTCATTGGAAATGACCAATTGCCACATTTTAGACACCTTGTGACAGTAAGGTGGTGTGTCTAAAAATAGCTTTTCAAATAAACTAATAAAAAATTAAGAATTAAAAATAATCTACTTGGCGTCGAAGTAGGACTCGATAACACAACCTCCTGCTTGCAAGGCAAACGCTCTACCGTCTGAGCTAATGTTGCTTATGCGTGATGGCTGGCTGATGGTAAAGTTATATATTTTTCGTTTCTGTTCAAATAAAAAAGAAAAAGAAAAATCAAACACTACAAGCAAATAAAAAAATGGAAAAGAAAAAAATAGAAAAGAAAACAACACTAACACACACACAAATATAGTGGAAGTGCCTTCAGTATGCCCCCGATTGACCAGTCACGGGATAGGTCCTTTAATGGCAGTTGACTCGTTTTTTGCGTTGACCATAATTAAATTAAAAAATCAATTAAAAATTAGAAAATTACCTCAAAAACTCTGATAATATAAATAAAAATTTTTAAAATTGCCCTTAAGTTAAAAAGAAAATTAAATGAAATACCAATTGTTAAAACTAAAATAGCTTTAACATTAAAAAACTTAAAATTTTTTAGGAAAAAATTATAAAAATTTAAAATAAGAGCTAAAATAAGCAAATCGTAAAGAAATAAAGTTCAAAATAAATAAAAGAGTAAAATAAATAAAAAAATATTTTAAAAAATATGCCGCGAATTTTATTTTTTAGTTCGGTATTGGTTAAGTTTTTTAAAAGCAACAGTGAAAGTAACGAATCAGAAAATACTTAGAAAATTAATTCATTCTCTTTGGTTCATATTTGTACTAATTTAGTAATATGCCCTCGGTTGACCGGTCACGGGATAGGTCCTTGGAGGGCAATTGACCCCACATTCCCCGTAGGGATTGTATTTAGTACTTTTTTTTTTAACAAAATCGCACGATTTTTCTTTTAAAATCCTTCATCCCTTTTTTAAATTGATTTTAGCCATTTTTTCACATAAATTTAGCCAATTTTGATAACCAAGTTCTGGCAACACTGGTTGGCGCTAACGTTTCCACAATGTTGCTAAAATAAAAAATAGGTGGTCTAAAAAAGATTTTCACATTAACAAAAAAAAAATTTTTTAAGGTTGTCAGCCGAGATCTCTACACACTAAGCCAACAAAATTTGTAATACGAGATAGCTAAAACTTAAATCAACGATAACAGCAGTTGGAGCTGACTTACAAGCGTCGGCAAAAGGTTGGTTGATACTAAGGCCTAGTGGTCTAATAAAATTAAAAAAAAAATTTTTTTCCCAAAAAAATTTTTATTTAGAATGTAATAATCAGGGCAGCCACTCATGCAAATGCATGTTGGTAGTCGTTAATCCAAATTTGATTTTGACCAAATACTTTTCCGAATCAAAGAATTTGCAACAAAATGGCATCGATTTCTTGATGCATATTTTTGCATAATTTGTTATAAATGCATATTTTGCATTTAAGTGCATATATTTTTTTTTTTGCATATTTTATGATTTTTTTTTCATATTTTTCATTAAATTTCATATTTTTGTATATTTTTTAAAAAACTAAAAATAAGATTTAATGAAAAATAAAGAAAAAGAAGAATTAGCAAACCTTAACGCACTACTTAACTAGAAGGAAAACATCAAGTTGTCATCTACTTAAACATTTATAATGGATTTCTTAATCAAACGCTCTCGAGTAATAAATATGATATTTAAAAATGGATTTCTGAATTTAAACTTTATTTTAACAAAGCGTAGTAATTTTTATAAAATCAATGTTCTGCCAGTGTGTTATTGTGGGTACAGTTGGCAATTTCTGTCTGGCAAGATTTGGCATCTTGCCATTACAATAAAAGCACAGTAGAATGATGCAATCAAAATAATATTATTTTTGTACCAAAAGACCACCAAACTCTCCAGAATTCCGGACAATTGAAATATACAAGGCTTTAATTCAAAGAGAACTAAATAAGATGTGGTATGAGTGCCTAAAACCATGTGAGCAAATAAAATTAAAAAAATTTACATATGTATATGAGTTAAAAATATTATGTAAAATGACACATAATATAAATCTCAAAAAAAATGCAACAACAAGTAGTTTTTCTTTTAATTTTAACTTATTTCTGTCATCTTTTATTAAATTTTTTATGTGTTACACTTTTTAATGACACACTCCTTACAAGATGTTTTACTAATTTCCCTCCTAACTTATTTTTATTAGTGTAGTAAAGTTAGGAGTACTTTCGCACGACTTTTGGAGGAGCTGCATGGACGAAGAAGAGGACAAGGGCATCGAGCACTTTATCTGCTCGTGTCCAGTGCGGCACAGGATGTTTTCACTAAGATCGGCTTAATTTCATGATCTCAATTTGCATCTTTCTTGCTTCGTAAGAAGCTTGAACTGGTTCAACGGTGGGACTTGATCGATGGTGATCTGTCATTCTCGTGACATAACAACGGAACTCCAGAGTCTAAGTGTATTGGTGCAGATATAGTGCCGGCTGCCACTTCAACCTAACCTATTAAAGTATATACATATAATTCTGGTTGAAATGGTTGCACATAAATTAATAACAAACAGAAATATATTTAAATTAGAAAGAAAACAAGCTAAATTTGATTTTAAAGCTGTTTCTGTTCAATTTGATGTTGTTTCTGCTTAACTAAAAACATTTTCTTTTCGCTCCAGGATTTATCCTTTGCAGAAGTAGTTCTGTGATCTTTTAAAGCTCGCTTATCTATGCAACGCTAAATTTTACTCAAGAATCATAAGTTAAATCTATAAACTCCACAATTTCATTGAGCTTAAGGTTTGTTTTTTTTTATACATAAAAAGTTTTTTTATTTTCAATATTTCGCTACTCCATTGTGTAGCATCTTCAGGTAATAACAATTAAATTATAAAATTATAAACAATTGTGTAAAAAACAAACCTTATGCTCAAGGAAATTGTGGAGTTGAAAATAGAAAAAGAAGATTAAATAAACGACAAGAATTTAAATCTTTAAAATTAACCCTAAGACATTTATCTATATTAATTTCTTGACAATTAACTTTCAATCTAACGTATCTAACGTTTTCAAAACTTTTTGAATTTCGAAATAAAATTTATATTTCTTTTGTAAAAACTATTTATAAATACAATATATACATTTAAATATCTAAATAGTTTACCAAAATGAGCGTACATAAATTTCAACAACTAAAAAAATATGTCTAGATCAGCTGACGCAAACTTTTCAACACACAACGCAAAACAACAAAACATTGAGATTATCGTACGAGTATTGTTAAATTTAATCCTAAAATTGTGTGCCTTTTATTTTTGGGGACCTGTCAATCAACCAAAGCATATGATGATAAACATTAGAAGAAACGACAATGAAATTTTCAAATCAAATTGAACAAGTAAAAAAGTTAAAGTCGTGAAGGCCGACTATATGAAACACTACAACAGAGTACGATTTGGGTCATATTTCGGGAAGATGATTGAATGTTCGTTAAGGGAATTTCAATTTAGATTTTGCCGAGGGAAGTTAGATTATTTTTTTATTCACTTTTCTATTCTCTTTATAATGTTTATCCCCCTATACCACATAGTGTAGGGTATAATTATATTGAAACGTGTTTAACCCTAGAAGGTCAATGTGTGTCTTTCAGACCTACATGTTTTAGATTTTGGTGTTTAATCTAAATTTCTTTTTTAGAATAATAATAGGGGTTTTCATATAAACTCGTAAATTCCTTGTAAACCTTGTATAAACACAAACCATGTTTTTTATGTATGGAGTTTGACATTAAACTCATAAATATACCAGGTTTACACCGTTTATAGTTGAATACGAGTTTATATGAAAACCCCTAATGTCTATAATTTGTTTTCTAATCATTGCAGTAAATTATTTGTAGTACACTCAAAGTAATAAGTCTGTTGGTTGAACAGAAACAAAATATATTCCTGTTTTTCGGCTTAAAATAAAATATGTTGATTTAAAAACTTTTTTTTGTTAAATTTAACAAATCTAAATTTAGGTAGAAAATTGGTAAAACTACAGTTTTATTTGTAATTATACTGAGCCCTAAAATTTCTTCAAATCTAGGGTCTCGTGACCCTCCCCGGGCCTAGTCTATATCATATAAGGGCACTCCGCAAGAGCAAACATTTTGTCCATTTTGCGCTATATCGCTTAGTTTTCGAGATATGGGCCATTTTATGAAGTAGAAAATTTTTATTAAAAATTTCCGAGGGTCCATTTTGGGATAGAGATAACCTTTTCACGGCAGTATTATATGCTTAGTCGAAAATTTCATCAATTTCTCTTAGTTTTCGAAATATGGGCAATTTTAAAAAATTAGGAGGGAAAGAAATAGCGCCATCTTTATAACTTCGGTTACATTGATGGTGCGATCTACCGCGTAATAACAGAAACACGAAAATATTATATTTTAATAATAATTTGTGTAATACTTAACGAATGGGTTCTTAAAAATTAGCTATAAATAATATTGAAAATTAACACTCAAAATTGGTTAAAGTATTGAGGATTTTTGTTATTTTGTTAAATGAAGATAACTGAAATCTGTGCTTAAATCAGTGTTTCAACTAAAAATTTGTTAAAAATTAGTCAAATCGATTTAAAACCGGTTTGACAGATTTTTCTACTGATGTATTATTTTAAGTGTATAAAAAAGAGAAACATTTTTGCAAAAGAATAAAATAAAAATACATTTTTTGCGTATTGGGGTGACAATGTACAGTCACCTATAACAACCGATGAAAAGAAATTTCGCCCACATTTAGGTTGTCACTTTTTGGCGGCATAGAGTGTAGTAATTAATGCATATTAAGTAATTTATCACTTTAGTTTTCTCTAAAGAACACGTTAAGAAAATTTGCCATAAATAATAATAATCTTCAAAACTATGAAATTAAAAAAAGTTTTCTTTTTCTAGATTGAAACAAAATTTTAAATATTTTTGTTAACTATATGTAGTGTCAAGGTTTGGGGGGAGGGGGAATATTTTTGCGAGAAGCGTGTTTCTAATAGAGCAAACTATTTCGTGGCAAAAAAAAATCTTAATTGATTTTAAATGACATTTTATCATTCACCGTCAATAAACTTTTAGACAAAATTGGCAAAACAACCCAGTAAAACATAAAGTAAGGCCTCTATTAAGTGATATACACACGATACACAATATAAATGCATACAACACCTTACAATCAACTTCTCAGAGGTTGAATTGCAGCTATCAACAGCTTTGGGCGTCATGCCTTGCAAAATTCACTGGTGATTATTAGGGCAAGCTATTCCATGCAAATGCATGTTTTTATAAATAAATATTTATTGGAATCATCATATTTCGAACAACTTAGCATAGATATGTGGTTGCATATTTTTGCATATCTTAAGAAAAATGCATATTTTTGCATATTATGGCTTTAAATGAATATTTTGAATTTTTTATGCATATTTTGATCTCTAATGCATATTTTTCATTGCTTAGTCGTATTTTTTTTAATTTGTTTAAAAAAATGAAAAATTTATACTTTGGAAGGGTATGTATAGTTGATCTTTTATTTGGTAAATTAATGTTTTTCGTTCGAGATCATATATATCTATTTCTTTTAAATTATTTTCAAATTAAAGGAAGATGAGACGATTTATACATTTTTATATTTTAATTTTAACAAAATCTTTTCTTTTTTTTATTTTAAAAACGTTAAATACCAAAAAAAAGCGTTAGATTTTAATTAATATTGGAAATATATTTTCTTTATATTTATTTTTGATATCCTGTGTTTGTGCAAAAATGTGCATATTTTTCGTTTTTATCTTCATTTTTTAAGTGCATGCACTAATGATTATGCTAAAATGAACAACTGTTGTTATCACTAGGGCAAGGAATTTCATGCACTTAAAAATGGAAAATATGCGGCTAAAAAACAAAAATATGCATTAAAAATATAAGAAATATGCACTAAAAACTATTATTTTTGCAAAAATAATGCACTTTAAAAATATATTTAAGTTAGTTATTTTGCAAACAGACACAGAACTCGAAGATTTTTTATAGGTCAATAAGGTTTTTAAGAATTTTCATTTTGATTGATGAAAACGTATTAATTTTTTACATTTTTTTTACAAATTAGAAAATGCTCCTAAAAATTAAAAATATGCATTAAACAGCACAAAATATGCATTAAAAAGGCACCAAATATGCATTTAAAGTCTAAATATGCAAAAACATGCATTTTTTGACAAAATATGCAAAAATATGCAACTATAAATCAATGCCATTTTGTTCTAACTTTGATGATTCGGATAAATATTTAGTCCATATCAGTTTTGGACTATCGAGGAAAAACATGCATTTGCATGGAATTCCTTGCCCTAATTATCGCCTATGAATTTTAGAAGGCGCGAACCAAAAAGTAAGTTGTTGATAGCTGCAATTCAATTTCTGAGCAGGTATTTTTTATAAGTTATTGTAAAGAGGAATGTATTTACATTTAATTGAAGCCCTTCATCTATCACCACCTTTCAATTCTTCTCTATCCCCTTTCCAAAGGAAGCAACACGTTAAAAAAAAATAATCGAAACATTCGATTTGTAATAAATTCGATTGTCAGTACGAATTTGTTTTCTGCGTTTGTGTATTATCACTTAACAAGTTTCCCATTTCGAAAAGGTAAGGTATTTTTTTTTGCTGGGAAATATTGATTTATAATCTTTTTAAATTTACCGAAACAAACTAATGAGCATATATTCATCTTACCAACAAACATTTTATTTATATTTTTCTTATATGATTCCAACATTCAAGAGTTCATTGACATTTAAAAAAAGTGAAATATATTAGGACGGCATCAAAGCGCTGTGCTTCTAGCAAGAACACTACAAGTTTAGGAGATGCAATCCTTGTGGGACCGGACAGCGGACACAGCATCGGACAAAAAAAAGTCTCATGGTGGCACAGATGAATGCCAATGAACTTTTCGTTAATAAAAAGAAAAGTGAATAGAAAAAAGCGAGAAAAATCTAAAAAATGTGTGAAAACTATAACAAAAAATTGGGGAATAGGAATTATTAAAAGAATGGTGCAGTTTATAATTTTTTATAATTTTTACATCTTCATCCCATTGTGCGGGAGAGAATATATGGGGAATATATCAAATTTTTTGAACTGCGAGGAATGATTGATAGAGTTTGGTAGACTATATTGTAAAACTGGGGCAAAGTTTTAGGTTAAAAGTAGGAAAATGAAAAAATGTAATTTGAAGTTTACAAGAGTTTATTCATTCACATTTTTTGCCCAAAAATACCTTTTTTTGCTCACAAAAAATATTTTTTCTCCTAACTTTGAATTTTTTTTAACTGTTGTTTTTCCAAGTTTTTTTACTTTTGCTTTTTTACAATATTTTTTTGCTTTAAACTTATCGGATTTTGCTTTTGTCTGTCTTCTCTGGTAATCATATCTCATTTGATATTAGATCGACATTTTTTCTTATCCAAGTTCATCTCAAAATTGAGGTATCCAGTATCCAATAATATCAAATTGCGATCCTGATAGATCCCAAAATTCTCATGCGATTAATTTAGATCCAATTAGATACAAATGGATAAGGTAATTTTGGCAGATCGAATTGAATACTTTGAGATCAAAATTTATTGTAGAATATATTTGGAATTTTTAAATTTTAATAAAATTTAAAAAATAACACAAAAACTTTAAAAAATTTTTTATTTCATATAAAAAAAAACGCCGATTTGAACCCCGATTGCTGGAGTTGTAGTCGGTCACTTAACTCACTCTTGGTGTTACATATGCCAATACTCAACGATATATAAATATATAAAATCATAAATGGTTATATTTAAAAATATATTTACTCGGGAGGACAAAATTCGGATAAAATTGTATCGAACCATATCTTATTCCATCAGATTGGATCTAATTGTATTCAAATAGGTCTAATATGATCTAATACGATCTAATTTGATACAAACATCTATCTAGTTTTTCGGATATAATTATATATAATACATAGAAAAAATAATTAAGCTAAAATATCCAATTAAACATATGATAAAAATAAAAACTGTTTTTAATCAAATATTTAATTGAATATTGTTTCAAATAATCGTATACAATTTTTAGTAATTAATAGTATCATTTGAATGATAGGTGCAAAATCAATTAAAATTTTAATTAATATAATCAATTTCGTAATTAAAACTAGATTTTAGTTTTTTCTGTTTAATGCTTCAAGTAATTTTTATTTTCTTTTCTTTCCAGGTACGTCTTAAATTTTCGTTAAATGTGAATTGTTTGTGGTAAATATAATAAATATAAATTAAGTGTAAATGAAACTAAAACATCGTCATTAGAAATGCTAAAAAACAAAAAATATTTAATTCCTTTTTGGAATGAATTCCCAAAAATTTAATTCCCCGACTAAAAAAGATGTTATATAATCATATATCACCATATATAAACCAATATATACATCCATATCTAATTTGATCCGAATATTGGAATATATAATTATATCAAGCGAGATAAGCATGTTATCTCACCTGATACAATTTGATCCGAAAAATGGGTCTATCTAACTGCATCAAATTATATATAAATACATATAATTTGATGAAGATTTTCAAAAAAATTTTAGTAAATATTATTGAGATCACTTATTTCATTCAAATTAAATCTAATGCTTAATGTTTAGAACAATTTTTGCTAATAAACTTGGAAATAGGTGACAAAATAAAACATTACAAAAATTTGTCGGAACAACTTTTTCTAGATTAGAGTTTTTATCTTTCTTATAAAATAAAAAATTAACTAATTAGAAATTTATTAACTCAGTTCGAGGCCAATTTCCTTATTATGAATTAATATAATAAGTACTTTTTTTTTTAAAACTGCTATTTTTCTTCATCAGGATACTCTCCTGACAAATACTTCACAGAGTTTTTGCTTTCAAAAAACCTCTACACTTTCAGGAATGAAAAGGCGATCATTTCGGGGATTACGCCACCACTTTCTAAAGAAAACTGATGTAGGGGACCTGGAAAATCCCTGAAACGATCCTCTTTTCATTCCTGAAAGTGTAGAGGTTTTTTGAAAGCAAAAATTCTGTGAAGTATTTGTCAGGAGAGTATCCTGATGAAGAAAAAAAAAACAGTTTTTGAAAAAAGTACTTATTATATTAATTCATAATAAAAAATTTTATTTTTTAAAATAAAAATAAAAACCAACATGATAAAAAATTAACTTTCACAATTAATTTTTTTTTTACGGAAAAATAAATGAACTTAAACCATATTTATTTCAACATATGTTTGTCTAATTTTTAAATTTAAAAGTAAAAATAATTATTTCGAACTTTAATTCCACAATGAAAAAAAAAAATTCCTTTATTTATTTCTTTAAAATAATTTTGAGTTTAATAAAGAGTATTTCGCTAACTATTTGGAAAATATATGTTAAATTCAATTATAAACATTTATTTATATGTCAAAGTGCAAAATTCAAAACCAGATCCACAATTTCGGAGTTTTTTTTTAATTTTTATAGTGCAATTAAACTTTATAAAATTTTGTATAATTAGATATCATGTCGGATAAATTTATACATAAAATTAATACAATTTTATATTAACTTTGTTATATATTTTGATATAAGATTGTTTAGAAAAGCTTATACGCCATTATATATAATTATGTATAAACTATATTTGCAGATCTCTTAATATATGCCTGGAGACCAAATCGCATATGATTATATATAACGTCATATCAAACATATTTATAAAACCAAAGTGTTAATATAAATGTATATGGTCATATAAAGCCACACATATAAACATTTATAATTATATCAAATCATATAAGATTATATGAAAACTTTTTTAGTCGGGTCAATTCTTTAATTCAAGGAATGAATTCATCAATAAGACATAAGCAGGAATTAATTCCTGTGAATGAATTCAAAGAATTCAAATTTATAGAATGAATTCCCTGATCAAAGCGTAAAGAATTAAAATTAAATAATTCATTCACTAAAGAATTCATTCAACACTATTTAATTCAATTTGAAGTCAAGGAATTCATTCAATTCTAGGTTATTCAACTTTTGGCTAAGGAATTCATTCAACTGTGCACTTAATTTAACTTTTGATCAAGGAATTCATTCAATTCTAGTTAATTCAACTTTTAGTCAAGGAATTAAATTTATTTCGTTTAATTCCCTAAGGAATTAAATTTTTTTCGTTTAATTCCCTAGGAATTAAATTTTTTCCGTTTAATTCCCTGAATTAAGTTTCAATTCCTAGGGAATTAAACGAAATAAATTTAATTCCTTGACTAAAAGTTGAATTAACTAGAATTGAATGAATTCCTTGACTAAAAGTTGAATTAACTAGAATTGAATGAATTCCTTGACCAAAGATTGAACTTGAATGAATTCCTTGACCATAAGTTGATTTAACTAGAATTGAATGAATTCCTTGACCAAAAGTTGAATTAACTAGAACTGAATGAATTCCTTGATCAAAAGTTGGGTTAAGTGCACATTTGAATGAATTCCTTAGCCAAAAGTTGAATTAACTAGAATTGAATGAATTCCTTTACCAAAAGTTGAATTAACTAGAATTGAATGAATTCCTTGTTGAATGAATTCATAAAATTTTATGAAGGCATTAGAAAAAAATGAATGAATTCCTTTAATATAAATCGAATGAAAAAAAAGGAATTCATTCAATTCCTTAAGTTTGGTCAGGGAATTCATTCCCAAAATATAAATTAAGTTCAAAAAAAGGGAATTAGGGATTAATTCTTCGAAGCTCTGCGTCCATCTTTGAGAAATCTATGATTAAAATCAAACGGTTTTCTGTAAAAAATTTTAAACTGGATTAGTTTTAATTTTCGAAAAGTTTTTCTTTATTTCTTACTATTATATCAGTCAAAACATTTATAATTAACCACCTGTTAACCCATTTTAGCCCACTTATTGTTCCACTGAGAATTTTGTGACTACCTTTGCAATGATTACCTTTGTGTGAAATAATACATGAGACTTTGTCTTTGGAAAAAGTTCTCAAAATCTCAGAGTTTTCCTATTGAAAAGTCGTGAAAATCTGAGGTACATATTTTCTGATGATTTGCTTTTGAAGCCCGTAGAGAATTCATCAGTTTCTGGCCACCTTTTTCTATTGAAAAATCTTAATATTTTGAGTAGTTTTCCCTAGAAAAAAAATTTTTGCCATAAAATACCAACATATTTTCTTAATTTTATATCAAATTAATTTGAAACTGGTGATATCACTTAAAAGGTTTCGATTAAACGACAATACATTACCGATGAACCTTCTCGCTTAGTCGGAGTCAAATTCCACAAGCCTGGAAATAAAAAATAATGTGAATATAAATCTTTTAAAGGCCAACTTTTAGCATTACTTTTCAAGTGTACACTCATAGAAATAAATCTGTAAAAATAGCAGAAAAAGTTACTAAAAATTAGTTAAAAATTATGCTGGAGAAAAAACAAAAAACATTTTAGTTATATTTGAGTTAAATTTTTGTTAAACTGCTAAAATCAGCAAAAAATTTTGTTAAATAATTAGTAGCCTAAAAAATCACAAAAAAGTAACATTTTAAGTTTTTTTGCGATTTTTTTTAATGCAAATAAGAATCGATCCTTTTGAAATCAGCAGTTTACTATTTTTTTTAGCAAATATTTCTGCTGATTTTAGCAGGATAGCAGGATTTTGCAGTCAACTAAATTTGACTTAAAAACAACAAATATTTTGTTAATACATCTAATTACTTATAGCTAATTTTTAACAGCCCATTCGTTAAATTTTACACAATTTATTGTTAAAATATAATACATACATGTTTCTGCTATTACCCGGTATATGGCGCCACCAGTGTACCCGAAGTTTTTAAGATGCCGCTATTTCTTTCCCTCTCGATTTTTTAAAATGGCCCATATCTTGAAAACTAAGAGAAATAGAGGAAAATTGACGAAAATTTCGACTACCCCTAATCATGCAATATCCCTGTATCTCTATCCAAAAATGGACCTTGTACCGTCGGAAATTTTTAATAGAAAATGTCCACTTCATAAAATGGCCCATATCTCCAAAACTAAGCTAGATAGAACAAAACGGACAAAATGTTTGCTCCATTGGACTGCCCTTATATGCCGTCACATGATATGGACTAGGCCCGGGGAGGGTGCCGAGGCCTTAAATTTGAAAAAATTTAACGACTCAGTATAATTGCAAATGCAACTGTAGTTTTCCTAATTATTTGCTTCAATTGAGATTTGTTATATTTAACAAACAAATATTTTAAAATCAACAAATTTTATTTTAAGCCAGAAAACAGAAATAAATTTCGTTAAAGTAATACATTTTTCTGTTGAGCCAACAGACTTATTATTTTGAGTGTAAGTTTTTATAAAATGATCTGAACTAGCCACAGTATAATTTAATTAATTAGTTAAACCTATTTGTAGAACGATTTAATTGGCCAAAAAACCTTGTAGGGCATTCAACAACCTATTTGTCAAATGGAAAAGAGCAAACAGAAACGCACACTCATTTATTTTCTAAATTTCACCAAGGCCCAGTTTTTAGAATGTGGTTTAACTTTAAACTTAGTTTAACGTAGCTTGTAAATGGAAAACTTCCTTTATTTTCTGGTTTCTTTTGTTTTAATTCAATAAAGAAATAAATTATAAACGAGAAAAAGTTTTTCCGGTAAATTTCTGTTAATAAACTTGGAAATGGGTGACAAAATTCATTTTCGGTTTAACTAAACCAAGTTTAACTGACAACCCAAAAATTCGGCCGTTTTTAGTTTTATTTCGTTACTCTGTCTTTCAAATGAATTCTAAGAAATCAAAATTCACCAATTGACATTAAAAATGTACCGACGCTAAGTTGGGTATACAAATTTCATTTCTTTATATAACATAATGAACTTAACTAAATTGTGAGATAAATTTTCAAGATGCGTGTGCACATGACAAATTATAACACTACTAATTGGCTCATTCACCTTTTTTCGCAACTCCTATAGAAAGTTAGGTTTTCTTATGCACTGTGATCAAAAAGTATGGGGTATTTTGAAGAAGACATTCAGATTTCAAAATTTCTCGTTTTTGCCAAAAGGCATTTTTTGGTAACTCGAGTGTCGAATACACCAAAAACTTTCGTATCAATTTTTGTCTACGACAGTCTCGAAAAAGTTTTAAAAAAATAATACAATAATTTAAAATTAAACAAAAATGCACTTTTATACATTCAACAAATTAAATTAAAGACGAAATTATTATTTAAGTGACAATTCAAAAAAAAAAATAATATGCACAAAAATTTATGCACTGCGGAAAAGCACTATCCTTATAATGAAATTTTTCACTCTTAACATCTTGATTTTATGACACAATCATTATTTTATTATTATCATAATAAATTTTTTTATTTGTTCCGGCAAACAGCTGCTTATTTTATTAGTTTTCTTACAGAGTGGTTTATAAATTTTAAAATTTAATTATTTTACGAAACGCCCTGTTGTGATCTGTCGAATATTTTACATAATACCAAAACATACTAAAAACGGCAACGCCTGCTATCAAAATACGACCACGGATACCGCAATAAGTCTTATTTTTAAGAAACAATTTCGGTTTAAGTCCTTAATGTATATAATGAAAAGGCAAAAAACGTTTCTTCACAAAGTGAACAAAAATTTCTGTAAAATAATGATAAGCTTCTTTACACATCGACTGAAAAATCCGTCGGATGAGACATAGGTGACGTCACTAATGAAAAATCCATATGATTTTTTGGAACTACAGGGTGCGTCTAAAATAACTATACACTCACAATATATTTTCCATAACCGATTGAGGTTTATTTGCAAAGTAATAGGTAAAATTTGAAGAATCAATTAAAATATATTGAAACATATTGTTTAAATTTTCTTATCAGTCAATAAAAAACAAATCCCAAAAAAATATGTATCGTCTGTAGGATGTTCTATTTTTAGTTTTATATTTTTAGAAAAAATAATTTAAATAATTTCGTTGTTTTCTGTTTTAAAACAAAAAATTCAAATATTTTCGTTTTTATTTTTTGTTAAAATAGTTTCTTTATATACAAAATTATTTCAATTCGAATTACAAGAAATTCTTTACTCATACACACAAACATAGCCAATAAAAATATAAACGTGTGTGTTGTGTGGTACTGTTTTGAAAATTCAAATAAAAAAAATTTTTCAAATATGAAAAATCAAACCACAAAATTGTTGTTTTTTCTAACGTTTTGTCAGTTAAAAATTGATGATTGTTTTAACAGACTTTTCAGTTATTTTTATTTCTTTTATGGATTGTTTAAACAATGTTTGAAAATAAATAGCAAAATGGTTTGAATATAATGAAAAATCAGAAATCCTTTTTTTAATTGCATTTTCAATTAATTTAGTATGTATTTTAGGTTGTTTTTAACGATAAAATATTGTGAGTATATGATTATTTTTTAAATAAGTATTGAATGGAATGAAAAAAACAAAAAATTGAATGATAAAAATAAAGTTTATTTTATGTTATTTTTTTGCATTAATTAAGAAAAAAAGTCAGTTAAATGCGTTAACGCAAAAATGTGCATTTTTATAGCATTTTCCATAGATTTGTTGAGTGTTTTTGTGGTATACGATCAATTTCTTCTTGAATATTGTCCTTTAGTTGCTGCAAGGGTTGGGGCTTATTCACATAAACATAAACAGTCAAATCAGGCGATCGTGGTGGCCATAATGATAAAATCTTCTGTATGCACCAGAGAACTGCAAAATCAACTTTTTTCTTAATTTAATGATACACTAAAATTCTTATTCACATTTAATCAATCAACAATACTCAATGTTGAATAAAATCACTATCATGCTGCTGAACGCGTAGTTCGAATCAGTTTGAGTCATCTGTCGAACATGCTTTATTCACATTTAATCACTAAAAAAAACTCACTGTTGAATAAAATCACACTGATCGAACATTTGAACTCACATGAATAAATCAAAGTATTAGTTGTTTGAGAAAATAAATAAATAAAATCTTATTGTTGTTGTTGGAAATGTACACTGTACCATTTATTAAATATCTTTCTACAAAATTTGATACTGTAAACCCCCTCTTTATTGTTATGAAATTATTTTTATACCCTACACCACTATGTGGTCAGGGTATTATAAGTTTGTGCTGATGTTTGTAACACCAAAAAATATTGGTCGTAGACCCACCTTATAGTATACCGATCGGTTCAGAATTTTTTTTATTTCGATTTAACGATGTCCGTCTGTCCGTCCGTCCGTCCGTCCGTCTGTCTGTCTGTCTGTCCATGCAATCTTGTGCGCACTCTACAGGTCGCAACTATTAAGATATTTTGATGAAATTTGGTACGCAGACCTATGTTGGCCCAAGGACGAACAAGTTTGATTTTGGTGAACATCGGTCCATGTTTAGACCTAGTGCCCATATAAGGGTCCTACCAAAATTATAATGTTTATACGCTGCAGGTCGCAAATATTAAGATATTTTGATGAAATTTGATACACAGACCTATATTGGCCCAATAACGCAGCCTATTGATTTTGATGAACATCGGTCTATGTTTAGACCTAGTGCCCATATAAGGGTCCTACCAAAATTATACTGTTTATACGCTGCAGGTCGCAAATATTAAGATATTTTGATGAAATTTGGTACATAGACCTATGTTGGCCCAAGGACGAAGCCTATTGATTTTGGTGAACATCGGTCCATGTTTAGAACTAGTGCCCATATAAGGGTCCCCCCAAAATTATATTGTTTATACGCTGCAGGTCGCAAATATTAAGATATTTTGATGAAATTTGGTACATAGACCTACATTGGCCCAAGGACGAAGCCTATTGATTTTGGTGAACATCGGTCCATGTTTAGAACTAGTGCCCATATAAGGGTCCCCCCAAAATTGGCTTGGTTACAAACTGCAGGTCGCAAATATTAAGATATTTTAATGAAATTTGGTGCGCTGACTCACATTATAGAAAATTTTGACATAAGCCCCATTTTAACCCATTCGAATTTCGGATCCAAACAATACACCAGACTGGTGTAGGGTATTGTATAGTCGGCATGCCCGACTTTAACCTTTTTACTCGTTCTTTTATTTGGTTGCAATCATGAATAAACTCATACGCGTTCATTTTTGTTTTTTCTGATTTATTCTACATCAAAATAATCATCGTTCATCCGAACGAATATGAATGAAATGAATGGTATGATGCAACAAAAATCACATGGTTTGATTGATTTAAATTCAGCAACGAATATTTTTATTTGAGCAACGAGCATATAATTAAAAGAGGTTCCAACTCACCCAACCTCTGTTAAATCACTCTCTTCATAATTCGTATCGAAAAATGTTACCATATGAATTACACTTGTCTGTAAAGGCTAACATTTTTCGATACAAAATGTTAATGTTCGAAAGAGGCGATGAAAACCGCCTGCTTTGAGTATATTCGGCCCTTCAACGCAAACGAATGTTTATTCGGGTGTTGATTACGCATGATCGTTTTGCAATCAGCAGTTGCAGTTCTCTGGTATGCACGTTGAGTATTAACTATCGAACGATTATTTTCAAGGAATAGAAAAACAATCTTAGTTCTTTGCGCAATTGTATAGCGTTCCATTTTTATATTCTCCCAAATTTAATTCCTAAAATAGAGAAAGAAAATATGAAATATTCACAAGCAAAGAAGTTACAATTTTATTACATCATATAGTGACTTTAGCCGCACCCTGTACCTGTCAAAATTTAATGACAATTCGTTCATTAGTGAAGAAGTTACTGCTGTTTTAGTGATGCTATTTTTGTGATTTTGAAAACAATGGATTCAAAGCAATTTCGTGTGTTGATTTATCATTGCATTTTAATGGGAAACAACACAGTACAATTCAAAGTCTGGCTTGATAAGTGTTATTCGGACTCTGCTCTATCGAGACAAATTGTAGAAAAGTGGTTTGCTGACTTTAAACGTGGTCGTAGAAACACCTATGAGGTCGAACGTTCTGGTCGACCAAAAGAGGTTGTGATGCCGGAAAACATAAAAAAGTTCACAAAATCGTTTTGGCAGACAGTAAAATGAAGTTGCAGGAGATAGCTGATACCTTAAAGATACGAGCGTTACTATTTATAAAGGGTTCTTCAACAGGGACGCTACAAAAGTAGAAAGACAGGGACAGCAAACGACGCCATATTTCTTGCCGCTCTTTTGACATTTCTCTTCAGTAAGGTTTGCCATGGAAAGATATACGAGCCAACAACGAGTCGAAATTATTAAAATTTACTACCGACATTCGGAGTCAGTGGCCTCAACGTTAAGAGCGCTACGTCCAATTTATGGTCGTCATAATGAATGGCTTCGTCAATAAACAAAATATGCGTTATTGGTCAGACAGCAATCCACACGTACTCCATGAGTCATCATTGCATCCCGAAAAAATTACGGTTTGGTTCGGCGGCGTCATTGGGCCGTACTTCTTCCGTGATGATCAAGACCGGCACGTTACCGTTCAATGATAACCGAATATTTTTGGCCCCAATTGGATGATATGGACTTGGAGGCCTTGTGGTTCCAACAGGACGGCGCCACAAGCCACACAGCGAATGTCACAATCAATTTATTGCAAACCAAGTTTGGAGAACGTGTTATCTCACGAAATGGTCCAGTCGATTGGCCGCCTCGGTCGTGCGATTTGACGCCGTTGGACTATTTCCTGAGGGGCTACGTCAAATCTATGGTCTATGCCAACAAGCCAGCGACGCTTGATGAACTTCGTACGAATATCGGCCGATTTATGCTTGAAAACCGTCGAAAATTTGGTTCAGCATCTGGACTTCTGCAAGCGTGCCCGTGGTGGCCATTCAAAAGAGATCGATTTCCATACATAATGGCATCGAACGTACTTTCACAGGAATAAAGAATTTCATTGATATCCAAAACCGTTTTTGTTTTATGTAAAAAAACTTTTGTAGCGCTCTTATTAAAGAACCCTTTATTTCGGAAATAGCAAATAATAACAAACATTTTTAAATGAAAATAGCTTTACTGTTTTTCAAAATATTCTCCTTGATGATCAATACACTTTTGCATTAGTTCAAACCATTTGTCATAGCAGATTTTCCATTCCTCTTGAGACACCTCCAAAACATGGTTTTTGAACGCTTCAACTGCTTCTTCGGCGATGAATTCGATGTTTTGGCTGCTCAAAACTTCACCTGTTTGACGAGATGTGTGAGAGCTCGCATTGTCATGATGGGGAATGATTCGTCTTTGGCGGTTGGTTTTACGAATTTCTCCGAAGACTTTCGGCAAACAAATAATCGTGTACCACTCAGAATTGACCGTTATATGTTGCTCAAGCGGAATAGTGGCCACATGACCCATTCGGCCGAAGAAACAGGCGATCATTTGCTTAGCTGTGCTTCTTCCACGAACAACTTTTGTTGGATTTCGCTCGTCTTGGAATACCCACATGGTCGATTGCTGTTTTGTTTCCGGCTCATACGCATATATCCATGATTCGTCACCTATCTCGATTTTATACACGTCTTTTGAAGCACCACGGTCGAACTTTTTAATCATTCCCTTACACCAATCGACGCGAGCCTTTTTTTAAGCGATTGATAAATTATGGTGTATCCAACAAGAGCAAATTTGTTTTTACAACTAAGTGTTCATGGAAAATCTAATGTATTGAAGTGGAACTAATGTGCAAGGATGCCTCTATCTCACGATATGTCACATGACGATCTTCAATTATCAGTTCACGCACTGCATCGATGTTTTGTGGCACAACAACCGATTTTGGACGAACTTAACGGAATTCGTCGGCGACCGAACTACGACCACGATTTAATTCACTATACCAGCGATATACTGTAGTTTTTGATGCTGATTTATCGCCATACAAACACCTGAGTTCATCGACACATTCTTGTAGAGATAATCCACGTCGAAAATTGTGAAAAATAATCCATCGAAAACCTTCTCTTGAAATTTCCATTTTTTGGCCAAATTGATTTTCTTAATTCACTGTAAACAAAACTTCCCATTGTAGAAACGGTAATGACATATCATTATTTTTTGGACTACCAGTAATGACACCCACTTACCATGTGCATTATTTTAAAACATATAATAATGAGTTACTGATAATGACTTATTTTTATCATTATTTCAAAATCTGTAGACCCTGGTTCAATTCCCGCACCAGCAAATTTTATTAAAAAAAAATACAATAAAAAATATTTATTTTATATAATTTATTTTTTCTTAAATCTATTTTTAGACTCATTATTTTTGTCAGTACTAGTAAGCACATAGGTAACGATATGTTTTTTGATTTTTCGTATGCTGGTGTGTAACCATAACTCATTATTTTTCGCGACATATAAAGGTAATAAGAAATGTAATAACAAAAGTAACTAGTTACCATTACCAAGTATGTAGTTATATAACCACATATCTGGTAATGATTTTCTACACTGGGATATAGTCCTTGAACATCAATACCTTTTGAGTACGTTTATGCTAAAAAATGTAAAATTTTATTATGGTGTGGCCAGATTTTAGCTATTGAAATTAATGTTGCCACTTTCCGAAATATAAATAGTACCCCTCGTATCTGTTCAGCTAACCGACTTATTATTTTGAATGTACCATCGCTACATGGCTCAACTGGTGCGTTTGAAGGAGGAAATCGCAAAAACAAACCGGCCCCATATGAAGGAGAAAAAAGTTGTCTTTCACAAGTCGCCGTATCACAAGTCGTTGGCTACCATGGCCAAACGGCACGAATTACACTTTAAATTGCTTCCGCACCTACCATATTCGCCAGATTTGGCTCCCAGCAATTTTTACCTGTTTTCAGACTTTAAAAATATGCTCACTGGAAAGAAATTTGGTTCGAATGCCATAACAGACACCTATTTTGAGGTCAAAGATAAATCATTCTATAGAAAGCTATCGAAATGTTAGAAAGGCGTTGGAGTGATTGTCTCGCTCTTGAAGAAGACTATGTTGATGAATAAAGTCGAATTTTGCCAAAAAATTGTTGTGTTATTGGTTATCCTACGGACTTTTCAGCCGATGTATTAGTTTTCAAAAATTTTGCAAACAAAAATGTTGATTTATATGATTTTTTAAATATTTTTTATCAGAAATTTAACTTTAACGATTTAGTGTCGAAATAAAGTAAAAATAATAAGTTTTTTTGTATTTTAAAAAAGAAAATATGCAAAACGATTGCTATCGTGCATTTTCAATCGTTTTGACGATAGTGTTTGGCTGATTTTGTGCTTATGAAAACCAAATTAGCTGTCAAGAAAATGATTTGTCAGACGATAATCGTCCTGTGGAATTCGGGCCCTGTTATTTTTAAGGTAGTTAATAGTTCAGGAAACATTTTTGGTGCAATATATGATAAGATTCCATGAAATTTTGCATACTTTTTGAGCATATTGTGTGATCTTGTTTCTTCTTATTTACTTTTATAGTTGTGTTACTCAAGTTTATGTTGACTTTTTTGACCGCACGCTTAATAAACATAACGTTTTTTTCTTTTTTGGTTTGTTACCAATTTTCTATTGATATTTCTTCTCTTAAATGTTTCAAATCTTTTATTTTTTCATCTTACCTAATTTTTGTTAAATTCATAATTTTGTTTTCCTATTAGCCTAGTAACTAACTGTCGTTATGTGTTAATAGAGCTTTGAACTTGAGTAATAATCTCTTCGCAATGGCAGCATGTTTGCGTTGATTGAGATTAATTGTACAAGAAAGTGGGTGAAAGTCAAAGTAAAATGTTTTTCGTCTTTTTTTTTTCTTGGCAAAAAATAATACTGATTTATTTGAATTAGTTTTAAATATAAATTTTAATACTGTAACTACGCCTAGTAATAAGAAATATATTTGTTAGATGATTTAACACTGTAATGCGCGAGACTGCCTACATATCAGGGATGCAAAATTCAGTACTTTAGTACTTTTTTCAGTACTTTTTCATTTGCAGAAGTAGCATTTTTCATGAAAATTTCTTAATAATATAATATTTCAACAGTAAAATTTATTACAATCTATTTTTTAAATCGTATTTACCCAGTGTAGAAAATCATTACCAGATATGTGGTTATATAACTACATACTTGGTAATGGCAACTAGTTACTTTTGTTATTACATTTCTTATTACCTTTATATGACGATGTCGCGAAAAATAATGAGTTATGGTTACACACCAGCATACGAAAAAACAAAAAATATATCGTTACCTATGTGCTTACCAGTACTGACAAAAATAATGAGTATAAAAATAGATTAAAAAAAAAATAAATTACATTAAATAAATATTTTTTAATGTATTTTTTTTTAATAAAATTTGCTGGTGCGGGAATCGAACCAGGGTCTACAGATTTTGAAATAATGATAAAAATAAGTCATTATTAGTAACTCATTATTATATGTTTTAAAATAATGCCCAATGTAAGTGGGTATCATTACTGGTAGTCCAAAAAATAATGATGTGTCATTAATGTTTCTACACTGGGTACTATAGACGTTTCATTAACATTTTAAGGCCCTGCGTTGTGTTTTCGCAACGTTCAATTCAACCACCTCTCAAGCTTATCCAGATTATTCGATATTTAAACTAAGTATGCACAAATACAGTTTGGTTCAATATCTAATCGACGTGTTTCAGAATTTTTCATCTTTCACTACCCTTCAGCTCTTCTCTATCCCCTTTCCAAAGACAGCAATACGTTAATTAATAGCCCTAGTAAAAAAAGTTGTAATAAAATGTTGTGTAATTTGATACAATTATATCTAATCAGGTGTGGTTAATGTGATATCATATATTATTGTATATAATTGAATCAACATAAATAAATTTATACAACTTAGATCTAATAACATTGGGTCAATTTCCTATTAAATTGTATATAAGTATATATAAATTGTTAGACCATATATAATCATATAAAATTTTAT
Source organism: Leucophora obtusa (assembly GCA_949987735.1). Classification (NCBI taxonomy): domain Eukaryota; kingdom Metazoa; phylum Arthropoda; class Insecta; order Diptera; family Anthomyiidae; genus Leucophora; species Leucophora obtusa. The sequence goes on along the minus strand of OX465297.1, from coordinate 120,211,711 downwards.
AGGGGAAATGACCCAATGTTATTAGATCTAAGTTGTATAATTTTGTTTAAATTGATGAAATTACATACAATTTTATAAAATATTACATTAACCACACTTGATTACATATGATTGTATCAAATTATATACCATTATATTATAACCATTTTTAATAGGGACCCTATTAAAAAAAATTAATATGGAGCTTTATATGGTAATATATAACTTAATGTGATCCATATACCATTTCATCCGAAAAATGGCCCGATATAATTGTGTCAGTTGGTTATCACTTTTTATCTAATTGTATCAGTTTAGATCTTAACTGATTAGATTATATATTAAGCATATGAAATTTTATCTGATTTTTGACCTGATACAATTTTATGAGTTTATGTCGCATGGTATTAGTTTAGATCCAAATTGATACATTACTATACAAACTTATATAGTTATATCTGAATTTTGACCTGATGCAATATATATATATATATATATTCGTTCCTTTTACTCCTGCAAGGAGCATAGATGCAATTAGATCTGCTTTAAAACTTTGATACAATTATATAAGCAAATGTCGTATACAAATATAGTTTATTTATATAAAATTGTACCAACCACGATCTAAACAGATACCATTAGATATAAACAGCTAAAATTGTATCAGGTCAAAAATTGGATATAATTTCATCTGAATAATGTATAATTTTATTAGTTGAGATCTAAACTAATTCAATTAGATAAAAACTGATAAACAACTGATACAATTACATCGGGCCATTTTTCGGATGAAACAGTATATTTATACAGATATATTTTAATCGCATTTTATACGACTATATATATGTAACTGTTTTTACTCGGGGAGGAAGAATTTCATAAGTGTTGCTTCTATTTCAAAAAAAATTTTTTTTTTGCTTTATTTTGTTGAATAACGCCATTTTAATTACATTATTATTAAGAAATTGAGTTAAAAAATTTTAGTTTTCAAAAAATTAAAATTAAATGTTTAGTGTTAAGGCCCTGCATTGCGTTTTCGCGACGTGGGTTAAATCGGCCTCCACCGTCCGGATTTCTTTGAACTTTTTTTAAAATGTTATTTAGGCCAAAACAATAATATTCTGAAAGTTTTATCAATCTAGCTCAACGGCATCATAGTTCGTGTCTTAATGGCTAATGAAGAGTTTTTTTTATGAGAAAGGGATATTGACCAGCAACTCACCCTGCTTCAAGGCGAAGGACTTTTAATTATTTGGCGATTTAAGTAGTTAAAGTCAAAATTTGTGTTTAACCGCTTAAATCACTTTGACTTTAACCACCTAAATTTGAATTAACAAATAAAATCCAATATGAAGAAATCATATTAGAATTTTGGACTTGAGGTAGAACAATAGTGTAACTAAATATATGAAAATATAGAAAGTCGGAAAATAATTGTTTGTATTTTTTAATGCAAAAATTAAAATAATTGTTATTATTTTACATCAAATTTTTTTTCGATTAATCGATTCATTTTTAAATTTTATTCGATTAATTGGATAAGAAAAAAACTCGAATAATTATTTTTAGGATTAATCGATTAAAATTCGATTAATGGAATACCTAAATAGCACTCAAACGATGCTTATTGATGAGCTGATTACGGGAAATAATAATAGTAGCTGTATTTTCGCTCATACCTATCAACGTTAAGTATTTAAAGCGAATCTACGTTTAACCGATTAATGTATAAAAAAATTATAAACAATTAACGTTTATAATAATTGCGGTATAGTCGAACGTATGCCAGCAAAACTTTTTACTAAGTAACGGGAAGAAGTTATGTTATATGCGAAAATCTATAAACATTGAGTTTCCACGTTACAAGTTAACGTGCATACGAAAAGTAATGTGTTAGTTTTCATTTCAAACACGTTTTCGTGTACTTTGAGTTTTTTCTGAGTTATCGGATATAGTTAAGTCGAAAACACAGCTAATAATAACTTTTGTAAAGTATTTCTAGACCGCTGGAAGTGCTGGTAATTGGTTTAAAAAAGTTTTAGTAGGTTTGAGGTTAAGAAGAAGAATAAACATTTTTTCAAAAGTTATAAACACATTATTAATTTGCAAATCAGACTAGATCTAGTTTCTGCCTTTTTTATGGACAGGCTTCATCAGTGATTTTCCATTAAATTGTATTATTGTTTATAATTTATTGTCAGATTGTCTCTATATGATAATTTTTTCCACAACTTGTCGGCTGTACGAATCGAACCCATGCACTCCTACATTACAAACGTAACTATACTAGAGTTCGTAACTATACTAGAGAGCTAAGCCATCTCACCCACGTAAGGCCTTGCTTATAGTGTGGCTAAGTTTTGTATTGTTTGTATTCCGAGCTTTAAAGTTCTGCAAGTTGATTGAATACAAAAATTTTAAGTTTGGAAAATTTTTCTTGTACCAAATGGATCGCGGTAGTATCACGGTACCAACGAAGGACAAAATGTACCAAAAGAGTACAATTGTAGCATGTTTTCTATCCGTGATACAAATTATTTAGAAAATTTAACATTTTGCATAAAATTGTAAACGTTCACCACCATACTGGATCTGCCAATTTGTATTTCGCATTTTTGTTTTCAGAGATCAGTGCCCTAAAGTCATTTATAAATGTATCCTTTATATTCAAAATATAACTTTTTGAAACCCAAGGCCGCCATTTTGGATCCGCCATTTTAAATATTTAAATTCTAATCTTATAAGATTTGGGATTATTAGCCTCCAAAACTTCCTTTATGATCTTTTTTTGTTTTGTTTAATATGACCTTAATCGATTCTACAACTATTATTTATCCTTTTTCTATAGGCTCGACTCACAATGGACCATTCCAAGTCCATTGTCAATCAAAACTTTGACAGTCCTTTCTTTTTTTACAATCGGCAATTTCTGGGTGGGTAGTTATCAGAGCTGTAAATGAATCATTCTTTTTTGATTTCAATTCACTACGAATTTTTAATTAACTCTTTTCACAAAGAAAAAACACTGAATGAAATTTGAATCAATCCAAATGAATTTGCCGAAAATGAATTGGAATTCATTTCCAATTCAAATGAATTGACAAAAAGAATTGCAAATTCATTTCCAATTTAAATGAATTTCGTAAAATCAATTGCAATTCATTTCCCATTAAAATGAATTGAATTGATTTTAAATTAATTCAAATGAAATAAAAATGAATTGCAATCAATCAAGGTAAACATGGTGATTGGAGTTTATTTCTTCAGGGACAAAAACACATTTAATGTTCTAGAAGCAATTAATAATTTCATTGCAATTCATTTTTCTAACTAATTTGAATTAATTCAAAATCAATTCATATGATTTGGAAATGAATTGCAATTCCTTTGAATTGGAAATGAATTGCAATTAATTTTTGCCAAATTCATGTGAATTGATTCAAATTTCATTTAATTCGTGATTTTTGTGCAAAGAATTAATTCGAAATTTTGCTAGTTCAATGCATGAATGATTCGCGAATTAATTCAAAAATGAATGATTCATTTACAGCTCTGGTAGTTATTTAGTGGCACTTTTTTATAGCATAAGGAGTGAGATCATAAAAATGTTAACACACATAAAGTTAAATAAAAAACCTACCACTGAATTTTAAGACTTCAAACCAAATTTTTATTAAATGAAATTTAATACAAAATTAAACAAAAAAAAAAAACGCATGGAATTCTAACCACTACGAACAAAGTTATCCACTTTTTCCGGAAACCCTCCCATTAAGGCTTTTATGGTAGTTTCTGTCACCTTTTTACAGCAGGTGGTCCATCTACGTTTGAAATCTTGCATGGCCTGGGAGACCTTTTTTGTGCCCTTTAATTCTCTTTTAACAAGAGCCCAATATCTCTCCACTGCCCTGAGCTCCGGGCAGTTTGGTGGATTTGCCTCTCTTGGTACAAAAACCACATTATTACCATTATACCACTCCAGTCCTTTCTTGCTGTAGTGAGAAGATGCTAAATCAGGCCAAAAGTAAGTGGATACATTGTGCTGACTCAAAAATGGAAGAAGTCTCCTCTGCAAATACTCCTTGATATAAATTTCGCTGTTTATAGAGCCAGATGTCAAAAATGACTGGTTTTTTTGGCCGCACCTACATATGGCTTGCCATACTAGGATTTTTTTAAGGGAATTTCGTTTGCTTTTTCGACCTAAATATTTCCGCAACATTTCCTCGAACATCGGAAACATAAAATTCTTAACCAGGGAGCTGCAAAAAATCAGCCAGGACAGAAGTTTCGTCGTCCATTACACAACAGTTGTATTTCTGTATAAAATTTGATTTAAATTTTCGAGCTCTGGTTTTGGCCTCCAAATTTTTAAAAGCGTTTCTATCGGGATCTTTTTGAACTTTGTAGGACTTTAGTCCTGTCTTACGTTTCATTTAAGAACAAAAAAGTCCGAGCATTTAGCTAACCGAGCTGTTTTTCTGCCAGATGTGTTAGGAGCTGTCTTAAGGATGCTTTTAACTTTTAATGCCTTACCAATGTTACGATAACCAGTCGTTGTTCCTGTTCCCGACTTCCTTTCAATTGTTAGGTGTTCCAGATACATTTTTACCACTTTTGCAACTGTTTGGCTGCATACATTAGTCTTTGGTTTGGTTTTGTTGAAAATATTTAATTATTTTTGAACGCACTTTTCTTTAATCGTTCATTGTGTAAAAAATTGCAAATTAAAACTCATGATGTAAATTAATTTATTAACTGACATATTTTTAAAATGTAAATTGTCGAAATAAAAAAATATGAGAAGCTTTAAACCAAAGTTATAGGCAAAAATGTGTGTTAACATTTTTATGATCTCAGTCCTTATATGAAACCTATAATAAATAAAACAAAGTTTTTCATAAATTGTTATGAAAACATGAATTATCTTAATGAAAAGTTTTAATGGATGATTTTCAGTGAAACTTCATTGATATTACGCAAAAAATTATTAATATCATGAAGATAAATCTCTCAGTGTAGCAGTTTTAAATTTTGTAATATTTATGCATTTAATAAAACCACACAAATTGTTATTAATACAATTAATAAAGCATTTAACAACCATCTGTCATAATGTCATTAATCGTCCTTAACATTTTACAACAGCACCACAAACAACAGTAAAAAAAATTCCCCTACATTAGCAGCATAAACGCGAAAACGTTTTAAATGAAAATTCTTCATATTACAAAACATTTTAAAATAAAAATAAATAAATAAAATTACATGGATAATAATATAATATGAGTATAGTAAGCTGTTTGTATGCTGGTTTATTATGATGCGGGAAATGTCCTTAAGAGTCAAACAAAATATTTTTTTTTTTGCATAAAAATTCACAATTTATAAACAATTAGGGAGAGAAAACTGGTAAAAAATATTTTCCTAAAACGAAAGAAACAAGAAATTAGAAAATATTTACATTTTAGAAAAAAAAATACACTCACACACTCAAAAAATAAATGATTACACTGTAATAATTTTTTTTTTCAAAATAACAAGGTTCTGACAACTGATTCCGGCAGAGGGTATAAAAAAATAAAAAAATAAACGTGTATCGGCGTTTTAAATATTTACGTCTGACCCTATGTTTTTGGGGGTTAAAGTTTCCCTGCTTTTGCAAATGTTTATTGTGACTCGGTATAGGAAACCATTTTAGGTACAGGATGTGTTCAGCGAACTCATGTAAAACACTACGGCAACAATTTTTATGGAACATTTTAACCCTCTAGCCAGAGCTTGAAAAAGATAATTCTGTAAATTTAAAGGTTTTTTTTTTTTTAAAGAGAAGCAACACTCAGGAAATTCTTCTTATTAATTAACGCGTTGCTTCCTTTAGAAAGAAGTAAAAGGTTGTGAAAGATGAAGGGCTTTAAATATGGCAACACTGTAATTACGCGAGATGTTGAATTTTTTTTTTTTTGTTGAAGCTTTTTAGTTCATATCCCTGTTATGTTATTTTACTTCGGTGGGGTTAAGTGCTATCGGAACACCGAAGGAGGACGCTGCGATATGTATGAGGGATAGAAAAAACTCATACATATTATTTTATTATTTCTCATAAATTGATGTTGCCTTGGTTGGAGCTCGAACCCGCAACCTCACGTGTAACCAGAGCTTTGAAGAATTAATTCCTTTTTGAATGAATTCACTACCAATCGAATTCAATTTTCTCTAGAATTGAATGAATTCCTTTTCTTAAGTTATTCACTGAATTCATTCAACTGAATGCGTTCATCAAACAACAAATTCAAAGAATTAATTCAATTGCAATAGTTCTTTTTATTAAATCAAATGAATTAATTCACCGGAGAACGCGTTCAATTTTATAAATCGAACGGAAAAAAAGTGAATTAATTCCTTACTGAATTAATTCACCACTGAATTCATTCAATTTCATTTTCATTCAGTGAATTAAAAAAAAATAAAATTACATTCAGTGAATTAAAAAAAAAAATAATAAGTTCACTGAATTGAAAAAAAATAAAATAAGTTCACTGAATTAAAAAAAAATAAAATAAGTTCACTGAATTCAAAGCCTGTTTTCTGCCGTTCAGTAGAAGAAAACAATAATGTACAAATAAAAGTTTTAAATAAGCAATTTTACAGCGTGTGCTATTAACAAATTAGAAACCGGATGCTGTTTATCAACCTACATGATTCAAAAATAAAGCCTTTTACTATTAAAAATAAAAACTTTACAGATATAGATAAATTTGGAAAAAAAAAATATAAATATATAACTAGTTTGAAAAATTAATAGTTATATTTTTTTCCAAATTTATCTATATCTGTAAAGTTTTTATTTTTAATAGTAAAAGGCTTTATTTTTGAATCATGTAAGTTGATAAACAGCATCCGGTTTCTAATTTGTTACTAGCACACGCTGTAAAATTGCTTATTTAAAACTTTTATTTGTACATTATTGTTTTCTTCTACTGGACGGCAGAAAACAGGCTTTGAATTCAGTGAACTTATTTTATTTTTTTTCAATTCAGTGAACTTATTTTATTTTTTTTTCAATTCATTGAACGTAATTTTATTTTTTTTTAATTCACTGAACATAATTTTATTTTTTTTTAATTCACTGATCGTAATTTTATTTTTTTTTAATTCACTGAATGAAAATGAAATTGAACGAATTCAGTAGTGAATTAATTCAGTAAGGAATTAATTCACTTTTTTTCAGTTCGATTTATAAAATTGAACGTGTTCACCACTGAATTAATTCATTTGATTTAATAAAAAGAACTATTGCAATTGAATTAATTCGTAACAAAATAACTCGAACGAAAGCAAATATGAATTAATTCCATTCAATATATAGTGCTTAGTGAATTAATTCATCGAATTTTTAATTCAGAATTGAAAAATTGAATTAAGGAATTAATTCTTCAAAGCTCTGCGTGTAACAGTCCAACGCGCTAACCATTACACCACAGCGCCCTTAATTTTTAATTTAGCTGTTCTTATTTTACTAGTATTAATCAAAAGAATCTGTTAATTTCAGCAGTTTTTTCTGCAGCATCATTTTTAACTAATTTTTAGTAAGTTTTTTTTTTTTGTTATTTTTATAGATTTATTTCTATGAGTGTACCCTAATGTACAACCCTAACGTCAGAAAATTAAAGTTCGCAAAAAGTTTTTAAACTTTTGCTAAGGAAGTATTTCGATAATTCCAGTAGAACCATTTTAATTTTTTTTTTGTTGCCAAACGTACACTCATACAAATAAGTCCGTAAAAATGGCAGAAAAAGTTACTAAAAATTAGTTAAAAATGATGCTGCAGAAAAAACTGCTAATATTAGCAGAATCAGTTTGCTAAATATTAATAAAATGAAAACAGCAAAAAAAACTGTTAAATTTACAGAATATTTAGTAATATTTGAGCTAAATTTTTGTAAACTGCAAATAACAATTTAACTTGCTGATATCAGCAAAAAAATTGCTAAATAATAGTAGAATGAAAATAGCAAAAAAAAAACTGTTAAATCTACAAAATTTTTCCTAAAATTTTCTGAAATCAACAAAACTTTTGCAGATTACTAGTGGACTGGAAAAAAAAGGAGCAAATGAAATGGAAATTAATAAATAAAAAATAAATGTGTATTTAAAAACATACTTGGGATCAGTTTATTGAATGTGTCAATTAATTGAAATTTTTTCAATTGGCATTGTTCAATGCCTAAATGCACATTTATAATCATGGATGGTAACCGAAACGATTGCGGTTATCGTTAGGGTAACGATATTTTAGGTTATTTCGGTAACGGTATTTTAAGGGTAACGCTATTTCATTTATTTCGGTATCGGTATTTTAAGGATAACGGTATTTGAGTTATTTCGGTAACGGTATTTAAAGATAACGATATTTGGGTTATTTCGGTAACGGTATTTTGAGGTTAACGGTATTTCAGTTATATCGGTAATGGTTTTTTAAGGGTAACGGTAGTAAGTTATTTCGATGCATCCCGCAATTTTTTTACAAAAAACAAACGCGATTAAAAACAGAACCAATTTATCAACTTAATTTTTAAAAAGTACTTAATAACCACGTGAAATTACTAAAAGCAGAAAATTAAAAATAACGGTAACGGTATTTAAGGGATAGCGGTATTTCATTTGTTTCGGTAACGGTATTTTAAGGATAACGGTATTCCGGGTATTTCGGTAATGGTATTTTAGGGGTAACGGTAGTCAGTTGAAAGGGTTTTGAATCGATAACGGTATTTTAGCGGTATTGCCTGCCAACCCTGTTTATAATTGATGAAAGAAGTATTTGTTTTCATGTTTTAATAAAAGAAAAAATAAAGAAAAAAACGAGTAAAAAGGTTAGTCGGGCATGCCGACTATACAATACCCTACACCAGTCTGGTTAAGAGCCAACTAATGTTTGGATCCGAAATTCGAATGGGTTAAAATGGGACTTGTGTCAAAATTTTCTATAAAATTATAAAAGAAGAGAAAATCGTAAATAAAGCCCATATGGGCGATAGGTCCAAATATGGACTGATTCTATCTAGAATCTATCGGCTTTTTTCTCTGGACCATGCGAGTCAGCAAACCAAATTTCGTTAAAATATCTTAATATTTGCGATCTGCAGCGTGTAACCAAGCCAATTTTGGGGGGACCCTTATATGCGCACTAGGTCTAAACATGGACCGGTGTTAATCAAAATCAATAGGCTTCGTCCTTGGGCCGACATAGATCGGTGTACCAAATTTCATCAAAATAACTTAATATTTGCGACCTGCAGCGTATAAACAATATAATTTTGGGGGGACCCTTATATGGGCACTAGGTCTAAACATAGACCGATGTTAACCAAAATCAATAGGCTACGTCCTTGGGCCAACATAGGTCTGTGTGCCAAATTTCATCAAAATATCTTAATATTTGCGACCTGCAGTGTATAAACAATATAATTTTGGGGGTACCCTAATATGGGCACTAGGTCGTCCTTGGGCCGCCGTAAGTCGGTGTACCAAATTTCATCAAAATATGTTAATATTTACGACCTGCAGAGTGCGCACAAGAATGCATGGACAGACGGTGTTACAAACATCAGCAAAAAACTTATAATACCCTCTCCACGTACTGGTGTAGGGTATAATTAAAAATTCGCGTATTTCTTATATTGTTTTTATATTACAATGCTTTTTCTTCAATTATGTGTACATTTCATTACCATTGTTTTCATTAATGCAAATTAAAAAAAATTTCATTGGCATTGAATGGTGATGAAATTGGTTGGCTTTGAAAGTAATGCCAATTATATTTCAATGCCAATAAAAATTTCCCAAGAATGATTTTTTGTAAAAGTGGTAATATTTATAGACAATAGTATGTTAACCACAACAAAATGTATTAAAGAGACCCTTCTTTTGATGTTCATTGTTTGCTGATCGGATATGTACTTCCGAATTTATTTGAGTTTCCATTTTCACCTCTAAAGCGCCACCCACAGAAAAGAAGGTGTGGCCGATTAAAAATATTGTATTCTTTAAATAAGCTTAAAAAGTACAATATTGGGGGAAAAAAATTAGGGTCATCCCCGTAAACTCCACTTGCTCCCCAGAGATACTTTTAATCACAATTTTCATATTAAAATGGTTCGTTTAAAATAAACCATGATCTTTGAAAATTAATGTATTACGATAAATAGAAACTTTTCTCATAAATTTTAATAATTTAGATATTTTATGAGTAGGACAAATTTTCAACCATTTCAATTTAGTTTTATTTAAAAACTTTTTGCATTATTTAAAAATATGCAGTAATTTTTATGAGTCATTTAACATTCTCTTTATAAGCGCTCCAAAATTGGTGGTTTAGTTTACAAAAAATTTGTAAAATTAGCAAATCTTCCGTTAAAAATTAGTAACTAAAATTCCGCAAAATACTGTAAAGTTAACAAATTTATTGTTAAAAATTAGTAACTAAATTCAGCAAAAAAAATAGCAAAAAAATTTGTAGGTTAGTAATGTGGAGGTAGCAAAAAAATTAACTAAAAATTAACTAAAAATTAAATTTAAACTAAAAATTAGTTAAAAATTTGTTAAGTTGAAGTACCAACGGTTTTACTAACTTTTCTACAAACTTTTTTCTATGAGTGTAGGGATCGGCGAACAAAAAAAATTTTTTTTTTCGAAACTGCGTCGCAAAAATAATTTAGATTTGAAGGTGTACGGCGAACTCTTTTTTTGTGGTACAAAACCTATTTATTCTAGATGGGTTCGGTCCATATTTGGATCTATCATTCAAATGGACCATATTTCCGATTTTCTCTTAATTATACCTAACATTAGATGAAATCAAAATTTCTTACCGTTATCCTGTATTTTTTTTTTATCAATTTATAGACAAATTTTGACACAACTCCATATCAACCCATTCCAAATATTAGTTTACTTTTAACCAGACTGGTGTAGGGTATCATACCATATCGGCATGCCCGACTGGTATTTTTTAACTATATTTTGAATTTTTTTGAATACCATTTTTGAATTTACAATTCCTATTTTTCATTTTCAAAATACAAAATCTGCATTTTTTAAAGTGCCTACACTCAGATAAAAAAAGTTTGTAAAAAAATTTGTAAACAGTTTCCAATCGCACTATACTGTTTTTATACTGATTACACTGTGAGACAAATGGTAGGGGTCAGTGATCGGGAAGGGTTCAAACTACCGGGGAAAGTTATATCGGTAAAAAAGAAGTTATACGTGTCCCGGTGTTTCGCTGGGTCACCCCTAGGAATCTAGATATATCGATTTGACCTTTGGTGGTCTTTTTTTTTGACATAACTCGAGAACCACTAGTCCGATATTGCTCAATTTACCGGCAAAGCTGTTGAGTATATAGAAAAACGTTATGTGAACAGATTAAAGGAATTGTAATTTTTATTTTTTTTAAAATTGTTTGAGCAAAATCGGACTAGTGGTTCTCGAGTTATGTCAAAAAAAAGATATATCTCGATTCCTAGGGGTGACCCAGCGAAACGCCGGGACACGTATAACTTGTTTTTGACCGATATAACATTTCCCGTTGGTTTCATCCCATCCCGATTTTGACTGTCGCATAGTGTTATAGTACAATTTTTATTTTTTCTAATCATTTTTGCTATTCTCTTATTACAAATTACGGATTTTTATACTAATTTTCGCTGCTGATTTCAGCAAAACATTTTACTGATTTTTTAAAACCGAGTGCTAAATTTAGCAGAAAATTATACTAGTTTAAAAATATTACAATTCTTGTTTAGTTTATATTTGTTACTATTGATATATTCTTAGTTTAGAAACAACACCCAGAAAATTTTATTGCATCTCCAATGCATAAAACCGCAATAACTGGAGAACCGTTTGCAATTTTGACTCCAAATTTCAAGTACGATGAAGTAATTATACGCTTGTTACAATCGAAAGAAAAAACATTTTTTTTTAGATTTTACAGTTTTTTTATTTTTTAGTACAATTTTTTGCTAATTTCAGCCATTTTAGTAGCTGCAACTATATATTTATAGTAATTTCATTGTACTAAAATTATGATATTTAGTAAGTTTTCTAACTGATTTTAGCAAATCGATTTTGAATTGCATTTTACATAAATTTTACTAAAATTTAGTAGCGGCTACTAATTTTTCTACTAATTTTATTGTACTACAGATCAGCAGACATGTGTTGCTGAAATTAGCAAAAAAAAAGCTCTGGCCTCAAAACAGTTAAATTTCCCGTAATAGCAAAATTTTCAGCAGCCATTACAGACTTTTTTGGATGAGTGTACGCATAAGAACTTGAAAGCCTTATCACACATTTATAAAATAAATTTTGTATGAAAAATTTGTTTTATAAATCACTTATAAATTTTAAAAGTGTTTATGCATATGACCCTAAAACTTTTGTTCTACTTAAAATTGGTATTTCTTGAATATCAAATGTAATTAAAAAACTACAATTCGTGTTTATACCCTACACCACTATGTGGTCAGGGTATTATAAGTTTGTGCTGATGTTTGTAACACCAAAAAATATTGGTCCTAGACCCACCTTATAGTATACCGATCGGCTCAGAATTTTTTTTTATTTCGATTTAACGATGTCCGTCTGTCTGTCCGTCCGTCCGTCCGTCCGTCTGTCTGTCTGTCCATGCATTCTTGTGCGCACTCTACAGAATGCATACTACTAAGCCTATTGATTTTGGTTAAAATCGGTCCATGTTTAGACCTAGTGCCCATATAAAATTATATTGTTTATACGCTGCAGGTCGTAAATATTAAGATATTTTGATGAAATTTGGTACACAGACCTATGTTGGACCAATAACGCAGCCTATTGATTTTGGTGAACATCGGTCCATGTTTAGACCTAGTGCCCTTATAAGGCTCCTACCAAAATTATACTGTTTATACGCTGTAGGTCGCAAATATTGAAAAATTATTTGATGAAATTTGGTACACAGACCTATCTTGGCCCAATAACGCAGCCTATTGATTTTGGTGAACATCGGTCCATGTTTAGACCTAGTGCCCATATAAGGGCCCTACCAAAATTATATTGTTTATACGCTGCAGGTCGCAAATATTAAGATATTTTGATGAAATTTGGTACACCGACCTATGTCAGCCCAACGACGAAGCCTATTTTGGTTAACACCAGTCATGTTTAGACCTAGTGCCCATATAAGGGTCCCCCAAAATTGGCTTGGTTACAAACTGCAGGTCGCAAATATTAAGATATTTTAATGAAATTTGGTTCGCTGATTCACATTATCGAAAATTTTGACACAAGTCCCACTTTAGCCCATTCGAATTTCGGATCCAAACATTAGTTGGCTTTTAACCAGACTGGTGTAGGGTATTATATAGTCGGCATGACCGACTTTAACCTTTTCACTCGTTTTAAATTTCAATTGTATTTTTTTAATTTTAAAAATAATTTTTGAACTACGATTGGTATTTTTTAAAACTGCGGTGTGATTTTTTTAGATAAAAAAGGAAATGGTGTGGTAAACTGACTGATTTTTTAAAAAGTTATTTCTCTTAACTTGTTTTTTTTTTTTTTTTGAGCGTAAATACAATATAAACAGTTTGCTAGTAAAGTCATTAATAATTGCTTTTTAGTTAGTTGAAGTGTTTAAACGAGTAAGTGTTTGTAAAGGATAATGGTCCTTGTTTTTCTTTTCTTTTGTACGCAATACATTATTGGGGGAAAAACAACACAAATTGAAGGCAGCAATACATTATCGTCATCATCACAACAACAATAATATTCATCATCGGTTGTTGTACCATCATGACCATCCCCCCTCTTTTAACCAGATGTTTGTTTATTCTTTTTCATATTTACCATAGAATTGGTCAAGAGTGTCATGATCCCGCATATAATGTTAGTTTTTGTTTTTGATAACTTTGTATTTTCCATCGATTTTTAACTCTTCAAATTTAAATCGTGCATCATGCAATCTCGCATACTCCCCTTTTTAAACAAAACAAACGAAAAACTATCAAATATTAGGGTCAGTTTGGTTAACGGTAAAAAGGAAATGAATTATGGTGAATGGTAGTTTGTAACTCGTATTTAGTTAGCGGATGCATTTCTTTCCCTTCTTTTTTGTGGTTATAATGAATTTATACTAAATGTTTATTTAATTTGACAGAATTAATACTCGTATTTTATCATCTTAATATTTCTTCATATTTGTTAGTTTATTATTTTTTAAGTAGAATTTTACTAGTTTTTAAGTGAATTTTATATGACTCATAAAATTCCAATTAGTTGTTGTTGATTTTTTTATGATTTTGATATTATATTTTTACGACGTTTTTGCTTAAATAATTTAGTTAATAAATTGTACTGTTCTTAATTAATTTCAGTATTACTAATTTTAACCAATCAAATTTTGACGAATCTTAATTAATTTGGAATGTTTTAAATTAAAAATGTAATAATCTGTCTTTAATTTAGGCAACCCCTATTCAGAGATGCTTTTAAAAATTTAAGAAAAATAAAAAAAAAATGTTTTTTCTTTCATATTTGTACACCCTTTGTTTCCAAGTCATATTTACATGATATTTATACATTTGAGTTCCTATCGACTACACTGAGAGAATTATGTGCATAATATTGATGAATTTTTGCATTAAAGTTTCACTGGAACTCGTCCACTGAAATTTTTCATTGAGTTAATGGAATTTTTCACAAAATATTGTGAAAAATTTCATTTTATTTATTAAAAGTTTCATTAAAACTAGATTCATGAAATATGTAAAGCTTTTTTTTTTTTATCAAATTTAAAAAAATTTTTCTTTTACTTTGGAAAGAAAACTTCATTAGTTTACTGAACATTTTCAATAAAACTAGTCCAGCGAAATTCTCTCTGTGTAGGTATTACGACAAATAATACACTAATAGAAAAAAGTCTGTAAAAAATTTAGTTAAAACTACTGAAAATTAGTTAAAAATTATGCTGCAGAAAAACCTGCTGAAATAAGCAGATTATTTTTTCTATATATTAGTAATATAGGAACAGCAAAAAGAAAACTGTTAAATATACAGAGTTTTAGTTATATTTGAGTTAAATTTTTGTTAATGGAAAATAGCAAATTAAATTAAATCAGCAAATAATGCTTAATAATTAGTAGCGTAAAAAAATCACAAAATTTTAAATTTTCGACTTTTAAATGCAAATAAAATTCGAGCTTTTTGAAAACAACAATTTACAATTTTTTTTAGCAAATATTTCTGCTGATTTTAGCAGATTAGACTGCTATTTGCATTCAACTAAATTTTGCATAAAAATAGAAAAAATTTTGTAGATATAACAGTTTATTTTTGCTATTTTTAGTCTACTAATATTTAGCAAAATTTTCTGCAGTACAATTTGCTATTTTCAATTAACTACACGTGTAGAAACGGTAATACCCAGTGTAGAAACGGTAATGGCATATCATTATTTTTTGGACTACCAGTAATGACACCCACTTACCTTCTGCATTATTTTAAAACATATAATAATTAGTTACTGATAATGACTTATTTTTTATCATTATAATAATGAGTTACTGATAATGACTTATTTTTTATCATTATTTCATATAGAAAATAATTTCCCAGATCTTTTGAAAATTTTTTGAAATCTATTTTTAAACTCAATATTTTTGAAACACTGGTAAGGATATATGTAACCACATATTTTTTGCTTTTTTGTATGTTAGCGAGTAAGTTTACTTGTTTCCAGCAGGTCAATTATGCTTTTATCTATTAAATATTACATGTCGATATAGCTCAGATGGTAGAGCTGGTGACTGGCAAACTGTAGACCCAGGTTCGATTCCCGTACCAGGAAATTTTATTAAAAAAAAAATACAATAAAAAATATTTTTTTTTATATAATTTATTTTTTTGAAAATCTATTTTTAGACTCATTATTTTTGTCAGTACTGGTAAGCACATAGGTAACGCTATATTTTTTGATTTTTCGTATGCTGGTGTGTAACCATAACTCATTATTTTTCGCGACATCGCCATATAAAGATAATAAGAAATGTAATAACAAAAGTAACTAGTTACCATTACCAAGTATGTTGTTACATAACCACATATCTGGTAATGATTTGGTATATAACTGGGTATATAACTAAAATTCTGTAAATTTAACAGTTTTAATTTTGTTGTTCTTATTTTACTAGTATTCAGCAAAAAAAAAAATTGCTCATTTTAGCAGTTTTTTCTGCAGCATAATTTTTAACTAATTTTTAGTAAGTTTTTCTGCTATTTTTACAGATTTATTTCTATGAGTGTAGTTATTAAGTAATACAAATAACACTGTACAACTATATCAAATCAACAAGGTTCTAATAACTGATTCTGGCAGAGGGGACCAAAAAAATTATACATGTATCGGCGTTTTAAAAGTTTACGGGTGGCCCTACGAGGGCAGTTCGAAATGTTCTTAGCATAACAGTGAGAAACAATAGCTAGATTTTTTAAACTATTTGATTTTTCAATATAATCTCCTGAGACTTCAATACACTTAGTCCATTGTTTTGCTAGCAATTCTATCACTTGATTAAAATCATTTTCCTGAAGCTCCTCGAAATAATCGTTTACAGCTGCCATTGCATCTTCATTCGAGGTAAAACGTTTGCCAGCAAATAATTTTTTTAGATTTGGGAACAGGTAGAAGTCAGAGGGCTAAATAATAGGAATATCTGTTATATTAATATGTTTAAAAAAATTAAACTCTCCTCAAATTTGTCCTCTGACCTTACACAGTGGCAATTTATTTTTTTTATATTTTGCCCTAATTTTCAAGATTGAAATATTTAATCTTGTAATCTTATATTCCGCCAAAAATCATGTGGAATTAAAAGAATGAAAAAGAAAAACTTGCCTAAAAGCTAAATAAATGCTAAAAATCGCTGTTTTCACGAAATCCGCCCAAAGAAAATCTCTGCCGCAGCCAAATTAGAAAAGGAATTCCTACAATTGTTTTAGTTTTTAATCTCTAATATGTTCTTAATAAAACCTTAACGTCTAATTGTTGATTTTTTAAAATTTCTTTAAAAAAATTTAAAAAAAATTTAAAATTGTAGATTTGAAAGCAGTGTTTAAGGATTCCGACCTTTTGGGAACTAATTTAAAACGAGTTAGCAAAACGCAATATAAAAAAATAATTCTTATCTGAGTTCTTGGAACTTATAGAATAAAAAAATGTTTCTGTAGTAGATTATTTTAATAAATTTTAAAATTTGGACCCGAATTTCTTGATTAAGTGGCCTGCGACACATCAGTTGCCTGGAAAAATTGTTATAACTCGGCTGATTTTTAACCGATTTAAGTGTTTATTGTTTTATTACAAAGAGAATTCATGCTAAATCACGATTATTTAGTGTTTTTAATGCGAATTAGTTTTAAAAAATAAATGTTTTCGAGAAAATGCACGAAAAGTCATATTTTCCCCTTGTAATCCGTGTTCCAAACTTCAGGGCCGTTGCGGCACGTCTTCCCGATGTCCGATTATCCTAATTTTTTGGGGGACGTAGTTTTACACCCAAATAAATATTTCCAGGGGATATCCCGGTCAAAAACTTAAAATTTATTTTCCTCCATACAAGCTTGGGGCACTCTAGTGTTCATATGACGGATGGGAGTTTCCGTTATACAAAGCTTTTTGCTGTTACACCGTCATCGCTATGTCAGGCTAAAAACATTTCGTACTGCTAATTTTAGCAGTTTTTTCTTCAAGGTAATTTTTAACTAATTTTTGTAGCTTTTGCTGCTTTTTTTTTACAAAAATATTAGAAAAATAAAAAAAAAATGTTTGTTATTTTTTATAGGATTTTTTTATTTTTTTTTAGATTTTTTTTATTTTTTTTTAGATTTTTTTTATTTTTTTTTTTTTAATTTTTTGGCATTTTTTAACATTTTGGCATCTTCTTTATCAAGTTTCGTCAACACTGCCCCGGACATACGAAAACTTTAAAAGCTTTTGTTTTTGTTCCGATTTAAAAAAAACATAAAATTTTTGTAATGGGCTAGTGAAGATCGTAAACACTCTTTCAGTACTTTACCATTTTCTAATTGTTTTTTTTTAAAGTATTTTTTACTCATACTTTGACAATAAATAATTCCATCAAATTCAAACAAATTGGCCACAATAACTTTTTCAGTTCCAATGTGGGGGTGCATTTGAAGTAAAAATTTACTATTGAATTTAATATATGTATATCGTTTTTAACTTATCATATTCCTATCATGAAATAAGGTAATAAAAAATACAAATTTTAACAAAATGAAAACAATAAAATTTAAAAAAAGAAACTAAATTTCTAATCATACATTTTAATCTTATTATATTCATGTAATAAACTTCGTGTATCCATATTTGTACCTTAAACATATAAAGAACTAACATAAATACATAAAATTTTATCTCCCACTTTGAGGTCATTAAAAAAAAAAAAAATAAGGAAATTATATTTTCACTAAAAAAAAAAATATTGATATTTAAGTGTATCTACGTATTGATACCCCACTTAGTTCATTGACAAAATTAAATTTTAAAATTCAATATTTTACAAAAACAATCATATGATTGTTAGTGTTCGACCGAACTCACCTTTTTTGGGCGAAGCCAAACTTCGGTTCAACTTACTTTAGTTTTTAATTTAAAGAAAATATGAATTTTCGTTTGATTTTGGGGATGACAATTGTTTAAAGTCAAATAGAAAAAGTTAAAAAGTTGGCGCAAAACAAAAAATTAAAAAAACCAAAAGAAATTTTTTGTTGTTGTTTGATATTTTTAAATGTTTCATAACGCCAGTGTTGTCAGTTTAGTGGATTTAACCCCAAATTGAGAATTTTTTTCGTCAATGGGGATAAAAATTTCTGTTTGGAGATCTGGGGATTTATTGGGGATGACAAAAAATTTTAGGGGATTTTTTGAATTTAATCCTGATAATTTCTAAATATTTATATGGCTGAAATCAAAAAATGTGATAAATTTATGGGCCAAATTTGTGAGAAGCAAAAAGTGTTAATATTTCGGGTTTTTCTTAATGGAATCAGTAAGTTTAGTCATTATAAACCTAATTGCAAAAAATCTCATCTACAAGTTGTCGCAATAACTTTTTTTGCACAATTTTAATTTTTTTTGTTGTAACGGAGTTTACATTTCTGCAAGCAAAAGATATAACAAAAAAAATTGCGTACGAATTTTCTTCAATTTATTAGTTTTTCGTATTTGGGTTTTCAACATGCTTTCCGATGATATATAATTTGTGTTTATCAAATTGGCGGTTTCGCGAATAAAAATACAATTCATTCCGCGAAAAAAAATTTTTATTTTTTTTTTAATTTTGTATTTTTGGTCCTTTTAAATGCTTTTCAAAAAAATAAAATTTTTTATAATCCCAACAGCGGTTGCGCAGTTATTAAAAACATAACATTTCGCGATCAAAAAATTCTTAAATTGTGTCAAACAAATTTAATTTGTCAAACTAATGTCAGTAATGACTCGAAATATCGATTCAAAACCAATGAAATGTAAAATCAATCGTTTTTCGCTCCAGCAGCTTAGGGTAAAAAACTAATAACTTTTTTTGATTTGACGCAAAATTATTAGTTGAATCGTCTTTTGACGCATAACTATTAGTTGAATCACCTCTGTTTATGGTTATTTTAAAATATTTTAAACATTTATCTACATTTATTTGAATGAAATCTGATGCAAACAATTGTGGTTACGGAGTTTACAGTTACGGAGTTTACATTTGGTTACTTTTTTCGTTTTCTTTCAGAAACGCTTTGTCAGAATTTTTTTTCCGAAACAAAATCGCATGATGCCTACAAGATGAATCCAAATATGACATTGTTTTTCTTACTCGTTAAATAGTTTGGTGTAAAAATTAGGAACGGAGTTTACAACATCTTTTCAAATCTTATTAAAGACATCCTTTTTTATCTCGAGAATGTTACATGCTGCAGAAAAGCTTCAAGTCTGTTATGCTGGATGATTACTTACAGTCCAACGATCATTTGAGTATAAATAACATTATACTTTTCGCAATATAAATAATAGATAAATCCAAAATTCTGGTATATGCAATTTTATCAAAAATTATGACGAAAAATCGTTACAGAGTTGAAGTCGTGATAGCTAAGATATACGAAAAAGTTTTTAAAATGTATTAATTTTTATTAAAAATGGCACTTTTCCTCTTCATAAAAATTCTTACCGTTAGTGTTTAGCTTTATTGGTTATTAAAATATTAGCTATTAAAGTGAAAAAACCTTATGAGTTACTTGTTACGGAGTTTACATTTGGCCTATAAAATTGGTCACAAATTTTATGTATTAACCAAAAATTAGTCAGATTGTTATAAATTTTGTAAAACAGGTGACAATGCGCTGATATATATCGAAATATGTAACTCAAATGTAATCCATGCATTAGAAATTAGGTGGTTACACGGTTTTTATCACATTTTTTGATATCACCCATATATTTCTTTTAAAAATGAAGATATTAGTGAATGATTTTAAGCTACACAAATTTGTGTCTGGCAAGCTCATGTGCGTACAAAAATTATTACCTTTTGATGAAAATTTTAATTTCTTCTGATTCCAAAGTATTTGAGGTTATTCAAGTGTAATATGAGTTATAAGAAGCTCTTCTTAAATTATGTAAATATATATTTTACAAGTTATTCAATTGTCAAAAATTTAATCCATCTGCTGAAATGCTAAAACTTTTTAATACAGTACCAAACACAACAAAATATCTGAAGCTGGCGAATAAGAAAATTTTGAATCGGAAATACTTAAAATGAAAAATTTTGGTTCACAATTTTTTCTGTTATTTAAATTTATTTTTTCTTTCTGGTAATTTGTTACACGTACAAAGTTATTGAATTTAAGTGTATTACTTACCGAAAAAATAAATAAATATGGGGATTTTTGGGGATGAGAAATTGCAAATTGGGGATAATGTCTGAAGAAAAACTGGCAATACTGCATAACGAAAACATTAAATGCTCATCGAGTTTGCAGTTTAACCCAGTGTTGCCAATAGATTTTTTAAAAAATACCTAAACAAAATAAATCCCTTTTCCCCTACTACCTCGAATTATTTTCCCCTACAAAAATCCCTACGGATTATTATGTACAAAATATGTTTTTAAAAATTGTTTCCATTCAATTTTATCACGGTTCTCATACTTTTGACGAGAATTCCAAGTTTATATTCGAAAAATAATCAAAAATTATTTTTTCTAAAATATAAATTTGTTTAAGCTCGTTGATACCAGAGCTTTGAAGAATTAATTCCTTTTTGAATGAATTCACTACAAATCGAATTCAATTTTCTCTAGAATTGAATGAATTCCTTTTCTTAAGTAATTCACTGAATTCGTTCAACTGAACGCGTTCATCAAACAACAAATTCAAAGAATTAATTCAATTGCAATAGTTCTTTTTATTAAATCAAATGAATTAATTCACCGGTGAACGCGTTCAATTTTATAAATCGAACGGGAAAAAAGTGAATTAATTCCTTACTGAATTAATTCACTACTGAATTCGTTCAATTTCATTTTCGTTCAGTGTGAATTGAAAAAAAAAAATAAAAAATAAATTCAGTAGTTAATTAATTCAGTAAGGAATTAATTCACTTTTTTTTCGTTCGGTTTATAAAATTGAACGTGTTCAGTGAATTAATTCATTTGATTTAATAAATAGAACTATTGCAATTAAATTAATTCGTAACAAAATAAATCGAACGAAAGCAAATATGAATTAATTCCATTCAATATATGGTGCTTAGTGAATTAATTCATCGAATTTTTAATTCAGAATTGAAAAATTGAATTAAGGAATTAATTCTTCAAAGCTCTGGTTGATACTAGATTTTTTCTTAACTTTTCTTGGGATTTTTAGGGTTTTTATTTGATTTTTTTTCTATTCCTTTTTACTTTAAGAAAAACACTAAAAAAGTCAAGAAAAGTTAGAAAAAACCTAGTGTCATAAAGCCTTTACCTATTGAAAACTTAATCCAGGCATAGAAGACATCTGAGGAACATTTTAAATATTTCCAACAAATATTTTTAAATAGTAGCACTAAAACTGTCAGTATTTTCGATATTTCATTAAAATCCACCAAAAAAGTTATACCATCAATCAAAAAGTAGCATTTTATACGGACTGAAATTTTTGTACATTGTCCTTACCTACAACATAATTTAATATTAACTGTCAGAATATGCTTATTTCATGGAAAAAGATTAAAATAACATTTTTTTTTAAAAGATTTGTATTAATTGAAAAAAAGTACATACATTTCGTCTGTTTAAAAATATATGCCCCCTTTTCCCTACGCTGTTATTTCTTAACCAAAAAAAACCTATTTGTAGGGATTTCCCCTACTCCTCGCAACACTGATTTAACCTAACAAATATTTCTAGAAATTCTAAAAACGTTGTCGCCTGACGATTTTCTTAGGCAGGTATGAAATCCGGATAGATTCGACAGATTATTTTTTTACAATTTGTTAAATAATTTTTAGCTAATTTATAAAATTTTTTAAAAAATATTGAAACAACCCAGCTAATTTTCTATTCCAGAGAATCGATTCTAGAACAGCATAAAATCAGCTCAGTTTTCATAAATACTCAGTATTCCGTCAAATTTTGACCGAACACCAATTTTTGGGTGATTTTTCGAAGCCGAATACTCGGCCAGGCACTAATGACTATTAGACATTTATTTTGGTTTCAAATTTTGTGATGTGTAATCAAAAATATTTACACACATCTAGCCATACAAATAAAAAACACTTATCTTTACCAAATAAATAAAATAAATATATAAAAAAAAAAAAATTATATAAAGAGTGGTTCCAAAAAGCACTTGTTCTCTATGTTGGCCTTCATGTCACACAAAAATCACAATTTCAGCCGAAATTTTAAACTCTACAAACATTTACAAACTTATGATATATTTAAGTTTATTTATGTATTTCATTATGACAAATATATAATCTCATCAAGTACGGTGAAATATGTACATATGATACTACCAACAACAAAAATGTGTTACCTTTTACTGTAACAACTTAAAATTTCTCAATAGTGGGGGTTCTCTAACTTTTTAACGACAGCAATCACACATTGGTCCCAAATAAATTTTAATAATTACGCATCTTCTAAACTACCGATCCAGTCGGGAAAAAGTGTTTACAAAAATTGAAGAGGAGTAGCTAAAATTTAAGAAACAGTTTTTGTATAGTCACTAGGGTATTCAGTCGATTAATTGTTATTCGATTAATCGAACAATTTTGCTCAAAAATCGTTCGAATAATTTAAAATGGCCATATTTCGAATAACGAATAATTTAATATGATTAATCGATTAATCGAAATTGGTAAAAAATTAATAAAATGTTTCAAAAATATATATTTTTTATTAAAGTAAATATGGAATTTTATTAAAACTTATTTAACATATTGTAAAAAAGATCTTAAATATCAAAGAAAAAACAAAAACATCAAGAGTAGTGAGCACTCTGCATTCATAATTTCCTTTAGCAAAGGATATTATCCCAAGCCATAGGATTCGAATTAATAAATGGCAAATTAAAAGACAAATAAACATATCCAGGTGTTTTTTATTTGAAAAGTAAGACAAAGAAATTTACAAATAAGTTGTTAACAAGATTATGGTCAAAATTAGTATTTATGACTTCTAAATAATGTTTAATGAGAACTAAATAACCTTTTATATATATGAGCTTTTCAGAGCCCAATTCAGCTAACTCTGATAGAAACAAATTTGTCAAAATTAATCAAATGAAGGGATGGAGGGACGTAAACATGGAGGGAAAATCAGTTCTCAACAGAATGTCTCTCTACATTTATGTGTTTTATGAGTTGAATGCATACGAAATAGATACAAATTAATCTACGAGTTGTTCTATTCTTCTTCTCATTGAAGATATTATAGAGCGCTATGTTTAATATGAACGTCTGGCTAATTTTTATAAAATGCTAAATTTAAGGAAAGGTCTGCGGTGTGGTTCTCCCCGATTTGGATAAAATTTGAATATATTACAAAGAGGACAGAAGTAAAAAAAATTTTTATAAAATATGATCTCAATTTTAGCATTTTTTATTTTTATGAATTTTAGAAGAGTTTCCGAAACTCTTTTTGTTCTTTTTAAATAAAATTATTAAAAATACAACAAATGTATGTACATTAATTTACATAACATTTTTTCGATTAATCGATTAATTTTAAAATTTTATTCGATTAATCGATTAAGAAAAAAACCCGAATAATTATTTGAACGATTAATCGATTAAATTAAAATGTCGATTAATTGAATACCCTAATAGTCACCCTGTTTTAAAAGAGTGTGTGGTACAGGGTGTCACTGTCAACCATCTTGGCTGTTTAAAAGATTTATGTTCGCAATTAATTTTATAAATGTGGACTGATTTCGCTGATTTAAGACCGGTGTCATGCCGGTATTGAATCGGTTTTTAACAAAATTAGTTTTTTTTACCTTTTTAGCAAACAAAAAAAAAAAAAAAAAACAAAAAAAATTTAAATTTTTATTAATACAAAATATCTAAAATTGTGAGTTAATTTGTCTTTACAGTTTCTGTTAATACAAAATAGTGTTGCAAACTTGAATTGCGGTTATAAATTTTTAATTTGCGTTGGAAACACTGTTTTATTAACAACAACACACATTTTAATTTGAAAACGCAATTTCTTATTAATACCGGTATCGATACGAATGAAATACCGTTAAGCTTTTATGACACTTGCTTTATTTCGTATTCATCAAATAGTTGAAAATAGTGAAAATTACACAAGTGCAAATACTTACATATCAGGGAAATCAATAAAAACTGTCACAAAAAATGTATAAAAAATTTAAACTTTAAAATAACATTTAGCCATTGATTGTCGAGAATGTTGAATGTTTACACTCGTAAAAAAAAGTTAGTACAAAAATCTGTTAAACGTGTTCTGATTCAAGTCAACTAATTTCTATGTTATTTTGTTTTATAATTTAGGGTTGAACTAAGAATTTTTGTAATTTCAATTTAGCATAACATTAATTTCATCTGTATTTGAACTAAGTTTGCATGCTAATTTTTATTAGTTTGTGTTTCTTAATTTTTAAAATTTTCCAGCTTATTCAAACCATGTTAATTTTAAAATGATTATGTTTTTGTGTCTCTGCTATCATATTTTTTATTGTACAATCATAAAATGCCTTATATCTCGGAAACTAAGCGCAATAGAGCAAAATGGACATAAATTTGTACCTGGGTAATTCCGCGTAAAACGGCCCAACACAAGAAAAAATAATTCACTTATTTTTAATAAAAATTGGTCAATTGATGTCTAAAAGAGAATGACAATTATGGACAAATGGAAAAAATTATATGTTTCTTTATTTTTGGGCACTGTAACGTAAAACGGCTCTACACTCAAAATAATACGTCTGTTGGCTGGACATAAAAATTTGTTACTTTAACAAAATTTATTCCTGTTTTTTGGCTTAAAATAAAATTTGTTGATTTTAACAAATTTATTTGTTAAATTAAACAAATCTAATCAAAGGAATTAAATATGCTAAAAATCCCAAACGTATTTAACAAATTGTGAAAAATAATCCGCTGCAGGCATGTCCCTATCCGGATTTCATTCTTGCCTAGGGAAATCGTCAGGGGACGACGTTTTTAGAATTTCTGGAAATATTTGTTAAGTTAAATTACAAACTCAATGAGAATTTTTTGTTCTCGTCTAGGAGCGTTATTAAACATTTAAAATATCAAAGAAAAAACAAAAACAACAACAGAAAATTTTCCACAATTTGCTTTGTCATCTTCCAATGTGCTAAATCTAAATTTAAATAATAAATTTGTAAAACTACAGTTTTATCTGTAATTATACTGAGTCGTAGAATTTATCCAAATTTAGGGTATCGGGACCCACCCTGGGCCTATAAGGGCACTCTAGTGGAGCAAACATTTTGTCCGTTTTGCTCTATCTCGCTTAGTTTTCGAGATATGGGCCATTTTATGGAATGAAAAATTTTTATTAAAAATTTCCGAGGGTCCAAGGCCCCGCCAAGGTCCATTTTGGACAGACCTCTATCTCTCTTAGTTTTATGGGCCATTTTAAAAAATCAGGAAGGAACGAAATAGCGCCATCTTTAAAACTTCGGATACATTGGTGGCGCCATCTACCGGGTACTAACAGTTACATGAAAATATTATATTTTAACAATAAATTTTGTAAAATTTCACAAATGGGTTCTTAAAAATTAGTTTTAAATAATTTTGAAAATTAACACTCAAAATTAGTTAAAGTACTGAGGATTTTTAGTATTTTGTTAAATGAAGATAACTAAAATCTTTGCTTAAATCAGTGTTTCAACTAAAAATTTGTTAAAAATTAGTCAAATCAATGTGAAACCGGTTTGACAGATTTTTCTACTGACGTACGTGTGTAGTACCCTAGTAAAAATTATTTTTATATAATTACACTGTGCTCGAATTTGACACTTGTTTTTTTAAAAGAAGCTGGGCACCAGAGATACAAGCTAGTCGACTTTAGCCGGTCAGCAGCCGACACCTTTGCCAAGCCGATTCATGCCCAGCTTATTGAAATTTGCGACTAGCACAGTGTAATTGAACATATGAAGAAAATTTATTATAAATTTTCACCTTATAAATATTTGAAAATGTCGAATTTTTCGTCACGAAAAAACCGGTTTGTCGAATAATTCAAAATCCGCCCTTTTTTAAAACCCAGTTTCACAACACCCGGAAATATAGAAAAATGCCGGTTTATTGAATAAATCGGAAACTGGTTTCGACAACTCTAGTGTTTATCTTGATAGTGGTTCTATAATTGAAGTCAATAAAAATATTTATTTTTTCGAACTTTTCGAGTTTTCCATACTATCCCGGGGTTGGACCTTTTTCACGCATTGTCTGGTTTTACTTATAAACCTAAAGTAATACCAAAGAGTATACATAATAAAGAGATTGGGGGACTCTCTATCACTGAGAAAGCATTTGTTCTATTATGTGCCTTGGAACAGGAACATACTCAAACCAATATCACCCAGCAAACATGGCAATACGAAGAAGATTCTCCGATCATATCGCCAGGAAGAAAACATTTATTGCCGGCAATACCAATATCGTATTCCGGATATTTCCTCCGTCGGAAACAACTGTTACCATAAAAAGAATATCTGCATACATAATCCATTGACCAACTTATAAATTATCTTGAATTCATCTTAGCCGATTTTTCCCTCGCAATTATTCTTGACTTTTCATGAGTTTATTTCCTACATATCTTTTGATAATTTTTGTTCAAATTTAGTTTTATACTACATTTATACTTGAGCAAATACCACCTAGTTTTTGTAGAAAACTAATTTTTGCTTGTTTTTTTTTTGTATGCGTTTTGACAAGTTAAAAACTACAAGTGACAAAAACCAGGTAGTTTTTACTCAGGTATAATGCGGTATTAATTTTTTACAAAATGACAAAAGATTTCAAACAAATTTGCTTTATCTTCTAGATGATTTGAAGGTGATTTGCCGCAATATTATCATAAAAAATTATGACAAAAGATAAAATTTTTTAATTTTTTTAAGTGTCGCCGAATTATCTTCCAAATGATAAAAGGAAGACAATTTTAAGTAAATACTACTTGATTATTTTCATTCAAATGACAAATAGAAGATATCGCTTTAATATCTTCTTGGAAGATATCTTCCAAATGTTTGCAGGGTCATTATGTACGCTCTATGTACGCACAAAACATCGATTGTAACCGGGGATGGAAAATAATAATTTAGTTATAAAAATCAAGAATGGAACCTTAATTATACTATTCCAACAGTATTATATCCCTAGATTATGAATTTTAAAAAAGCATACGTAAAATATTGCAAAATAATGTCGAAATGCGAAAAAAGGCTTTGGGGTTCAAAAAATTAATTAAAAGACTTAATAAGCGATTTACATTCTGCAAACGATGCCAAAATTTTCTTTTTTTGCAACTAACCACCAAACTTTGTTTTATGAAATGGGCATTATGGTTTAGGTTTAGGTTGAATGGGAGCCCGCCAGAACGGCGAGTTCACTCGGAGGCATAAGACCCATCGCGATTCCCTTAAACTCCCCCTCATCCACATGGAAAGAAATACCACGACCCGAAGAAATCTAAAACCATCCCGATCCCCTCAAAAAATTCGCAAGACCAGACAGGGAAACATCGCATAGACTGTCCAGGTCGTCGAAGAACCTGCATCCCAGATATCTGAGTCGCCGCTCCTTCAGTCCCGGACATTCGCAAAGCAGATGATGCACTGTCTCCTCCTCCTCCTCGTCCCCACAGCCCCTGCAGTAGTCCGACTGGGTGTAACGCCAACGCACAGCCATTCGGCTAATTGCGCAGTGTCCCGTTAGGACTCCTACCAGCATTCCGATCGTCCGCTTTCCAAAACCAAGAAGAATCTTTGTCCTCCCCGGATCAGGCAGTGGCCATAGGGTCCGAGATATCGTACAATTGGTCAAGGTTGTCCACCTTGCCCTCATCTCCCTATCCGATATATCCCCTATCACACCGAATAGTTCCACCAGAGGAACCAAGACCTCCGTTTGTACAGGGTCCTCGACCGACTCGGAGCCATTCCTCGCACATTCGTCAGCCAGCTCGTTCCCCGCAACCCCAGCGTGTCCAGGGACCCACGCCAGCCTTACCGAGTGCCGACGAATACGGTGGAGGGATTCAATACAGTGCCGCACACACCCCGATCTGACAGTATCGGATTCCAGGGCTTTCAAAGCAGCAAGGACAGTCTTGCTAATGGATGATGGATCCAAATCCCGTTCCATTATCATCCGTGCGGCCACGTCAATTGCATACACTTCCGCCTGGAATACTCTACAATCGCCCGAGAGTCGTTTGGAGATTCGAAGGTCCAGTTCGCCGGAGTAAACTTCCCGACCCTGTCCCCATGTCCGTCTTCGAACCGTCCGTGAACACTGAGATATCACCACTCCGAATAACGGAGTCGGCTGCCTAGTCTTCCCTGGTCGGTACAATCACCTCAAAAGTCCTCTGGAAATTCGTGACCGGTAGAATACAGTACAATGGGCATTATACTCCCTAGATTATAAATTTAAAAAAGCGTACTTAAAAAATTGCAAAATAATAGCGGAACGCGAAAAAAGACTTGGTGGTAAACAAGATAATTAAAAAACTCAATCAGCGATTAACAATCTGCAAATGAATATAATGGTGAAAAATTTTTCCTTTTTGCAAATTTAATTTTTCGCGATTTTTTTTGTTGCAAGTAGCCTAGATTATAAATTAAAAAGAAATGTACTTAAAAAATTGCAAAATAATAGCGGAAGGCGAAAAAAGACTTTGCGGTACAAAAAATTAATTAGAAAACGTAACACTGTGAGACAAATGGTAGGGGTCAGTGATCGGGAATGGTTCAAACTACCGGGGAAAGTTATATCGGTAAAAAAGAAGTTATACGTGTCCCGGCGTTTCGCTGGGTCACCCCTAGGAATCGAGATATATCGATTTGACCTTTGGTGGTCTTTTTTTGACATAACTCGAGAACCACTAGTCCGATTTTGCTCAAACAATTTTAAAAAAATTAAAAATTACAATTCCTTTAATCTGTTCATATAACGTTTTTCTATATACTCAACAGTTTTGCCGGTTAAATAAATGTATGAAGAAAAAAATATTTTTTGCCTAAAATATTAAAAAAAAAAATAATAAACAAAAGGTTATTGATTTTTATGGTAGCGGTAACAAACATTTATTTTTAACGGCAAAACTGTTGAGTATATAGAAAAACGTTATATGAACAGATTAAAGGAATTGTAATTTTTAATTTTTTTTAAATTGTTTGCGCAAAATCGGACTAGTGGTTCTCGAGTTATGTCAAAAAAAAAAGATATATCTCGATTCCAAGCGGTGACCCAGCGAAACGCCGGGACACATATAACTTGTTTTTGACCGATATAACATTTCCCGTTGGTTTCATCCCATCCCGATTTTGACTGTCGCATAGTGTAATCAGCGATTTAGATTCTGCAAACATATATATTGATGGAAAAATTTTCCTTTTTGCAAATTTTATTTTTCTCGATTTTTTTTGCAACTGTCCACCAAACTTTGTTGTATGAAATATGTATTATAGTCCCTAGATTATAAATTTTAAAAAACGCACGTAAAGAACTGCAAAATAATAGCGGAATGGGCAGAAAGACTTTTTATGGTACAAAAATTTAATTAAAAGACTTAATCAGCGATTTACATTCGGTAAATTTCCTTTTCGGAATTTTTTTTTGCGTTTTTTTCCAAACGAATATATTGTTGCAAAAATTTCCCTTTTTGCAAATACTTTTTTTTCGCAATTTTTGCTAATATCTAAATATTTAATATTATTTTTTTTTAACGAGCCAAAGAGGAAGCTATTTTTTAGCTACTTACATTTTTGCATATGTAAGAGCGAGCTAACATTTTTTGGTATAAGAGCCCAATTTAGTGAGCCTTTTCCATCCCTGGTTAACCATTCGGAGTTCGTTCCTGTTCGAAGCCGCATAATATTTTTTTCCCATAAAAAATATTGAGAGAGTTGCAAGGCCATTGGTAATACGACTTATATTGTGATACATCAATACTTATGTGAGAGGTATGAAATAATGCGTTACCGATATATAGATATATCACTACTTGTTTGGAGGTTTTAAAATAATATATTACTGATATTGTGTTACACTCTAAAAAATGTTTGTAAATTTACTACTATAAAATGGGTAATATTTTGTTTAATTTTACGAAAATTCGGTAAATATAAACAAAAAATGCGTAAACTTTTTTTGTACACACTTTCATACGCAATAATACACACACAAAGTATTTTTAGACATTATGTGCTTATAAATAAACACATTGTGCCTAATATTACTATTGTTTTGTTAAATAAAATTTTTACGCACAAAGTTGGTAAATATACTATCCAATAATAGTAATAAATGCTCTGACATTTCAAATTGGAAATAATTGAAAAAAAATTATGTAAAAATTGTATCATCTTTCTTTGATTTGAAAATAATTTAAACAGAAAGTGATATTAATTTATGATCTTGAGTCAAACTAAAAAATAACATTCATTTACTTTAAAAATTATAAATAATAAAAAGAAAAAGCGAAAACGGATTATTTTTTGTGAATTACAACATTTCGACAAATACATTAGAGTCTGGAAATAGCAACATAAGCATGAAATTGTTTTTGGTAATTATTATTAACGCATGTGGTAGTCTACACCTCATTTCAAAATTGAAAACGCCGTAAGAGAGACACTGCCTACGCAGGAACTACTGGGTGCAATAACTCCTGCTCATCAAAATGCCTTCTTTGCAAGGGAGGCAGTCAACCAACAACCGTCAACAATAACGGGAGAAAACGCCGTAAGAGAGATATGGCCTACGCAGGAACAACTAAGTGCAATGACTCCTGCTCAACAAAATGCTTTCTTTGAAAGGGAGGCAGTAACCGTCAACGATAACGGGAGAAAACGCCTTAAGAGAGATATGGCCTACGCAGGAACAACTGAGTGCAATGACTCCTGCTCAACAAAATGCTTTCTTTGCAAGTTAGGCAGTACTCAATGAATACTGACTTTGTTGAGCAGGAGTCATTGCACTCAGTTGTTCCTGCGTAGGCCATATCTCTCTTAAGGCGTTTTCTCCCATTATTGTTGACGGTTACTGCCTCCCTTTCAAAGAAGGCATTTTGTTGAGCAGGAGTCATCGCACCCATTCAATAGTTATAACAAATTTTTATATGAATTTTATACAAATGCCTTAAGATCCCAAAACGACTAATTTGGACATAAACGATTATGAGAGAATGACTCGGATATTATTATTAATAAAATACGTACTAAAAATTAATTTGTTATTTTATTTAAAAAATTTTTTGGGTGGTGCTTAAAGTTAGCACTCCTGTTGTAAATGTACGCATTATATTTTATTTTTACGCACTTTCTGTGGATTTTTGCGCATTTTTTGTGGATTTTTACGCATTTTATTACATTTACACGTGAAACGTGCTTTTTTACACACAAATTTAGTAAATTAACACACTAATTTCAAAATTTCATTTAATTTTTACGCACTTTCAAAGTAATATTACAAATTATTTGTGCACCAACTTAAACACAATGTGCGTATTTTTTTTTCAATTACGCACATACATAGAGTAAATTTACCCAATTTATAGTAGGAGTTCAGTTTCCTACTATAAGTTGGGTAAATTTCAACAGAATTTAATTAGAGTGTATATAATAACTTATTAATAAGGGTAAAAATAATAAGTTATTGGTATTGCATTATATAACTACTTATTACGCAGAAGTACGATTTAATACAAATTTTGAATCTAATTACATTGCTCAGAACGCTGCACATCTAAACATAACCTAGTGTATTGACATGAAATAAAACGATATCAAGCAATTTTCAAAATGATTTCATCTCAAGTGAAGACACTTAAATTCAATGTTACGTTATTGCAGTATTATGATATTGTTGATATGTTAGAAATTACGTAAGTTCTTATTTGTAATGTTTAAAGTCATTACCGGTAACATGTTATTTTATTCCCTTATTTCACTCAAAATACAAGTATTTACTTATTTTAGCTCCTATTGCTAACTAGCGAATTTAATATTACAGATAACTAAATATTTCAGTATTTTCTTAGTAACCACTTATTTGAAACTATACTGGTAATCACTTACCTTCAATGACACCCCCATGTTAAGTACTTACAATTTTTGGTTTCTTATTCCATTTATTCCTAATTAATAAACGAACACTCTAGTTTCGGGAATCAAATTGTGAACATGGAAATTAAAAAAATGAACTACAAATTACAAAACAATTAAAATTAAATAAAAACAAAAATACAAAAAAAAATTAAAATTAAAACAAACTGTTTTTATTTAAAAGGACCCAACAAATTAAAGGTTTGTCGCCAAACAATTATAATTATAATAATATATTATAATTATAAATTATGGATACGAATTCGTATCGCCTTGAAGAATAATATTATTTTGGCAATAATCGTAATCTTATTGCGGAAGTTTCTCTCTTCAAGAGAAAACATTCGACCAAGGCTATATTTTTAATCAATGCGAAAGCAAGACTTTTGAAGGCTAATTGGAGGTATCGCTATAGTATCATTTGAAGGAAAACTGTAACATTGCGCTTAAAGATAAAAAGTTGATATCGTATCGCTAGATAAACTTCCTGAAGCTAAGTAAACATTTAATTTTTTCATTATTTAATTTCTTAACTTTGAAAAAAACATAATTACATATTTACATACATACATACATTACAGTGTCCCGTTAAATTAGTCTAATGAAAAATTTCATTAAAATAAATATTATAAATATTAAATTAAAATAAATTTCCAATAAAATTTTCTACTTGCAAAATGGGTCCTAAAAGTTGCGTGCTGACGAGCTGCGTTGAGCCACACTCAGGCGATGCACAGTGCTTTGTCCCATAGCCAAAACTCAAAAAAAAAAAAAAAAACTTTGTCTCCGATTTCGACGAAAATATTGTTTTGTATATATACTTAAATTACTTAATATTGTAAATATTATCCTTTCTGGTATAACACATTCTGTCTACACTAGAGGTCGCTAAAGTCGCTAAATTTTTAACATAGAATGTAATAAAAAAAGATGAATTTTTGGATCTTATAAAAAAAATTGGTAAAAATACATTTTTAGAAGTATCTTTAAAATTGGATATATTCGAATCAATAACAAATAATAAAATTGTAAAAGAATCTACAATTTACATATCAAATTAATTTTTTGAATTTTAACAATATTTTTGCTGGGAGCCTAAAAATACCAAAAGTTAAATGGAACTTGAAAAAAATTATGTTAATTGATTTTAAAGTTTTTTAATTTTTTGTTATGCCCTTATAATTTTATATAAGAAAAAATAAAGAAAAGAAACAATTTTTTAATTTAACTATAAAAAAAATTTTTTCCAAGTGTCAAAAAATGTATTTTTGTAATTTCATTTTTTATGGGTTACGAAAAAGTTTCAAACTTTCTTAGATTTTAATAAAATGTTATAATTTTCTTTTGGAAAAATTGAGGTAATATTATTTTTTTAAAAAAAGTATAAAATTTGGCAAAAACACATCATCTATTTCATTAATAAATCCTTAAATATACCTAATTTTTGGTTAAAATCCTAAAATTTACCAAAGGTTGATAATATATTAATAAAAATTATGTTAATTGATTTTCATATTATTATTTTTTTTGTTAGGAATATACCTTTACTTATCATATTTAAAAGAAATATCTACCAATTTTTTTTTTTATAGAAATCAAAAAAAAAATGTTTTTTTTAAAGACTATTTTTTATGTCTCATTCACGTAATAAAAGCTACATATATTTAATTTTTTAATTAAATTCCCCAGCGGTATGGCATCACCAGGCGCGGATCCAGGATTCGCTCAAGGGCGGGGGGGGGGGGGGCTAAACATTTTTTATATCTTATATGGTAGTCATATCTATAGATATTTTATGAACTAGAAGTAGAGGTTTCAATACATGTTTTAGCATAGGTTTGTTAAGTTGTTCCAAAGAGTACCAAACAAGGGTTCGGAAAAATCTGTTTAACCCAATTTCGACATTTTTTGAACGTTCAGTTAGTTTTTTGTCAGTGAAAATCTGTTTCATTAGTGTGGTCCTCTATCTTAAATTTAACTTAAATATAAAAAAAATTTCTATGTATCACATATAAGAGGTACGAGAAGGTCACATATATGAAGTTTTGAGAAGAACGCATTTAAAGTTTAAAATTTTAATGTTTTTCTCATTTTTATCGATTTTCCCAAGTACCCGTTTTTTGACACACTGGATCCCTTTTCTCGGAGAAGGTCACATATGTATAAAAGATTGTTTTTACAATTTTTAGTCTGCAGATTTTACAGTGTAATTTATCATTTCAATTTAACTGCGAGTTAACTCAAATATTACTAAAATTTTGTAAATCAAACAGTTTTATTTTTACTGTTATGATTTTACTAGTATTTAACAAAAAAAAATCTGCTAATTTTAACAGTTTTCCCTAGGTAATTTTTGTTAGCTTTTTCTGAAATTGTTACCGGTTTATTTCTATGAGTGTACTTTAGGGGGACCTTATTTTATCAACTTGCGATTTAAGGCCGTCCCGCCCCCCCCCTCCCAGAAATGTGCCCTTGGGTATAAAAATACACCATGCAAAAAATTAAGGTGATCGGATAACGGGAACACGTGCCGCATCGGCCCTGAAGTTTGAAATACGATTAACAAGGCAAAAAAATCACTTTTATTTGGATTTTTTTGAAAATACTGGCTCTTAAATAACTGTATTTTTGGAAAATGTAAATAAAATCATAATTAAGACTGAACTACCTTTCTGGTAATGTATAAAAATCCAAAATCGATGGGAAAATATTTTAGTAATTGCAATTTCCTCAGACCATTGAAGGGTTAAAATTAGATAAATTATAAAAATCGTCAAAAATAATTTTTTTTTCAAAAACTTACAATGTTATACTCTAGTTTCATTTCTTAAGGCACATCTACACAAGAGAGAAAATTTCTAGAGTTAGAGCAAAAAACACCTCTAAATAGCTTAAATCATTCACAATAGAGCTAATTAGAGGTGTTTTTTGCTCTATGTCTAGAAGTTTTCTCTCTCGTGTAGATGTGCCTTTAGATCCACAAATATTCAGATATAAATCTTTGTCTCTCTTGGGTTATGAAACCTAATCCCAGGTATGGCCAAATATGGGATTTGTTTTTTTTTATAAATTTGCAAAACTCTAGTTTTGAGTTTTTTAAAATTTTGTTCATCAAAATACAAGAGAAAGGAGTCAACGTATAGAGGTTTATTAAACAGACCTTAGAGAATAATTCTACCGAAAATTACACATATCCCTCTTTTAACTTAACAGTGACGGAGTTTTAAATTTGAAAATTTTAGAGAAAAGTGTGATTTTGGCCAATAATTTAGAAAATAGTATTAATTTTTGTGTTTTTAGCTACCTGTAACAAAATCACTTCCGATTTATTTTAATTCTGATACAAGAGATTGTTTTCTGAAAATTTTGTAAAACTTTGACAACGTTAACCCTTTCTTTACCAATGTCAAAGGTGAAATTTTTTAAATTTATCGATTTTTCGATTTTTCCTGGAAGTTATTACAAAAATGCGGAATTTGGTGAAATTTGTCCAAATAACTCTGTTAACATCAAATTTTATAAATAGTAATAAAAAATTAGAAATTAACCCTTATAGGCAATTGGGGTCGAAATTACCCCAAATTTTTAAAATGTAAAAAAGTGCCTTTTGGCATGTAAATTGATATAAAAACCTTTAATTAAGCATTTTCTGGAAAAAATATATATAAAAATATAGTATAGTCGGGCATGCCGACTATACAAAACCCTACACCAGTCTGGTGTATTGTTTGGATCCGAAATTCGAATGGGTTAAAATGGGGCTTGTGTCAAAATTTTCTATAATGTGAGTCAGCGCACCAAATTTCATTAAAATATCTTAATATTTGCGACCTGCAGTCTGTAACCAAGCCAATTTTTGGGGGACCCTTATATGGGCACTAGTTCTAAACATGGACCGATGTTCACCAAAATCAATAGGCTTCGTCCTTGGGCCAGGTCTGTGTACCAAATTTCATCAAAATATCTTAATATTTGCGACCTGCAGCGTATAAACAGTATAATTTTGGTAGGACCCTTATATGGGCACTAGGTCTAAACATGGACCGATGTTCACCAAAATCAAACTTGTTCGTCCTTGGGCCAACATAGGTCTGCGTACCAAATTTCATCAAAATATCTTAATATTTGCGACCTGTAGAGTGCGCACAAGATTGCATGGACAGACGGACGGACGGACGGACAGACGGACATCGTTAAATCGAAATAAAAAAAATTCTGAACCGATCGGTATACTATAAGGTGGGTCTACGACCAATATTTTTTGGTGTTACAAACATCAGCACAAACTTATAATACCCTGACCACATAGTGGTGTAGGGTGTAAATATTGTTCCCGCCAGGATTCAAACTTGGGATTTGGAAACTGTATCCAAATCACTTAGGAAAATTTTTAGAGCAATAATGCTTTAGAAGCAATAATTAAATGACATTTTGGATGCTGTCGAGAATTACTTTTAAAAAAATTGTAAAAATATAATAACGGATACTTTGTTTACAATGAAAGAATTTAGTTTTTTGAAGCGAAGAATTACCAGCAGTAAAAATACTCTAGCGAATACTTTCCCAACAAACAATTCGTTCCGTTTACGCACCGTTTTCGGTCCGTCATAAACGGAATCCAACTCCGTATACGTACCGTTTTCTGTATCCGTATACGGACCAGAAAGCGTATCATAAGGAACATCGAAACTGATTCGAATCCGTTGAAAATCCGTCAATGACGGACCGTTTACGGACCGGTATGTCGTGTTAAAAACGGACAAGTCCGTTTAAAGTCCGTCAATGACGGACCGTTTACGGACCATTATGTCATGTAAAAAACGGACTAGTCCGCTGAAAGTCCGTCAATGCCGGACCGTTTCCGGACCGATATGTCGTGTAATAACGGAGTATTTCCTTGTCCATATCCTACCGATTTTTTCAAAAAAATAGACCATATGTTTATTATTTTCAATATAAAGTACTTTTTTTTCTTTTTTATAAATTCATTAATAATTATTATTTATAATTACAATATTTAGCACATCTAGCTCGGTTTATCTATCTATCCAGCGCTTAGGGACCCGGAGTAAAATCCAACATCTATATGGAAAAGAGACAATAAATTAGTTATGATTTAATTGACTGTGTACACGATGCAAATTCTCACATGTTATACACAAAACATTGTGAAACATTAAGTTTCATAAATCTTACCTTGTTACTTGATGTTGTTTGATTAATGGTGTGATAGAAAGAATTCCCTCCATATATTCCCATTATAATAATATTTTCACCGACTTTACAAAAATTTTTTATTTTGTAAACAAACCGATGAAATCCATATTTAAAGGTACGGAAACGGATACACCAATACGGAGTTAAAACGTATTGTGTTCGAAAATCCATTTATACGGTCCGTTAATGTTCCGTATACGTACAAGCATTGACGGATACGTACCTTACGGACAGTTAACGTGCCGTAAAAGCCGGATTCATGAATCCGTACGTGCCAGAGAGTCCGTTAAAATGTTTCTTGGGTTGTTAGTAATTAAAGAAGTCGTTTGTAAAGAATGACTTAATTTTTTTTTTACTGTGCTTCGAAGTATCAAATATAATTTTTCTGTATTTTTTCAAAGTATATATTTTCCAATTAATACATAATTTGAAAATAAACTATCGTACTTGATCATTTTTATCTAAATTAAACATCTTCTTGAAAGATATCTTCCAAATGTTGGCAGGGTATCTTTACACACACGAATATTTATGACAGTCTGTCAAAGGAAAATGTGTAAAAGGCATGATCTGTATGTTTTCGTGCATGTTATGTTGAAAAATAAATGATGTAAATTTTAAATGTCGTCATATTAATGTTTGTTGTTTAAAACAAAAACAAAAAAAAAACAAAAACAAAATACACCTTAAATATACTACTTTACTCTACATGCCCGATTTAAAAAAATAATTTGGTGATTTATATAGTCATATGTAATTTACTATGTGTCTTTATAAAATTTTATCCGAGCCCATATGATTACATAAGTTTGCATCAATTCAGTTATAATTTGATAATTTCAGATATAAATGTATCGGAATAATGACACGATACAATTTAATCAGATTTTATATAGTCCCAGCAAAATCTCAGTAATGGATGCTCATGACTAATATCTAAATAATAAGCAGTAGAATTAGGGTCTATTGCATACAACACTTTGTTAAAACTCATTATTTTTATTCGACAAGACCGTTTTTATAAGAAGTTGTCTATAAACGCACAATATTTGAGCATCACAAAAATGTAAAAAAATAAGTAGTTACCAAAATAAGTAATTCGTATGCAGTTACCAAAATAAGTAGCTACAAATATCACATTATTTTTGTATTATAAAATTGACTTAGGTCTAACAAAAATAACTAGTACTGACGCCGAATTATAATTATTGTAGTGAAAAATTTTAGTTTCATTACATAACAGGCGTGGGCACGGATTTGTCACAGAGGGCCATATTGTGGATTTCATAAATTATAAAGGGCCGCCAATATACACTGAGAGAACTGCCTGCATGATATTAACGATTGTTTGCATAAAACCAACAAAATTCCACTGGAACTCGTCCATTGAAACTTTTCATTGAATTAATTGAATTTTTTATAAAATGCTGTAAGAAATTTAATTTTATTCATGGAAACGATGCGGCTATCGGTAAGGGTAACGCTATTTTAGATTATTTCGGTATTTTAAGGATACCCCTATTTCATTTATTTTAAAGATAACGGTTTTTCAGTTATGTCGGTAACGGTATTTTAAGGATAACGGTTTTTTGATTATTTCGGGAACGGTATTTTAAGATTAACGGTTTTTCACTTATTTTGGTAACGGTATTTTAAGGATAACGGTAGTCAGTTATTTCGGTTCATGTCGCCATTTTTTTTTACATAAACAAGAGATTAAAAACAGAACCAATTTACCGACTTAATGGACGAAAAAACTGAATTACCACGTTCAATTACCAAAAGTAGAAAATTAAAAATAACGGTAACGGTATTTTAGGGATAACGGCATTTCATTTATTTCGGTAACGGTATTTTAAGGGTATCGACATTTCATTTATTTCGGTATCGGTATTTTAAGGATAATGGTATTTCAGTTATTTCGGTAACGGTATTTTAAGGATAACTATATTTCCATATAAATTTGGCATTTATAACTATGATTACATACCTAACTTCGGTTATTTTGAGACAATTTATCAGTTCCAAGAGATTTGCTTAAATTTTTTACGAATAAAAATTAATTCCTTTTCACTAATTAAAAAGAACTTCAAAAGATCTTAACTTTCATTAAACCATAAGCACTGCTGAATAAGGATCATAAAAGAAAACTTCCCCCCTATGACAAGCCTTTGTAAAATTCATTGGTTCCAAACCAAATTTTTACAACATCGAAACAAAGCACTGCTTCTTTTACTCTTCTTTTGATGATTTTTTTTTTGCTGGGTAGATTCATAAAATATCATAAAATTTAAGAAATTTTTCGTTTACTTTGTGAAGAAAACTTCATTAGTTTACTAAAAAATTTCATTAAAACTCGTTCACCAAAATTCTCTCTTATTTTTTAGTTATTGACCAGGCTAGACCCTGGAAATATTTATTTAGGTGTAAAGCTACGTCCTCCCAAAAATTATGATAATCGGATATCGGCAAGGCGTGCCGCCACGGCCCTGGAATTTGGAACATGGATTACAAGGGGAAAATATGACTTTGTGCATTTTCTCAAAAAAAAACTGATATTTTAAAATTCATTCGAATTTAAAATTTGGACCCGAATTTCTTGATTTAGTGGTCTGCGGCACATCAGTTGCCGGGGGAAATTGTAATAACTCGGCTGTTTTTTTAACCGATTTAAATTTTTATTGCTTTGTTACAAAAAGAATTCACTCCAAATCACGATTCTTTAATGGTTTTAGTTCGAATAAGTTTTAAGATATTAATGTTTTTGAGAAAAGGTCATATTTTTCCGTTATAAATTCGTATTCCAAACTTCAGGGCGAATCTTAATGAAATTCGTATATAAGATAAAGGGGAAAAATTATGTAGATGTATTTTTTTTTGTAGCGGCCCATCACTTGGGCAGTTAAAAATTGGAATAAAAAATTACAAAATTTGTACTGTTTTTAATTTATTTCTTATAGGTTAAAAGAAAATATACAAATAGGATATCAAATGAAAGTTTTTCTGGACACATCTACCGGTATACAAAACATAGAGATAGGAAATCAAAACTTAAACTACTCACCGATAGAGGGCGCTGAAATTTAGTATTACCTGAGCAACTATTTAGTATCAGCTTAGTATCAGCTCAGCCTATATTTAAAAACTCAAAAACTGCTGGAAACTGCTCAAAATAAAGAAAAACAAACGTGGAATATATTCAAATAATAAAATTTGAAATATTTGTTTGTATTTTTTCCTTTGTTGTTTGTTATTATTTAAATTTAAATAAAAAAAGAAAAATGTCAATTTTTTTTACAAAGTGCCATCTAGTAATAATGATTTTTTATTACTTATTTTTTTGGTGATGCCATACCCCTGTACAAAACATGTAGAGGGGTACTATTTAAATTTCGGGAATATCAAATAATAACAAACATTTTCAAATAAAAATGGCTTTATTGTTTTTCAAAATATTCCCCTTGATGATCAATATACTTTTGCATTCGTTCAAACCATTTGTCATAGCAGTTTTTACATTCCTCTTGAGACACCTCCAAAACATGGTTTTTGAACGCTTCAACTACTTCTTCGGCGCTCGTAAATCGTTGACCACGCAGTTTACCTTTGATATTC
Organism: Leucophora obtusa; assembly: GCA_949987735.1. NCBI lineage: Eukaryota > Metazoa > Arthropoda > Insecta > Diptera > Anthomyiidae > Leucophora > Leucophora obtusa. The sequence continues at coordinate 120,169,957 of OX465297.1, read as the reverse complement.
GGGAACAAGAGGAAGTCATTGGGTGCCAAGTCTGGACTGTACGGAGGATGAGTCGTCAATTCGATGTTTTGACTGCTCAAAAATTCACTTGTTTGACGAGATTTGTGAAAGCACGCATTGTCATGATGGAGAATCATTCGTTTTTGGGGGTTAGTTTTACGAATTTCTCCGAAGACTTCCGGCAAACAAATGGTCGCGTACCACTCAGAATTGACCGTCATACGTTGCTCAAGCGGAACAGTGGCCACATGACCCATTCGGCCGAAGAATCAAGCGATCATTTCCTTCGCTGTGCTTCTTCCACCAACAACTTTTGTTGGATTTCGCTCGTCTTGGAATACCCACACGGTCGATTGCTGTTTTGTTTCCGGCTCATACGCATATATCCATAATTCTTCAGCTGTCAGGATTTTATACACGTCTTTTGAAGCACCACGGTCGAACTTTTTAATCATTCCCTTACACAAATCGACGCGAGCCTTTTTTTTGAGCGATTGATAAATTATGGGGTATCCAACGAGACCAAATTTTTCTTACAACTAAGTGTTCATGCAAAATCGAATGTATGGAAGTGGAACTAATATGCGAGGATGCCTCTATCTCACGATATGTCACATGACGATCTTGCATTATCAGTTCACGCGCTGCATCGATGTTTTGTGGCACAACAACCGATTTTGGATGACCTTCACGGAATTCGTCGGCGTCCGAACTACGACCACTATTGAATTGACTATACCAGCGATATACTGCCGTTTTTGATGCTGCTTTATCGCCATACAAAGAACTGAATTCATCGACAGATTCTTGTTGAGATAATCCACGTCGAAAGTTGTGAAAAATAATGCAACGAAAACCTTCTCTTGAAATTTCCATATTTTGGCCAAATTGAATTTCTTAACTCACTGTAAACAAAACAAATAGCACTTGTACATCAAAACATTGTGAGTACGTTTATGCTAAAAAATGTCAAATGTTATTATGCTGTTGCCAGATTTTAGCTATTGACATTAGTGTTGCCAGTTCCCGAAATATTAATAGTACCCCTCGTACGAACAGTCCCAAATTTTTTTGTTATTAAATTTTTATGTTTTTCGAATAGTTTTAGCTGAAATTTAATTGTGATAATGCCTATTTAATTTAATCGACGGGGTGTCTGATTTTTTTTTTCGATATCCATAATCGTTCGGATTTGGGGCGACTTTGTCAGTGGCACCTTTTTCACAAATATTTCAAATAATTGAATTAAGCTGCTACTTTGGGTCCACAACACGGGCAATATGGGAATAAATTTTTTTCTTTTTTCGAGTACTTTAACGCTGTCTACAAGTAAATATATAAAATTATATTTTCTTATATACAAACGTTTTTTTTACACGGGTGGTGTTAGTTTTGTGAAAATTATTCTTGTTTTAAAATTTGTCGTGCTATAAAATACCCTACATCACAACGGGCACAGCTAGGTACGGCGTAACATTTGATTGAGATAATTTATGAAAATAATATTGAACTGTTGTTAAACTAAGTATTCAAAGATCTTGAACTTAAATATTCTTGCTCACGTCATAATTTCTAATAAACATTGAAATAAAGAATATATTTATTTATTATTTATTTCAATTTTTCAATTATTATTTATTAAAAAAAAATTTTTTTTGGATGATGCCGATTTTTTTTTCCTTTTAAAGAGAAACAACACTCAGGAAATTCTTCCTATTAATTAACGTGTTGCTTCCTTTGAAAAGGGGATAGAGAAGAAGTGCAAGATGGTGAAAAATGAAGGGCTTCAATATTTGTATTAAAACATAAATAACACTGTGGAACAAAATGGGGATCATGGTCTTGGAGGTGGATGATTCTTACACCGAACGATTGTATTAGGTTACTATAGTAAAACCGCCAAAGCAATTGGTCCTGTGTGGGTACAGTCAAATATTATGGCCGTTTAAAGTTTTCATTTTTTTAATATACCCCAAACAACAATTTAACCAATGCTATACCGCAGCTACAAAACAGCCCAAAAGAGTTCCCATACTGAAGATTGTGTATAAATTGTTGTTGATTACCGATTATTGGCCGATTACCTATTTTTGGCCGAAGCCGATACCGAAGTTAGTATCTCTACTTTGAAAAGTCTTTAGCCACTATAGAGGCACGAGTTAAGATAAATATTACCAAGAAGCATTAAACTAGGAGTCCCAATCGCTATCGGATCGCGCATCGAACAGGACATCGGACAAAACAGTGCCTCCATGATGGCACACACGAATATAAGGAAGTTTTTGCTGAAAAAAATTAAAAGTGTGAATAAAAAGGTGAAAAGAATCTAAAAATTTTGAGAAAAAAAGAAAAATATTGATAATATAAGAAATTAATGAAATATGTGAAATTAAAATTTTTTGATATTTTTTCATGTTTTCATATTCTTTTTTATTTGGCGTTTTTTTTAATCACTGGATTTATTTTTGCAATTACAGTCAAACCTCGGTTATCCGGGTTGTTCGGGGCCAGGCTCAGCACGGATAATCGAAAAACACGGTTAAAAAAGAGATATATATTTTAATAAAATCTTTAGTATTTGAATGAGCCATTTCCACAAAAATACCTGTTGAGATATCTTTAACTATTGAAAGCACGGATAATATAATTAAAGCACTGTTAATTGAGGTATAAAATCAAATACCAGCATGCCGGTTAACAGATGTATCCGGTTAATGGAGTTCTGGATAACCGAGATTCAACTGTATTTTATTTTGTTAAAACATTCACATTTTGTTTTCTAATTTTTAAAATTTTACATTTTTATCCAAATCTAATACTTATTCGCTGAATTATTTGAAAATATTTGGAAAACACTCTACTGTGTAGTGAACGGCAGAAAACAGGGGGGTAACCGCGTAACTCGGTTCGAAAAAAATTTTCGAATTCGTAAATCTTGCAAATGTTGTTAAAATTCTGTATAAAAATTCTACTTTTAAATTTATTTTTAATAAAACCTTGTACACTACACATAAAAATTCAAAATGTAAGATTTTTGCTAAAACTTTTCTTTTTAAGGTACAAATATTACGAATTCGAAAATTTTTTTTCGAATCGAGTTACGCGGTAACCCCCAGCTTTTTAATTCAGTGAACATAACTTTTTGTTCCTAAAGTCACTGAACGTGTTTTTTGTAGTTCTAGTTCATTGAACGAATTCAGTGGTGAATAAATTCAGTAAGGAATTAGTTCACTTTTAATTCGTTCCATTTATAAAAAAATTAACGCGTTCACCAGTGAATTAATTCATTTGATTTAATTAAAAGAACAATAGCAATTGAATTAATTCTTTGAATTTGTTTTTTGTTTAACGCGTTCAGTTGAAAGAATTCATTGAATTACTTAAGATGAGTAATTCATTCAATTCTCAAGAAAATTGAATTCGATTGTTATTGAATTAATTAAAAAACGAATTCTTCAAATCTCTGATGCATTCAAATTTACGTCACACTGTATACCTTTTGATACTGTGGTTGCCATATTCTAAAATAACAGAACAGCAACACTGTTTCTAGAGCAGTGGTGGACTGTGTTCATTACTTTTTGTAAGGTTTCATAAGTTTCTCAGGTTCATTTATATCTATATTTTAAATACTAAAAAAAAATCAGTTTCGTAATCTGTTTTAAAAGAAAATTTTCTTATCAAATATAATGTAGGCTACTTGGTAGTCGGTGTAAATTATCTTATAATTTTCATTGCTTGTTTTATTAACAAAGTGTTTAGTGTTGTTTTCATTTCATTAGAAAACAGAAAAACATTTTTATTTTAGATTTTTCTGTTTTTATTTCTAAATTCGTAAATATCAAAAGTTCATCTTTTTGTTTTATATCTTTTAAATCATTAAAATTTCAAAAAAAGAAAAAAAAACTTTAATTAGTTTTCTTAGCAGGGGTAGTGAGGTTAAAAGTTTATTAATGGTTTGTCTTTTTAATATTGTTTTTAGAGATTAATAATGTCAGACTAAATGTAATTTATTATAAAAATTTTTAAATTTGAATATCTAATTTTATTAAATAGCCCTTAACAATATTTTAAATTTATAATAAAAATTATACTAAAAAATAATATAATTTCATAGTCAAGTTGTTTTGTAAATAATATCAGCAGAAGTTAAACCTGAGAAGTATAAGGAATTGTTTTAGAATTTATAGACTTTGATAAATCTTGTAAATACTGTTGAAAATCCATAAAAATTGATAATCTCGGGTAATAACAACCTTGCTGAGCATGCATTGAAGGAAAATATTGGTTGGAATTCGATCAAAATCATTAAGCTGTATTTGTTAGCACATTATTGTATTTGGAACTAACTTAACACCCCAATACTTCGTTACCAGTACTTTTAAATATCGGAATATATTTAAATTTTTTTAATCACTACCACTTAACAACACAAAAAAAAAGAAGATACATAATTGATTGTCGTCCACGCTATAAATGCGGTTATCAGCAGAATTTCTGTAGCAAAATAAATTAGTAAAATATTAGTTCAAAATTAGTTTAGTGCTAAAAAAATATAACTAAAGCTTTCGCTGAAAACGGAATTTCAGCAAAAAAAAATTGCTGAAAACTAGTAGGTACACTTGATATACAAGACGTTTTACTAATTTTTTTACTAACTTATTTTTTGAGTGTATACATAATGATCCAACATCCACCGATATCGTTTTCCAATGTTATTTTTGGCGCAAACGTCTGCCTAAACAGTCACTTTTTGATCACGCAATGGTATTTTCTGGATCTCTTGTGGATTCTCCGTTCCCCAAATGCGATAATTTTGCTTGTTAAAGCCGCCACAGAGTTTGAAGTGGGCCTCATCCGTCATAAAAATTTGCTTACAAAAATCAGGGGATTATTTCCTTAATTTTGTCCAAACGAGTCGACTGATCGATATCGTTTTCTGATAGCTTTCTATCAGGGTTGGCAGGCAATACCGCTAAAATACCGTTATCGATTCAAAACCCTTTAAACTGACTGACTTTACCCCTGAAATACCGTTACCGAAATAACTGAAATACCGTTATCCTTAAAATACCGATACCGAAATAAATGAAATATCGATATCCTTAAAATACCGTTAACCTTAGAATACCGATACCGAAATAATCTAAAATAGCGTTACCCTTACCGATAACCGCATCGTTTCGGTTACCATCTATTTCTATACTTTCTATACTCGTACACTCAACACTAGTGCAAGGAATTTCATGTACTTAAAAATGGAAAATATGCACCTAAAATATGCGGCTAAAAAAGAAAAATATGCATTAAAAATATAAGAAATATCCACTAAAAACTATTATTTTTGCAAAAATAATGCACTTTAAAACTTAAACATATATAAGTTAGTTATTTTGCAAACAGACACAGAACTCGAAGCTTTCCCATAAGTTATAAGGTTTTTAAGAATGTTTATTTTGATTGAATCAAAATATGAAAACGTATCAATTTTTTTGAATTTTTTTTCAAAATAAAAATGCTCCTAAAATTGAAAAATATGCACAAATAGACATTAAAAAGCACAAAATATGCATTAATCGTAACAAATATGCATTTAAAGTCAAAATATGCAAAAACATGCATTTATGACAAAATATGCAAAAATATGCAACTACAAATCGATGCCATTTTGTTCTAAATTTGATGATTCGGATAAATATTTGGTCCATATTAGTTTTGGACTATCGAGAAAAAACATGCATTTGCATGAAATTCCTTGCCCTGCTTATAACTATTATGTCCTTGTAAAATTCAGAATATATCAACTGTAAATGATTGGTTTGGAATTATTTTGGTTTCTTTCATATACAAATTTTAAAAATTGGGTGTCATTGAAAATGTCTCAAAGGGCCCATAAACTAAAAGTTGGTGGGAACCGCTGGTTTAGAGTATGTAGTGTTATGTTATTTTTCCTTACTTTATATTCACGCCGGCATAAAGTCAGAAATATGTATACAATATGCTAGAGAACCGCGTTGGACTTCATAGCGATTTTCACAGCAAATATTAAGTGTGTGTTGGGAAAATCCTACATTAATTACAAATCAATTTTTACTTCATTATTAAAACATTTTCTTATCTTTATTATATTTGTTGTCAGTCATTTGTAAGCCATCCATAACTAAAAAAGACCCGCAGACAATTTTTCCAAAACAAAAACTACACGAAAAGCACAATGTTAAATTATTCGCACTTATAACGCTTCGACGGTCGGTTTACAGTGAAATCTTCCTGTAGCGGAAACTTTTCATTGAAAGAATTTTCTCCATGATTTTAATGAACTTTTTGCATAAATTAGAAATAAATTCCTTGTAATTCAACCAATGAAATTTTTCATTAAATAACTGCAACTTTTAATAAACTGTTGTGAACAATTTCATGTTATTTATACAAATAGGCCTTTTTTTTAATCACTGGATTTATTTTTGGATTTATTTTATTTTGTAAAAAAATCCACATTTTATTTTTTAATTTTAAAAACTTAATATTTTTATCAAAATCCAATACGTATTCGATAATAAAATGTGAAAGAAAATTATTAAATTTTGTAAAAATGTGCACATAGGTATTGAATTAAGCTACATCGAAAATGGATTTATAAAATAAATAAGTCCGTTTTGGATTTTGATTAATTTAATTCCAGACATTGCATTTTTGCAAAATTTATTTTTTTTTTCTTTCATATTATATATTCTATTATATGTATATATAAAATTATTTAATTTTGAAAATTAAAAAACAACATGTGCATTTTTTAACAAAATAAAAAAAATCCAAAAATAAATTCAATAATTAAAAAAAGGCCTAAAGTTTCATATATTTCAGGGCGGTAAATACTGCAGCAGTATTTTCAAGAGCATATTTGAACGTTTTTAATAATAATGTTTTTTATAATTTTTTTTTTATTTAAAAATCATGTTATTGCAGTGTTTTCAAAAATGTTTAGTTTAAAATTCCGCCAACCAAAATCGACAGGGTTGCCACTTCATTATTGGCCCTTTTTAAAAAAGGCAAAATCAGCTGCCACTGTGCAGCCTTCATTAATTATCGAAAAATAAAAATGTGAGGTGAAACTTTAAAATTCCAAAAAAGGCAAGAAAAAATACTTTCTTGGGGATATAAAATTTATTTGACTAAAATTAAAAAAAGGGACACACGATAGGGACTCGAGTTTTTTGTTGCCTACGAAAAAAAAACTGGATCGAAATCGTACAGTAGACCGTACCACCTTACAGGCAAAAAAAAGTACGCGGTACACCTTCAAATAAGAAGTATTTTTGCAAGGCAATTCTAAAATTTTTTTTTTTTTTTTGCCGAACGTAGGGGTCGGCTTTTTTAATTTTTCGTTATAGCTTTGGCATTTAAAGTTGGATTTTAAAGTCTGATATATCGATGTTTTTGCCTCGAGGAGACCAGTGTTTTGCTATAAAGGAAAAATCCAATAAAAAAAATTTTAAAATGCGACCCCTACGTTCGGCAACAAAAAAAATTTCTGCTGGATTTATCGAAAAAACTTCCTTAGCAAAAGTTTAATGATTTTTTGCGTGTTTTAATTTTCTGACATTCCAGTGGTACATTAGGGTGGTAGCAACTGAGATCTGGTGGGTAAATACTAGAACAGGATACTTAATGTTAATGGCCCTTAGAGCAAAACATTGGTCCCCTCGAGAGAAAAACATCGATGTATCGTACTTCAAGAACCGTCTATAAATGCCAAAGATATAACGAAAATTGTAAAAAAATTTTTTGAAACCTTGCAAAAATAATTTATATTGAACGGTGTACGGCGAACTTTTTTTTGAGGTACGGTCTACTGTACAGTGGCAGCCGATTTTGAACTCATGGTTGTGGGAAAACGCGTTTAAAGTTAATTTTACATTAGGAAAACAGCAACATTACAAAAAAAAAAAGTGTATGAATAAAGTGCACCAAATTTGGGACGAATTGGTTAAAGGCTAGTTAATATACTAACCCTAATAATCTTAAAAACGATGGCGGAAAAATTATACATTTCATTTCGGTCGAAATGCTATTATTTTATACATTTTTAAATTTATTTTGTGTTAGTTTCTTATTTTTTTTTATATATGTACATTAGGGCGGGTCGATTTAATAATCGCATTCTAGGGATCAAAATAAGAAACTTTGCCGAAGGAACCATACCTCTAAAACGAATTCTACTAACCCCCAACTGTTGACTTTTGTCCCGTAGGGTCAAGTTTTGAAAAATCCCACTTTGACCCATTTAGAGTGCCCCAATCGAGTCCAAATGTATGACCGACCCCCACTAACTTTGGAGGGCCGATCCACCCATGCCAGTGGCACACCCCCTGGAACTCCCCTGGGGGGTTCCCCATACAAACATTTTAAAAAATCACCATTTTTGGCACTTTATTTTATTATTTTTTATTTATTTTATTTATTTTTATTATTTTATTTATTTTTTCTCTTTAGAAATTTATTTAGTCAGAACATATGTAAATGAAAAAATTAATTTAACTTAGTAATAGAAAAGAAAATAAAAAAAATTACTGTTTGAAGTCTTTTTTGCTTTCAAGTCTGGGCAATTTCGCACGGCTCTCTAATGTCGTCACCATAACAGCCTCTACATTTTCCGGTATAACTCGTTTGGAAACGCTAGCTAGCAATTGAACGTGTCGTTCTGTTGCAGGTCGTAAAATAGGTTGTGTGGGTTTTTTAAGCCACCACAAGACACAGCTGCATGTCGTAAACTTACTTAAGCTAAATCGGTTACAGGTAGAATTGAGCATAAAATTATCATAAAGGATTTTCCAGAAGTAATAAAAGGCGCACTTGCTTAACAGAATTTGTGGTCAGATTAACGTTTAATTTACATGTAAGTACTTTATGGGCAGTTTTGACAACAAAATCGGTTACAGGTAGAATTGAAATTACCATTTCATTCTTATTACCTCGTCTCCTAGACCATATATAACGCAACAGTTTTTGTGAATGCATTAAGTCGTTGTGAAGAACTCGAAGTGTGAAGTGCTAATTTGAGATAAAAAAATATTTAAAAAAAAATCATTCCAAATCAAGAAGTTTACAATGAATCCACCATCCTCTACACCGCAAGATGAAGCAATAGCAACATCAACAACTATCGAAAACCCAATGAGTCATATACCCAGGCATGATGTTACTGTTTTTGGTGTGTCTACTGATTTGACTGATCTTAATTTACCAACCCATCTGGATATCTTGAGATATTATTTTTACTTGAGCGAACAAAAAAAGTTGTCCTATAAAGTATTCACTATTCAAGTACAAGATAAGTTGATTGGAATTTGGGAAAAACTTGGTATGGAAATAATGCTGAAAAAAAGTGTATGTAATAAATTGAATAGATTGCTTGACAAATATCAAGAGCAAATCAAGAGAAGAAACAAACCCCAACAATTTACAGAGTATGTAAAATCTCTGGAAACAATTTTTTCATTGGAATGCATTAATTGGCATATGCACTGACGGTGAGCCAACAAACACTGGCCCAAACGGTGGAATTATACGACGATTCGAATTGCTGTTAAAAAGACCATTGCATTGGTTCGTTTGCCTTCTACACTTCAACGAACTTCCGTTTCGGCATTTGTTTGAAGCTTTGGATAAATCAACCAGCACTGGACCAAGATCGGCAACCGGAAAATTGAGCCGTCAAATCGAAACTTGTGAAACTCTTCCGGTAAGTTATTGCTATCACTCATTTATTATAATTGTCAACCGTTTTTAATTGTTTTATTTTTATATATTTTCAGGTGGTGGACGGCTTTCAGAAAATTGAGTTGAAAAATATGCCCCCTGCTCCAGAAAAAATTGAATTTTCCACCGATTCCAAGTACTTATACGACATGGCCCATGCAATTTCTAGCGGCGTGGTTTCAGTGGATCTGGCAAACATCAAACCAGGGAAAATTGTACATTCTCGGTGGCTCACCAAGGCCGCTAGACTATTACGATTATATGTGACAACGGAAAATCCAGATGCAAATTTAAGAATACTGGTTGAATTTATAATTACATGTTATGTGCCAATGTACTTCAATATCAAGTATTACAGCTCTGTCGGTAGTAGATTATTTTTCAAATTCATTAGTTGGTCAAGATTTCTAGAACCTCGTTTACGCAAAATTGTCAATAAAGTAATTACAGATAATTCATATTATGCGCATTCGGAAAATATCTTGTTATCAATGTTGTTTGATGATAGCAAAGAAAAGCGCGACTGTGCTATCAAGATAATTCTACGCTATCTAACCGATGTTGACGACCCAACGGGACTTAGAGCTTATAAAAAACCAGATATAAACTTTTATTGCACAAGTTACACGGAAATGATCAATATGAATGACATAAATGACGTATTTGAACCACCATTCACGCGAAGCATTCCATACGATACTTTGAAAGAATATTTAAATCAAGATAATCCACCGTTTAATGATCCAAAAATTCCATCACACATACAAGAAACAGAACGACACGTTCAATTGCTAGCTAGCGTTTCTAAACGAGTTATACCGGAAAATGTAGAGGCTGTTATGGCGACGACATTAGAGAGCCGTGCGAAATTGCCCAGACTTGAAAGCAAAAAAGACTTCAAACAGTATTTTTTTATTTTTTCTTTTCTATTACTAAGTTAAATTAATTTTTTCATTTACATATGTTCTGACTAAATAAATTTCTAAGGAGAAAAAATAAATAAAATAATAAAAATAAATAAAATAAATAAAAAATAATAAAATAAAGTGCCAAAAATGGTGATTTTTTAAAATGTTTGTATGGGGAACCCCCCAGGGGAGTTCCAGGGGGTGTGCCACTGGCATGGGTGGATCGGCCCTCCAAAGTTAGTGGGGGTCGGTCATACATTTGGACTCGATTGGGGCACTCTAAATGGGTCAAAGTGTGATTTTTCAAAACTTGACCCTACGGGACAAAAGTCAACAGTTGTAGTAGAATTGGTTTTAGAGGTATGGTTCCTTCGGCAAAGTTTCTTATTTTGATCCCTGAGCCATGGGCGATTTTTTTGCCTCCCCACAAATCGACCCGGCCTAATGTACATTGATTACTTTTAAAGCCAATATAAAGCTTTCAATACCTGCTCCATATGACGCAATAACTACGCCCACCATCGGGGAATCGTCATTGGCTTTTCTTTAAAGACTGTGTGCAATTCTTGAATCATGGGATGTAGTTTTTTCCCTTTCTGTTTCGCCGTATTATGCGATATAAGAACTCTAATAAAAACAATGAAATAAAAAAGCACCCAAAAAATGTTGTATATAAATTTAACGTATAAAATATTACTTTGAGACTAAAACATATTTTACAGAAAAACATGTGTAAATTTTATTTCTCCAAATTTTCTATTGAAATTTTCGGAGCATATACTGAAGAGTATGCTCTATCCAAATAAAATATAAAAATCGAAAAGAAAATGGTCGATACCCCCCTTAATAAAAACTAGCATCGTAAAATTTTCACTAATTAAGCTTTTCATTAAGGTTAACCTCGCATTTTCGGGCGAATTTGTCCATTATTTTGATCTTAAAAATAAAGACAACGAGATTAAAATTAGAAAAACTTGAATGTCGCACTATATTTCACTGTACCTCAATTGTAGCAAAGCACTCCAATTGTTAAATACAGTTCTCAAAATTATATTTTATTTGTCGGGCATATGTCGATTTTTAGCTTTGCAGACAAATTCACAGTGACTGTCGCTGTCCGCTATTGAATGGTTTTACTGTATACGATATTTAAATTTAAAATTGTAATATATGCGTTAAGTAACTCCTATATATGGTTTGCGCAGGCGCCTGTAAATTATATGCTCATGTTTTGTATGTACATTAGGGGTATAACCTTTTTAAAGAAAAAAAAAAAAAAAAAACAAATACATATCACTACCCAGCAAAATCTTTCATTACCAAATAAAATACTAACATTTTTTACTACTTATAATTCGGAGTGAGTACTAGTTACTTTTGTTAGACGAAGCAGTCTCGATTACGCACGACTACTTATCATAGCTTCGAAGAATTAATTCCCTAATTCCCTTTTTTTGAACTGAATTTATATTTTGGGAATGAATTCCCTGACCAAACTTAAGGAATTGAATTAATTCCTTTTTTTTTCATTCGATTTATATTAAAGGAATTCATTCATTTTTTTCTAATGCCTTCATAAAATTTTATGAATTCATTCAACAAGGAATTCATTCAATTCTAGTTAATTCAACTTTTGGTAAAGGAATTCATTCAATTCTAGTTAATTCAACTTTTGGTCAAGGAATTCATTCAATTCGAGTTAATTCAACTTTTGGTCAAGGAATTCATTCAAGTTAATTCAACTTTTGGTCAAGGAATTCATTCAATTCTAGTTAATTCAACTTTTAGTCAAGGAATTAAATTTATTTCGTTTAATTCCCTAAGGAATTAAATTTTTTTCGTTTAATTCCCTAGGAATTAAATTTTTTTCGTGTAATTCCCTGAATTAAGTTTTCAATTCCTAAGGAATTAAACAAGAATTAGTGAATGAATTATTTAAATTTAATTCTTTACGCTTTGGTTAGGGAATTCATTCTATAAATTTGAATTCTTTGAATTCATTCACAGGAATTAATTCCTGCTTATGTCTTATTGATGAATTCATTCCTTGAATTAAAGAATTGAATTAAATTTTTGGGAATTCATTCCAAAAAGGAATTAATTCTTTAAAGCTCTGCTACTTATTTAATTACACAAATAACTTGATATTGGTAACTACTTATTTTTTAACTACTAATAAGTATATGAGTAAGTAATAACTTATAACCACTTATTTTTTAACTGCTTATTAACACACGAATAACTACTTATTTTAGTAACCACTTATTTCTTATATTTTTGTAATGAAGCTGGTAAGCAGGTGCGCACAAATATTGTGCGTTTTCTCATGCAGCGCGTGTATGGACTACCCAGGTAGAAAATCACAAAGGGGCCAGCACTGGCAAAGCACGGAAATAGTTGGTATGAGTGCTTGTTAACAGTACTTTTCCAACGCCCAAATTAGAACACCGTTCCACGGTGATGCCAATGCTTTACAAAGCCCTGGAAAAGCACCCAGAAACATAAAAATCAAATGCTTTCCCCAACGCCCAAATAAAAAAATTATAGTGCTTTCCTGACACACAAATGATAACACTGATCCATTTAATGCTTTGCAAAGTATTGAGATAGCACCAAGAAACACAAAACTGAAGTGTTTTCCCTGCCACGCAATTATGAGCCCTCATCACTGAAGAATTTTAAATATCTCTAAAAATACAGGGTGGCCCAAAATTACCGAAGGGGTTTGAGTTCATTATAACTTTTTATTTAAGACATAATTATTATTTTATTTTTTTTAAATAAATATTTTTAATTTAATTATGAAAAATTATATCTCGCAAGTGGTGGCCATTTTCTGCTACGCATATTCGTGCTCTTTCCAAAACATTTTCCATAACCTTTCGCAAAACTTCAGGTGTTATGTTGCTGATTTCGTCGCGTATATTATTTTTTAATTGCTGGATGGTTCTAGGCTTATTAATATAGACTTTTCCTTTCAAATAACCCCAAAGGAAACAGCCTGGAGTGGTTAAATCCGGTGAATGCGGAGGCCAATTAAAATCGCTTGTACGAGAAATAATTCGTTCAGCAAAGATATCGCGTAAAAGAAGCATTGTGTCCCCCGCAGTGTGCGCTGTGGCTCCATCCTGTTGGAACCATATTTGCGGATGGTTCAAAATTTTTTACGAAGTAATTGCCAAGACCGAAAATTTTTTAAATTTAGTTTTAGAAATTAAGAAAAAAATAAACTAAAGAATGCGCCATTAAAAAACATAACACTGAGAAATTTTGCTAGCTTTTTTTAACTCTGCGTACAGAAGTTTCCGAATATTGCACGCGATGTGCCACTTCGCTTTCGTGCCTCTCCATCTTTTTGGCTTTGGCTGGGTCTTTTGCTTCACCCGTTCCAGCTTTCTTTCAATTATTTCGTCCTTGTTATTATTTGGTCACGCGTACTTCGGTTGAAATTTTTTTATAATTCCCTAAATGGATTATTTTCAGTAGTTTCAATAATTTTTCTTTATACTTGTCTTTGATTCTCCATTGTAAACTAATAAACCACTCGAATTTGAAAAACCGGTGCATTCTAAAACCTGACATATTTCGCAAAAACAAACACGTTCAGAAAGTTCTGGACAGAAATGCTAAGAAGAACGTTGATGCCAAAAAACGAGCAAAATTTCCCTGTATTACATTTTTTAATGGCGCATTATTTGGTCAAAATTTTGCACAATACCAAATAGTTGCCGAATGTCGTGTTTTCCCCGAAACCGGATATTCGCTAGGGCTTTAGAAAATACCAAATGAAATTCTTATTTTCGATTCTTAACAAAAATTTAGATTTTCTGAAATTCTATTGATATATTCTGAATTTAACTTTACGTTTTCTGAATAACAATCTATATTCTGAATATCAGTTATTGTTTTCCAATCGATTAACTCCATGAAGAAAACTGAATTAGTCTCAATTAGAAAAATGAGAAAATAATATATCGTCGTCGAAAATCCAAAAGTACGTATCACCAAAAAATCCAGGGTTGGCAGGCAATACCGCTAAAATACCGTTATCAATTCAAAACCCTTTCAACTGACTGCCGTTACCCCTAAAATACCGTTACCGAAATACCGTTATCCTTAAAATACCGTTACCGAAATAACTGAAATACCGTTATACTTAAAATAGAGACCCAGGTGAAAATGTTCATATATGGCCATATATGGCAACATATATGGGTTCATATATGGGTTCGGATCCGAAATTTGAGGGTATATGGCCATATATGGAGATATATGAATGTTCATATAAATATTTTTTTTATTTTTAAAAAAAATATTGCTATTTTTATTCAAATTAAATGTAAATATTATAATTCTATTCATACGTTACTGATGAATTTGTACATTTGAATGAAATTGAGAAATTATGAAATTTTTAATGGACATAAACATTTTACTTCAAGTTTAGAAAATATTTTATGACTGATTTTTGATTATTTAATGAAAAAAGTGTGTAAAAATTTTAGTTAAAGCTACTAAAAATTAGTTCAAAATGAAATACTGCAGAATTTTCAGAGTAGTTTTGCTAAATATAAATAAGATAGGAATAGCAAAAATAAAACTGTATAATATATTTCCAAAATTTGAGTTAAAATTGGGCTAAATTTCAGTGATTAGAAAATAAAATTAAATTGTAGTAGTAGACAAAAAAACATCACATAAAATTTAAAATTTTCAAAGTTCGTTTTTTGTTTTTAATGGAAATACAAATCTAGCCTTCTGAAATCAACAGTTTAATATTTTTAATAACTGCTATTTTGATTTTATAAACTGCTATTTGCATTGAACAAAATTTAACAAAAATTCTTTTAGATACAACAGTTTGATTTAGCCATTTTTAGTTTACTAATATTTTGCAAAATTTTCTGCAGATTTTCTAAATTTAGAAGTTTTATTTTTGCAGTTTTTATCTTACTGCAACATTTTCAATTGTATTTCAAAATTTATCATTTTATTTCAGAAGTTATCGATTGTTTTTCTGATTTATCAATTGTATTTCAGAAATAATCAATTGAATTTCAGTTTACTCAATTGTATTGTAGAAGTTATGAATTGTTTTTCAGATTTACCAATTGTATTTCAGAAATAATCAATTTATTTCCAGTTTTATAATTGCTTTTCAGAAATTATCAATTGATTTTCATATTTATCAATTGTATTGTATTTCAATATTTTTTGAATCCGCTCACGTAATTACCCCCATGATAAAAAAAATCTTAAAACATTACCCATATATGGAATAATATATGAATTCATATATGAAAATATATTGAATATATGAACCAATATATGGGCCAATAAATGCAGTATATTATCATATATGGATTCATACATTTGAATGTATTTACCCATATATGCTTCCATACATAACATATATGTTCATATATGATCATACATTAAACCATATATGCTCATACATGAAACCATATATGACAATATATGAACATATATGAACATTTTCACCTGGGGATACAGAAATAAATGAAATATCGATACCCTTAAAATACAGGCACCGGATTTTACAAACAAAAAACTTTATTTTTAAGTTTTCATCAAGAAATAAAAAAGTATTCTGTTCAAAATAAAGTAAATTTCTAAATTATTTTTTTTTATATTCATCCAAAATTTAAAAAATATTTATCTTTAAAAAAAAAAAGAAAAAAAATTTATACAAATGATATTTTTATACAAATGATATTTTTTATTTTCAACTCCAAACAAAAAAAAAAGAAAAAGAAAAAATATAAAAAAAGTTTTTGTACAAAAAAAAAAAGAAAAGTTTTTTTCGTAGAAAAAAAAAGTTTCTTTATTAAGAAAAACAATTTTTATTTTTCAATTTATAAAATTTTAGCTTCAGTACAATCTACAAACGAATTAATGATGCAAAAATTTTACATTTGGAAAAATGAAAGTTTCTTTTTTCTATCTATTTATTTTTTTTTTTTTGGAAAGAAAATTAAAACAGAAAAAGTTTTTTATTTTCATCATGAGGAGTAGTTTTAATTAAATATTTCTTTCTTTTTTTTTTGTACGTTTGAATTTTTATTTTCATACTTTTACGATAATTATATTTGATAAAAACCAAAAAATAAAAAGTTTCCGGTCCTTGTTATCATTACCGAAATAAATGAAACACCGTTACCCCTAAAATACCGTTACCGTTATTTTTAACTTCCTGCTTTTGGCAATTGCACGTGGTTATTGAGTATTTTTCGTACATTAAGTTGGTAAATTGGTACTGTTTTTAATCTCGTTTGTTTTTTGTAAGAAAAATTGCGGGATGAATCGAAATAACTGACTACCGTTATCCTTAAAATACCGTTACCGAAATAACTGAAATATCGCTAACCTTAAAATACCGTTACCGAAATAATCAGAAAACCGTTATCCTCAAAATACCGTTACCGAATTAACTAAAACACCGTTATCCTTAAAATACCGATACCGAAATAAATGAAATAGCGTTACCCTTACCGATACCACATCGTTTCGGTTACCATTAGGGTATTCAATCGATTAATCATTATTCGCAGCATTACAATTAATTTTTTTCTGAATTTCAATTGATATTTTCTGAATTTCAAATGATATATTCTTAATTTCACATAATATTTTTTAAATATAAAATCTGAGTTTCAGTTGATGATTTCTCGATTCCAAAGGTTATTTTTTGAATTTCAATTAATATAAAACTGACTTTTCCTATACAAAAATCACAAATTATCACAAGCTCTGAAATTTTTTATCTGGCAAATCTCTCAAACTTATTTCCCTGGAATAAAAATGTTTTTTTATCTTTATATTCTTAATATTTTTTGTTTTAAAAATCATTGACTTGGAATTATTTTTAGTAAGGTTGATGTTAAGAAGAAGATTAAACGTTAAAAAAAACATTAATTTTCAAATCAGACTAAATCTAGTTTCTTCTTTTTCTATGGACAGGCTTCATCAGTGATTTTCCATTAAATTGTATTAATTGCTTATGTGATTATTGCCAGATTGGTTCTAAATAATAAATTTTTCAACAACCCGTCGCACTATGTTTAGTTCCATGGACAAAAAAAATTTTTTTTGTCTCAAATTGTGAGTAAAGAAGGATTTTTTAAAGATAAGAAAGTACCTCAAACAAATGTGAAAACAATATTGGTATGATTGCTTTTGCCGCTTTTGTTTCTCTTTTAATTTTTATTCGTATGTTTTTCTGACATTAAATTAATAGGCTGTTTCATATATTTGTGCTTTTAATATGGATTTATTAAATCCAGCTTTTTTTTGGATTTAATAAATCCACTTTTTGTATGAAAAATTCTAAATCCAGGTGATTAAAAAACACGCTAATTAAGTTTTCAGGTTCTTATAACACAAACAGATCTTATTTTGACGATTTTAAACGACTTTTTGACGATTATTGAAAACGCTATGATGATTTTGACGATATTTTTCAAAATTTTCGACGATTTTGTGTCTAATAAACCTGGCAACACTGAATACAACAAATTTATGAAAGGGTTCCTATTTAACTTTCTGTTATTGTTTTTTACTCATATATTCTATTTTTAGATTTTTGTTTATCTTTCAATCTCTCCTGGGTCTTTTTGTTTTTTTTATATATAAAAAAAAATATATAAAAATTGGGATTGGGAAAATCTTACAAAAAAAACCTGATTTCAGCAGTTTTTTTTTCTGCAATGTCATTTTTTTTAACTAATTTTGAGTAGATTTTTCTGCTATTTTTACATGATCGGCTCAATAATGTGGATTGTTTGCTAGGCCATTAAATTTGTGATATTTTCAACAAAAAAAAAAAAGCAAAAGTTATATCCCTAATGTACGAGTAGCTAGATACAGTAGTAGTAGGTGATAAAAACGTTACAATTTAAATTAGGAAATTCCCTCCGGTTTTTGTTTTAATGTAAATTTAAATAGTTGTTAATGTGCTTTTAATATAAGACTGTTGTCTTACAGTACAGGTTGCCAAATAAATAATTTAAACATTTTTTTTTTTATATTTTCGATGTTTTTTAATGTTTTTTTAAACGATAACCAAATAGCAATGTAAAATAGCAAAAAACTACTGATTTTTTTTTTTGGAATGATAAAACCTATTTATT
The DNA here is from genome assembly GCA_949987735.1 of Leucophora obtusa. NCBI lineage: Eukaryota > Metazoa > Arthropoda > Insecta > Diptera > Anthomyiidae > Leucophora > Leucophora obtusa. The sequence continues at coordinate 120,151,140 of OX465297.1, read as the reverse complement.
AACTTATTTAATTAATATTCCACTTTTTATGTTTTTTCATTGCAGGTATGTAAACAACATTAACTCAGCCCTCAAGAAACCATATTTGTAATTTGGGAAATAGAAATTATACATAAAAACTAATGCGTAGTACTGATAAGGAAAGTATTCCAAGCTAAACTGTGGGATTTGTACACTAATAGAAAAAAGTATAAAATTAGCAGATTATTTTTGCTATATATTAGTAATATAGGAACAGCAAAAATAAAACTGTTAAATGTACAGAATTTTAGTTATATTTGAGTTAAATTTTTGTAAATGGAAAATAGCAAATTACGCTGCTAAAATCAGCAAAAAAGTTTGCTAAATAATTAGTATCATTTTAGCTAATTTGTAGTAAGTTTCTGCTATTTTTAAGGATTTATTTCTATGACAGTATGTATTTTTTTTAATATGCGTTAGGGGGAAAAAATATTAGATTATCCTGCCTTGATTTTTGAGCCACCTCATGGATTTAGGCGATGAAAAAGGGGGAGGGTAGATTTTTTCACTTTAAATTTCTCCAACTTATTTTAGAAAACGGTTTTCCTATTACAAATTGAGTAAACTTACTTCAGAGTGTGTAAATAAAATAATTGCACACATTATGCGTAAGTTGATTAAACAAAAAAGGTGGACCTATATTTATATTGACAACGCGCGCACAATTTTGGAAATTATGGGTAATTTTACCCTTTCTGGGTGTAAAAATCCCAAAGAATGAAATATAAAGCCGAAAAATAAAATTATTAAATTGTTTTTAAATATTTTTTTTTTTGTAAAAAATTACATAACAGTATTTAAGTAATAACTATATAAATTAGACTTAGATTCTGAGAACGTTTTACTTAAAAAAAACTATTATAGTCTGGCGATCCTGAGAACTCTTCCTTCTTAAACACCACAGATTCTGAGAAGTTTTTTTTTAGAAAAATCTCAATTTCTGTGGAATTTTTCTCATAATTAAATCCCAAGTTCTAAGGAATTTATTCTATTTAAAAAAGTTTTTAGTTCTATTTAAGCCCTTTTTCACAAGGAAAAGTATTAGATTTTATATATACTTTATATATATATATTAGGGTGGATCGATTTAGCAGTCGATATTGCGTATTCGATTTTTCGAAAGCTTTTAGCATGGGGAAAAAAAAGTTCCACTACGACATATCAAAAAATCATTTTCGAAGTTCCCAAATTTAAATTTTTTGCAATTTTCTAATAAATGCTAAAAATGTGGCAACTAGAGGTCAAAGTATAAAAGTAAAATTATTTTCTCCTTGTTGTCATCAACATCATTAACATCATTTCTCATCATTATCATCATTTCATCATCAAGCAGAAAATAATTTGCCACAAATATTATCCGATTTTCATAAGTAATACCTTTCTGGAAAGGTTGTAATGTTATATTGTTTACAACTTTATTAGTTGTTTCAAAAAGCCACCTCAAGATGGCGCTAATCTAGCATTTATTAGAAAATTGCAATAAATTTAAATTTGGGAGCCTCGAAAATGATTTTTTTTGATATGTCGTAGAGGAACTTTTTTTTCCCATGCTAAAAGCTTTCGAAAAATCGAGTACGCAATATCGATTGCTAAATCCTAATATATATATATTTTCACCCTAATATATATATATTTTCTAAAGAAAACTTCTCTGACTTTGGGGACGTTTTCGTATTTAAAAAGTCATTTGAATCTGATATTTATTCTATAGGAAAGAAATTTTAGAATCTGAAACCTTTTCTATGGAATAATGTCATCATTGTCTAAGATTATTTATTTAAAATAATAAAAATAAAAATAATTATTTATAACCTGATACATTTTCTTAAGGATAATGTCTTCAGAATTTGAGATTTTCTTTTAAGATAAATTTCTTTGTATCTACCGATTCTTAAATAGGCAAAAGTACTCAGGCAGTCATCAGTATATAAAACTTTTTCATACAAAATATTTTCAGTTTCTAAGTTTTTTCCTATACAAAAACTTTTTGAATCAGGTGACTTTTTCCAACAGAAAAGATCCCCAGATTCCAGAGATCGAAAGTATGTAGGTTTCACTGTAAGATCCAAGAGATCGTAGTTAAACAATAAGAGGAGAAATGAGGAAAGAATGGAACCCTGGGGTTCTCCTGAATTTATTAAAAAAATCACTGAATTAAAAGTCATTTATCACAAGTTGGAAGTTAAGCGTACTGTCCCTTACCTTCGAACTGTAATTCCCGGGGTTAGTAGCCCCACCCTTTTTGGGAATTAGCTCAACATTGGCAATCTTTCAGCCAATTGGAAAAACTCCTACTACTAAAAATTAGTTAAAAAGGAACTTGCTGAAACAACGGCTGAAATTAGCAAATTATTTTTGATAAATATTAGTAAAATTTATGGGCGCTGTGGCGAAATGGTTGGCGCGTTGGACTGTTACACACAAGTTTGCGTGTTCGATCCCCAACCAAGTCAACATCAATTTATGAAAAATAATATGTATGAGTTTCTTCTATCCCTCATACATGGCAGCGTCCTCCTTCGGTGTTCCCATAGCACTTAAACCCACCGAAATAAAATAACATAGCAGGGCTATGAACTAAAAAGCTTCAACAAAGTTCGACAACTCTTCATCAGATGGCGCGCAACAACTGTTCTAATATTCAACATCTCGCGCAATTACAGTGTTGCCACACCTAGAAAACAGGTTCAGTTGTGATAACCGCATTTGTAGCCAATCGAATGGTTCGGTTGTGGTAGCCGAATTTTTCAGTTGTGACAACAGGAAACCAATTGAAGCGGAACTAATTTAACTAAGACAACAGAATTTCAGTTGTATCAAGAATAATTCGGTAGTTTTAACCGAGAAATTCATTATGGGTTGTCAGCACCGAATCTGTTTTCTGGGTGCATGTTTGAAGCTCTTCATCTTTCACCACCTTTCACTTCTTTTCTATCCCCTTTCCAAAGGAAGCATCACGTTAATTAATAGGAAGACTTTCCTTAGTGTTGCTTCTCTTAAAAAAAAACGAGTAAAAAGGTTAAAGTCGGGCATGCCGACTATACAATAACCTGACCATATATTGGTGTAGGGTATAAAAATTGGAACATCAAAAATAAAACTCTTGAATATACAGATTTTGGTTATATTTGAGTTAAATTTTAGTTAATAGAAAATAACAACTTAAGCTGCTAAAATCGGCAAAAATTTTTGCTAAAAAATTAGTAGTATAAAAAATCACATAAAAATTAAAAATTTTAATTTTTTAGATTGCAATGAGCAGTTTACTACTTTTTTTTAGCAAATATTTCTGTTGATTTTAGCAGGATATACTGCTATTTGCATTCAACTAAATTTATCTTAAAAATAAAAACATTTTGTAGATGTAACAGTTTGTTTTTGCTATTTTTAGTCTACCAATATTTGGCAAAATTTTCTGTGGATTTTACAGTATAATTTGTCATTTTCAATTAACTACAAGTTAACCCAAATATAACTAAAATTCTGACTAAATAAAATATAAACAATAAAACAATTTAATGGAAAATCACTGATGAAGCCTGTCCATAAAAAAAGACAGAAACTAGTTCTAGTCTTGAAGCCCTTCGTCTTTCACCACTTTTCACTTCTTGTCTAACCCCTTTCCAAAGGAAGCAACACGTTAATTAATAGGAAACATTTCCTGATTGTTGCTCCTCTTTAAAAAAAAAAAAATAATGTGTTTATGACTTTTGAAAAAATGTTTATTATTCTTCTTAACCTCAAACCTACTAAATTCTGTAAATTTGACAGTTTTTTTTTGCTGTTCTTATTTGCTGTATTTTCTGCAATGCCATTTTTAACAAATTTTTATTAGATTTTCTGCTATTTCTACAGGTTTATTTCTATGAGTGCAGCTTTCATTGAATACGGAGTTTTTAGCTTTGGAATACCTTCCTTGCAGGTACTCGTAATCGGTTGGAAATCAGTTGTAAGTACACGTGTAGGTTAAATATTCTTTATTTGGTTTCAAGCCTAAAATTTACCAAAGCCAACAAGTTTTTTTTCAATATAAATTTTTAATTAAACTTTGTATAAAAAATAATTCGACAATTAACTAAAGTTTACGGTCATAGCAAAAAGAGCCTAGGAGTTTTTTCATTCATTAATATAAAAATTCATTGATTTATTGTATTGTGTAGTAGTTATGTTATGGTTATTGCACAGTGGGGTCCCTAAACCAAAAATTGTAGAAATATTAACTATTCAGGTAGACATTGCCGATGGTACAAGAAAGAAGAACAAAGCAGTGGCATAGCATTGGTTGATACTGGTACAAAAAAGAGCATTGGAAAACGCCTTGTCAACTTTTACAAAAAACGCTTTTCCAATATTTGTGTCAACATTTTTTAAACGAGTTTTGACAGTACTTTTTACACAAAATGATTTTTAAAATTTATAAATTCTAATTGCATATTATTGTTTCATTTAAAATTACTGTAATTCCCTATATACATAATTGAATTTTCTGAATTTCGAAAAGAAAATCTTCTATTTTTATTATTTCCTTTTGATATCGTTTAATGTTTATTACAAAGTCGTACTTAGAGCGAATTGTTTAGTCAGAACTAAGAACGCTTTTTGTCTTTAATATTACTTAAGTAAGAAATTTTGTTTGGAAATTTCGCACTTAAGTTAAATTCAATAAAAAAAATTAGTTTTTAGTGCTTTATAATACTGGCCTTAACTATAATACCGGCCTTTGAAACAAATCAGTGTAGGTAAGGCACTTATTTCACCACTGCAATCCATGCTTTGCCAACGTTTCAAAACGGCCAGCCGAAGTTTGGCATTATTATTGCAAGGTTGACATTGCACTGTAACTTTAGAAACACGGACGTTATGTCAAGGCTTGTGCGGCCATATTAGGGAAGCCAAACGGGAAATCCCGAATCCCGAGATTTTCGGGATTGGCAAAATCCCGAATCCCGGGATTATTTCTCAAAAATCTGAGGATTTTCTAATTTATTAATATTAATATGAAAGCAAATAAACAAAGTGAGCAAAATTTAGATTACCGACGTTTTTTCTTGAATTTTCTCATATTTACAAGAAATTGATGCCAAGATATTGTAAAAATAGAATTTAAGTAGATTATTCGAGTAAACTATGCAAAGACTCTGCAGAAAATTTTGAAAATTTGGTAAACATTATTAAGTTTTTGAGTATTTCATGCGAAAAACAAGTTTGTTATTTTACCGGTTTATTCTTCCAAGCGCCTCTAAAAAACTTTTCATATGATACCCATATTGAGTATGTTTTCTTCAGCTAAGATGCAAATTTCTTACAAAAACTAAAAAAAAGACCTTTTTTAAAAATAGTCCAGCTCGTGAGATCTCATTCCTGGACCCGAAATATTTTGGGAATCATCATAAAACAAACCAAGGTTTATTTTTAGGGGCACTTTTTTTACTTTTTTTCGTGTGTCGGTAATTTTTTTTTTTATTAATTTTAATGACTGTAATACTGGCCAGTTTTGTAGTCAGAACTAAGAACGTATTTTTTTCTAAAATTGTACTTAGTTCATACAAAATATCTAACTTAAGAACTATTTAAGCTAAAAATATGTAGTCTTTAGTTCTGATTATAAAAACATCAGTCGAAATTTGTAAAATACCCATCTCATATTTCATCTCATATTTTTAATTTTGTCACACTGTAGCTCGATATGTATTAGAAAATATACTCGTACCTAAAGACTCTAGCAAATTTTGTAGCGATCACACTGGTAGTTTATTAAATTCTCCTTACATTTACTTATTGACACCATTCGTGTTATTTTCGATTTGTCAAACCATAAATATATGTATTAAAATTTGATTGATGATTAATTCATTCTTTGACATAATTTGTTATAATTGTTTATATTTATAAATATTTTCTGTGAAGAATTAGATTTTAATGCCAGTTAATCATATTCATACATGGTTTTTATATGCGTAGCATAAAAAACATAGTGTCCGACCGAAGGCAATAATAAGCGATGCTGAAGCCGATTATTTTTATTAGGCTCAAAAAGCAATAGTATACACCACTGTTGGTAAAAGTGGCACAATAGTGCCATTTTTGACACAATCGATTGTTGAATGGCACGCTGACACTTTCGCTATGATTTTAGCACTTTTTTCTTATGCCATTAGCTCAAAAGAAAAAAAGAAGCGAAACGAAACCAAAAATGAAAAAGGTATTTTCACTTCAACATCTGATACAGTTAGCTCAAAATCTAATATTAACGAGTAAAAAAGTTAAAGTCGGGCATGCCGACTATACAATACCCTACACCATTCTGATTAAAAGCCAACTAATGTTTGGATCCGAAATTCGAATGGGTTAAAACGGACTTGTGTCAAAATTTTCTATAAAATGATAAAAGTAGCAAAAATCGAATATATAACCCATATGGACGATAGGTCCAATTATGGACCGATCCTAGCTTTGTTCTTGGGACCATGTGAGTCAGCGAACCAAATTTCTCTTTTTTAATTTTTTTTCATTGAAATATCTTCGTATTTGCGATCTGCAGCGTGTAAAAAAACCAACATCGATATGATGTTGCCGTTGCTGAGGATCGAACGCGCAACCTTATGTGTAACAGTCCAACGCGCTAACCATTACAGCACAATGCCCACAAAACTTACTTAAAAAATCGAGTTACGTTCTAGCAAAACCACACATTACCAAATAAGGGGTAAAGTAATGTACCACCATAAGGTTGCACTGATTACTTTATACCTTACTTCACTGATGAATTTTACAGGCGATGAGCCTCAAAGTAATGTGTGCATTGTTACCAGTATACTTACAAAATAATGAAGAGTAATGGCTTACTTAGTTGCAGATAGGGAATGAAAATGTAATTGGTTACTTGCTTTTATCCTACATGGGATTTGAATAAATTTTTCCGTTTTAAGAGTAACAACCAAGTAACAAATATCAACAAATAAAAATTTATTAAAAAAAGAAATCAAAAATACGTTGTTAATCAATAGTAAAAAAATATTTAATGATTCTTTTATGTCATAACAATGATGGCCACTTTAAAAATATTTACAAAATTAAAATAAAAAAACTTATCGAAATAATTAATTTTTAAATTAAAACAATGCGTCTTGAAACAGTCATTACTTTATATTTAACAGAGCTGTACATCATTCTTTTTTGATTTCAATTCATTACGAATTAGCTAAATTTTGAATTAATTCTTTTCCCCAACGAAAAGAATTGAATGAAATTTGAATCAATTCAAATGAATTTGACGAACATGAATTGCAATTAATTTCCAATTCAAATAAATTTGGCAAAATGAATTGCAATTCATTTCCCATTCAAATAAATTGAATTGATTTTGAATTAATTCAAATGAATTAAAAATTAATTGCAATCAATCAAAGCAAACATGGTGTTTGCAGTTTATTTCTTCAAGTATTACTTATTTTGGTTTTGACATACGCTGAATGACAAAAACACATTTAATATTCAAGAAGCAATTAATAATTTCATTGCAATTCATTTTTCTAATTAATTTGAATTAATTCATAATCAATTCAATTCAAATGAATTGCAATTAATTTTGCCAATTCATTTGAATTGGAAATGAATTGCAATTAATTTTTGCCAAACTCATGTGAATTGATTCAAATTTCATTCAATTCGTGATTTTTGTGAAAAGAATTAATTCAAAATTTTGCTAAAAATGAATTCCACGTCATTAAATGGTCCATATCTCGAAAACTAAGCGATATAGAGCAAAACTGCTCCTTCGGAGTGCCCTTACATGCCTTTATATGATATGGAATAGGCCCAGGCAGGGTCCCGAGAATAAATTCTAGGACTCAGTATAATTACAGATAAAACTGTACGAGTAGTTTTACTATTTTTTTTACTTAAATTTACATTTGTTAATAGTACTGGTAAATTCGGTTACTTTTCAATACTCGATACTACTCAATATTTTTGATTTGGATACTCGATACTTTTAACGGTTTTTAAATTTGAAATTTTTTAAATTTTTTGGTAAAATTCTTTGAAAGTGTTTATGGTAATTCAATAATTAAATTTATAAACATATTTTTAAACTTTTTCACCAATTATTCATTACGGTTTCGATAGTTTTTTTCTTTTCGCAGAGTTGTAATTTTGTGTCAAATATTTTAGCAGAGTCACATTTTTGTGATAAATATTTTAGCGGAGTCACATTTTTATATATTTTGTCTGTCCAAAATGCAACTCTGAAAATATCGAGTGGTAGTAAGAGTATCGAGTACCCAAAAAAAAGACAAATACTCGATACTCGATACCCACTACTCATATTTTTAACAGCACTATTTGTTAACCCAGCAAAACCAAAAATTGTAACCACTTACACTTTGGTCGCATAACGCATAACAATAAAATAAGACGTTACCAGTAATAACTTTGTGTAAAAGTACACCGAGCCGAGGAATGTAATTGGATTATAAAATTTTATTAAATCGTACTTTCTCATAATAAGTAGTTCTATAATGCAATACCAATAACTTATTATTTTTACCCTTATTAATAAGATATTATATAACACAATATCAGTAATATATTATTTTAAAGCCTCCAAATAAGTAGTGAATTATCTCTATATCAGTAACTCATTATTTCATGCCTCCCACATAGGTATTGATGTATTAGTAACGTATTAATTTAGGTTTCTAAGTAAAACCAAGGGCAAAGGGTTACCCATCGCCATTATTATTATACCCTACACCACTATGTGGTCAGGGTATTATAAGTTTGTGCTGATGTTTGTAACACCAAAAAATATTGGTCCTAGACCCACCTTATAGTATACCGATCGGCTTAGATTTTTTTTATTTCGATTTAACGATGTCCGTCTGTCCGTCCGTCCGTCTGTCTGTCTGTCTGTCCATGCATTCTTGTGCGCACTCTACAGGTCGCAAATATTAAGATATTTTGATGAAACTTGGTACACCGACTTATGTCGGCCCAAGGACGACGCCTATTGATTTTGGTAAACATCGGTCCATGTTTATACCTAGTGCCCATATGGGGTAGGACCCTTATATAGGGTCCTACCAAAATTATATTGTTTATACGCTGCGGGTCGCAAATATTAAGATATTGTGATAAAATATGGTACACCGACTTATGTCGGCCCAACGACGAAGCCTATTGATTTTGGTGAACATCGGTCCATGTTTAGACCTAGTGCCCATATAAGGGTCCTACCAAAATTATACTGTTTATACGCTGCAGGTCGCAAATATTAAGATATTTTGATGAAATTTTGTACACAGACCTATGTTGGCCCAAGGACGAAGCCTATTGATTTTGGTGAACATCGGTCCATGTTTAGAACTAGTGCCCATATAAGGGTCCCCCCAAAATTGGCTTGGTTACAAACTGCAGGTCGCAAATATTAAGATATTTGAATGAAATTTGGTGCGCTGAATCACATTATAGAAAATTTTGACACAAGCCCCATTTTAACCCATTCGAATTTCGGATCCAAACATTAGTTGGCTTTTAACCAGACTGGTGTAGGGTATTGTATAGTCAGCATGCCCGACTTTAACCTTTTTACTCGTTTTTAAATAATCTTTAGCAGTTTTAACTAAATTTAGTGTACTGATTCTCACGTGTATCGGCGTTTTAAAAGTTTACGTCTGGCCCTATGTTTTTTGGGGCGCTTAAGTTTCCCCACTTTTGCAAATGTGTATTGTGAAACTGCGTAGGAAACCATGTGAATCTTTCATTTTAGGTATAGGATGTGTTCAGCAAACTTATGTAAAACAGTACGAGTAACCTTTTTGTGGAACATCTTAACCCTTTAACTCTTCAATTAAAGGAACTCTTTGGCCCATTTTTAAATAGGGACAAAAAAGAGCAGTAAGTTGAAGATTTAGAGGATTAAAATGTTCCGCAAAAGTATTTGCCATTAACTTGTACTTAAGTCCCTGAGGAGATAAAAGTTAAAATTTAACTCCAATGCCAGAAATAAATAAAAACTAATCCCCTAAAATCTAGGTTTGTGGGATATTTGAGCGCCAGTTCTGAATACGTACGAAATTAACCCTCAAACACAAATTAGTACAATAGTAAAATTTTTGTAGAAGAATATTTTCTGCAAGTTTGACATTGCTTGGGCAAACTTTTTATATATGAAAAATTTTGGTACCGTGATGGTCGAAAAAGTACAATTTTTTTATGTGGTTGGTACAAAATGTGAAAATTCATTCCCATCCCTGCTTTGCGTACGAAAGTTCGCAACTTAGATTCTCTTAGGCATAGATGAAATTAACTTACGACAAGTCTCTACCGGGTAGAGTTTGCTGTTCGGTTTTATTTGAAATCGAAATCGCGGTTTTTCAAGCCTCAAAACCGTAAACCGACAAAAATAAGTCGGTTTTCGTTTTCAACTAAAATCAGAAAAGATTTATAAAAGAGCCCTAACACTTTCTGATGCAGCCTCCAAATAATGAGAATTATTGGAAAATTTATCATTTTCTGAGCCATTATGAGTCATTTATTATTAATTTTGAATTTTTATTATTATAATGAACAAATTTTAATGCACTCATAAATACGAGTCTAATATGCTTCATTTATAACTCCAAAATTTGAGTCTTACGAGTCAAAATGTCGGCTCGGATATTATTGAATCTCCTATTTTACAAAATTTTGTATTTAATTTTAATTAAAATTTTCTCCATTAAATATTACTTTAAAGAATTTTTTATTATTGTTATTAAGGATACCATAAACTGAGGCTTATAATTTCAGAAAAAAAAAATTGCACAAAAAATTCAGTTCAGATTTTAATCGTGTATTTTTCAAAAAGTAATTTTTCGTAGTCCGGAAATTTATGAATTTTTATAGTGTTTTAAATAAATTGCTAAAATTTAACTTTATACTCTTGAAAATACAGATTTAGTTGCGGACAAAAGAATAAAAGAAATTTATGTGTGTGAAGTTAAATTCCAAAGTTAAATTCCATTTAACATAACACTGTTATTTTAACAGTTTCTGTTTCTCACTCTAATTTTAATGTTTTTTGTTGCATGTTTTTCAGCGTTACATTCCACAGTTAAATTCCATTAGCTGAACACCGGAAACAGTAACAGAATTTGCTAAATATATATCAAATGTAATATTTAGGAATATTTTTGTTTTTTTTTCATTTCTAAATTATAGCTTTAATAAAAAAATGTAAATATATTTATATATACATATATATTTATAATTTTTTTTGTTTAACCAGAAAACATGTAAAAAATTATTTGATCTAAAATATTGTTTAACCAACGGTTTAACCCTTAAATGCATGATGTAGCCATTTGGCAACATACCAGTTTTTTAATAAAAAAAACACTTGATGCACAAAAACTGCAATTTTGGGCATTAGGGGCCCCTTCTGAAAATTTAGCGCAGAATTTTTAAAAATTAAATGACCACTGCGGCCATGTTTGACGAAAAGACGAAAGCACACCTAATACAGGTTAAATCTTCTGAAATTTAGCTTCCCTGGACATATTCCATGTGGCCGTAGCTATCTCTGGAGCGCAGTAAGCAATTATTAAAATTTACCATATTTTGTAAATTTTTTCTGGGCATATTAAAACTTAAATTACCACTGCGGCCATGTTTGACGAAAAGACGAAACCACACCTAATACAGGTTACATCTACTGAAATGTAGCTTCCGTGGACATACCCCATATGGCCGTACCTATCTCTGGAGCGCAGTAAGAAATTATTAAAATTTACCATATTTTGTAAATTTTTTCTGGGCATATTAAAACTTAAATTACCACTGCGGCCATGTTTGACGAAAAGACGAAACCACACCTAATACATTTTAAATCCACTGAAATTTAGCTTCCGTGGACATACTCCATGTGGCCGTAGCTATCTCTGGAGCGCAGTAAGAAATTATTAAAATTTACCATATTTTGTAAATTATTTCAGGGCATATTAAAACTTAAATTACCACTGCGGCCATGTTTGACGAAAAGACGAAACCACACCTAATACAGGATAAATCTGCTGAAATTTAGCTTCCGTGGACATATTCCATGTGGCCGAAGCTATCTCTGGAGCGCAGTAAGAAATTATTAAAATTTATCATATTTTGTAAATTTTTTTCTGGGCATACAAAACTTAAATTACCGCTGCGGCCATGTTTGACGAAAAGACGAAACCACACCTAATACAGGTTAAATCTTCTGAAATTTAGCTTCCCTGGACATATTCCATGTGGCCGTAGCTATCTCTGGAGCGCAGTAAGAAATTATTAAAATTTACCATATTTTGTACACTGCGGCCATGTTTGACGAAAAGACGAAACCACACCTCATACATTTTAAATCTATTGAAATTTAGCTTGCGTGGACATACTCCATGTGGCCGTACCTATCTCTAGAGCGCAGTAAGAAATTATCATATTTTGTAAATTTTTTCTGGGCATATTAAAACATAAATTACCACTGCGGCCATGTTTGACGAAAAGACGAAACCACACCTAATACAGGTTACATCTACTGAAATGTAGCTTCCGTGGACATACCCCATATGGCCGTACCTATCTCTGGAGCGCAGTAAGAAATTATTAAAATTTACCATATTTTGTAAATTTTTTCTGGGCATATTAAAACTTAAATTACCACTGCGGCCATGTTTGACGAAAAGACGAAACCACACCTAATACATTTTAAATCCACTGAAATTTAGCTTCCGTGGACATACTCCATGTGGCCGTAGCTATCTCTGGAGCGCAGTAAGAAATTATTAAAATTTACCATATTTTGTAAATTATTTCAGGGCATATTAAAACTTAAATTACCACTGCGGCCATGTTTGACGAAAAGACGAAACCACACCTAATACATTTTAAATCTACTGAAATTTAGCTTCCGTGGACATACTCTGTGTGACCGTACCTATCTCTGGAGCGCAGTAAGAAATTATTAAAATTTACCATATTTTGTAAATTTTTTCAGGGCATATTAAAACTTAAATTACCACTGCGGCCATGTTTGACGAAAAGACGAAACCACACCTAATACATTTTAAATCCACTGAAATTTAGCTTCCGTGGACATACTCCATATGACTGTACCTATCTCTGGAGCGCAGTAAGAAATTATTAAAATTTACCATATGTTGTAAAATTTTTCTGGGCATATTAAAACATAAATTACCACTGCGGCCATGTTTGACGAAAAGACGAAACCACACCTAATACATTTTAAATCCACTGAAATTTAGCTTCCGTGGACATACTCCATATGACCGTAGCTATCTTTGGAGCGCAGTAAGAAATTATTAAAATTTACCATATTTTGTAAATTTTTTCTGGGCATATTAAAACTTAAATTACCACTGCGGCCATTTTTGACGAAAAGACGAAACCACACCTAATACATTTTAAATCCACTGAAATTTAGCTTCCATGGACATACTCCATATGACTGTACCTATCTCTGGAGCGCAGTAAGAAATTATTAAAATTTACCATATGTTGTAAAATTTTTCTGGGCATATTAAAACATAAATTACCACTGCGGCCATGTTTGACGAAAAGACGAAAACACACCTAAAACATTTTAAATCCACTGAAATTTAGCTTCCGTGGACATACTCCATATGACTGTACCTATCTCTGGAGCGCAGTAAGAAATTATTAAAATTTACCATATGTTGTAAAATTTTTCTGGGCATATTAAAACATAAATTACCACTGCGGCCATGTTTGACGAAAAGACGAAACCACACCTAATACATTTTAAATCCACTGAAATTTAGCTTCCGTGGACATACTCCATGTGACCATAGCTATCTCTGGAGCGCAGTAAGAAATTATTAAAATTTACCATATTTTGTAAATTTTTTCAGGGCATATTAAAACTTAAATTACCACTGCGGCCATGTTTGACGAAAAGACGAAACCACACCTAATACATTTTAAATCCACTGAAATTTAGCTTCCCTGGACATACTCCATGTGGCCGTAGCTATCTCTGGACCGCAGTAAGAAATTATTAAAATTTACCATATTTTGTAAATTTTTTCTGGGCATATTAAAACTTAAATTACCACTGCGGCCATGTTTGACGAAAAGACGAAACCACACCTAATACATTTTAAATCCACTGAAATTTAGCTTCCGTGGACATACTCCATGTGGCCGTAGCTATCTCTGGAGCGCAGTAAGAAATTATTAAAATTTACCATATGTTGTAAAATTTTTCTGGGCATATTAAAACATAAATTACCACTGCGGCCATGTTTGACGAAAAGACGAAACCACACCTAATACATTTTAAATCCACTGAAATTTAGCTTCCGTGGACATACTCCATATGACCGTACCTATCTCTGGAGCGCAGTAAGAAATTATTAAAATTTACCATATGTTGTAAAATTTTTCTGGGCATATTAAAACATAAATTACCACTGCGGCCATGTTTGACGAAAAGACGAAACCACACCTAATACATTTTAAATCCACTGAAATTTAGCTTCCGTGGACATACTCCATGTGGCCGTAGCTATCTCTGGAGCGCAGTAAGAAATTATTAAAATTTACCATATTTTGTAAATTTTTTCTGGGCATATTAAAACTTAAATTACCACTGCGGCCATGTTTGACAAAAAGACGAAACCACACCTAATACAGGTTAAATCTGCTGAAATTTAGCTTCCGTGGACATATTCCATGTGGCCGAAGCTATCTCTGGAGCGCAGTAAGAAATTATTAAAATTTACAATATTTTGTAAATTTTTTCTGGGCATATTAAAACTTAAATTACCACTGCGGCCATGTTTGACGAAAAGACGAAACCACACCTAATACATTTTAAATCCACTGAAATTTAGCTTCCGTGGACATACTCCATATGACCGTACCTATCTCTGGAGCGCAGTAAGAAATTATTAAAATTTACCATATGTTGTAAAATTTTTCTGGGCATATTAAAACATAAATTACCACTGCGGCCATGTTTGACGAAAAGACGAAACCACACCTAATACATTTTAAATCCACTGAAATTTAGCTTCCGTGGACATACTCCATATGACCGTAGCTATCTCTGGAGCGCAGTAAGAAATTATTAAAATTTACCATATTATGTAAATTTTTTCTGGGCATATTAAAACTTAAATTACCACTGCGGCCATGTTTGACGAAAAGACGAAACCACACCTAATATATTTTAAATCCACTGAAATTTAGCTTCCGTGGACATACTCCATATGACCGTAGCTATCTCTGGAGCGCAGTAAGAAATTATTAAAATTTACCATATTTTGTAAATTTTTTCTGGGCATATTAAAACTTAAATTACCACTGCGGCCATTTTTGACGAAAAGACGAAACCACACCTAATACATTTTAAATCCACTGAAATTTAGCTTCCGTGGACATACTCCATATGACCGTACCTATCTCTGGAGCGCAGTAAGAAATTATTAAAATTTACCATATGTTGTAAAATTTTTCTGGGCATATTAAAACATAAATTACCACTGCGGCCATGTTTGACGAAAAGACGAAACCACACCTAATACATTTTAAATCCACTGAAATTTAGCTTCCGTGGACATACTCCATATGACTGTAACTATCTCTGGAGCGCAGTAAGAAATGATTAAAATTTACCATATGTTGTAAAATTTTTCTGGGCATATTAAAACATAAATTACCACTGCGGCCATGTTTGACGAAAAGACGAAACCACACCTAATATATTTTAAATCCACTGAAATTTAGCTTCCGTGGACATACTCCGTATGACTGTACCTATCTCTGCAGCGCAGTAAGAAATTATTAAAATTTACCATATGTTGTAAAATTTTTCTGGGCATATTAAAACATAAATTACCACTGAGGCCATGTTTGACGAAAAGACGAAACCACACCTAATACATTTTAAATCCACTGAAATTTAGCTTCCGTGGACATACTCCATGTGACCGTAGCTATCTCTGGAGCGCAGTAAGAAATTATTAAAATTTACCATATTTTGTAAATTTTTTCAGGGCATATTAAAACTTAAATTACCACTGCGGCCATGTTTGACGAAAAGACGAAACCACACCTAATACAGGTTAAATCCACTGAAATTTACCTTCCGTGGACATACCCCTTGTGGCCGTAGCTATCTCTGGACCGCAGTAAAAAATTATTAAAATTTACCATATTTTGTAAATTTTTTCTGGGCATATTAAAACTTAAATTACCACTGCGGCCATGTTTGACGAAAAGACGAAACCACACCTAATACATTTTAAATCCACTGAAATTTAGCTTCCGTGGACATACTCCATGTGGCCGTAGCTATCTCTGGAGCGGAGTAAGAAATTATTAAAATTTACCATATTTTGTAAATTTTTTCTGGGCATATTAAAATTTAAATTACCACTGCGGCCATTTTTGACGAAAAGACGACACCACACCTAATACATTTTAAATCCACTGAAATTTAGCTTCCGTGGACATACTCCATATGACTGTACCTATCTCTGGAGCGCAGTAAGAAATTATTAAAATTTACCATATGTTGTAAAATTTTTCTGGGCATATTAAAACATAAATTACCACTGCGGCCATGTTTGACGAAAAGACGAAACCACACCTAATACAGGTTAAATCTGCTGAAATTTAGCTTCCGTGGACATATTCCATGTGGCCGTAGCTATCTCTGGAGCGCAGTAAGAAATTATTAAAATTTACCATATTTTGTAAATTTTTTTCTGGGCATACAAAACTTAAATTACCACTGCGGCCATGTTTGACGAAAAGACGAAACCACACCTAATGCATTTTAAATCCACTGAAATTTAGCTTCCGTGGACATACTTCATATGACCGTACCTAGCTCTGAAGCGCAGTAAGAAATTATTAAAATTTACCATATGTTCTAAAATGTTTCTGGGCATATTAAAACATAAATTACCACTGCGGTCATGTTTGACGAAAAGACGAAACCACACCTAATGCAGGTTACATCTACTGAAATGTAGCTTCCGTGGACATACCCCATATGGCCGTAACTATCTCTGGAGCGCAGTAAGAAATTATTAAAATTTACCATATTTTGTAAATTTTTTCTGGGCATATTAAAACTTAAATTAACACTGCGGCCATTTTTGACGAAAAGACGAAACCACACCTAATACATTTTAAATCCACTGAAATTTAGCTTCCGTGGACATACTCCATATGACTGTACCTATCTCTGGAGCGCAGTAAGAAATTATTAAAATTTACCATATTTTGTAAATTTTTTCTGGGCATATTAAAACTTAAATTACCACTGCGGCCATTTTTGACGAAAAGACGAAACCACACCTAATACATTTTAAATCCACTGAAATTTAGCTTCCGTGGACATACTCCATATGACTGTACCTATCTCTGGAGCGCAGTAAGAAATTATTAAAATTTACCATATGTTGTAAAATTTTTCTGGGCATATTAAAACATAAATTACCACTGCGGCCATGTTTGACGAAAAGACGAAACCACACCTAATACAGGTTAAATCTTCTGAAATTTAGCTTCCGTGGACATATTCCATGTGGCCGTAGCTATCTCTGGAGCGCAGTAAGAAATTATTAAAATTTACCATATTTTGTAAATTTTTTCTGGGCATATTAAAACTTAAATTACCACTGCGGCCATGTTTGACGAAAAGACGAAACCACACCTAATACATTTTAAATCCACTGAAATTTAGCTTCCGTGGACATACTCCATATGACCGTAGCTATCTCTGGAGCGCAGTAAGAAATTATTAAAATTTACCATATTTTGTAAATTTTTTTCTGCGCATAACAAAACTTAAATTACCACTGCGGCCATGTTTGACGAAAAGACGAAACCACACCTAATACATTTTAAATCCACTGAAATTTAGCTTCCGTGGACATACTCCATATGACCGTAGCTATCTCTGGAGCGCAGTAAGAAATTATTAAAATTTACCATATGTTGTAAAATTTTTCTGGGCATATTAAAACATAAATTACCACTGCGGCCATGTTTGACGAAAAGACGAAACCACACCTAATACAGATTACATCTACTGAAATGTAGCTTCCGTGGACATACCCCATATGGCCGTAGCTATCTCTGGAGCGCAGTAAGAAATTATTAAAATTTACCATATTTTGTAAATTTTTTCAGGGCATATTAAAACTTAAATTACCACTGCGGCCATGTTTGACGAAAAGACGAAACCACACCTAATACAGGTTAAATCTTCTGAAATTTAGCTTCCCTGGACATATTCCATGTGGCCGTAGCTATCTCTGGAGCGCAGTAAGAAATTATTAAAATTCACCATATTTTGTAAATTTTTTCAGGGCATATTAGAACTTAAATTACCACTGCGGCCATGTTTGACGAAAAGACGAAACCACACCTCAAACATTTTAAATCCACTGAAATTTAGCTTCCGTGGACATACTCCATGTGACCGTAGCTATCTCTGGAGCGCAGTAAGAAATTATTAAAATTTACCATATTTTGTAAATTTTTTCTGGGCATATTAAAACATAAATTACCACTGCGGCCATGTTTGACGAAAAGACGAAACCACACCTCAAACATTTTAAATCCACTGAAATTTAGCTACCGTGGACATACTCCATGTGACCGTAGCTATCTCTGGAGCGCAGTAAGAAATTATTAAAATTTACCATATTTTGTAAATTTTTTTCTGCGCATAACAAAACTTAAATTACCACTGCGGCCATGTTTGACGAAAAGACGAAACCACACCTAATACATTTTAAATCCACTGAAATTTAGCTTCCGTGGACATACTCCATATGACTGTACCTATCTCTGGAGCGCAGTAAGAAATTATTAAAATTTACCATATGTTGTAAAATTTTTCTGGGCATATTAAAACATAAATTACCACTGCGGCCATGTTTGACGAAAAGACGAAACCACACCTAATACAGGTTACATCTACTGAAATGTAGCTTCCGTGGACATATTCCATGTGGCCGAAGCTATCTCTGGAGCGCAGTAAGAAATTATTAAAATTTACCATATTTTGTAAATTTTTTTCTGGGCATACAAAACTTAAATTACCGCTGCGGCCATGTTTGACGAAAAGACGAAACCACACCTAATACAGGTTAAATCTTCTGAAATTTAGCTTCCCTGGACATATTCCATGTGGCCGTAGCTATCTCTGGAGCGCAGTAAGAAATTATTAAAATTTACCATATTTTGTACACTGCGGCCATGTTTGACGAAAAGACGAAACCACACCTACATACATTTTAAATCTATTGAAATTTAGCTTGCGCGGACATACTCCATGTGGCCGTAGCTATCTCTAGAGCGCAGTAAGAAATTATCATATTTTGTAAATTTTTTCAGGGCATATTAAAACTTAAATTACCACTGCGGCCATGTTTGACGAAAAGACGAAACCACACCTAATACATTTTAAATCCATTGAAATTTAGCTTCCCTGGACATACTCCATATGACCGCACCTATCTCTGGAGCGCAGTAAGAAATTATTAAAATTTACCATATGTTCTAAAATTTTTCTGGGCATATTAAAACATAAATTACAACTGCGGCCATGTTTGACGAAAAGACGAAACCACACCTAATACAGGTTACATCTACTAAAATGTAGCTTCCGTGGACATACTCCATGTGGCCGTAGCTATCTCTGGAGCGCAGTAAGAAATTATTAAAATTTGCCATATATTGTATTTGATATTTTTAAATTCCAAAGTTAAATTCCATTTAAGATAACACTGTTACTTTAACAGTTTTTGTTTCTCATTCAGTCTCAATGTTAATGTTTTCAGTAGCCTACTTTGCAGCTTTAAATTCCAAAGTTAAATTCCATTTAGAAACAGCATTGCCAGAAAAGTTTGGGCTCATATCCCCATTTGACAAGTTGAAATCCCCAAAAATCCCCAAAACAAATTTAGAAATCCCCGAATATTTCCCCAATATTGTTTTAATACGAATTTGAAATGAAAACCCATTTTTATTGAAAATTAAATTTTATTTGTTAATATTAGAGATAATGATTTTCAATCAAAACAAAAACATTACTAAAATCATTTGCTTGCACAAAAAAATGAAGAAAAATCATAAAGTATTAATATAGTCTTAAACTAATATAAAAACATTAAAATGAACACATTCAGTAAGATTACCTACCCGACTAAAAAAGTTGTTCTATAATCATATATCACCATATATAAACCCATATATACATCCATATATAATTTGATCCGAATATAGGAATATAAAATTATATCAACCCGAGTAAAACGGGTTATACATTATTTTATATTATTTAATACAATTATGTCTCTTTACATATTGCTTTGTATGGCACTATATATAATAAGACATAATTTTCGTCTTTCGGTCAAATTTTATATGACCCAATATCTAAATATATCTTTTTACATATGTTCTCCAATTTAATCAGATCTCGCCCATGGAATTTAAATTGTAAGACCAAATATCAGAGACTATTAATTATAGAGATAGGAAATCAAAACTTACACTACTAACCGATAGAGGGCGCTATTAGTATTGCCTGAGCAACTATTTAGTATCAGGTTAGTATCAGCTGAGCCTATATTTAAAAAGTCAAAAACTGCTGAAAACTGCTCAAAATAAGGAAAAAACCAGCGCCGAATATATTCAAATAATGTAATTTGAGATATGCGTTTATTTTTTTTTTTTTTGCTTTCTTGTTTATTATTATTTAAATTTAAATAAAAAAGAAAATTGTCAATTTTTTGAATAAAGTGCCATCTAGTGATAACGATGTTTTTATAACTTATTTTTTTGGTGATGCCATACCCCTGCCAAATATATCTCAGTTTCAAGTTTAAATTTAAAAAAGATTTTATTGAAATCAATTACAAACCATTTTTAATTTTAAAATATTTTTTTAGAAAAACAAATTTTGATATAAAGTTCAAGTGATTTAAAAAATTATAACATGAAAACGAAAAACCAGTAAAATATTTTTGTATAGAATATGAATGAGATGTGACAGTTACCCATACAATATCGACGTTGAAAATATTGTGTTAAAAGAGTTAATACTTAGCATACGCAGTCAGACTTTGCATGGGATTTCGTACCAGATATGTATAGCAACAAAACAAGCCTATTGATTTAAAAAAGAAACATTTATTTCCCGTATATAATCTATGGTATATTCTTGTTTCAAATGAAGTCTTTCTTAATATCTTAGTAAATTTAAAATTACATTAATTTTCATTTAAAATGGTATCAATTTACATCGAAACAACAGATTTTTTTTATTTTTTAATTGAATATTGGGTCATATTAATAAAAGTTAGCCAATTCTTCGAAGTAATTATTTTGGTTTAGGAATAACGCAGCACCAAATTTATCCATAGTCTTGAAGGATACCATAACATATAAATGAAAATTAAAACAAAAAAAAAACAAGCAGACTAAAATTGTGTAATAATAACTTAAAACCCTAATAAATAATTCCCAATATTAGTGAAATCTAGTTTTTTATTCATACGATACATTATTTACAAATTTAAAATATTTTTAAACGATTATTTCATGTCATTTAATTTTATTAAAAACTGTTTCATGTCAAATTTGTTATCATAATTTTAATGTATTTCTTTCTCTTTAAAATGAATAGCCCAAAAATTAAAGGTTTATTTGAACTTTTCTCACTTTCAAAATGAAAATCTCACCTTTTAAGAAAAATGCAGTAATGATTTATGGAAAATTATTTGAAATTTCATTTTTAGATTTTTTTATGTTATGGATTATTTTTGAACTATACCCTACGGGGAAAGGGAGCGGTCCCAGATGACACGCAGGATAGGTCCCAAGGGGGCGGAGACCGGTCGCTGATCGGTCTTTTTGTTTGAAAGAGACATATCACTTTAACATGGCGTTGTCATTGGAAATGACCAATTGCCACAGTTTAGACACATTGTGGCAGTAAGGTGGTGTGTCTAAAAATAGCTTTTCAAATAAACTAATAAAAAAATTAAGAATTAAAAATAATCTACTTGGCGTCGAAGTAGGGCTCGATAACACAACCTTCTGCTTGTAAGGCAAACGCTCTACCGTTTGAGCTAACGTTGCTTATGCGTGATGGCTGGCTGATGGTTAAGTCATGTTTTTCGTTTCTGTTCAAATAAAAAAGAGAATGAAAAACAAACACACACACAGCAAATAAAAAAAAATGGCAAAGAAAAAAATAGAAAAGAAAACAACATTAACACACACACAAATATGGTGGAAGTGCCTTGAATATGCCCCGATTGACCGGCCATGGGATAGGTCCCTTAATGGCAGTTGACTTGTTTTTTTCGTTGGCCAAAATTAAATTAAAAAATCAATTAAAAATTAGAAAATTACCTCAAAACTGATAATATAAATAAAAATTTAAAAAATTCCCCTTAAGTTACAAAGAAAAGTTAAATGAAATACCAATTGTTAAAACTAAAACAGCTTTAACATTAAAAAAACGTTGAAAATACAAAACTTAAAATTTCTTAGCAAAACATTATAGAAATTTAAAATAAGAGCTAAAATAAGTAAATCGTGAAAAAATAAAGTTAAAAATAAATAAAAGAGTAAAATAAATAAAAAATATTTTTAAAAATATGCCGCGAATTTTGTTTTTATTTCGGTATTGGTCAAGTTTTTTTAAAAGCAACAGTGAAAATAACGGTTCAGAAAATAATTAGAAAATTAATTCATTTTCTTTTGTTCATATTTGTACTAATTTAGTAATATGCCTTCGGTTGACCGGTCACGGGATAGGTCCTTGGAGGGCAATTGACTCCTCAATCCCCGTAGGGATACTATAGCTCGTATAAGTACTGATTAATGTGTAGATACTTTTTATGTATGCAGTTTCACATAAAGACTCGCAAACTTACTAGATTTACTTAGTTTACACCATACAAGAAACCTTACGTGAATCCCTCATTGTTTTTCAGTACATTATTTAATAAAAACAGAAATTCGAACATTTTTATCAAATTGGACCTAATTGCATCAAATTTTAAATATAAAGATATTATTTAATACAATAATGTCTGGTCAAAATTCGGATTAAATTGTATATAATTTAAAGTAATTAAATCCAATGTGATCCACGTAGATACAATTGTATTCACCATTTTTCGGATTAAATTGTATCTGATTAGTTATTCTATTCTATCAAATTAGATATATCACCATATCATCTTTTTTAATCGGGAAGCGAGATAAGCATGTTATCTCAGCTGATACAATTTGATCCGAAAAATGGGTCTATCTAACTGCATCAAATTATATATAAATACATATAATTTTATGAAGATTTTCGAAGGAAATTTTAGTAAATATTATTGAGATCACTTATTTCATTCATATTAAATACTAATGCTAGATGTTTAGAACAATTTTTGCTAATATACTTGGAAATAGCTGACAAAATAAAACATTACAAAAATTTGTCGGAACAACTTTTTCTAGGTTAGAGTTTTGGTCTTTCTTATAAAATGTGTGTCTTTCTTATAAAATAAAAAATTAACTAATTAGAAATTTATTAATTCAGTTCGAGGCCAATTTCCTTATTATGAATTAATATAATAAGTACTTTTTTTCAAAAACTGCTATTTTTCTTCATCAGGATACTCTCCTGACAAATACTTCACAGTTTTTGCTTTCAAAAAACCTCTACACTTTCAGGAATGAAAAGACGATCGTTTCGGGGATTTTCCAGGTCCCCTTCATCAGTTTTCTTTAGAAAGTTGTGGCGTAATTCCCGAAACGATCTTCTTTTCATTCCTGAAAGTGTAGAGGTTTTTTGAAAGCAAAAACTCTGTAAAGTATTTGTCAGGAGAGTATCCTGATGAAGAAAAATAGCAGTTTTTGAAAAAAAGTATTTATTATATTAATTCATAATAAGGAAATTGGCCTCGAACTGAATTAATAAATTTCTAATTAGTTAATTTTTTATTTTATAAGAAAGACACACATTTTATAAGAAAGACCAAAACTCTAACCTAGAAAAAGTTGTTCCGATAAATTTTTGTAATGTTTTATTTTGTCAGCTATTTCCAAGTTTATTAGCAAAAATTGTTCTAAACATTAAACGTTAGTATTTAATATGAATGAAATAAGTGATCTCAATAATATTTACTAAAATTTCCTTCGAAAATCTTCATAAAATTATATGTATTTATATATAATTTGATGCAGTTAGATAGACCCATTTTTCGGATCAAATTGTATCAGCTGAGATAACATGCTTATCTCGCTTGATATAATTTTATATTTCAATATTCGGATCAAATTATATATGGATGTATATATGGGTTTATATATGGTGATATATGATTATAGAACAACTTTTTTAGTCGGGTAGGTAATCTTACTGAATGTGTTCATTTTAATGTTTTTATATTAGTTTAAGACTATATTAATACTTTATGATTTTTCTTCATTTTTTTGTGCAAGCAAATGATTTTAGTAATGTTTTTGTTTTGATTGAAAATCATTATCTCTAATATTAACAAATAAAATTTAATTTTCAATAAAAATGGGTTTTCATTTCAAATTCGTATTAAAACAATATTGGGGAAATATTCGGGGATTTCTAAATTTGTTTTGGGGATTTTTGGGGATTTCAACTTGTCAAATGGGGATATGAGCCCAAACTTTTCTGGCAATGCTGTTTCTAAATGGAATTTAACTTTGGAATTTAAAGCTGCAAAGTAGGCTACTGAAAACATTAACATTGAGACTGAATGAGAAACAAAAACTGTTAAAGTAACAGTGTTATCTTAAATGGAATTTAACTTTGGAATTTAAAAATATCAAATACAATATATGGCAAATTTTAATAATTTCTTACTGCGCTCCAGAGATAGCTACGGCCACATGGAGTATGTCCACGGAAGCTACATTTTAGTAGATGTAACCTGTATTAGGTGTGGTTTCGTCTTTTCGTCAAACATGGCCGCAGTTGTAATTTATGTTTTAATATGCCCAGAAAAATTTTAGAACATATGGTAAATTTTAATAATTTCTTACTGCGCTCCAGAGATAGGTGCGGTCATATGGAGTATGTCCAGGGAAGCTAAATTTCAATGGATTTAAAATGTATTAGGTGTGGTTTCGTCTTTTCGTCAAACATGGCCGCAGTGGTAATTTAAGTTTTAATATGCCCTGAAAAAATTTACAAAATATGATAATTTCTTACTGCGCTCTAGAGATAGCTACGGCCACATGGAGTATGTCCGCGCAAGCTAAATTTCAATAGATTTAAAATGTATGTAGGTGTGGTTTCGTCTTTTCGTCAAACATGGCCGCAGTGTACAAAATATGGTAAATTTTAATAATTTCTTACTGCGCTCCAGAGATAGCTACGGCCACATGGAATATGTCCAGGGAAGCTAAATTTCAGAAGATTTAACCTGTATTAGGTGTGGTTTCGTCTTTTCGTCAAACATGGCCGCAGCGGTAATTTAAGTTTTGTATGCCCAGAAAAAAATTTACAAAATATGGTAAATTTTAATAATTTCTTACTGCGCTCCAGAGATAGCTTCGGCCACATGGAATATGTCCACGGAAGCTAAATTTCAGCAGATTTAACCTGTATTAGGTGCGGTTTCGTCTTTTCGTCAAACATGGCCGCAGTGGTAATTTAAGTTTTAATATGCCCTGAAAAAATTTACAAAATATGGTAAATTTTAATAATTTCTTACTGCGCTCCAGAGATAGCTACGGTCACATGGAGTATGTCCACGGAAGCTAAATTTCAGTGGATTTAAAATGTATTAGGTGTGGTTTCGTCTTTTCGTCAAACATGGCCGCAGTGGTAATTTAAGTTTTGTTATGCGCAGAAAAAAATTTACAAAATATGGTAAATTTTAATAATTTCTTACTGCGCTCCAGAGATAGCTACGGTCACATGGAGTATGTCCACGGAAGCTAAATTTCAGTGGATTTAAAATGTTTGAGGTGTGGTTTCGTCTTTTCGTCAAACATGGCCGCAGTGGTAATTTAAGTTTTAATATGCCCTGAAAAAATTTACAAAATATGGTAAATTTTAATAATTTCTTACTGCGCTCCAGAGATAGCTACGGTCACATGGAGTATGTCCACGGAAGCTAAATTTCAGTGGATTTAAAATGTATTAGGTGTGGTTTCGTCTTTTCGTCAAACATGGCCGCAGTGGTAATTTAAGTTTTGTTATGCGCAGAAAAAAATTTACAAAATATGGTAAATTTTAATAATTTCTTACTGCGCTCCAGAGATAGCTACGGTCACATGGAGTATGTCCACGGAAGCTAAATTTCAGTGGATTTAAAATCTTTGAGGTGTGGTTTCGTCTTTTCGTCAAACATGGCCGCAGTGGTAATTTAAGTTTTAATATGCCCTGAAAAAATTTACAAAATATGGTAAATTTTAATAATTTCTTACTGCGCTCCAGAGATAGCTACGGCCACATGGAATATGTCCACGGAAGCTAAATTTCAGTGGATTTAAAATGTTTCAGGTGTGGTTTCGTCTTTTCGTCAAACATGGCCGCAGTGGTAATTTAAGTTTTAATATGCCCTGAAAAAATTTACAAAATATGGTAAATTTTAATAATTTCTTACTGCGCTCCAGAGATAGCTACGGTCACATGGAGTATGTCCACGGAAGCTAAATTTCAGTGGATTTAAAATGTTTGAGGTGTGGTTTCGTCTTTTCGTCAAACATGGCCGCAGTGGTAATTTAAGTTTTAATATGCCCTGAAAAAATTTACAAAATATGGTAAATTTTAATAATTTCTTACTGCGCTCCAGAGATAGGTACGGTCATATGGAGTATGTCCACGGAAGCTAAATTTCAGTGGATTTAAAATGTATTAGGTGTGGTTTCGTCTTTTCGTCAAACATGGCCGCAGTGGTAATTTAAGTTTTGTTATGCGCAGAAAAAAATTTACAAAATATGGTAAATTTTAATAATTTCTTACTGCGCTCCAGAGATAGCTACGGTCACATGGAGTATGTCCACGGAAGCTAAATTTCAGTGGATTTAAAATGTTTGAGGTGTGGTTTCGTATTTTCGTCAAACATGGCCGCAGTGGTAATTTAAGTTTTAATATGCCCTGACAAAATTTACAAAATATGGTAAATTTTAATAATTTCTTACTGCGCTCCAGAGATAGCTACGGCCACATGGAATATGTCCACGGAAGCTAAATTTCAGTGGATTTAAAATGTTTGAGGTGTGGTTTCGTCTTTTCGTCAAACATGGCCGCAGTGGTAATTTAAGTTTTAATATGCCATGAAAAAATTTACAAAATATGGTAAATTTTAATAATTTCTTACTGCGCTCCAGAGATAGCTACGGTCACATGGAGTATGTCCACGGAAGCTAAATTTCAGTGGATTTAAAATGTTTGAGGTGTGGTTTCGTCTTTTCGTCAAACATGGCCGCAGTGGTAATTTAAGTTTTAATATGCCCTGAAAAAATTTACAAAATATGGTAAATTTTAATAATTTCTTACTGCGCTCCAGAGATAGGTACGGTCATATGGAGTATGTCCACGGAAGCTAAATTTCAGTGGATTTAAAATGTATTAGGTGTGGTTTCGTATTTTCGTCAAACATGGCCGCAGTGGTAATTTAAGTTTTAATATGCCCAGAAAAATTTTACAACATATGGTAAATTTTAATAATTTCTTACTGCGCTCCAGAGATAGCTACGGTCATATGGAGTATGTCCACGGAAGCTAAATTTCAGTGGATTTAAAATGTATTAGGTGTGGTTTCGTCTTTTCGTCAAACATGGCCGCAGTGGTAATTTAAGTTTTGTTATGCGCAGAAAAAAATTTACAAAATATGGTAAATTTTAATAATTTCTTACTGCGCTCCAGAGATAGCTACGGTCACATGGAGTATGTCCACGGAAGCTAAATTTCAGTGGATTTAAAATGTTTGAGGTGTGGTTTCGTCTTTTCGTCAAACATGGCCGCAGTGGTAATTTAAGTTTTAATATGCCCTGAAAAAATTTACAAAATATGGTAAATTTTAATAATTTCTTACTGCGCTCCAGAGATAGCTACGGCCACATGGAATATGTCCACGGAAGCTAAATTTCAGTGGATTTAAAATGTTTGAGGTGTGGTTTCGTCTTTTCGTCAAACATGGCCGCAGTGGTAATTTAAGTTTTAATATGCCCTGAAAAAATTTACAAAATATGGTAAATTTTAATAATTTCTTACTGCGCTCCAGAGATAGCTACGGTCACATGGAGTATGTCCACGGAAGCTAAATTTCAGTGGATTTAAAATGTATTAGGTGTGGTTTCGTCTTTTCGTCAAACATGGCCGCAGTGGTAATTTAAGTTTTGTTATGCGCAGAAAAAAATTTACAAAATATGGTAAATTTTAATAATTTCTTACTGCGCTCCAGAGATAGCTACGGTCACATGGAGTATGTCCACGGAAGCTAAATTTCAGTGGATTTAAAATGTTTGAGGTGTGGTTTCGTCTTTTCGTCAAACATGGCCGCAGTGGTAATTTAAGTTTTAATATGCCCTGAAAAAATTTACAAAATATGGTAAATTTTAATAATTTCTTACTGCGCTCCAGAGATAGCTACGGCCACATGGAATATGTCCACGGAAGCTAAATTTCAGTGGATTTAAAATGTTTGAGGTGTGGTTTCGTCTTTTCGTCAAACATGGCCGCAGTGGTAATTTAAGTTTTAATATGCCCTGAAAAAATTTACAAAATATGGTAAATTTTAATAATTTCTTACTGCGCTCCAGAGATAGCTACGGTCACATGGAGTATGTCCACGGAAGCTAAATTTCAGTGGATTTAAAATGTTTGAGGTGTGGTTTCGTCTTTTCGTCAAACATGGCCGCAGTGGTAATTTAAGTTTTAATATGCCCTGAAAAAATTTACAAAATATGGTAAATTTTAATAATTTCTTACTGCGCTCCAGAGATAGGTACGGTCATATGGAGTATGTCCACGGAAGCTAAATTTCAGTGGATTTAAAATGTATTAGGTGTGGTTTCGTCTTTTCGTCAAACATGGCCGCAGTGGTAATTTAAGTTTTGTTATGCGCAGAAAAAAATTTACAAAATATGGTAAATTTTAATAATTTCTTACTGCGCTCCAGAGATAGCTACGGTCACATGGAGTATGTCCACGGAAGCTAAATTTCAGTGGATTTAAAATGTATTAGGTGTGGTTTCGTATTTTCGTCAAACATGGCCGCAGTGGTAATTTAAGTTTTAATATGCCCTGACAAAATTTACAAAATATGGTAAATTTTAATAATTTCTTACTGCGCTCCAGAGATAGCTACGGCCACATGGAATATGTCCACGGAAGCTAAATTTCAGTGGATTTAAAATGTTTGAGGTGTGGTTTCGTCTTTTCGTCAAACATGGCCGCAGTGGTAATTTAAGTTTTAATATGCCATGAAAAAATTTACAAAATATGGTAAATTTTAATAATTTCTTACTGCGCTCCAGAGATAGGTACGGCCATATGGGGTATGTCCACGAAAGCTACATTTCAGTAGATGTAACCTGTATTAGGTGTGGTTTCGTCTTTTCGTCAAACATGGCCGCAGTGGTAATTTAAGTTCTAATATGCCCAGAAAAAATTTACAAAATATGGTAAATTTTAATAATTTCTTACTGCGCTCCAGAGATAGGTACGGTCACACAGAGTATGTCCACGGAAGCTAAATTTCAGTAGATTTAAAATGTATTAGGTGTGGTTTCGTCTTTTCGTCAAACATGGCCGCAGTGGTAATTTATGTTTTAATATGCCCAGAAAAAATTTACAAAATATGGTAAATTTTAATAATTTCTTACTGCGCTCCAGAGATAGGTACGCCCATATGGGGTATGTCCACGGAAGCTACATTTCAGTAGATGTAACCTGTATTAGGTGTGGTTTCGTCTTTTCGTCAAACATGGCCGCAGTGGTAATTTATGTTTTGATATGCCCAGAAAAAATTTACAAAATATGGTAAATTTTAATAATTTCTTACTGCGCTCCAGAGATAGGTACGGCCACATGGAATATGTCCACGGAAGCTAAATTTTAGCAGATTTAACCTGTATTAGGTGTGGTTTCGTCTTTTCGTCAAACATGGCCGCAGTGGTAATTTAAGTTCTAATATGCCCAGAAAAAATTTACAAAATATGGTAAATTTTAATAATTTCTTACTGCGCTCCAGAGATAGGTACGGTCATATGGAGTACGTCCACGGAAGCTAAATTTCAGTAGATTTAAAATGTATTAGGTATGGTTTCGTCTTTTCGTCAAACATGGCCGCAGTGGTAATTTAAGTTCTAATATGCCCAGAAAAAATTTACAAAATATGGTAAATTTTAATAATTTCTTACTGCGCTCCAGAGATAGCTACGGTCACACAGAGTATGTCCACGGAAGCTAAATTTCAGTGGATTTAAAATGTATGAGGTGTGGTTTCGTCTTTTCGTCAAACATGGCCGCAGTGGTAATTTAAGTTTTAATATGCCCAGAAAAAATTTACAAAATATGGTAAATTTTAATAATTTCTTACTGCGCTCCAGAGATAGCTACGGCCACATGGAATATGTCCACGGAAGCTACATTTCAGTAGATGTAACCTGTATTAGGTGTGGTTTCGTCTTTTCGTCAAACATGGCCGCCGTGGTAATTTATGTTTTAATATGCCCAGAAAAATTTTACAACATATGGTAAATTTTAATAATTTCTTACTGCGCTCCAGAGATAGGTACGGTCATATGGAGTATGTCCACGGAAGCTAAATTTCAGTGGATTTAAAATGTATTAGGTGTGGTTTCGTCTTTTCGTCAAACATGGCCGCAGTGGCAATTTAAGTTTTGTTATGCGCAGAAAAAAATTTACAAAATATGGGAAATTTTAATAATTTCTTACTGCGCTCCAGAGATAGCTACGGTCATATGGAGTATGTCCACGGAAGCTAAATTTCAGTGGATTTAAAATGTATTAGGTGTGGTTTCGTCTTTTCGTCAAACATGGCCGCAGTGGTAATTTAAGTTTTGTTATGCGCAGAAAAAAATTTACAAAATATGGTAAATTTTAATAATTTCTTACTGCGCTCCAGAGATAGCTACGGTCACATGGAGTATGTCCACGGAAGCTAAATTTCAGTGGATTTAAAATGTTTGAGGTGTGGTTTCGTCTTTTCGTCAAACATGGCCGCAGTGGTAATTTAAGTTTTAATATGCCCTGAAAAAATTTACAAAATATGGTAAATTTTAATAATTTCTTACTGCGCTCCAGAGATAGCTACGGCCACATGGAATATGTCCACGGAAGCTAAATTTCAGTGGATTTAAAATGTTTGAGGTGTGGTTTCGTCTTTTCGTCAAACATGGCCGCAGTGGTAATTTAAGTTTTAATATGCCCTGAAAAAATTTACAAAATATGGTAAATTTTAATAATTTCTTACTGCGCTCCAGAGATAGCTACGGTCACATGGAGTATGTCCACGGAAGCTAAATTTCAGTGGATTTAAAATGTATTAGGTGTGGTTTCGTCTTTTCGTCAAACATGGCCGCAGTGGTAATTTAAGTTTTGTTATGCGCAGAAAAAAATTTACAAAATATGGTAAATTTTAATAATTTCTTACTGCGCTCCAGAGATAGCTACGGTCACATGGAGTATGTCCACGGAAGCTAAATTTCAGTGGATTTAAAATGTTTGAGGTGTGGTTTCGTCTTTTCGTCAAACATGGCCGCAGTGGTAATTTAAGTTTTAATATGCCCTGAAAAAATTTACAAAATATGGTAAATTTTAATAATTTCTTACTGCGCTCCAGAGATAGCTACGGCCACATGGAATATGTCCACGGAAGCTAAATTTCAGTGGATTTAAAATGTTTGAGGTGTGGTTTCGTCTTTTCGTCAAACATGGCCGCAGTGGTAATTTAAGTTTTAATATGCCCTGAAAAAATTTACAAAATATGGTAAATTTTAATAATTTCTTACTGCGCTCCAGAGATAGCTACGGTCACATGGAGTATGTCCACGGAAGCTAAATTTCAGTGGATTTAAAATGTATTAGGTGTGGTTTCGTCTTTTCGTCAAACATGGCCGCAGTGGTAATTTAAGTTTTGTTATGCGCAGAAAAAAATTTACAAAATATGGTAAATTTTAATAATTTCTTACTGCGCTCCAGAGATAGCTACGGTCACATGGAATATGTCCACGGAAGCTAAATTTCAGTGGATTTAAAATGTTTGAGGTGTGGTTTCGTCTTTTCGTCAAACATGGCCGCCGTGGTAATTTATGTTTTAATATGCCCAGAAAAATTTTACAACATATGGTAAATTTTAATAATTTCTTACTGCGCTCCAGAGATAGCTACGGCCACATGGAATATGTCCACGGAAGCTAAATTTCAGAAGATTTAACCTGTATTAGGTGTGGTTTCGTCTTTTCGTCAAACATGGCCGCAGCGGTAATTTAAGTTTTGTATGCCCAGAAAAAATTTACAAAATATGGTAAATTTTAATAATTTCTTACTGCGCTCCAGAGATAGGTACGGTCACACAGAGTATGTCCACGGAAGCTAAATTTCAGTAGATTTAAAATGTATTAGGTGTGGTTTCGTCTTTTCGTCAAACATGGCCGCAGTGGTAATTTATGTTTTAATATGCCCAGAAAAAATTTACAAAATATGGTAAATTTTAATAATTTCTTACTGCGCTCCAGAGATAGGTACGCCCATATGGGGTATGTCCACGGAAGCTACATTTCAGTAGATGTAACCTGTATTAGGTGTGGTTTCGTCTTTTCGTCAAACATGGCCGCAGTGGTAATTTATGTTTTGATATGCCCAGAAAAAATTTACAAAATATGGTAAATTTTAATAATTTCTTACTGCGCTCCAGAGATAGGTACGGCCACATGGAATATGTCCACGGAAGCTAAATTTTAGCAGATTTAACCTGTATTAGGTGTGGTTTCGTCTTTTCGTCAAACATGGCCGCAGTGGTAATTTAAGTTCTAATATGCCCAGAAAAAATTTACAAAATATGGTAAATTTTAATAACTTCTTACTGCGCTCCAGAGATAGGTACGGTCATATGGAGTACGTCCACGGAAGCTAAATTTCAGTAGATTTAAAATGTATTAGGTGTGGTTTCGTCTTTTCGTCAAACATGGCCGCAGTGGTAATTTAAGTTCTAATATGCCCAGAAAAAATTTACAAAATATGGTAAATTTTAATAATTTCTTACTGCGCTCCAGAGATAGCTACGGTCACACAGAGTATGTCCACGGAAGCTAAATTTCAGTGGATTTAAAATGTATGAGGTGTGGTTTCGTCTTTTCGTCAAACATGGCCGCAGTGGTAATTTAAGTTTTAATATGCCCAGAAAAAATTTACAAAATATGGTAAATTTTAATAATTTCTTACTGCGCTCCAGAGATAGGTACGGCCATATGGGGTATGTCCACGGAAGCTACATTTCAGTAGATGTAACCTGTATTAGGTGTGGTTTCGTCTTTTCGTCAAACATGGCCGCAGTGGTAATTTATGTTTTAATATGCCCAGAAAAAATTTACAAAATATGATAATTTCTTACTGCGCTCTAGAGATAGGTACGGCCACATGGAGTATGTCCACGCAAGCTAAATTTCAATAGATTTAAAATGTATGAGGTGTGGTTTCGTCTTTTCGTCAAACATGGCCGCAGTGTACAAAATATGGTAAATTTTAATAATTTCTTACTGCGCTCCAGAGATAGCTACGGCCACATGGAATATGTCCAGGGAAGCTAAATTTCAGAAGATTTAACCTGTATTAGGTGTGGTTTCGTCTTTTCGTCAAACATGGCCGCAGCGGTAATTTAAGTTTTGTATGCCCAGAAAAAAATTTACAAAATATGATAAATTTTAATAATTTCTTACTGCGCTCCAGAGATAGCTTCGGCCACATGGAATATGTCCACGGAAGCTAAATTTCAGCAGATTTAACCTGTATTAGGTGTGGTTTCGTCTTTTCGTCAAACATGGCCGCAGTGGTAATTTAAGTTTTAATATGCCCAGAAAAAATTTACAAAATATGGTAAATTTTAATAATTGCTTACTGCGCTCCAGAGATAGCTACGGCCACATGGAATATGTCCAGGGAAGCTAAATTTCAGAAGATTTAACCTGTATTAGGTGTGCTTTCGTCTTTTCGTCAAACATGGCCGCAGTGGTCATTTAATTTTTAAAAATTCTGCGCTAAATTTTCAGAAGGGGCCCCTAATGCCCAAAATTGCAGTTTTTGTGCATCAAGTGTTTTTTTTATTAAAAAACTGGTATGTTGCCAAATGGCTACATCATGCATTTAAGGGTTAAACCGTTGGTTAAACAATATTTTAGATCAAATAATTTTTTACATGTTTTCTGGTTAAACAAAAAAAATTATAAATATATATGTATATATAAATATATTTACATTTTTTTATTAAAGCTATAATTTAGAAATGAAAAAAAAACAAAAATATTCCTAAATATTACATTTGATATATATTTAGCAAATTCTGTTACTGTTTCCGGTGTTCAGCTAATGGAATTTAACTGTGGAATGTAACGCTGAAAAACATGCAACAAAAAACATTAAAATGAGAGTGAGAAACAAAAACTGTTAAAATAACAGTGTTATGTTAAATGGAATTTAACTTTGGAATTTAACTTCACACACATAAGAAATTTAATTCATAATAGTTTTCCGCGTTTTTTTTTTCTTTTTTTTTCTACCGCAAAGCCCTCGAAACGGCGTTATTGCATATATTTGAGTGAGAAATTCACTTGAGTTTTAAGTAATAAGTATATTGTGCGTTTTAAACTATTTACTTTTTATACTTATTTAATTATTTTAAAACAATTCTATTATTAGCACAAGAAAACCGAAAATTAACCGAAACCGCGGTTTTTATAATTTTGAAAAACCGAAACCGCGGTTTTCAGATTTTTCGGTTTTTAGCAAACTCTACTACCGGGACATTGTACCATGATTTTTGAATATTTTCCCACAATTCATTTTTATTACTGCAGAGAAGCTTTGAAATTTGTCGCTTCAATTCACCCCAAATTTTCTCTATAGGGTTAAGGTCAGGAGACTGACTTGGCCATTCAGCAACATTCAAATTAATTCCCGGAACCATGCACTCACCAATTTTGATGAGTGTTTGAGGTCATTATCCTGTTGGATTTTCCAAACTAGCGGCATATTTTCCACAGCATACCGTCTCCAACAAATCATTGTACACAAATCTATCCACTGTGTTTTGAATTAGATGTATTGGACCTACTCCCTCCCAAGAGAAGCAGCCCCAAACCATGACATTTCCTCCTCCGTATTTTACCGTATTTTTTGGTAAGTCTAATATGGAATTCCTTTCCGTTTGGTCGACGTACATTTCTTTCTGCATAATTACCAAACAAATTGACTTTAGTCTCGTCGCTCTATAGGATATTTCTCCACTTTTCTTTACCTTCTGGTCCGCCCCATGGTTCATGGGCCAAGGGAATTTCGGACCGTTCGGGATGACACAACGTTCCCAATTTCAATCGAAATGTCTTTAGAGGATATAAAAGGATCTCGTTTAGCTAAAGTAACTATGCGGTTATCTGTTACTGGAGACGGTTTTTTTACTTGAACCCAATGTTGCCAGTTTTGAAGATTTTTCGTCATTTTGACGACTTTTACTATCGAGAATAGCCAAATGACGATTTTCCTCTTCAAAATAACGATTTTTTCAATAGGAAATATAGTAACAATTGTTCAAAAATACGTTATTTTTCCATTATCTAAATCAATAAATTTGAAAATTTATTCAGATAATTTATAAATATTTATCATACAATTTTTATTTAAGGTAGTCATCTTAGGATCTGATGGTTTTTTGTAGGAAAACTGATACAGAATCTGGTAATTATTTTTATTTAAAATAGTTTTTCCTAAATCACTAAAAAATGTAACGTGTTTTTCGAAGGGATGTATATCTCATATCGGACTCTTTTATCATGTAAATTCTTTACTTTTTCTTTGGAATAATTAATTTCAGTATATGGTAAATTTTCAATACATACATAAAATTGTTTGAAATTTGGAGATACGACATTAAAGGATTATTTTCTAAAACAATTCTTTTTGTTACAAAATAAATTTACATTGAAAGTTTCCTTCACTTCAACCAATCAAATAAAAAACTAAAGTTTTAGAATTCTTCTTAAATTACAGCTGACACCGAAAAACCGGTGATTTTTTAAAAATAATAAAAAGTTTTGACGACTTTTAACAATATTTTGACGATATTTTAAAACGCAATGAAGATTTTGACGATTTTTTCAAAAATATTTGACGACTTTGTACGTACCCAATTAACCTGGCAACACTGCTTGACTCACGTCTCTCAATACTTTCTTTTGTTTTAATGCATTTGTAACGAAGTTTTCAGAACGTCCTAGTGATTTGGCAATAAATTTGTACGTTTTTCCTTGCTCTCGAAACTTAAGAACTAGTCGTATTTCTTCTTCACTGCAGTGATGTCCACGACCCATCTTAAATTGTTTTTAATAATATTTTAAATAACTTTTATTCCAAATTTAAATTATTTTATATAATAACTCACTTTTGTCACAAAAAAAATCGAGTTTTCACAACCTACCTTACTGCTAGGATTCCCCTTTTTCATTTCAATACAGTGATGCCGGACTTAAAAATTACTAAACTTCTGTTTGGTATCAATTTTCAACTGATTTCCGGCACGACTTTTCTTTATTCAATCGCTACCAAATTTCATATCAATAATTTTTATTATGATTTATTATTCATTACTTTAGGCTTCAAAATAATTAGGATGATAAGGAGTATTCATTACAAAGTAATGCATTATACAGGTAATTATCAGTAATTCATTAATTTATGTTGAAAAATAATGATACAGGTATAAACTAATTCACTACAAGGTAATGCTTGAGTTTATAGCACCTATTATCAAAGTTTTCTCGGAATTGTTTGAACTGAAATCATTTTGACAATTGTTTGTTATCATTTGATTTCATGTTGAGTCGGACAATTAATGTAAAATACCTCATATATTGTTAATTTTTATGGGCTTGGCCGTTTAATGTTTGTAGAATTGTAATTGCAAATTTATCACAATCGTTGTCTTCTCTATAATTTTTTCTCTTTTTTTTAATCGATACTCGTATGTATGTTAGCATATATATGTTTGTTTCTCCGTCCCTCTTGGGTTTATGTTGTACCATGTCTGTCATGATTTATTTTTACAATTTCTCTGTTGTAAACGGAAATACTGTTTTGTTAATATGGTCATCGAAAGAGGAAATCAGGGTTACAGAAAAGGGCAACATTTCAACGCACATTTTAGCTTGTTAATTTACATATTAAAAATGTCTTTCAGATTGTATTTTGTACGTAAATAAAAGCGCCATTATCTCCATAGGTGGAAAGTTTCCTCAAAATGAGTCAGAATTTTCGATATTTTCTTTGTTGTAAGTTTTTTTTTATGATCTTTGTAATGTGATTTTAAAACAAAATTCTATTCAAAAACATTAAAGTCCTACGGTTTCTTAAGTTCTTTTTTTTTGGACTGGAATCATTTTCAAATCATTATTGCCAAAAAAGAAAAAATAAACCCGTTTTTGTAATCTCCAAAAATTCTTGAATATGTTGAAATATTGTTAAATTCCTTAAAGTACGTTGTTAAAAAAACAAAATAAAACTTTCCAGGTTAAAATATGTACGTGGGAAGTTTTATTATGTTAGAATTTTATTTTTCATTGTATGCGGCGTTTACAAAAACCATATAAGCCTTCCAAGAAATTTAATTTTTTTTAATTACCTTCTGAGGCTGACCCTTTTATTTTCCGTGACTTCGTTTATATGTAGAACCATTTTTGTTTGTGTAAATTCTACGAAAAAATTGCAACCGTTGGCGTTTTAATGTTATTTTTTATATTTTAGGCAACAGGCCATCATTTGGTAAGAAACTTCTTAAAGTTATAGAAGATTTAAAACCAAAATTAAATACAAATGTCGCAAATTGTCAACAGCTAATAAATAAAACAAAAACCTTCTTTTTGTTGTTTTGAATATAACAAATCAACGAAATGAATAAAATACGTGATATAAATTTTTGATAAATTTATGTACAATATTCCACCATTAAAGGCGTAAGAAAAGTCCCATTAAAATCTCATTTAAATGTTAACGTTTTTAAGCATAAAAAAACATTATAAAACTTAAAGTAATCGTTGATAAAACAAGTAAAAAATTTAAAGTCGGTCAATCGCGATCATGAGATACCCTACATGAGAGTATGATTTGTGTCATATTCCCGGAAGGGATCTAATCCTTATTATAGGGAAGAAAAAAAAAACGGTGCAAAAAATATTGTAAAAAACTCTGAATGAAAAAGTTTGTTTGACCAGAGACCATAAAGGTGGGTTTATATTCACCCTGAAAATAAAACGCTCTGCTGGTTATATTATATTTTCTGCTAATGTACGAGGGCAGTTCGAAATGTTTTTAGCCTAACAATGAAAAACAAGAGCTAGATTTTTAAAATTGTTTTAGTTTTCAATATAATCTCCTGAAACTTTAATACACTTAGTCCAACGTTTTTCTAGCAATTCTATACCTTGACTAAAATAATTTTCCTTAAGCTCCTCAAAATAATCGTTTACAGCTGCCATTGCATCTTGAAAAAACGTTTGCCAGCAAGGAATTTTTTTAGATTTGGCAACAGGTAGAAGTCAGAGGGAGCCAAATCAGAGAATTTATGAGAAATGAGAAATTTTCATTCGAATGCGTTTTTGGTCAACTGTTAACAAATGCGGTTACCCTTTCTTGCAGAAAGCTTTTTCATCTGTAATTCTTGATGCAAAATAAAATGTACTCGAGCCTATGGAATTTCATATTTCACGCACTTTCACTCGTCGATCGTCTAATACCACACATCATGGACTTTAGCTATGATTTCTGGCGTTGTTGCAGTTTTTGGACGTCCACTTCGTGGTTCATCTTCAATGCTTGTACGACCACGTTTAAATTCAGCAACCAAATTTTTATACCCTACACCACTATGTGGTCAGGGTATTATTTACTGTTGCATATGTAGGAGCACTTTCACCTAACAAATTCACCATATCTTGTGATAAACCTTTCTTATGTAAATATTTAATCACACCACGAATTTCTAATTTTTCCATTATAAAAAAATCACTGAAGCGCCTTTTTTGAACACCTGTTACTATACGAATGAGTTAACAGATCGAAATGAAATTTAACATGTGTTCATATGACGGATGGAAGTTTCCATTATACAAAGCTTTTTGCTGTATATACCGCCATCTCTATGTCAGGCTAAGAACATTTCGAAAAGACGCACTATGCTTCGTCTCATGGACAAAAATCAAAAAAAAATTTATGTCTCAAATTGTGATTAAGAGATTGATCACAATTGGGTCGTCGCGATTAATTTAAGTTCAGCGACAATCGACCGTCGACATTTTTTGACGTTTAGAAAAAAAAAAGAAGCAAAACAAGAATATGGTTGTATTTGTTTTGCCACATTACTTGATCAATTTAATTGGTTTTGCATTAATTCTTGTTGTTTTACATTTTATTGTATTTAATTTTGCTTTTTTGTGCTAAATTATGTATTTTTGTTTTCAATTATATTTCTGCTGACAAAAAAGTAAATTATTCGTACACAAAGTACGAATTTTTGCAACTATAATACGAATTTCTACAACTCTGTTCTATTATATATTTAATCCTTTAATTCCCAGTGGAACATAGGGCCGCAACAAATGTTCTCCATTGTATTCTATCGGTAGACATCATTTTCATCTCACTCCAGGACACACCATGCTCATGCAACTCGTTCTCTATTTGGCGTCTCCAAGTGTTCGCAGGTCTTTGTGTGCCCTAGCCAACTAAATTTACGCAATCGGATATTCATACTTAAAGGAATTTGATTGGTTAAGTTCCACAACTCCCGATTTGATATCGTGGCAGGCCAGAATATCCTATGTATACGCCTGAGGCAGCGGTTTACAAAAGCTTGCATACAACTCATTTCACGACTCGAAATATTCCAGGTTTCACAGCCATACAGAAGCACAGATTTCACGTTGCTATTAAAAACCTTGATCTTGGTGTGATTGGAGACATTTTGCGATCTCCAGAATTTATTAAGCATGCCGTATGCTTGCTTTGCCTTGCACAGTCTATCTTCTTTGCTGCCCCCTCTTTTAGAAATTATACTCCCCAGATAACAGAAGATTTCAACATCATCAATGGGTTGGCCCGAAAGTTGGAAGTTCGTGTCGCATGAAGAATTCATGCGCATTGATTTAGTTTTGTTGATGTTAATTTGTAAGCCCGCTTTGGCCGCACGTGTAGCAAAGGCTTGAATCTTGGTTTGCATGCTAGAGAAGCGGTGGGATAGAAGATAGACGTCATCTGCATAATCAATATCATCTAACCTATCATGAAGGCCCCACGAAATACCATGATGCATATCCATACAGTGGTTCATAACTACGTCAAGTACTATATTAAACAGTAGTGGAGAACAGTCATGGAGTATGGAACAAAATGCGTTATTGTATAGCTCCTTAATGAGATTAATTAGCTTCCCGGGAACTCCCTTGCATCTTAGAGCTTCCCATATCGCATTGTGTTGTAATGTGTCAAATGCACGTTTGAAGTTAACGAACACTAAGTAAAGGGGAGAGCGCCATTCAACCGACTGTTCGACAATTATCCTCAAGCTGTTCTCGTCTAAGCTGTGGTTCGATAATGGATGAAATGCGATTGTGCAGGATGTGGGCTATGATTTTGTTCACGATATTTAAAAGAGTAATACCCCTCCAGTTGGAGCAATCTTGCAAGTTTCCTTTTTTTGGAAGTTTAATTATAAGGCCTTCCTTGAAATCATCAGGAATTTTCTCGTTTAACCAAAAATTTGAAATTAAGGGTTCCAGTAACGTCGCTGTTTGGTTGCTGTCTATTTTCAGAATCTCGGGAGGTATTCCATCAGGGCCTGCAGATTTACCGGACTTCAGACGTTTAATTGCAGCTGTTATTTCCTCGGATTAGGGTGTTGCGATTTTTATATCGTTTCGTACGTTATTTATATGATGCATTGGCTCGCAATCACATATTGTTGTAGTAGATTCAGTCGGATTGACCGACAACAGTTTAGTGTAATAATTCTCCAACAACTCCAACTGTTGATCTTTGGCATAGATCAA
This sequence comes from Leucophora obtusa, assembly GCA_949987735.1. NCBI lineage: Eukaryota > Metazoa > Arthropoda > Insecta > Diptera > Anthomyiidae > Leucophora > Leucophora obtusa. Next base: position 120,109,767 of record OX465297.1, on the reverse strand, counting down.
TGCGCCCTGATCATTCCTCAGGGGTTTAATATTGTGGTGGCTATGACCGGAAATCTCCTTCGTGATACGGTACAGGTCTTTGGATCGACCTGTTTCACTGGCTATTTGTGCATCTTTGGCTTAATTATCAGCCCACTTTCGCTTATCCTCCCTTGCACTACGTTTAACTTTCCGGTTCTCCTCTTGATATTTACGTTGTTCGTCTTGCTTGGATTGTGGAGTTTTAGCATCATTAACTTTAGTTTTTGCTTGCTTTCTAGATTCTATTATTTGCCATGTATTATCGGATATACAGGGCTTGTTGGTTTTTCCAGCATATCCTATTACACTTTCAGTCGTCTCAATAAATGTTGATTTTAAATCTTTCCAATATACATCCATATTTTGTTGGGGAGAAATTGAAAGAGTAACTGCCCTGTTCCTCAAAGCGTTGGAAAACTTAAGAGAGACCTCCGGGTTGTTTAATTTTCGTAGATCAAATCTTCTTCTGCTGAGGGCTGGCTTGCGTTTTACAGCTTTTAACTTAAACCGGACTTCAGCTACCATCAGGTGATGATCACTACCAACATCAGCGCCTCTCTTGTTCCTCACGTCCTGAAGTGACCCTCTCCACATCCTGCTTATCGCAAAATGGTCGATCTGATTTTCGGTTATATTATCCGGAGATACCCAAGTAACTTTGTGGATATTCTTGTGCCCAAAACCAAGTTAAAATTATCGCATAGTTCAACAAGCCTTTCTCCGTTGTCCGTCATGCGGCCGATACCATGCTTGCCCATCACGCTCTCTCTGCTTGTGTTGTCACAACCAACCTGCGCGTTGAAGTCACCCATTAGCATTTTAATATCACCATGACTGATTCTATTGGCAACCATTAATAAGTTAAAAATATGGCAACAATTTGACAAATGTTTTGAGTGTGTGTTAGTGTGTCGTCACGAAAATAGCATAGATTCTATTACGACGACATATCGCCGGACGACATGGCGACATTTTGCTTCCCATACAATATATATGAAAAAGCAATGCTCGTTGTCGTCGACCCAGTTGTGATTAATCTCTAAAAAGGATTTTTTTAAAGATAAGAAACAAACTCAAACAAATGTGAAAAAAAAAAATTTGATATGATTGCTTTTGCCGCCAAGAGAGGGCGCTAAACTCAGAGAATTTTATGCGAAAATTACTTAACAGAAAACTTGTTTCAAGATTTGTTTTTTAATTACTTCAATATATTTGTAGTTAAATTAAAATATGGATTTAAGTATATGTTTACAAAACAATTATTTTTTATTACAAAAATTACTTTAGTTTGATGGAGCATAAATAAAATTACATAAAATTAGATATTTTTTGGCCCCTTTTTAAAAAGGGACAAAAAAGTCGCGTAAGTTGAAGAGTTAAAGGGTTAAAATGTTCCACAAAAATGTTCCTCGTAGTGTTTTACATAAGTTCGCTGAACACATCCTATACCTTAAATGGAAGATTCCCATGGTTTCTCCCTAAAATCCAGATTTGTGGGACATTTGAGCACCAATTCTGAATAAGTACGAAATTAACACATATTTTAAGTTTTTACTTATTACTGGCACTTAAGTTAAATTTTCAATGCTGATGTCTTCAAAGACTTATAGTAGAATTTCATGACAAATATTTTTGCGGAACATTTTAACCCTCCAACTGTTCACCTTACGGGTAGTTTTTGTCCGTTTTAAAAATTGGCCCCTTTTTAAAGTCCCTTTAATTGAAGAGTCAGAAGGTTAAAATTTTCCACAAAAATATTCCTCGTAGTATTTTACATAAGTTCGCTGAATATACCCTGTACCTAAAATGGAGGATCCACATTAAGGGTGGATCCTCCGCCGGCCACATTTTTGTTCCTTTATATTAAAAAAAATAAATAAATCAAATTTGGGGCAAATCCGATCATTTTAAGTGGACCCAGAAGCGATTTGAAATATTGCACGAGTAAATATGGGCAAACTATCTGTTTTTATACATTTGTCACTTTTTAATCAAAGTTTTTCATTACTTTCTTCAAAAAAATATTAAAATAAAAATTTATTTTAATTTTCTTCTCTTTACATTATTCAATGTTATGTAAAGGGTTTTTCAATAAGAGCGCTACAAAAGTTTTTTTAAATAAAACAAAAACGGTTTTAGATATCAATGAAATTCTTTATTCCTGTGAAAGTACGTTCGATGCCATTATGTATGGAAATCGATCTCTTTTGCATGGCCACCACGGGCACGCTTGCCGAAGTCCAGACGCTGAACCCAATTTTCGACGGTTTTCAAGCATAAATCGGCCAATATTCGTACGAAGTTCATCAATCGTCGCTGGCTTGTTGGCATAGACCATAGATTTGACGTAGCCCCACAGGAAATAGTCCAACGGCGTCAAATCGCACGACCGAGGCGGCCAATTGACTGGACCATTTCGTGAGATAACACGTTCTCCAAACTTGGTTTGCAATAAATTGATTGTGATATTCGCTGTGTGGCTTGTGGCGCCGTCCTGTTGGAACCACATGTCCTCCAAGTCCATATCATCCAATTGGGGCCAAAAATATTCGGTTATCATTGAACGGTAGCGATTCCCATTCACAGTAACGTGACGGTCTTGATCATCACGGAAGAAGTACGGCCCAATGACGCCGCCGGCCCATAAACCGCACCAAACCGTAATTTTTTCGGGATGCAATGATGACTCATGGAGTACCTGTTGATTGCTGTCTGACCAATAACGCATATTTTGTTTACTGACGAAGCCATTCATTATGACGACCATAAATTGGCGTTGAGGCCACTGACTCCGAATTTCGGTAGTAAATTTTAATAATTTCGACTCGTTGTTGGTTCGTATATCTTTCCATCATGAAATGGCAAACCTTACTGAAGAGAAATGTCAAAAGAGCGGCAAGAAATATGGCGTCGTTTGTTGTCCCTGTCTTTCTACTTTTGTAGCATCCCTGTTGAAGAACCCTTTAGGGTAGAGTGAGGTAAAGTGAGATATGGGGCGCCAGATAATTTTTTTTACTCGGGCATTTTAAAAATTCAAAAAGATATTCGTGGGTATTTTTTTGGGCGAGAAAAAATGTGGTCCATTCTACCCTACTAAACAATAATGTCCCGAGTAAAAAAAATTGATCTCGCGCAATATCTAATTATATCCAATTTGATATTGTTTAAGATCTGCTGTAATATCTAGCTGATCCAATTAGATCTCAAAATTGGGTGTATCCAATCATATCGTATTAGATCCCATTGTATATATGGGGATAAACTAAGATCAAGTTATATCTCAAAATTGGGAGGTCCAGTGATATCTTTGGGGATAAACCTAGATATATTTTGATCCGAAAATTGGCGGATCCAGCTATATATTTGCGGATATTTTTAGATCTAATTTGATCCGAAAAATGGCGGATCCAATTAGATCCAGCTATATATTTGGGGATAAACTTAGATCTAATTTGATCTCAATTTTGGCAGATCAAATTGGATCCCGCAATATATTTGTGGATAAACGTATATCTAATTTGATCCGAAAAAGTGGCAGATCGAATTAGATGTAGCTATATATTTGGTGATAAACTTAGATCTAATTTGATCCAAAAAATGGCACATCTAATTAGATCCAGCAATATATTTGTGGATTAACTTAGATCTAAATTTATCCAAAAAATGGCAGATCGAATTAGATCCAGCAATATATTTGTGGATAAACTTGGATATAAACTGAATAGAAAATTGGCAGATCAAATTAGATCCAGCAATATATTTGTGGATTAACTTAGATCTAAATTTATCCAAAAAAATGGCAGATCGAATTAGATCCAGCAATATATTTAGGGATAAACATAGATCTAATTTGATCTCAATTTTGGCAGATCTAATTAGATCTAGCAATATATTTGTGGATAAACTTAGATCTAATTTGATCCGAAAAAGTGGCAATATATTTGTGGATAAACTTATATCTAATTTGATCCGAAAAATGGAAGATCGAATTAGATCCAGAAATATATTTGGGGATTAAGTAAGATCTAAATTTATCCGAAAAATGGCAGATCGAATTAGATCCAGCTATATATTTGTGGATAAACTTAGATCTAATTTGATCCGAAAAATGGAAGATCGAATTAGATCCAGAAATATATTTGGGGATTAAGTAAGATCTAAATTTATCCAAAAAATTATAGATAAAATTAGATCCAGTAATAACTTCGGGATTGCGTAAGATCTTAACTTTTCCGATAAATTGCAGATCGAATTAAATCCAGTGATATATTTGGGGATTTGGTAGGATCTTAATTTATCCCATAAATTGCAGATCGAATTAGAAACAGCAATATATTTGGAGATTGACATCTGAAACTATCCAGAAAAATGACAGCTAAAATTAGATCCCGCATTATATTTGGGTACTACGTAAGATCTCCATTTATTTGGGATTAAATAAGATCCCAGACAGATATTGACAATAGTTCAAAAAATAATACACTGGAAGAGCACTGATTTTATAAAAATTACAATATTTTGTTAAAATAAGGTTTAAACTCAGAAGGTCTCGAGTTCGATACCTTTCACGGCTATGCATTTTTTTTATAAAAATGCGCATTCTCCTTGCTGGTCTGATCGAAATTTTTTCAATAATTTTTATTCTTTGTAATTTACTTGTAAAAATTGTATCATCTTTCTTTGATTTGAAAATAATTTAAACAGAAAGTGATATTAATTTATGATCTTGAGTCAAACTAAAATAACATTCATTTACTTAAAAATAACAGATCAACTAAAAACATTTCTCCCATTCAAAAGAATTTCTTTTTATAAAATTATAATTTTATTTTCTATAAATGTTTTTATAAAATTATATTTTTTTTTTATTAAATTGAATATTTTTTAAAAATAATTTTATTTACATATTTTTAACGCTCTACACCATTTCCAATTGTGTCAATTGTTTTTAAGATTTATCAATTGTATTTCAGAAATAATCAATTGAATTTCAGTTTTATCAATTGTATTTCAGAACTTATTAATTATTTTTCAGATTTATGAATTGTATTTCAGAACTAGTCAATTGAATTTCAGTTTTATCAATTGTATTTCAGAAATTAATTGTATTTCTGAAATTCACAACTGTATTTCAGAAATTATCAAACTGTATTTCAGAAACTATCAATTGTATTTCAGAAATTATGAAATGTAATTTAGAAATTTTTCTCTATTAACTATGATAAACCATCAACAAGTTCTGAAATAGATTTGATTATTTCTGAAATACAATTAATAAATTTCTGAAATACATTCCATAATTTCTAAAATACATTTAAAATTTCTGAAATACAATTAATAGCATCTGAAATACAGTTATATTGTAGTTGCTGATGAGTTACCATATATGATGGCACCATATATGACAATATATTGTTTAAATAGCACCAATATGGAGCTTTATATGGTAATATATAACTTAGATTCATCCATATACCATTTGATCCGAAAAATGGCCCGATAAAATTGTATCAGTTCTTATTTGTATCAGTTGTTATCTAATTACATCAGTTTAGATCTGACCTGATTAAATTATGTGTTAATCAGATGAAATTGTATCAGATTTTTGACCTGATACAATTTTATTGGTTTATATTACATGGTATCAGTTTAGGTCCAAATAGATATATTTGTATACACAATTATATAGTTATATCTCAATTTTGACCTGATATCAGTTTAAAACTTTGATACAATTGTATAAGGTAAATATCGGATACAATTATATTTTATTTATATAAAATTTAACCAATTACGATCAAACCGATAAAATTGTATCAGGTCAAAAATCTGATACAATTTCATCTGATTAACACATATTTTAATCAGGTCAGATCTAAACTGATACATTTAGATAAAAATTGATAAACAATTTATAAAAATATATCGGGCCATTCTTCGGATGAAACTGTATATTTATACAGATATAACTTATGTAACTATTTTTCCTCGGGTTGTTTAAATGATACGATATATCAAAGTATATGGTCCCAAGTAAAAAAAAATGATATGGAGCCATATGAAGTTATATTTAATTATATATAATCTTTTATGTAATTAGATATAATTATATCCGAAAAATGAGAACGTCTTATTGTATCATATTGTATCGAATTGTATACAATTGTATACAATTTGGTACAATTTGATACAATTTTATGCAATTCGATACAATTGTATCCGAATTTTGTCCTCATCCAATTATATCAAATTATATCTTTTTGTATAAAATTATATAAAATGTTATAAAAGTGGACATATTTTGATACAATTATATCTAAATATTAACCTTATACTTTTAATCATATTATATAGGACTATATCTAACAATATACAAAAATAATTTTTTTAAATAAAAAAAAAATTCAATTACTTGTAATTGTAATTGTTCTTTTTTGAATTGCAATTACAAATAATATGTAATTGTATATGAGTTTTTTTTCAATTACAATTACATGTAATTGTGTAATTGCATGTGTAATTAATTACAAAATGTAATGATTAACCCCAGGTCTGCTGGAGATCTTATAATTTCGATAAATCTTCCATTACTTTTATCCAGATTTATCATGACAGTGCAATAAACATGAACAAAATTTTATTTTAATTTAGTAATTTTAAAATAAAGTTATTCCCCCATTCATCTTAAGCACATTGACACGGTGCAAAAATATAATTTAAATAATATACATTTAAATTTAACGGTTCGTTGTAATTCAAAAGTCTGTGGTTATCATACACAGAGTTGAATAGAATCAGCTGAGATATCTTAAGAATTAAGGTTCAAAGCAAAATAGAGTAATAATAACAAAGGATAAAAATAGCATTGGTAAATTTCGTTGATGTTAGTCTAAGTTGAGTTGTTGATAAGAAATTCGATTTTCTTTCAGCGGTCACATAAGTAGACAATCATAAAAATATTAGCCCACAGAAGACGAAATACACTGATGATTGCTTTGTAGCGAAAGCCGAAAATACGTATTCTGTATTGGTAGTCTTATCGAATTCTTTCAAATAAATATATTTTTATTCTTTGTAATTTACTTGTAAAAATTGTATCATCTTTCTTTGATGATAATTTAATTTAATTTAAACAGAAAGTGATATTTATTTATGATCTAGAGTCAAACTAAAAAAGAACATTCATTTACTTAAAAATAAGAGATCAACTAAATATTCCCCCATTCATCTTAAAGTTAACAACACTGAAATTTTAAAGTTAATAGGATTATGATATACAACCAAGATATAATATAAAAAATCAGTCAAGTGTACGTTATAGTAGGTTTGTTTTTTTTTCGAATTTTGTATAAATATTTCATACAAATTTAAGCATTTATAAAATTTTTAAGTATGTATAAATTTAGCTTCTTAAAAATTAAGTAGTTATAAAAATGCTACCAAGTCTTAAAAATTCTTGGCTTTTCTCTTTCAAATGTAAACAAAAAGCAAAAGCTAACAAATGAATTATGAGTTTGTTAGCAATGGTGGAGCAGGGCACACAAGATTATTGCTCCATTTCGCGTTCCGGCGAAGTCTTTGTACGAAAACAGCTTTTGTACAAAGGGGACTCCAAATGTTTAAATTTCAGTTGTTTACAAAAAATAAAAGAAAAGTCAGGTAAGTACGGATAATCGTTTTTTTACAAGTAGTTATAGATTTAGATATAAAATTCGAAAAAAAACAAACCTAGTGTAGAGAATTTCGAATTAAAGCTTCAGTGTTGTTAATGTTATGGGTGCGTAAGCCATTTTTGACTCATGCTCCTAAACAAAAACAAATTACTCACGAACGGGCATTTCGTTTCTTACTCAGCACACAGGAGTATATTAAAACCTTACAATCAGAAAATTCTCACGCAAAACAGTAAAAACTACTAAAAACATATGATGCAAAAAATAAACTCACACACGAATCATGCACGGGTTATTCTTACTCACGCACGAATCACTTAAGTATAGTAATTATTACTCACGATCACGTGTGAATAACGTGACTCACGAACATTTCGTGTCACGCGCCAATCCCTAGTAATTACTAAATCTAAAACTAGTTCAAAATCATTGATAACATGGAACCAAATATAATATAATATGGACTTAATATATTTTTATATAAAATCACTTTGAAAAAATTGCCTATGTGGGATGATAGATAATTTTAGATGATTTTATAAAGAACGTTATAAGTTATATATGGGTTCATATTCGTCAATATATAATCATAACTAACACAAATTATAAAATATTTTTTATATGGATCCACATAGTTTTATATTATTATGTATAGTGTCATACTAAATTATATATAAACGTATATGTAATTATATCTTTTATATGTTACTTTATGTACTTATATATAGCACATACATATATATGTAGGCCAGTATGTAATAATATAAAATCACATATGTCTCCATATTAAAACCATTGAGGAAAAAATATCTAATATATGACTATATAAAAGTATATATGCTTGAATTTAAAAGCATATGTGGCCATATGTAACTATAAGTTACTATATGCAATTACATAAAATAATATATGATTATATCAAAACTTTTTTACTCGGGGTACTACATATAGTAGCATATATTATCATATCTGGAACTGTATTGAAAATGTTATTCATGCGGTCCCATATATGAGCATATATTGTTTAAATGGCACCATATATAATAATATATGGTTTAAATGGCACCATATATGGTAATATATTGCTTAAATAACACCATACATAAATATATATGGCACTATACATATTTTCTTATATTATCATATCTGGAACTGTATTAAAAATGTTGTTCATGAGGTACCATATATGAGCATATATTGTTGAAATGGCACCATATAAGATAATATATGGTTTAAATGGCACCATATATGGTAATATATTGCTTAAATAACACCATATATAAATATATATGGGACTATATATGGTAGCATATATTATCATATGTGGAACTGTATTAAAAATATTGTTCATGAGGTACCATATATGGGTATATATTGTTGAAATTGCACCATATATGATAATATATGGTTTAAATGGTACCATATATGAAAATATATGGTTTGAATGGCACCATATATGCTAATATATGGTTTGAATGGCACCATATATGATAATATATAGCTTAAATAACACCATATATAAATATATATCGCACTGTATATAGTACCATATATTATCATATCTGGAACTGAATTAAAGATTTTGTTTATGAGGTACCATATATGACCATATATTGTTTAAATGGCACCATATATGATAATATCTAGTTTAACTGTCACCATATATAATTATATATTGTTTAAATGATACCATATATAATTATATATTGCTAAAATGCCACCATATATATTAAGATATAGTTCTATATATAACTATATATGCAATAAGATCAACCATGTTATGTAATATATAGTTATATATGCCATATCTAATATTATGAAGGCCGATATCTAATTAGATGAAATTATATATGGCATAATATAAGGAAAATTTTTCGGAAAAAACGTCATATATAATTATATATGGATATACATAACCACATGTCTAATTATATATTGTAATATATGCCACATATGATTATATATAATTTTTTTTACTCGGGGTATCTAATAATTAGGATGTCCAAAATATCATCGACTGCGGAAGAAGCACCAACCTCTTCAATCGTTAGACTGAAGAAGATATTGTTGTCAACCAGACCTTTGAAGAATTAAGTCTTTAATTCAAATGTTCTATTCTGAATTAAAAATTCGATGAAATAATTCACAAAGCATCACATATTGAATGGAATTAATTCATATTTGTTTTCGTTCGATTTATTTTGTTACGAATTAATTCAATTGCTATAGTTCTTTCTATTAAATCAAACGAATTAATTCACTGGTGAACGCGTTCAATTTTATGAATCGAACGGAAAAAAAGTGAATTTATTCCTTACTGAATTAATTCACCACTGAATTCGTTCAATTTCATTTTCGTTCAGTGAATTAAAAAAAATAAAATTACGTTCAGTGAATTAAGAAAAAAAAAATACGTTCACTGTTAAAAAAAATACGTTCACTGAACTCTAAGCCTGTTTTCTGCCGTTCAGTAGAAGAAAGCATATATTTACGTATATTACGTGAACGTAATTTTTTTTTAATTCAGTGAACGTATTTTTTTTAATTCACTAAAAAAAAATGAAATTGAACGAATTCAGTGGTGAATTAATTCAGTAAGGAATTAATTCACCAAGGAATTAATTCACTTTTTTCCGTTCGATTTATAAAATTGAACGCGTTCACGAGTGAATTAATTCATATGATTTAATAAAAAGAACTATTGAAATTGAATTAATTCTTTGAATTTGTTGTTTGATCAACGCGTTCAGTTGAACGAATTCAGTGAATTAATTAAGAAAAGGAATTCATTTAATTCTAGAGAAAATTGAATTCGATTGGTAGTGAATTCATTCAAAAAGGAATTAATTCTTCAAAGCTCTGTTATCAACTTACCAATTAACAACACGACTATCGAGAAAGAAAACTTAAGCTCAAATTCTGTATTAAGCTCGAAAACGCAAAAGTTTTATTACAGCTCGGTTAGTAGCAACGCTGGACAATGCCAAAGTGTATGATGGAATGGCAGTTTACATTCTCATAGCAACAGCTGAAGCATTAGGACATCATGTAGAGGAACATGTCATTAATCGTTCAACTATCAATCGTTTGCGGTAAGCTACAATGGCACATTGAAGTTTCTACATGCACCGAAAGTAGATTCATCAACTGGAAAAATAATGCGGATGCAGTTTATAAAAGCTTAGAAAAAAATGGAATATTGTTGACCAAGTAAACGGCTTGTCATATGATACAACGTTTACAAATACCAGAGGCCGCAGTCCTCTGGGAAAACAAAATTGGACGTATTCTAATCATTCTACCTTGCCTCCACCATGCGTACGAAATAATATTGCGCATCGTCTTCGAAACAAATTTATATTCAACCTCTGCTCCGGAAGTTTCAGTATTTTAAGGATATGCCAAATCTTCTCCAAGTTTTAACAAAGAATTATTTAGAAGTAGCAATGAAGGTGCAGCTGATTTTAAGATGTGTAATATCAGAGGTGAGGGCACAAGGTGGACGAGGAGACGAGGACAAGGTGGACAACCTTGACCAATTGTAGGATATCTCGGACCCTATGGCCACTGCCAGATCCGGGGAGGACAAAGATTCTTCTTGGATTTGGCAAGCGGACGGTCGGGATGCTTGTAGGGGTTCTAACGGGACACTGCGCAATAGGCCGAATGGCTGCGCGTTGGGGTTACGCCCAGGCGGACTACTGCAGGGGCTGTGGGGACGAGGAGGAGGAGGAGACAGTGCATCATCTGCTTTGTGAATGTCCGGGACTGAAGGAACGGCGACTCAGATATCTGGGGTGCAGGTTCTTCGACGACCTGGACAGTCTACGCGATGTTTCTCTGTCTGGTCTTGCGAGCTTTTTAAGGGGATCGGGATGGTTCTAGATTTCTCGGGTCGTGGTATTTCTTTCCATGTGGGGGGAACTAAGGGAATCACAATGGGCCCTATGGCCTCCGAGTGAACTCGCCGTTCTGGCGGGCTCCCATTCAACCTAACCTAACCTAATGAAGGTGCAACTGTTTGTTTACAAATACTGTTTGTTTACAATTACTGAACTCTCAATTTCAGGGACCTGTCCTGGGATTTGTCTTGTGACATGTCACAAGGGGTCAATTTCCACCTCCTATGACAACGCCATGTAAAAGTGACCAGTCTATTTCATATAAAGGGGCCAGTTCGGTGACAGTTTGTTAAAATTTCCCGTAGGGTGTTTTTTCTCGATAGTCCAAAACTAATATGGACTAAATATTTATCCGAATCATCAAATTTAGAACAGAATGGCATCGATTTGTAGTTGCATATTTTTGCGTATTTTGTCATAAATGCATGTTTTTGCATATTTTGACTTTAAATGCATATTTGGTGCCTTTTTAATGCATATTTTGTGCTTTTTAATGCAAATTTGCGCATATTAGGAGCATTTTTTGTTTTGTAAAAAAATATAAAAAAATTGATACATTTTCATATTTTGATTCAATCAAAATAAACATTCTTAAAACCTTATTGACCTATGGGAAATCTTCGAGTTCTGTATCTGTTTGCAAAATAACTAACTTAAATACATTTTTAAGTTTTAGAGTGCATTATTTTTGCAAAATTAATAGTATTATATTTTAATATTTCTTATATTTTTAATGCATATTTTACTTTTTTAACCGCATATTTTAGGCGCGTATTTTCCACATTAGAAATAAAATAAATACTAAAACAATAACAAAAGACAAAAATTAAATTCACTCTTGTTCAAAAAGTAAGTAATTAATCAAAAAACATTGAACAAAATAATAAGTATACATTTAGTTAAAATAAACAAAACAGTAAAAAATTCCAAAATTTTCTGCTAAATTGAGTGATTTTAGCTGAGTTTCGTTAAAAGCCGGTATATCCACCATTATTTTGAATTATTTTGTTGACTCTTTTTGGCATGCTGGCAATAAGCTTCCTGCAGGTCTCTACTGGTATTTCATACCAAGTTTTTTGAACAAAATTCCATAACTGATCCTTATTTTTTAAAACCTCCTTTCCAATTCTTTGTTTTATGTCCGGAGATTGACTTGGCCAGTCAAGAAGGGCCGCATGATTGTGTTGGAACAAATCTTTTACCAACTTATAAGTATGCTTTGGATCGTTATCCTGCTGGAATGTCCATCTAAGAGGCATACTTTCCTCAGCATAGGTTAACATCGTATTTTCCAAGATATCTTTGTAGTGGAATCTGCTCATAGTGTCGGTAATTCGATGTATCGGACCGACACCATACCACAAGAGACCATAATATTGCCGCCCCGTGCTTGACCGTCTTCTTTGTAAAGCGAACATGTATGAAACATTGCCATATTAAAGTTATTTAAATAAAAAACAATTGCCATGTTTACTTTCCGTTAAAGTAACTAAAATTAAACATAAAGAAAAAATAAACAGGTGTACTTATTATTTTGACCATATGTGTATGTATTATTGTATATGAAATATTTACTCATTTGATAGTAGTAAATTTACAAGCATTTTTTAGAGTGTACGCTATTTTCTATTATTTCTGTAACTATTTAAGGGTAACGCTATTTACATTATTTCGTTATCGGTATTTTAAGAATAGAGGTGTGCAAACCCTGGTTTCATATTTTGCTACTTTGAATTTATATCCCAAGCAGAGATACAAGCCGGTCCATTATGTCGGTTGGCGGCGGCTAATGGCTAAAATGATCGGCGGCGATTGATTTTTAGAGTTTAGCCGCAAACGCATCGGCGGCGGCTGACCGTCTAATGTCGGCTAAAAGGTACATTTTTCAAGAATTTCAACAGATACATACACGCAAAAAAAGCAACTGCAAAAATATCGAAGTCAGCTTTGTAATTTTTTTTAGGTACACTTAAAATAATACGTCAGTAAAAAAATCTGTCAAACCGGTTTTAAATCGATTTGACTAATTTTTAACAAATTTTTATCAGAAGTTTTAAAGATGGCGCCATTTCTTTCCGTCCCGATTTTTTTAAAATAGCCCATATCTCGAAAACTAAGAGAGATAGAGCAAAATTTATGAAAATTTCGACTACCTCTAACCATGTAATACCCCAGAGAAAAGGGCTACCTCTATCATTATTATTTTAAGTGTAGTTTTCCGAATTTATAAAAATTGAGTTTATATTTCACAATGTCTATAAAATTATACATACATTTGTTAAATTTTACACAATTTATTGTTAAAATATAAGATTTTCAACTCTCTGCCATCACCTATTAGATGGCCTCATCAGTATATCCGATGTTTTAAAGATATCCCTATTTCTTTCCCTCCCGGTTTTTTAAAATGGTACATATCTACTAAACTAAGAGAAGTAGACCAAAATGAAAATGAAATACGACTATTCCTTGCTTTACCTCACCCAGAGCTTTGAAAAATTAATTCTTTAATTCAGTTTTTGAATTCTGAATTTAAAATTCAATGAATTAATTCACAAAAGGCTATATATTGAATGGAATTAATTCATATTTGTTTTCGTTCTATTTATTTTGTTACGAATTAATTAACAGAGCTTTGAAGAGTTAATTCGTTAAATTTGGGCTTCGTTAAAAAAGAAACTAAGGTAACAAAAAATGTCGCCAACGATGTCAAAGATTTCCGAGGAAAGTGGTATTTAGCAGCTCGAAAGGTATTTAATAATACCATAAAAACATTGATGGAAAGGCATCAGAAAAATTAAAAAAATTTTGTAAAATAAAAATAATAAAAATTTGTATATGGCTGAAATCAAAAAATGTGATAAATTTTTGGGCCAAATTTGTGAGAAGCAAAAAGTGTTAATATTTCGGTTTTTTCTTAATGGAATCAGTAAGTTTAGTCATTATAAACCTAATTGCAAAAAATCTCATCTACAAGTTGTCGCAATAACTTTTTTTGCACAATTTTAATTTTTTTGCTGTAACGGAGTTTACATTTCTGCAAGCAAGAGATATAACAAAAAAAATTGCGTACGAATTTTCTTCAATTTATTAGTTTTTCGTATTTGGGTTTTCAATTTGCTTTCCAATGATATATAATTTGTGTTTATCAAATTGGCGGTTTCGCGAATAAAAATACAATTCATTCCGCGAAAAAAAATTTTATTTTTTTCTTTAATTTTGTATTTTTGGTCTTTTTAAATGCTTTTCAATGAAATAAAATTTTTTAAATCCCAACAGCGGTTGCGCAGTTACAAAATCATATATTAAAAACATAACATTTCACGATCAAAAAATTATTAAATTGTGTGAAACAAATTTAATTTGTCAAACTAATGTCAGTAATGACTCGAAATATCGATTCAAAACCAATGAAATGCAAAATCAATCGTTTTTCGCTCCAGCAGCTTAGGGTAAAAAACTGATAACTTTTTTTGATTTGACGCAAAATTATTAGTTGAATCGTCTTTTGACGCATAAATATTAGTTGAATCACCTCTGTTTATGGTTATTTTAAAATATTTTAAACATTTATTTATGCTGGATGATTACTTACAGTCCAACGATCATTTGAGTATAAATAACATTATACTTTTCGCAATATAAATAATAGATAACTCCAAAATTCTGGTATATGCATTTTTATCAAAAATTATGACGAAAAATCGTTACAGAGTTGAAGTCGTGATAGCTAAGATATACGAAAAAGTTTGTAAAATGTATTAATTTTTATTAAAAACGGCACTTTTCCTCTTCATAAAAATTCTTATTGTTAGTGTTTAGCTTCATCGGTTATTAAAATATAAGCTATTAAAGTGAAAAAACCTTATGAATTACTGGTTACGGAGTTTACATTTGGCCTATAAAATTGGTCACAAATTTTATGTATTAACCAAAAATTGGTGAGATTGTTATAAATTTTGTAAAACAGGTGACAATGCGCTGATATATATCGAAATATGTAACTCAAATGTAATCCATGCATTAGAAATTAGGTGGTTACACGCTTTTTATCACATTTTTTGATATCACCCATATACTACCTCTGTTTGAAAAAAAGTTAACATTTCTATTGATTTTTTTTTTTTTGTTAACATTTTACTAAGCAAAGTGTTTTTATTCAAATAAAAGAAAATAAATTGAAATAACAGTTCATGTGCCACTTTGTGGTAGAAAAAATAGTATTGTGTTGTAATAAAATTAATGAACAATATTTTGACGAGCTGTTGCTAATGTCTCTTCGCTGCATTTAATAGAAACCAGTAAAAGGCCATCTCGGCGAATTTTGTAATTATTACCATCTTAGTTAATCATTATAGATTCTAAACATGTTTGTAATGTCAAAAATATGTTTTCTAATTTATCTGAATTCTGTTAATTTTTTCACACAAAATCAATGAATTATTTTAATTCTAATTTTCAACTTTGACATGGAATAAAAATAAATTTAAAAAAAAATTGGAAAGCTATCTATAAATTCAGAATCACTGATACGTCCTAACAACTATCCAAAAAAAATAGTTTTTTTTTAAAAACCTCCATAATCCCAGCAAAAATATAGAAATCTTAACCTCATTTCGGAACGGAGGTAGTAGTTTTATAATAATCTTAAAAATTACGGTTATAGAATAGCTTTTATTTTTAAAATTGCATGACTGTTTCCTCAGTTTTTTTGGACTATGTGATGGAAATTTTTTTCAAACGCAGTCCTTATAATGCGGAAACCTGTAGAATTGTAGTATCAACAAAACCGCCTGGTTGTGCTACCGCCAGTTTGATGCAAACCATTTTAAAAAGCAACGATATCTAAAAACAAGAAAATTTAACTTTTCAAATAATTATGTATATTTAAACAAATTTTATAAATTAAAAACAAAAATGAATATTTTTGCATTTTTCTACCGGCTTTAGCCGAAAATTGGCTTAGCCGATTATCGTCGGCGGCTGAATCGGCTTGGCAAAGGTGTCGGCTGTCGGCGGCTAACCGGCTGAAGTCGGCTGGCTTGTATCTCTGATCCCAAGTTAAACGCACATACAAAAAACAAGTAATTCCAAGTCTTACAGGCAGATTTAAAGTTAAATCCGGAGATTTTAACTTTTGGGACTTTCCTTGTTAGTCGGCCTGCTTTACCTGTATTTGTTAGTGTATTCTATTCAATTTGCAATACCTTTTCTAAACGCTGAATACCAATTTTATGAGGAATGGCTTAAATAAAATGTTATAAATTATCATATTGTCGTCAGTTTTTTTTGAAAGAAAAGGGATTTGTTTTATTCTTAAAACGACCTGTCGTCCATTACACTGTGAGACAAATGGTAGGGGTCAGTGATCGGGAAGGGTTCAAACTACCGGGGAAAGTTATATCGGTAAAAAAGAAGTTATACGTGTCCCGGCGTTTCGCTGGGTCACCCCTAGGAATCGAGATATATCGATTTGACCTTTGGTGGTCTTTTTTTTTGACATAACTCGAGAACCACTAGTCCGATTTTGCTCAAACAATTTTAAAAAAATTAAAAATTACAATTGCTTTAATCTGATCATATAACGTTTTTCTATATACTCGACAGTTTTGCCGGTAAAAATAAATGTATGAAGAAAAACATATTTTTTGCCTAAAATATTAAAAAAAAGTAATAAACAAAAGGTTATTGATTTTTATGGTAGCGGTAACAAACATTTATTTTTACCGGCAAAACTGTTGAGTATATAGAAAAACGTTATATGAACAGATTAAAGGAATTGTAATTTTTAATTTTTTTAAAATTGTTTGAGCAAAATCGGACTAGTGGTTCTCGAGTTATGTCAAAAAAAAGATATATCTCGATTCCTAGGGGTGACTCAACGAAACGCCGGGACACGTATAACTTGTTTTTGACCGATATAACATTTCCCGTTGGTTTCATCCCATCCTGATTTTGACTGTCGCATAGTGTTATCATAAAAATTTACTAAATATGTATTTCACACAAAATATGCGTGAAATGCGTAACAGGTCAGATATATAGTAAAAACTACCACATCCACAATAATGCACACGTTTTTACCTGTTTGTTTTTTTTTTTCAACAATTACCAAACAAAATATTTTTTATATAAATTCCAAAAATTTTAGTACATTTTTTATGTTAATTTCTAGTTATTAGCGGCCTTTTTTTATTTTACGACTGATTTTTGTTTTTTTGTTCATTTGTATTAAATAAAAAAATTATTAATTCATGTTTTTTCATTAAAATGTTAATTTATTTAGTTTGTGTTGTCGATTAATGTCAAACAATTTTTATATCAAAAATGTCTTCTTGTTGGAGTAGAAAAAATTAAAATACAATAACATAATGTTGAATTATAAAATAGATTTTTTTAAGCTATCTGATAAAGATCTCTTTAATTTATATTTTATATAGTTTTATTAAAAAAATATTGAAATGATTTTTGATTTCTGATTGTGCATTTTATATTTTATGAATTTCTTTTTATTTCCAATTTATAATACAATGGACAAGAGTTTAAAACAGATACCTGTTAGCGTTCAACTGATTTGTGATTTAATCGTGTGTTTAGACTGAAAAATTTATCTAGTATAAAGTGGATTAGCTGCTTATGGTTACAATAAAAAATCAAACGGTCAATTCAGGGTTTGGTAGATTAACTTTTCAGTCTAATTAGACGCTTAAGAATGATTATTTTAGATAAGTTGAAGTACTTTTAATTGATAGAAGATTAGTTGATACGAGTGAAAGATTTTGTTTTATTCTGAAAGAAAGAAATGATTTTTAAAGATCCAGTCATATAAAGATCTAGCTTCCCAGTCTGCAGAGTTTCGAGCTAGCTGTTTTATTCAAAGACGATATTTGTTTTAATTCTCGCACATATATTTTCTTTTAAAAATTTATTGATTTTGATAATTTGTCCAAATTTTTGAATTTCTCTTTATCATTTTTGTATTAAAAAATTTCACATTTCATAATTTGTTATTGCTACCCAACAAAAACACACTTTACCAATATATCCTTCTGTGTCCCGCTCAACCCTCGCTATATATCGCGTGTTTTATAAATAATTTTCCACAGCTTCGAAGGAATTAATTCCCCAGTTCCCTTTTTTTGAATTGAATTTATATATTATGGGATTGAAGTCTTCCACTAATCAATTCCTGAATGATTTCCCTTTTTTCATTCAATTTATCTTGTATAAATTCAATAATTTTTTTCAAATTCCTTCATAAAATTTAATTTATTGAATTCACTCATTAAGGAATTCATTCAATTCTAGTTAAATTAATTTTTGCTCAAGGAATTCATTGCTTGAAGGAATTTTTTTTTTTAAATTCCCTATGGAATTAAATTTTTGTTTTAATTCCCTAAAGGAATTAATTCTTCGTTGAATTCCCTGATGGAATTAACCTTTTCTTTTAATTCCCTGAAGAAATTAACTTTTTTTTTAATGTCCTGAATGTAAGTTTTTTACTTAATGCAAAGCAGATCATAACCTAAGAATATAGAAATATAGCGATAATGGCAAATTCGAACAAATAAACTTCGTTAACAAATATGGCTGCTACGAGAGCGGATCAATAAGTTGTGAATGAAACGAAGTTTTTTTCGGAAAAAAACTTTTTTTGCAAACTAAGCACCATACTTTGGTATAATATATTGTTAATTTGAAATTATATTCTCTTTGAATTTTCTAAAAATTGGTTTTCAAACAAATGTAAAATATTTTCATTCCTTTACTGAATTTAAAATAAAAAGCAATTTTTAAATTTTCGTTAAAATAAAAATAATTTGTCAACCACTACACTTGGAATGGATCCCCTGTTAAGATATTTTGATAATTTCGGTAATTCTAATCTTTTTTATTTACATGTTTTTTTTTTCAATCGGCTCCCCTTTTATAAACATGGTTAGAAAACTTTATTTGTAATCTTTTCCCATTAAAATTTGAAAACCCTTTTATATGACTATTTGTCACATAAACATTTTCACGCCTCGATATATAAAAAAATTCAAATGTACCCAATTTTTGTTGCAAAATTAAATGTTTTGATTTACGTGTTTTCAGGGTCATATGGTGTGGTGATTGGTTGGTTGGTGGGTATTTTATATACATATAAAACTTATTTTATTGTTACTGTAATAGCAGTAACGTCTAATCGTAGTCGCACAGTACGGTGGTCTGAAGTATGAATTATAAGCGCTGTAAAATCAAAGCTGCCAGATGAATTTGTTAGAAAATTGGCGGAAAAACTTTTTATAGAAAATTTCTAAGATTAAAACGCGTTTTTCAATAAAAAGTGTGCATATTCTTGGGTTTCTATTTCTGCAAAGAACAATTGCGGAAATATATTCTGCTTGGTGAAATCTGTAATATTTTAAAGGGAATTTTTACGGTAACGTTTTTTTGTTTGGTGATTACGATAAAAACTGTATCGAACTAAAAAATAAAGAACTAATCTAGCAAGCACGAATTTTTTTATTTGGTACTATAAATTATAATGCTAAACATAATTTTACATTCAGAAAATTTCTGAATTATTGCTTGATCCATTCCTTTCTGACTTTTTTCCTTATGTCCTGCATAAGATGTCGTACAGTGCTTTGGTTGATGTTCTTGGAGGCGTCTTTCCATAGACGCCTCTAGAAGAGTCCATATCTCAGAAACTATAAGAGCTAGAAGAAAAATATTTGCACCAAAGGCCAAAACCGACTACCAATACCCCGATACCGAAACTAAATTTTGACTTTCATTGCTAGATTTTAAGATCACGTTTTTCTCGAAAACTAAGCCTCGTAGAGAGAAAAGGGCTTTTATTTGTAATATCGCTAGTATCTTTAAAACGGACTTGGAACAAAGAAAAATAAATGGGGGAAATAAATTTTGGAAATTTTGAATTTTAATACCTTCCCGACTAAAAAAGTTTTCATATAATCTTATATGATTTGATATTATTATAAATGTTTATATGCGTGGCTTTATATAACCATATACATTTATATTCACACTTTGGTTTTATAAACATGTTTGATATGACGTTATATATAATCATATGCGATTTGGTCTCCAGCCATATATTAAGAGATCTGCGATATAGTTTATATATAATTATTTATAATGGCATATAAGCTTCTATAAACAATCTTATATCAAAATATATAACATGACATGATATCTAATTATACAAAATTTTATAAACCCAGCCAGCAATTTCGGAGGGCTCATAAATAAGATTCTTAAATAGCTCATAGAAATGATCATTGTTTTTTTTTTAAACCACTCTTTTTTTGGTCGAAAATATGAACCCTCAACAAACAATCCAAAAAGTTGTCTTTGCAATCTAAAGAGCTGTCTCAAAATGAGGTTTCATTTTTCGGACTCAAAGAAGATTCCAAAATTATTTAAATTTATGAGGAAAATTTCGATTTTATACGTTCTTTTTTCTGAGTCATTTGTGAGTACACAGGGGGCTCTTTTGGACAGACCACTTTCATAGGAAAAAGTGGAAAAATGTTTATGATTTTTGAGCTCATTTCTGAGTCATTAATGATCATCTTTGTTTGCTGGGAAGTTTAATTGCACTATAACAAATGAAGAAAACAAACTTAGAAAGAGTTTTTTTTTATTTTATAAGAAAGACACATTTTATAAGAAAGACCAAAACTCTAAACTAGAAAAAGTTGTTCCGACAAATTTTTGTAAAGTTGAGTTAAACCGAAAATTTACTTTGTCAGCTATTTCCAAGTTTTTCTCGTTTTGAATTTTGCTTTTTATTGAAATTCAGTTACAAACTGCGTTATTCTTAGTTTAAGGACAATTTGCGTCCTAAAAACGTCCTAAATCGCATTCAATCCTCATTTCCAACAATACCAAAGATCGACCAACACCCACTTTGTTAGCCAAACTGTTCTGTCGGCCATTAGTATTTAATATGAATGAAAATAAGTGATCTCAGCAATATTTACTAAAATTTTATTTGAAAATTTTTATAAAATATTGCAATTAGATAGACCCATTTTTCGGATCAAATTGTATCAGGTTAGATAACATGCTTATCTCGTTTGATATAATTAAATATTCCAATATTCGGATCAAATTAGATATGAACATAAATATGGGTTTATATATGGTGATATATGATTATATAACGTCTTTTTTAGTCGGGTTGACGATTTTTTTCCATTTTGGCAATTTTTTTCTAATTTTTGTCGATTTTCACAAATTTTTACGAGTTTTTCAATTTTTTAATTTTTTTTTCCAATTTTTGACAACTTTTTGAAATTTTGGTAATTTTTTAAAAAATTTTCAATTTTGGCAATTTTTCAAAATTTTTCGATTTTTTCCAATTTTTTTAAACTTTTTGAAATTTTGACGATTTTGGTAATTTTTTCACATAATGACAATTTTTTCAAGACGATTTTTTAAAAAATTTTACGATATTTTGCAATTTTGGCTAATTTTGTCTAATTTTTGACAATTTTTTTTTAAATTTTGACTATTTGGGCATTTTTTTCAAATATTCATGATTTTTTCAAGTTATGACGATTTTTTCAATATTTTTACAAAAATTTTTAATTTTAGCAATTTTTCAAATTTTTTCGATTTTTCCATTTTTTGAAGACTTTTTGAAATTGTTTTTTAAATATTGAAATTTTTCAAAATTTTTACGATATTTCGCAATTTTGTCTAATTTTTCACGATTTTTTTTTTTAATTTTCACTATTTGTGTAATTTTTTCAAATATTGATGATTTTTTCAAGTTATGACGATTTTTTCAAAATTTTTACAAAATTTGAAATTTTGGTAAATTTTTTTTTTTAATTTTGACTATTTGTGCAATTTTTTCAAATATTGACGATTTTTTCCAGTTATGACGATTTTTTCAAAATTTTGGCAATTTTTCAAAATTTTTCGATTTTTTCCAATTTTTAACGACTTTTTGAAATTTTGACGATTTTGGTAATTTTTTCAAGACGAGTTTTTCGAAATTTTTACGACATTTTGAAATTTTGGCGATTTTGTCTAATTTTTGACGGATTTTTTTTAAATTTTTTCAAATATTGAAAATTTTTTCAAGTTATGACGATTTTTTCAAAATTTTTCAATTTTGGCAATTTTTCAAATTTTGGCGATTTTTGATAATTTTTGACGATGTTGAGAAATTTTGAACACTTTTTAAAATTTTGCCGATTTTTTAAATCTAGATGATTTGGCGATTTGTTTTCCAATTTTTTCAATTTTCGCCATTTTTATAATTTTTTCCAATTTCTGCGATTTTTTTTAATTTTTGACGATTTTTTAAAATTTTATAATTATTTTTATTTTGGTGATTTGTACACTTTTGACGTTTTTTTTTTTAATTTTAAAGTTTTTTCACTTTTGTAGATTTTTTTTCAATTTTGGCCATTTTTTAAAATTTTTTCATTTTTTTTTGGCGATTTTTTTTTAATATTTGAAACTTTTTTTCAATTTCAGCGATGTTTTTTTTTTTCAATTTCAACAGGACTATAGTACTGTTGGATATAGTGTAACTAAATTACCGTTTTTGTTTTTTATAATAACTAAATTATTTTAATGGAAGCGAGCTTTTTTAGTGGCTCGATTTCAAAAAACTCAATTAAATTTGGTTAAAGAGCTGCCGATAAAAAAAGCTCTAAGAAATTTTTTATACGAGCTCCTCGATTTAAAAAACTCTATTCAGTTTTGTAAACGAGCCTTTTAATTTTTATAAGCTCTTTATTTTTTTTAGTTGCGAGCTTTTTTCATTTGAGCAGCTCTTTTAATTTTGGCTTCCGAGCTTTTTAAAAAAATGTATATATTTTTGGCTTGCTCGAGCTTTCTTTCCATCCTTGGTGGGTAGTCAAATTAAAGGAAATTGTCTTTCGATTCCAAAAATGTAATTTTTCTTATATCCATAAAACGTAGCCCTAGCTAGAGCCAATAGGAGAGTACTCAAAAATGGTACTCAAATGAAAGGAAATTTTCTCACGATTTCAAAAATGAGTTTTTTTTTACTAATCCGTTGGACGTGAATGGAATTAGAGGCATTTTTTTAATTTTAGACCTTCGAAAAATTAAAAAAGTCTAAAATCACATTATTTTAGTTTTGGTAAAACCCTGTAAAATAATATATTTTAAAAATAAATTGTGTAAAATTTAACAAATGGGTTCTTAAAAATTAGCTATAAATAATTTTGAAAATTAACACTCAAAATTAATTAAACTACTGAGGATTTTTAGTATTGTGTTAAATGAAGATAACTAAAAACTTTGTTAAATAAGTGTTTAAACAAAAAATTTGTTAAAAATTAGTCAGACAGGTTTTAAGCTCTTTTGACAGATTTTTTTTACTGAAGTATTATTTTAAGTGTATCTGCCTTGCATTTGCCGATTATAAGTTAACGGTGCTCTTCTTGATTCATTATTTTACACGTATATTTGGGCAGATCGAAATTCATTTTGCTTGATAACAATTTTTTGATGTTGACAAATATTTTTTTTACTCAATTTGAAAATTTTCATTTTGATATCTCGATGGTAGCCTATTTTGAATTTTTCAGAAATAATTCGATACAGTATTTACTTATGATTACTTAAAAGAAACGGCTATGGTACCGGTTAAAGTTTTTGGAAACTAACGGTTACGGTATTTGAATCCGTTTCTATTTTCAACTTGAAACGGTATTAGTTCGATTGTGGTATTTTAGAGGTCACTGTATCCCTGCTTTGTTTAAAATAATTCCCTATAAAAAACTTCACCAATTCTAAAACATTTTCCATAAAATAATTTTGTTCTAAAACAAATTTTCTATACACTGATAGAATTATCGTTCATACTATTAATGAATCGATTTCATTAATCTGAATTCCTTGATTTAATGAAAAATTTTCATTGAATTTATGAAAAATTCATTAATTTAATGAATTTTTTCATTATATATTTTCAACTAACCCGTAAGATATGCTATAATTTTTATAAGGGTTTTGAATTTGCTAATTACTAAAATAGATATATGTTCCAGTAATGAACGCTAGGGTTGCAAAATGAAATTATTTAAATATAAAGGTCCAAGTAATGACATCATTTTGTTTCGGCTATTTAGAGCAATCGGTAACGCGGTAATGTTTACATTCTGGTGACTGCGGGTTCAAGTCGAGTTCAGGGAGATGTCAAAAACATTATAAAAACAAAAAAGAAATATGTACATGTACAAATAAAAATTATTAAAATAAAAATAAACAATTAATAAAAAAACGCAAAAAAAATATATTTTTTTCAATTAGTTTTCATTTAATGAATACGTTTCATTGATTTAATGAACGCGTTCTTTGGGAACTTTTCAATGAAAAAAATCATTGGATTAATGAACAAATTCATTAATATTATGCACAAAATTCTATCAGTGTAGAGAGAAAATCACAGATTTTTTTTTTTTTTTGAGAGGAGCAACACACGGGAATTCTTTCTATTAATTTGAAAAGGAAGAGATGAAATGTGAAAGGGCTTCAAATATGGCAACACTGTAATTGCTCGAGATATCAAATTTTAGAACAGTTCTTGTGCGCCTTCTGATGTAGACTGGGGTTACTACCCAGGAAAAATTTGTGCAACCGGTAGCCAACCAAACCAATTCTGCAACTGGTTCCACTGTAACCGATTCCATGGAACTGGTTTCGGAATCAAACCTGCAAAAATTATCTGATTGCCATGAAACTTAGTACGTGAATTGATATAAGGTCAAGCCATATTTGTGCCAAATTTGGGTAAAATGAAACGATTTAAAAAATTAATAAAAATTTTTTTTCACAAAAAATGGGTTTTAAACGTTTAAAATGATTTTTGTAAAAAAAAAAATTAAATACGATTAAAATAGGAAATCATGTGAATCCTCCATTTTAGGCATAGGGTATGTTTAGCGAACTTATGTAAAACACTACGAGGAATATTTTTGTGGAACATTTTAACCTTTTAACTTTTCAATTAATGGGACTTTTTTGGCAATTTTTTTAAAACGGATAAAAACGACCCGTAAGTTGAAGAGTTAGAGGGTTAAAATGTTTCACAAAAATATTTCTCATGAAATTCTACTATAAGTCTTTTAAGACATCAGCATTGAAAATTTTACTTCAGTGCCAGTAATAAGTAAAAACTTAAAATGTGTTTAAGGGTCAATTTCGTACTTATTCAGAATTGGCGCTCAAATATCCCACAAACCTGGATTTTAAGGAGAAACCATGGGAATCTTCCATTTTAGGTATAGGATGTGTTTAGCGAACTTATGTAAGACACTACGAGGAACATTTTTGTGGAACATTTTAATCCTCTAACTCTTCAACTTACGGGTCTTTTATGTCCCATTTTAAAAAAGGGCCAAAAAATTCCCTTTTATTAAAGAGTTAGATAGATAGAATGTTCCACAAAACTGTTCCTCGTAATGTTTTACATAAGTGCGCTCAACACATTCTATACCTAAAATGGAAGGTTCACATGGATTGAATACACTCTTAAATGCGTGAAATTTGAGTAAAAATAATGAATTTAGGAATTTCAAAAAACACTTTTTTTTTTAATTTGTGGTAAAAAATAGTAACTAATTTTTGAATGTTCCACAAAACTGTTCCTCGTAGTGTTTTACATAAGTGCGCTCAACACATTCTATACCTAAAATGGAAGGTTCACATGGATTGAATACACTCTTAAATGCGTGAAATTTGAGTAAAAATAATGAATTTAGGAATTTCAAAAAACACTTTTTTTTTAATTTGTGGTAAAAAATAGTAACTAATTTTTTAATGATCTATTATATAACAGTATAATTTAAGTTTAAAAAAAGAAAAAAAAATTCTAATTTTATATAACTTTCTTTTATACTCCATCCAAATATATTGAAGTAATTAACAAAAAAAATCTTCGAACCAGTTTTTAAAAAAATTAGAGTTTGCTAAAAACCGAAAAATCTGAAAACCGCGGTTTCGGTTTTTCAAAATTATAAAAACCGCTATTTCGGTTAATTTTCGGTTTTCTTGTGCTAATAATAGAATTGTTTTAAAATAATTAAATAAGTATAAAAAGTAAAAAGTTCAAAACGCACAATATAATTATTACTTAAAATTCAATTGAATTTCTCACTCAAATATAGCCGTTTCGAGGGCTTTGCGGGAGAAAAAACACGGGAAACTATTATGAATTTTATTCTTTTGTTCGCAAGTAAATCTGTATTTTCAAGAGTATAAATTTAAATTTTAGCAATTTATTTAAAACAATATAAAGATAAAATTTAACAAATTTCGCGGACTACGTAAAAGGACTTTTTGAAAAATACACGGTTAAAATCTGAACTGAATATGTGAAACTCAATATCTGTTAAACCACTTGACTTTTTGGTGCAATTTTTTTTCTAAAATTATAAGCCTCAGTTTATGTTATCTGTAATAACAAAAATAAAAAATTCTTTAAAGTTATATTTAATGGAGAACATTTTAATTACAATTAAATAAAAAAAAATTTAAAATAGGAGCCCTTTTTGAATCTTTTCTGATTTTAATTGTACACTCCGATGCAATTTATTAAATTATTTTAATTGGTTAAAGTATTTAAGAAAAACCGACTTATTTTTGTCGGTTTTCGGTTTCGGTTTTGAGGCTTGAAAAACCGCGGTTTCGGTTTCGAATAAAACCGAACAGCAAACTCTAAAAAAAATGTATATATATATATAATGCATTGCTCGTCGTCCAATGATTACGAGCTGCCTCTATACTGGGCATAGGCGGTCTATAAGTTGTCTCCATCTTTCTCGACGTGCGGCTAGATCTTTGAGCTCTCCTATGTTGTTGACAGTTCTACCAAGGCTCTGAGATATGGAATTTATTTCCTGCAGTGTAGATCGTCTCCATGTTGTTTTAGGACGTCCTCTTTTTGTACTTCCCTGTGGGTTGTAAACAAGGGCGTGATTACATACTTCCTCAGGAGGTTTTCGCAGGGTGTGGCCAATCCATCCAAATTTTCTTCTACGGATTTCTGTGTTAACATTTCCAACACCAATTCTGACCCAAAGTTGTTCATTTGTGATTGTGCGAGGCCAGAAAATTTTAAGAATTTTGCGAAGACATCGATTAACAAAAACTTGCAGTTTATTTTGTATTACGTCTGTAACAAACCAAGTTTCGCAACCGTAGAGAAGTACTGAAAGAACACAGGCTTTAAAGATGTGTAGTTTGGTGTTGACACTGTAGCTCGAAGAGTTCCAAACATTGTGGAGTTGTGTAAATGAGCCTATTGCCTTTCTGATTCGATTTTCAACGTCCTTCAGAGTTCCTCCGTTCTCGGTAATCGTGCTACCCAAATATTGAAACTCTTCTACTTGATGTACTTGGCCGTGCATAACGTTCAAAGGTTCTGTTGATCTGCAGTTAATGCGCATTTCCTTCGTCTTAGAGACGTTAATTCTGAGACCTACTTTGTGGGATTCTCGTGAAATGTCATCAAGTTTTTCCTGCATATCACTAAGCCGGTGAGCGAGCTCGCATTTATCATCAGCATAATCAAGTGATTCTAGTCGGACGTTTGGCCTAAGGTGGTCCCACATAATACCACAGCATCCATTACAATAAGGAACAACAGTGGTGATAGCAAGCAACCTTGTCTTACGCCCGAGATGGTGTTAAATGGTACAGACATTTTACCTTCATGGAGTACGGTGCATTTGAAACCCTCATAGCTGCTCCGTATTAGAGAGATGATTTTATTTGGAGCCCCCATGTTCCTCAGTTCGGCCCAAATGCTCTCTCTATGAATAGAATCGAATGCTTTTTCATAGTCAATAAATAGGACATATAAAGGAGATCGCATTTCCACGGCCTGTTCAATTATAATCCTAAGGGTGTTAATTTGATCGATACATGATCTAACGCCTCTGAATCCAGCTTGTTCGACACGTATCTTACTATCGACCTGTTTTATCATTCGTTCCAGTATGATCTACATAAAAACTTTCATTACAGCGCAAAGAATTGTAATACCTCGCCAGTTGTTGCAATCAGTTGCATCTCCTTTCTTAGGAAGTTTCACTATAACCCCTTGCAACCAGTCCGTCGGGTACTCCTCTGAAATCTATATTTGTCGAAACAGAGGGTGAAGTATCTTAGCAAATATTTTCGGGTTTGCTTTGAGTACTTCTGCAGTGATGTTGTCTAAGCCGGCTGCTTTTCCAGTTTTCAGAGCTACAATAGCATCGATAATTTCCCGTTTGGATGGTGGATCGGTTCTTATGGGTAATGTACTTTGATTGTCGTTATGCGTTATGCTGATACCTTCTCGCTGCATGTTTAGTACTCTTTCAAAGTGCTCTTTCCATCGTTTAAGTTGTTCATCAACGTTGGTAATTAACTTCCCGCTCTGGTCTTTGACAGGGACCGTTCTTTTTCTATTAGAACCAGCAATCTTTTTGGTGATAATAAAAAGCTCTTTCATGTTGCGAGCCGCAGCTGCATTTTCAGCTTCTATCGTCATACTGCGCATGTGCTCCTTTTTATCATCCCTTATATTTCGCTTAACTTGTTTATCCATTTGGCTGTATTCTTTTTGGGCTTGTTTTCTCTCGTTGATGTTCCTGAGAGAGTTGATTTTGTTCTTTAGAGCTGAACGATCATCAATAAGTGCCCATGTTTGTGGTGATATAAATTCTTCTCTTTTGTTGCGTGCTTTACCAAGACCCTCTACCAGTGTTGCCAGAAACTTTCGTTCCAAATATGCTAAATTACCGTAAAAAATATGCTAAATTCTGCTAAATTGACAAAAAAGAAAAATATGCTAAAAATAAGCCTAACAAAAAATTACAAAAATGTTGAAATATTCATTATGCTAAAAATCTGCTAAATTACCAAATACAAAAATATGCTAAAAATCTGCTGCATAAAAAATATTGAAACTTTTACGCTACTAGCCGCGTTTTTGTTGAGTTTTCGTATTAGATAATCATCTTTGACAGTTTTTTTTAACGTATACCTGTTTAATCATTCAAAAAATTAGTGTAATCATTATTGAAAAAATAATAAAAACTACACTCTAATAAATTTCTATTGAAATCTACTCTATTAAAAGAAGGTAACTTGATACCTACTATAAGTTGGGCAAAATTAGGCACAATGTTTAAAATCCAAATTAATAGACACATTGTTTTTAAAAATAATGGACACAATGTGTCTAAAAGTACGTTTCAAATTGTAGCAAAGAGTTTTAGCAACATTTAAGTTTTGTTGAAATTTAAAAGCTATGTGTCTAAAAAAGCTACATTAAATGTATGAACCTACATTTGAGATGTTTAAAAACACGCTTAATAATGCACATATATACAACGGAAATGCTTATTATTATTAACAATTCAATAAAAACGATAACGAATAACATGAAAATTATCAATTACAAAATATGAATAATTAAAATACAAATATGAGAGTTTTCTTGCGAAATACTACTAATTTGAACATTTTTCTATATAAAACATAAGAAAAAGTCTACAGAATCTGAGATGTTTTCCAAAAAAAAACTCCTAATCTGAGGGAGTGTTTATAGGAAAAAATTCCCATAATCTGAGTATTTTCTATACGAAAAAGTTCTCGGAATCTGATAGTTTTTTCAAAAAAATGACTCCTTAACATTTGAAGGTTTTTCTATGTGGAAAGGTCCTCAGAGTCTGAGGAGTTTTCCATAGCGAAAAGTTCCGCGAACTTGTAGGATTTTTTCATGAAAAAGTACTCGGAATCTTAGAGATTTTCTATAGAAAAAAATTTAGAAATCCGAGGGTTCCTATATAGGAATAGAGAAACTGAGGGTTCTTTGTATAAAATCCAGCACAATCTGAAGGTTTTTATAAAGGTTATGAATTTGACGCTTTTCTATAGGAAGGAGTCACAAGCTATAGGACTTCTTAGAGAAAACGCCTCAGACTCTGTGGGTTTTAACTGTAGGAAAAATTTTTATGAATTTTCTTACTTTTTTGTAATAGACAGTCAATAGAATGTGAGGTACAAATAAAATTTTCCTTAAGGGAACGATTTAAGTCCTTATATTTTGAAGATTTTTTTTATCCAAAAAATTCACGCAAACTGTTGGATTTTTTTTTAGTAAAGGTCCTCCGTTTACGGTAACACAAAATAAAAAAGACTTCGCCTAAAAGATAAATAAGGTCCAGCTTCAATTCTTAATGGATTGCGCCAAAAGCTGTACAATGCAATACTTGCATTTAACAAAATTACTATGCTAAAGGAGAAAAAACAAATGTTAAAATGTTTCTTTGCAAACAATAAAAAACAAACTTACCACACATTGCGGATTCAACTTACAAAAATAATTTGACTTCAGATCCAATTTTTTCAAAAATTTAGCTATATTTTCTATTTCTTAGCAAAAATATGTGTCCGTTTTTTAAATTTTTATAAAAAATATGAAAATAATATTGACATTTCATTGTTACGCATTTAATTTAAAATTAAACACAAATGCGTATATATAAAAATTTACTATATTAAGTGTGTAATTTACTTTAATATGTGCTTATGTATTTTAAAACATGTTTATCAACACTCAGTTTGATACATTATGTGCCTAATTTTAAAGAAAAAGTGTGCAAATTAAATTTTTAAACATATCGTGCTTACCAACAAGCATTCTGCGCATTTTTACATAAAAAATTGCACTCTTAATAGCAGTAAGTTTACATGCTTTTTTTAGAGTGTAGATCTTACGTGGACAAAAATATGCTAAAAATCTGCTTTTGTCAATCGAAATGTGCTAAAAAGCATTTAGCATATTTTTCAAAAATAAATATGCAACTTTCAAACTCAATCTGCTAAATCTAGCAGAAAATATGCTAAAATGGCAACACTGCCCTCTACACAAGCTTCTGTCACTGCAGTTTTGATGTTATTCCAATTTTGTTGAATACTGTTTGTTGTTATCGGGTCTGGGAGCTTATTGCGAAGGAGTTCCGAGAAAATAGTACGATGTTGGGATAATCTTAGCTTATCTGTATTATATTTTACTCGAACATGCTTTCTGTTGTTGTGAACGGTTCTCATATTAAACCGGAGTCTACCAATGAGTAGGTGGTGATCAGAACCAATATCTGCACCCCGTTTATTACGCACATCGCATAGGCTGTTGCTCCATTTGGCACTAATACAAATGTGGTCAATTTGGTTCTGGGTATTGTTGTCGGGCGATACCCATGTGACTTTGTGGCACTGCTTATGGGGAAATATTGTGCCACCGATTTTAAACTCGTTCATTCCACATAGCTCTACGAAACGTTCTCCGTTGTCATTCATAGCACCAATTCCATGAGCTCCCATTACATGCTCTAGATATGCATTGTCGGAGCCCACTTTGGCATTAAAATCTCCCATTAATATTTTCAACTCAATTTTTTATTGTGGCTTTTAGGGTGTTATTTAGTAAATCATAGAAAGCATCCTTCGTTTCCGCTGTTGCATCTTCGGTAGGAGCATAGCATTGTATTACCGTTAGATTTTTCTTGTGGCCCTTGAACCTAATGGTCATAATACGTTCGCTTATGAATTTACAGTCAATTACAGAGTTTCGGAACCTACTGTTGACTAAAATACCAACACCATATTGATGTATATCGTCCTCGTTAGGCATACCGGACCAGTACATTACATGACCATTAGTAGCCGTTATCTGACCACACTGATTCCACCTAACTTCACTCATGCCAATAAACGAGAGATTGTAATTCTCAAGAACTCTAACGGCCTGCTCCAATTTTCCAGCCTGATACAGCGTCTTAACATTTCATGTTCCAAATCGTAGTCCTTTTTCAAAGCATAAGGTCGTCATCGTATTTCGGATCGTTTTTTCTTTCTTACTTATAGACATTCTGGGAATAAGTTGAATTTCAGACACGACGGGTTATCGGCCTATCGTCTCCAATTCTGATGATGGGGCTGCCATCTTTGCGCCATCAGGCTGGCCAGTTTATGCAGGGATTTAGCCCATGTAAGTAGTAGGGTTATTCCGCCCATGATCGGTCGTTAGAGCCTCGTTAGCGTTAACAGGGGACACCAAGTCTTTTCTAAGACAGTGGGTGAGGTTGACATTCGAAAAGGATTGGCTATATGTACAAATGTATCATTTGTATTCGCTTCACTTTCCCATTAGACCAAGACAAAAAAATGTATTTTTGAGAATTATATTCGTGAAACAATTTAAACCCATTTTTCTGTTCAGTCATTTTTGTATAAAATTGTCTGAGTTTAGCGCCCTCTCGTGGTGGCAAAAGCAGTCACACCAAAAAAATTTTTCACATTTATTTGAGTAACTTTATTATCTTTCAAAAAATGTGTCTTTAGTCTTAATGTAAAAAAAAATTTTTTTTTTTTTTTGATAATTTCTAGAAATATTGTTTAAGTTAAATTACAAACTCAATGAGAAATTCTTTTAACATTTAAAATATCACAGAAAAAACAAAAACAAAAAATGTTACCACAATATGCTTTGTCATCTTCCAATATAGTACTCTGTTGTTTTGACAGATCTAGCAATGTAGTGACATCTATTTATGTATAACCAATAAATGAAAATCGTATGTTTTCTATAATTGGCAGTTACGTTTAAATTTGCACAAGCACTTGCATATTCGTTATTTCAAATTTATTTTCATCGGGATAAACAATAATTGCATTAAAGGAATTAAATGTGCTAAAAAAAATTAAATGTGCTTTTTAGAAAAAAAAAATTTTGCAAATTTACACTTAAATAATTTTGGGCAAAGAGGAATAGCCAAATTCCAAAAAAAAAAATAAATAAATAAATCTTCAAATATGGCATCTCTTCGTGTTGTGTATTTGTTTGTATGTGGTATTTATTTAAGAATTAAAAGGCGTAAATTTATTGCTTATCAATATGCTTTGGTTTTTATACCCTACACCACTCTTTGGGAGAGGCTGTAAGGTATTCCAATGAAGTCTCTTCGATATAAATGAAAACAACATAATATACGGGTTTTTTTTGTTTTTAGTGGCCAAATCTAAAAATCTAACCTATTTTTCTTTGAAAACAAGTCTGGAATTACGTAATTTTGATTTATTTCTACACGGTTAAAGTACTCGAGAAAGGAAAATTTTCGATACCCATATTTACCGTGTTGTGGGCCCGGGGTTGCTACTTAATTGAAATGTTTGAAGTATTGGGGAGAAAAGTCGTCCTAAAGCCAAAAAAAAAAAAACAAATATGTCAAAATATTTTCATTTTGAATTTATCTCGAAAAATCTCCGTACGATATTAACGTATCAAGTCAGAAACTTGAATATCTGACCTAACAGATAACATACATTAGTATGGAACCCCAATACGTTCCGTTATAGCAAAAATGGGAACTTAAACTTTTATACGAAATTTTATATAATTATATACTACACTATGTGGTATAGGCTGGCGTGGATGCTGGGGGAGGGAAATAGGGACGTTTCAAAATAAAATTTTCGAAAACAAAAATAGAAAAGTTAATCAAAATAATCTAATTTCACTCATCTTAAC
Organism: Leucophora obtusa; assembly: GCA_949987735.1. NCBI lineage: Eukaryota > Metazoa > Arthropoda > Insecta > Diptera > Anthomyiidae > Leucophora > Leucophora obtusa. The sequence goes on along the minus strand of OX465297.1, from coordinate 120,075,586 downwards.
CTATCGCTAGATCTGCTCCTGGGTATAAGGTGTAAGTACGTTGTTCACTATTACTTAAAATTTCTTTCCCAAAAGTTGATTAGATTCCCGCCAATCGTGTTCTGGTGTAGGGTTTTATATAGTCCGCATTTCCGACTTTATTTCCTTTGTTTTGTTTGATTTGCAAGAACATTCGCTTTATTTAATGCAGTTAATTTTATTATTACTTATTAGAAGTTGTTCATGATCTGATAATAAATTTTGCGGTTTGTTTATGTTGGCAAATAAAACAAATAAATAAAACATTTTTTCAACAAGGATTTTGATTGTCCACAATTATGTATAAAATCTTGATTTTGTGGTTTGAAATACAATGTATGAAATTCCCACAGCCTGATTTTTAAGAATTCATGGTTTTATGGGAAAATCCTAACGTTACATAGTTTGGGAATGGTGTAAATTTAAATGACTCACTTTTTTTTAAGGGAAGCACCTCTCAGGAAATTCTTCTTATTAATTAACGTGTTGCTTCCTTTGGAAAGGGAATAGAGAAGAAGTGAAAGGTGGTGAAAGATGAAGGGCTTCAAATATGGCAACACTGTAATTGCGCGAGATGTTAAATGTTAGAACAGTTGTTGCGCGCCATTTGATGAAGAGTTGGCGAACTTTGTTGAAGCTGTTTAGTTCTTAGCCCTGTTATATTTAGCGTGTTTTTTAATCACCTGGATTTAGAATTTTTCATACAAAAAATGGATTTATTAAATCCAAAAAAAAAGATGGATTTAATAAATCCACAATAAAAGCACAAATATATGAAACAGCCTATTAATTTAATGTCAGAAAAAAATAAGAATGAAAATTAAAAGAGAAACAAAAAAATTGAGAAACTAACAAATAAAAGGTTTTCTTAAATTTTTTTTATGAAATATGTTTAGAAAAAAAAAACTACACCTCACCAAATACATATTTTTCATCTTGGACATGGAGAAATAACTCAAATAGAAATGGCAATTTTTCACTCTACAGTAAGTAATTTAATTAAATCCAATTAGTGAATATTAAATATTGCAATGGAATTTTTCAATTGTGTAAAAATATAAATTTAAGTGATTAAACTGAAAAGGCAGACTATATATCGCTGTTTTATATAAAATATAATTAAAAAAAAATTAAAAGTTAAAGTAAAATCCTTCATCATCGAAGTCGGTATTAAAAATTAGGGTGAAAGAAGTGTCGGACAGAAAATTTTTTTAAAATAGGAAAAATCTAACCCCATCTGTTGAGCACTTTTAGAAATACTTTTTGGATTTATTAAATCCAAGTGATTAGAAAAAACGGCTATTATTTTGCTTCGGTGGGGTTAAGTGCTATGGGAATACCGTTTTAACAGTTTTAAACAAGGTTGGGAAAATTATAGATTTGTATTTTTTATAATAGAATCATTTTACCAGAATTACATTATAGGTGGTCAGACATTACCCCCCAACAGACATAATCCCAAACTGAAAAAAGTCGGGCTTACCAACTATATGGTACCCTACACCACAGTATGATGTCGGCTTATTCCGTGAAGTGGACTAAATTTAATTTTCTAAAATTAAATTAAGAATATTATTTTTAGACCTAGAAAAATAATATCAAGAAGTTTCATCAATATCCCCTCAGGAATATCTGTTATATTAATATTATTTGACCTTACACCTTACACCGAGGCAATTTAATGTATTCCTATTTAGCCCTAATTTTCATGATTGAAGTATTTCATCTTGTGTTGTTACATTTCGGAAAAAATCATGTGGAACTAAAAACAAGAAAAAAAACTTGCCTAAAAGCTAAATAAGTGCCAAAAATCGCTATTTTCTGGAAATCCGCTGAAATAAAATCTGTCCTAGCCAAATGAAAAAGGAACTCATTCCTACATGTTCTTAATAAAACCCTAAAGTCCAATTGTCAATTTTTTTAAATTTCTTTAGTAGATTATTTCAATAAAATTTTAAATTTAGACCGGAAGTTCTTGGTTAAGTGTTGATAAGTTGCCTGGAGAAATTGTAATAACTCGGATGGTTTTTAACGATTTAAGTTTTTATTGCTTTTTTACTTCACTTCGGAGTTACGAGTCTTTAATGTTTTTAATTCGAATTAGTTTTAAAACATCAATGTTTTTGAGCAAATGTACAAAAAATCATATTTTCCCCTTGTAATCTGTGTTTCAAACTTTAGGGCCGATGCGGCACGTCTCACAGTGCTTTGATCCCATATAACGATTGTAGAAAAATAGAAGGAGTGGTGACAGAGTTTTGAAATATGGTACACTGACATAGAACCACTTAGTTAAGAAAAATTTTAATTTTTGGAAATATCGGGCCAAGGACACGCCCACCTCCCATAGGTGCTGAAATTTTAAAATATATTAGCTACATAAATGGACGTAAAATTATAAAAAGTATCCATTAAGATACACATGAAACTGGAAACGTTTGTGTCAATTTTTATCAAAATCGAAGCAAGGACTCTTAGTCCTGCCTTATCTTAAAATCTTTATAAAACCTACAACAATTATCCGATTGCCATGAAATTTAGCACGTGAATTGATATGAGGTCAAGCCATACCCAGCAAAATCTTGCATTACCAAATAAGTGGTTATATAATAAAAATTCATAGCTCCGCACAACTTATTTTTTGGCGTCTAAACTCATTATTTTTGTTTGGCGTGGTCGTTTTTATAAGTAGTCACGCTTACCCGCTCGCTTACGAAAAAATGAGAAATAAGTAGTTAAGAGATTTTGAATAATAAGTGGCTTACAAAAAGTTGAATTATAAGTGGTTATCTGATTGCTTACTTGATTCTTAAAAATAAGGAGTTAAGCAAATACTATTAGCTTAAGGAAATACATTCAGAAAAATTTAAGTTTTCTCTAGTGTGTAATTTTAGGACTCATCATAAAAATTTAAACATAAAACATATTTACATATAATAAATAAAAATGTATAAAATTTAACTGTGTAAAAGTACTTATTTAAACTATTACGAGTAAGTCATTATTTTATATATAGAAGCAATGAATACAATAGGCCGTTATTAGGAAGTCATTATTTTATATTATAAAATAATGCAAAAGGTAATGATATATCATTTTTGGTAATGCAGATAGTAATGAAGTGTCATTACCAATATTTTGCTGGGTATTTGTACCAAATTTGGATAAAATCGATTCATTAATAAAAAAAAACAATGTATTTTAAACGCTTGAAATGATTTTTATAAAACAAAAGAAAAAAATAAATGGGATTAAAATAGAAAACCTTGTGAATCCTCCATTTTAGGTATAGGGTATGTTCACCGAACTTATGTAAAACACTACGAGGAATATTTTTGTGGAACATTTTAACCTTCTAACTCTTAAATTAAAGGGACTTATTTGGCCCCATTTTAAAACGGACAAAAACGACCCGTAACTTGAAGAGTTGGAGGGTTAAAATGTTCCGCAAACATATTTGTCATTAAATTCTACTATAAGTCTTTGAAGACATTAGCATTGGAAATTTAACTTCAGTGCCAGTAATAAGTAAAAACTTAAAATGTGTTTAAGGGTTAATTTCGTACTTATTCAGATTTGACGCTCAAATGTCCCACAAACCTGGATTTTAGGGAGAAACCATTTGAATCTTCCATTTTAGGTATAGCATGTGTTCATCGAACTTATGTAAAACACTACGAGAAACATTTTTCTGGAACATTTTAACCCTCTAACTCTTCAACTTACGGGTCTTTTTTGTCCCTTTTTAAAAAGGGGCCAAAAATTCCCTTTCATTGAAGAGCTAGAGGGTTAGAATGTTCGACAAAAATGTTCCTGGTAGAGTTTTTAGCGGTGATACTTTAGTGCTCCCAAAGTTCAAAGATAAATTTTCTTTTTTTTATCAGCTGGTAATTTAATTAAAAATTGAAATATAAGTAGCTTTTATTACGTGAATGATATATAAAAAAGAGTCTTTAAATAAACATTTTTTTTGATTTTTATAAAAAAATTGGTAGATATTTTTTTAAAATATAATAACTAAAGGGTTACTCCTAACAAAAAAAAAAATAATAATATGCAAATATCAATTAACATAATTTTTTTTTTAAACTTTGGTAATTTTTAGGATTTTAACCAAAAATTAGGTATATTTAAGGATTTATTAATGAAATTGATAATATGTTTTTGCCAAAGTTTATACTTTTTTTTTTTAAATAATATCACCTTAATTTTTTGAAAAAAATATACCATTTTATTAAAATCTAAGAAAGTTGGAAACTTTTACGTAACCAATAAAAGATGAAATTACAAAAATACATTTTTTGACAATTGGATTTTTTTTTTATAGTTAAATTAAGAAATTGGTTGTTTTCTTTATTTTTTCTTATACAAAATTATGGGAGCATGACAAAAAAATTTAAAATTTTAAAATTAATTAACATAATTTTTTTAAGTTCCATTTAACTTTTGATATTTTTAGGCTTTCCGCAAATTTTTTTACAATTTTATTATCTTTTTTTGATTCGAATATATCCAAATATTTAAGAAAAGAAAAATTTTGAAGATACCTCTAAAAATGAATTTTTACCAATTTTTTTTTTTGTAAGATCCAAAATATTATTTTTTTTTTATTACATTCTGTGTTAAAAATTTAGCAACTTTAGCGACCTCTAGTGTAGACAGAATGAATTAACCATAAAGGATAATATTTACAAGGATAATATTTTCGTCGAAATCGGAGACACAAATTTTTTTTTTGATATTTGCCCATGGGACAAAGCACCGTGCGTCTTCCCGATATCTGATTATCCTAATTTTTTGGGGGACGCAGTTTTACACGCAAATAAATATTGCTAGGGGGTAGCCCGGCCAATAACTCAAATATTTATTCATGTGAGTTCAAATGTTCGGTCAGTTTGATTTTATTCAACAGTCTGATTTTATTCAACAGTGAATTTTTTTGAGCGATTAAATGTGAATAAAACATGTTCGACAGACGACTCAAACTGATCCGAACTACGCGTTCAGCTGCATGATAGTTATTTTTATTCAATATTGAATATTGTTGAGCGATTAAATGTGAATTAGAATTTTAGTGTATGATTAAATCAAGAAAAAACTTGATTTTGCAGTTCTCTGTTTTCTATGTCCGCACTAGATCTAATGTCTAATATGCGACATCTACATCTTGTCTCTCTGGTTGTTGTCCGCACTATAACAAAATAATTTAGTAAAACATTAGTGCTAAAAAAAAATAAATAAAACTTTTGCTGAAAATACAATTTCAGCAAAAAAGTTGCTGAAAACTAGTTTACTTGATATACAAGACGTTTTACTAACTTTTCTACTAACTTATTTTTTTGAGTGTAGCTAAATATTTCTTCAACTATGTAGTTACCTTTTAATAAATTGATAAGCATTTAAAGAGAGGCATATAAATTAAAAAATAAAGAAATAAACAATAAACAAGGAAGGTCTCCTTGCGCGGTCCGTACGATCTTACACTCGTAGAAATAAATGTGTAAAAATGGCAGAAAAAGCTACAAAAAATTAGTTCAAAATGTTAGTTACTAAAAAAATAAGAACAGCAAAACTGAAACTGTTAAATTTACATAATTTTAGTTATATTTGAGTTAACTTTTAGTTAATTGAAAATGACAAATTATACTGTAAATTCTGCAGAAAATTTTGCTTAATATTAAAAGACGAAAAATAGAAATAAAAGCTGTTATAATTTATTTTTGTTTGAAGGAGCCGCCATTTTACATTTTTATACCCTACACCACTATGTGGTCAGGGTATAAATATTGGTCCTAGACCCACCTTATAGTATACCCATCGGCTCAGAATTTATTTATTATTTCGATTTAACGATGTCCGTCTGTCTGTCCGTCTGTCTGTCTGTCCATGCATTCTTGTGCGCACTCTACAGGTCGCAAATATTAAGATATTTTGATGAAACTTGGTACACCGACTTATGTCGGCCCAATGACGACGCCTATTGATTTTGGTTAATATCGGTCCATGTTTAGACCTAGTGCCCATATAATGGTCCCCCCAAGATTATATTGTTATACGCTGCAGGTCGCAAATATTAAGATATTTTGATGAAATTAGGTACACAGACCTATATCAGCCCAAGGACGAAGCCTATTGATTTTGGTGAACATCGGTCCATGTTTAGACCTAGTGCCCATATAAGGGTCCTACCAAAATTATATTGTTTATACGCTGCAGGTCGCAAATATGAATTTATTTTGGTGAAATTTGGTACACCGACCTATATCAGCCCAAGGACGAAGCCTATTGATTTTGGTGAACATCGGTCCATGTTCAGACCTAGTGCCCATATAAGGGTCTTACCAAAATTATATTGTTTATACGCTGCAGGTCGCAAATATTAAGATATTTTGATGAAATTTGGTACACCGTCCTATATCAGCCCAAGGACGAAGCCTATTGATTTTGGTTAACATCGGTCCATGTTTATACCTAGAGCCCATGTAAGGATCCCCCCCAAAATTATATTGTTTATACGCTCCAGGTCGCAAATATTAAGATATTTTAATGAAATTTGGTTCGCTGACTCACATTATAGAAAATTTGGACACAAGTCCCATTTTAACCCATTCGAATTTCGGATCCAAACATTAGTTGGCTTTTAACCAGACTGGTGTAGGGTATTGTATAGTCGGCATGCCCGACTTTAACCTTTAACTTTAATCGTTCGTCATATCTTTGGCATTTACAGTATGATCTTAAAGTATATTCATCGATGTTTTTCTCTTGAGGAGACCAGTGTTTTGCTCTAACGGCCATTGGCCTCAAATATCCCCTTCTATTAGTTACCCACAATATCTCAGTTGCTACCACCCTAATGTACCACTCTAATGTTAGAAAATTAAAGCTCGCAAAAAATCATTAAACGTTTTTCGATAAACCCAGTAAAATTTTTTTTATATATTGGTTGCCGAACGTAGGGGTCGCCTTTTTAAATTTTTTTTTATTGGATTTTTCCTTTATAGCAAACCTTAAAATCCGACTTTAAATGCCGAAGCTATAACAAAAAATTTAAAAAGGCAATTTCAAAAAAAAAAAATTTTTTTAAATTGCCTTTCAAAAATACTTCATATTGGAGGGTGTACGGCGGACTCTTTTTTTGAGGTACATGAAACGTATCACGTATCCGAATTTCATCACGATCTGACGGTTCGCCCAAGGGAACCCTCCTTGTAAGACTAGGAACTTGAAACCAAATATGATGTACGTAGCATAATGTGACAAATATAAAGTGAAGAATGAAAAAAAAAATTCGACGATAAGATAATGTCTACAAAAGAATTTCAAATCAGGAAGTAAAAATGTAGTACAATCAAATAAAACTATTAACCCTGCTTAGATAACGTTATTTTACTTAAGAGTATCATAACATGAACATGAAAACCACACGTCATTAGATCGTTTTTAAAAATATCCCGAGAGAACCGAAATTTTTAGATGAGTTAAGGTTAAAAAATTATATGTTTTAACATTTGAACTTTGACCTTATTACGAAATTCACACACAAACATTTAATCCATTAAATCATATTTTAAACTGTATGATTAACAGTTAATTCAACGGTTATTTTGGTTCCTACTTATTGCTAAACGACTTTGTATTCATACTACTAACTGTGTACAACGCTGTGCTTTGGTATAATGACATTTTCCAACACTACACTAATAGAAGAGTTCTGCAAAAATTTTCAGTTTTATTTTTCGATTTTTTTTTTAATGTAAAGAAAAATCGAGCGTTCTAAAATCGGCAGTTTACTATTTTTTTAGCAAAAATTTCTGTTGATTTTAGCAAGATAGACTGCTATTTGCATTAAACTAAATATAACTTAAAAATAACAAAAATTTTGCAGATGTAACAGTTTGTATTTTCTATTTTGTGTGTACTAATAATTCGCAAAATTTTCTGCTGATTTTACAGTATAATTTGTCTTTTCCAATTAACTAAAAGTTAACTCACATATAACTAAAATTCTGTAAATTTAGCAGTTTAATTTTTGCTGTTCTTATCTAATTTCAGCAGTTTTTTTTTTTTTTTGGCAAGGTAGCAGAAAAAGCTACTAAAGATGGATTCTCTCCCATCTTAATATATTAGATTGACCACAAAAGCGTCAAATAAATATTTTATAATAATAAATTAAGATTTTTCAATAAAAAACAAAATTTATTAAATTTTTTGTGAAGAATTATTTTGTATGCAGTGCAGGGTTTGGAAGCGTGAAAGTGTCAAAAAAAATTAGAAAAATAATCATTTTAAAAATTTTCAAAAATCTTATAAACATATTTAAATTGACTAAAGCAATTGATAATGACCACAAACTTTGGTCCAGGCACACACAGGATTCCATAAGGATACCTTTGAAGGACATCGCCTTAACTTGATAACGAATGGAAGGATTTTTCTGAAAAAAGAATATATTTGGTATAAGTAGCAAAGCCTACAATTTTGAATAATACATATTGAAGTTGTGGTGCAGTTTCGCTCAATTCTTATTGTCTATTTTTCGTGAGGAACACATGGTATAATTTCATTGCCAAAAAGCTTAGGCCGGTTAGAGGGTTAATGAAATTCGCATATGTGATAGAGGAGAAATAAATAAGCGACGTGTATTTTTTAACGGCCCAGTCTCAGGTTTATGGGTTAAAAAGTGTGATCACCAGGGCAGCGACTTTCATGCAAATGCATATTTGTACACTCATAAAAAAAGTCGGTACAAATAGGTAAAAAAATTGCGGGCGCAAATACATGTACTATTTCCTGTTATTTAGACTTTTTTAGAGAAAATAACACAAAAATTAGTTCAATTTAATCAGAATGCGTTTAACAGACTTTTTATTAACTTTTTTTTTATGAATAAAGGTCATTAATCCAAAAATGATTAAAACCCAATACTTTTCAAAATCAAAGAATTTGCTACAAAATGGCATCGATTTGTTTTTGCATATTTTTGCATATTTCGTTATAAATGCATATTTTTGCATATTTGGATTTTAATATTTTTGCATATTATTCATTAAATTGCATATTTTTTTTATATATTTTTTTTAAACTAAGATTTAATGAAAAATAAGAAAAGAAGAATTTGCAAACTTTAACGCAGCACTTAACTAGAAGGAAAACCTGAAGTTGTCATCTACTTAGACATTTATATTGGATTTAATTTTTAGCCAAACGCTGGAATAATAAATATGATTTTTAAAATCGATAAATTTAAAGTGCATTTTTTTTTATTTTAAGCTTTTATTTTTGGATTTTAAGTGCATATTTTTCGGTTTTTAGTGCATATTTCCATTTAAGTGCATATTTTAAGCGCATATTTTCGATTTTTAAGTGCGTGAAAGTCGCTGCCCTGGTGTTCACAAATTACCAAATTTTTTTTACGAAAACTTTTGTGAAATTTATATTTACTTGTCCACAGCCTTTAATTAACCGGGACATCAGAATTATGCTGCCCCTATTGCCCTTTCGTGGACCCATTGTTTTCCACTTATTTAAAATATTTGAAATATTAGTGAAAATGGTCTTCGGGAAAAGTCGACTTAAAGCCGAACGGTAACGAATACCGGAAAAAGCTCAGGCAGAAGATCGGAGAAAACCCAGCGAGATAGCTTTCTAATCTCATATTTAGGTACATATTCAAAACTTCGAAAACAAAATAGTTTTACCTCGGCAACAATGTTGCCACAGAGATAGTTTTAACTATCGCCTTTTTTTTTTTTTTTGTTGATGCTTAACAGTTTTTCTTAATTACAGTTTTTTCATAAAAAATGGCATATTTGCTCAATTTACTATATTTCCTTAGTACAGTGTTGTTTTTTCAAATGCGTCATATATGCCAACTGCAGTTAATATTGTAATTAATATGAATTTTTATCAATTCTAATTTAGTAGCTTTAAGGTTAAGAAGAAGAATAAAGCTTTTTTCTAAAAGTTATAAACACATTAATTTGCAAATCAGACTAGATCTTGTTTCTGCATAGATCTATTTTTCTTTTTTACTAAAATTTAAGAATTCAATATAATAGTTTTAGTAAAACTTTCCTATTGTGGTAAAAAAAATTAGGTACAAATCCAAACATAATTCAATATATAAATCACAACATAAATAAAATAAACGAATAAAAAAAGTTAAAGTCAGGCATGCCGACTATACGATACCCTACACCACTACACACTAATGTTTGGATCTGAAATTCGAATGGGTTGAAATAGACTTGCATCAAATTGTAAAAAATTATAAAAATATTAGAAAAACGGTAAGAAATTTTGACTTTACATAGCGTTGGGTGTATTTAAGAGAAAATGGGAAATATAGTTCATATGAGTGATAGGTTCAAATGGACCGATCTAGCCTAAAATCAATAGGCTTTGTCCTTGGGCCCATGTGAGTCAGTGTATAAAATTTCATTAAAATATCTTCGTATTTGTGATCATTTAGCGCAGCGGTTCTCACTAAGTTTTGCTTTACGGACCCCTTGAGACATTTCTACTAGCTCACGGACCCCCAAACCATTGTTGAGCGAGAGGTACTTTATAAATTATGGGGCAAAATTAATAAAAGCACCTGCTTATTTTAAATGTTGGCCAATTTTAAGCAGGAATAAGGAAAAAAACATTTTCAAATCAATATTTTGTTAAAGAATTTAAAAATTATAAAAAAAAATTGTTTTTTTTTAAATAACTTGTTTTATGTTTTTTGTCGGATCTCTTCGCGGACCCCCTGGAATTCTCCTACGGACCCCCATTTGGGAACCGTTGATTTAGCGAGTGAGAAAGTACATTTTTGGGGGCCTTTATACGGGCACTATATGTGACGCGCAAAATAGAAAGGGACCTAAGGATAGAAAGGGACCTAAGGTCAGGAGAGCATGGGATCGGTCTCATTCGATGCTCAGATGTTGTGCACAAAAAAAAAAAATTGATTTTTTTACCCTTAGGTCCCTTTCTTTATGCGCTGTCACATATACACAGAGACAAAATCAACGGAATTTGTTAGTTGGTCCATGTAAATCAGTGTACCGAATTTCATTAAAATATCTTAATATTTCCGAATTGTAGCCAGAGCTTTGAAGAATTAATTCCTTAATTCAATTTTTCAATTCTGAATTAAAAATTCGATGAATTAATTCATAAAGCACCATATATTGAATGGAACTAATTCATATTTGTTTTCGTTCGATTTATTTTGTTACGAATTAATTCAATTGCTATAGTTCTTTTTATTAAATCAAATGAATTAATTCACTGGTGAACGCGTTCAATTTTATAAATCGAACGGAAAAAAAAGTGAATTAATTCTTTGAATTTATTGTTTGATGAACGCGTTCAGTTGAACGAATTCAGTGAATTACTTAAGAAAAGGAATTCATTCAATTCCGGAGAAAATTTAATTCGATTGGTAGTGCATTCATTCAAAAAAGAATTAATTCTTCAAAGCTCTGATTGTAGCGAGCCAATTTATAGGGGACAAAACACGGTTTTTCGTCATATTCGAAAAATTTTGGAATGTCTCAAATTGAAAATTTTTTGTGTTACACCTAATTTAAATTGCATCTGCTATTAGTTGTCTTAAAAAATATTTTTATTATCCCGGGTAAAAATCTTAATATGGTGTCATATATAATTATATCTTATTTGATAAGTCCCCATATACAACGACATACAATTTGATCCGAAAAATGTGTGTCTAATTATATCAAATAAGATATAATTTGATACAGTTTGATCCGAGATTTGTCCGTATGCAGCACATCAAATTACATCTAATTCGATATAAAAATATCTGATTTTATATAACATTGTCTAATAGTAAGTATACTTTTTATGCATACCGGCTATTAAATTGATATTTAAATTTCTATAGCTTGAACAATTTTAAAGTCCCAAATTTTATATCATAAAATAAAAATTTTAATGCTTTTGTCTTCTAAATCGTACCCATAATTTTTTAATATAAATTTTATATGCAAAAAAATCACGTGAAAATTATTTAGCTGTGGAGAAATTAACTCTTAATTTATATTAATTTCTATGAGATCATATAGAAAGTTATATAAAATTACAAGAATATATTTTTAGTATGACGATACATACAGTGTTATATAACTTAGTATCGAACCATATATAATCATATCGGTCACTACATATATTTTGATTAGTTTTATATGGCTTATGTAGTTATATATGGAGTCAGATGTGGGGATATGTAATAACATCAATTAACGTACAAAAAATTCATTGAAAAAATAATATCAGATGTAGTTGTATATAATGATATGTGTCTTAATGTGACTCCATTCACTGTCAGATATAACCCAATCACATTATATATAACAATATATAAGTATTTTTACTCGGGATTGACATTAAACTCAAAAGATTTAACTTTTTTTTTTTTAATAATGGATTACACCTGATTACTAAAATCATTTTATATCAATCTTAATATGCATAAATTAACTACAAAATTTTGTAGTTCCCATGACTAGAATTAACTAAAATAAAAAAACGGAATCAAAGAAAACTTGTCAACAGGTTTTCCATTGATTATTCAATATTGGTAAAACATTTTATTGTCATTATAATACTTTTCTTAATTTTCCCTGTATATGAACACCAAAAAAAGTGAATAAGCCCAGTGTAGAAAATCATTACCAGATATGTGGTTATGTAACTACATAGCTGGTAATGGTAACTAGTTTCTTTTATTATTACATTTCTTATTACTTTTGTATGGCGATGTCGAGAAAAATAATGTGTTATGGTTACATACCAGCATTCGGATAATCATGTGCTTGCCAATATTGACAAAATTTATTAAAGTCCAAAAAGAGTTCTTACAAAATAAGTTTTATAAAAAGAAATACTTTTTTATTGTAAGATTTTTTTAACAAAATTTGTTCGTGCGGGAATCGAACTTGGGACTCCAGAATGCCAGTCAATAGCTCTACCATCTGAGCTATCTCGACATGTAATAGTTGATAGATAAACACAAAATTGACCTGCTGCGCACAAGTCAGCTTACTCTCCAAACATACAAGAAATCAAAAAATATTTGGTTACATATATTCTTACCAGTGTTGAAAAAATATTGAGTCTAAAAATAGACTTCAAAAAAAATTTACAAAAAAATCGAGAACATTTACTTTATATTTGAAATAATGATAAAAATATTGGTAACGCATTATTTTTTATTTTGAAATAATGGAACAAGTAACTAGTTATTAGTAACTCCTTATTATATGTTTTAAAGTAATGCAGTAAGTAAGTCGGTGTCATTACTGGTAGTCCAAAAAATAATGATATACCATTACCATTTCTACACTGGGAGAGTAATAAAAGAAGATACCAAAACATATACAAAAAAAAATAATTTCCAAGAATTACTTTTAACTCATTCAGTAAATTATGGTCCAGAACAACAACAACAACAATAACTTAAAAAATCCAGTTAATGTGGAACACACGATAGAAAAGTTTTAATTGTCGGCATATTGAATTTAGTATAAAGCAGCACCAGCCAGCAGTCAATATTTTAGAACAGGTACCCTTAAAAGTATAGATGTGTTTTTGTTTTAACACTATCTTTTTGTTTCTTTTGGACTTAATCTTATATTTAGGGTATCAAATGAAAGGTATTCCAAGGATTTGTATCGCATTTCTGTTGCCTTAAACATCGTCTACCGGTTTTGTGGAACAAATCTTCATATCGTGAATGTGCAGAATAGTTTATCTCAATTTACTGTAAGAAAATCCTTGCGAATAGTTTCATCCAAAGTGTGGAATATCATAATTTTGTATTTTTAAAAGACGATTGCTTTTTCTGCTGCTATTTTTCCCAGCTTTATTTCTATGTTTAATTGATATACGAGTAATTAAAATTTGTGAACGGGTGAAAATTTTGATGATTATTGATTAAATTTTCATTCAATTTTTAATTGATATAACGATTTTCTTAATTGGTCCGAATTCAATTAAATTTTGAATTGTATTTACAAATATTTTAATTGAAACTCGATTTTGGTTTTTTTTCTTTGCAGAGCAAATGGGTGAGAGCATACACTCACAATATATTTTCCATAACCGATTGAGATGTATTTGAAAAGTAATAGGTAAAGTTTGTTTTCAATTGAGGAATCAATTAAAATACATTGAAACATATTTTTTAACATTTTTTTATCAATCAATAAAAAACAAATTACAAAAAAATATGTATCGTTTGTAGGAGTTGTTTTTTTCAGTCAAATTTTTTATTTTTAGAAAAAATAATTTAATTAATTTCGTTGTTTTCTATTTTAAAACAAAAAATTAAAAAATTTCGGTTTTCTTTTTTGTTAAAATAGTTTGTTTATATACAAAATTATTTCAATTCAAATTACAAGAAATTCTTTACTCATACACACAAACATAGCCAATAAAAATATGAACGTGTGTGTTGTGTGGTAGTGTTTTGAAAATTCAAAGAAAAAAAAACTTTCAAATATGAAAAAACAAACCACGAAATCGTTTTTTTACGTTTTGTCAGTTAAAAATTGATGATTGTTTTAACAGATTTTTCAATTATTTTTATTTCTTTTATGGATTGTTTAAACAATGTTTGAAAATAAATAGCAACATGGCTTGAAAATAATGAAAAATCAGTAGTCCTTTTTTAATTGTGTTTTCAATTAATTTAATTTAGGTTGTTTTTAATGATGAAATATTGTGAGTGTACTGTCTATTAGTTTTATCAGTTGATTTCAAACATGGTTTCGAATCACATCTAATAACCCATTCAACGTTTTAACTTGTTTCCAGAACTTATCCTACATGCCTCACAGACACATTTATCTGCAAATATTTTTTTTGTTTTCGAAGATCATCCCGGTTTTGTCTATCACTTAGTGATGATGGATGTCCTGGTCTTTTAATAGTGCCATAACTGGAACCTATTCTTATGACATTTGCTACTCCTAAATAGTGTTTTTTCCACGCTGAATTTTGTAAAAATTGAACGATTTATTTAATGCGGATCACAGTTTGAATAGTTTAACATTAGTAGGAATTGCAGCAAAATCAAAGCCCACTCTCTGCACTGTGGGCCAGGATCGACGTTTTTTGGCCAAAAGTACAATTCAGGTAAAGGGAAAATATGTTTACATATTCAAAATCTAGGATTGTTGAATATGTCGTGAGTGAAATATTGTATCATTGTGGTTAATCGTTGTTAGCTGGCGAAAGTTCAAAGTCAAAGTTTTTTAATTTTGTGACATTTTTTATTTTATAATGATACAATAAAAAAGTCATAAATAAACAATAATTTGTTCCAAAAAAAATCTCAAATTATAAAACTGAAACTAGTTATCAAAAAAAAAAAAATAGAAACCTGTAAAGTATTTACGAAAAACGTAACAAAATTATAAATTTTAGCTCAAAAATATGGGTATTTTTGAAAATCCTAAATTTTCAACAAAAAACTCCAAAATGTTCCAAGATATATTTGAAAAGCTTGAATGCCAATGTGATCCCTAAGATGTCTTCTACCTAGGTTTTTGCGACCGTTTGCGACCGTTCATAAACTTTCGAGATTTTGCCCTTTAACTGAAAAAGTACCTTCAGATCTCGCTGATTTCCAGCATTCCAGAGTTGTAGTATAAACTAACAAAATAGCAAATGAATGTTATTTTAGTTTGGCTCTAGATCATAAATTAATATCACTTTCTGTTTAAATTATTTTCAAATCAAAGAAAGATATACAATTTTTACAAGTAAATTACAAAGAATAAAAATTTTTAAAAGAATTCGATAATGCCGGCAAGGCAGAATGCGCATTTTCGGCTTTCGCTACAAAGCCATCATCAGTGCCTTTCGCCTTTGAGTGGGTTAATATTTTGATAATCGTCTACTTATGTGACTGTTGAAAGCAAATCGACTTATACTAACATCAACGAAATTTTATCCATTTTTATCTATTTTTATCCTTTTATCCAAAATAGCATTAAAAATTACCTTAAATGTAGGTTCTGGTTTTCTGACACAGACTAACCCCCTAAAGTCCAGGTTTGTGTTACATTTGAGTGCCAATTCTGAATAAGTACCAAATTAACCCTTAAACACATTTTAAGTTTTGACTTATTTCTGGCATTGAAGTTAAATTTTCAACTTTGATGTCTTCAGAGACTTATAGTAGAATTTCAAGACAAATATTTTTGCGGAACATTTTAACCCCCCCCAACTTTTCAACTTATGGGTCTTTTTTGACACTTTTAAAAAAGGGGCCAAAGAGGACCCAGAGTAAGAGGGTTAAAATCTTCCACCAAAAATGTTTCTCGTAGTGTTTTACATAAGTTCGCTGAACATATCCTATACCTAAAATGGAAGATTCACATTGTTTCGTATGCCGATTCACAATAAACATTTTCAAAAGAGGGGAAATTTTAACCCCCCAAAAACATAGGGCCAGACGAAAACTTTTAAAACACTGATACACTTATATTTTTGTTTGGTCCGTCTGAGTGAATCAGTTGTCATCAGAACCTTATTTTTTTTTGTACGGTGTAATTTATTTTCCATTTTAAATTTATGGCCCCCATATTGGCTACGCCATGTTGAATTTATTAAATTTGATTTCAGATTCGTAATCTGCTACCCAAAAACTTCCCCTGGTGGAAATTTGAAGTAAATCAGACGACATAAGAAATTTAATGAAAAAATTGTTTGTCGCCATATTGGATCCGCCATTTTAAATTTCAAAATTTTAATTTCAGATTTTTAATCAGCGGATCTTAGACTTATATAATTTATTGTTTTAAGTACAATATATTAAAAACTAAAAATTAATGGCCGCCATCTTGGATCCGCCATTTCGAATTTTATATTTTTTATTTCAGATTCGTGATCAGCAATAACCAGACCCCCCTTTGTGATATCTTTTAGTTTCATATACTCAATATTCTAGTTTTGGCCAAAATTTGGCCCACTGTGCACTGGGTGTTAATTTTGTGGAAGTAGAAAGGCTTATGTACTCATTTAAGAGCTGTTTACAGCCTCTAACAAAATTTAAATGGCAATCATTTTTTAAAGTTAAATTACTTTCAATTACTTTTACTATAATAACCGTATACATTTATCTGGCTTCCACGCCCTCAAATAGTGTTGCACAGTATTATAATTTAATATTGGACTAAAAGTTATAAAACACAATTTACCATTTGCACGACTTAGCCTCTTGGAATGAATTTTCTGTCTTTGGTACAGAAATAAAGCTGTAAAAATAGCAGGAAAAGTTATTAGAAATTAGTTAAAACTGATGCTGCAGAAAAAACTGCTAAAATTAGCAGATTTTTTTACTAAACACTAGTAAAATAAGAACAGCAAAATTAAAACTGTTAAATTTACCGATTTTTAGTTATATTTAAGTTAATTGAAAATAGAAAAATTGTACTGTAAAATCTGCAGAAAATTTTGCTAAATATTAGTAAACTAAAAATAGCAAAAATAAACTACAAAATTTTTGCTATTTTTAAGCTAAATTTAGTTGAATGCAAATAGCAGTCTATTTTGCTAAAATCAGCAAGAATATTTGCTAACAAATTGTAAACTGCTGTTTTCAAAAGGCTCGATTTTTATTTGCATTTAAAAAAAAATCGAAAAAAAACCTTAAATTTTTTGGTGATTTTTTAGGCTACTAATTATTTAACAAAATTTTTTGCTGATTTTAGCAGGTTAATTTTATATTTTCCATTAAAAAAATTTAGCTCAAATAAAACTAAAATTCCGTGTTTTTAACAGTTTTACTTTTGCAGTTCATAAATTACTAATATATAGAAAAAATAATCTGCTAATTTAGCAGTTTTTTTCTGCAGCATCATTTTTAACTAATTTTTAGTTGTCTCAACTAAATTTTTACCGACTTTTTTCTACTAGTGTAATTAATGCCTAATGAAATTTGCAGCTGAGCACATTTGCAGAACATTTAAATGGCCCTTAAAAAAGGCAGATGTGGGTTTAAGAATTCCCAAAAAATTTTATTATTGAGATCTGAACACAGCAAAATTTAACCTCTTTGGGGATTTTGTTATGCTTATCTAATATGTCCATCTGGCTAAGAAATCATCAACGCCCTTAACTATGACGCTGGTTTTGTTGCATAGTGTTTATGTGAAGAAAATGTGATTAAAAATATTGAAGTGTTCAGTGATTGGGTTGGCCAAGAATTCTTTCTCTGTACATTGAGAGAATAAACGTTATAATATTATTAATTTGTTTCATACAGCACAGAAAACTCCTTATCTTTTCAATGACCCTTTGGTATATATAGTGTTAAATTCATTTCTTTTTTATATTTGGAGACATGCTAGTCCTAAGTTTAGTGGAACCGCTAAAACAACCAACAACAAAATTGTAATCCTTTTTTTTTACTTTTTTTCGTTTTTCTTTGTTTTTGTTTATCATCAAATTTTAATTTAGTGCAGAATAAATCGTTTTCTGTTGATTAATACTAAAATTAACAAAAACCGGTCGTCTCTTAATATGAAACTAATAGATAATATATTTTGTAAAGACTTTGTGTTTGATCTTCTTAAATTCAATTTTATTTTTGTTGTGTGTTTCAGAAATTTAAATTAAATTGTTTTCATTTAAAGTTGAAACGACATCAAAAATTTAATAGTAACAGAACAGGTACAACGTTTTAATAATTTCTTTGTTTTCTAGTGTTTGTAAGAAAAATTTAAATAAATATAAATTTAATTCTCAGTTAGGTATGAAATTTTAAGTCGGCTTTGTTGAAACTTTCTATACCCTTCACAATAGTATTTTCAATAAAGTAGAATTGAAGCAGAAGTTGTTTGAAAAACTTAAAAATGAAAACTATTTTTATAATGAATATAAAATATTCCCTTTAGATAAACATCTAAGTCCATACAATGTAATCGATTTCCTGTACTTTACATTATTTTCTACTTACGATATGACATACTTGTGTGTAACAATTGTAAGGGCTCACAAGCCAATATACTTCGTAAAAGTACACATAAATAATAGCGTTTTTTTTAATCACCTGGATTTAGAATTTTTCGTACAAAAAGTGGATTTATTAAATCCAGAAAAAAGCTGGATTTATTAAATCCACAATAAAAGCACAAATATATGAAACAGCCTATTAATTTAATATCAGAAAAAAATACGAATAAAAATTAAAAGAGAAACAAAAAAAAATGAAAAACTAACAAATAAAAGGTTTTTATTAAATTTTTTTTATGAAATGTGTTTAGAAAAAAAAACTACACCTCACCAAATACATGGTTTCTATCTTGGACATGGAGAAATAGCTGAAATAGAAATGGCAATTTTGCACTCTACTGTAAGTAATTTAATTAAATCCAATTAGTGAATATTAAATATTGCAATGGAATTTTTCAATTGTGTAAAAATATAAATCAAAGTTATAAAACTGAAATATAATTAAAACTTAAAAGTTAAAATAAAATCCTTCATCATCGAATTCGGTATTAAAAATAAGGGTGAAAGAAGTGTCGGACAGAAAATTCTTTTAAAACAGGGAGAATCTAAGCCCATCTGTTGAGCACTTTTTGAAATACTTTTTGGATTTATTAAATCCAAGTGATTAGAAAAAGCGGCTAATATAATATAAAAACTATCAAAACAATCTTAAGCTTCAAAAATGTCAAAATAGGCACCTTAAAGGATCATTATTATAAAAAAATTATAATCAGAATCTGGTAGATAATAAAAAATATTTTATGCGTTACAAACACGGTCCAATCTAGTCTGGAAACAGAGTTGATTTACTGGTAATTTAGAATATGGCTATCACAGTATCAACTCAATGGCTCAATCTTAAGCATTTGCTGAATATCATGTATTTGACATCCCACCGTGGGATGTCACTAACACACAGAAATGGCAAAGGCAACTCTGTTTCACGACTAATAATGGACTGTGGTTACAAATTAAATGACAAACCTAACCAGCACAATGTAGTGTAATACAAATTTCTTTTCAGAAAAAATTAACATTATAGCATCATTTGCATTCTTAATATTTCTTTTGATTTTTTTCTTTTTTTTTTTTTATAGTAAAAATTAAGAATTTAACAAAAAAAATTCATTAATTTTGTTATTTATGTTTTCGTTCGTTTATCTCTTTCTGTTTTATTTATTTTCTTTCACGGCTTCAAATTTTTAAAATATTCTTTAATAGCATTAAACCACTGCTAATTAACAACTAAATGATTCTTGCTAATCTACATAATTAGAAGTTGTTGTTGCTGCTGTGTCACGTGTCGCCATAAAGCATTCATACCAGTGTTGCCATTTAAGGAGGCTTTCACCTAAATTTATAGATTCTTTTGGGGGGAAAGAATTTTGTTAGGGTAATGTGTTCGGAAAAAAGGTAATTTTTATCTAATTTTTAGTTTAGCCAAAAATTGTAAATTTTATTAAAAGCATTTTAAAAATTCCAACTTCAGTTTTTTGAAAAATTTGTTAAACCAAAATTAAAAATTTAAGGTTTGCCCAATGGGGATTTGATAAGTACATTATACCATATGAAATAAAAATGGTATATATTACTTACGTCCCTCTTTTAATTTTGCGATGTCAGCTAATTAATTTTAGCAATTTTGGAGAAAAATGCGATATTTTGCCATAATTTGGTCATTCGGTTAAAATTTGATTACTGTTTCCGTTATTCAATAAAGAAAGCTAATAATATTTTGATCCATATCATAAGGATTATATTATGAACATTTTATCACAATCAGCCAACGTCCCTCAAAGGTAAAATTTTTGAATATTAATCCGCAAATTCGGCAATTAATACTTTTGAAGCAACAAAATCGAAATTAATTCTTGCACTTGGGTTCCAAATGACCCAAAATCATTAAGGTACACTGTTAAATTAATATAAATTAATTCATATCTGATCATTTTTGGGTTCTTAAAAATTAAAAATATATATAAATATAGGATAATACAGGAAAAAATAAAATTACAACTAAATATACACTTGTAAAAATTATGTTTTATGATTTCACTTTGTAAACAGTATATTTTTTTTTTTTTTTTTTTTTTTTTTTGCAAATTAGTAACTTTACTTTTGTAAAAAAAAAAATGGAGAAGTATTTTCTTTTTGAAAAATGTCTAAATCCAGGGGAATTTGTAAATAGTTTAGGGTGAATTTAAAAAATGAACTGGCAGCACTGATTCATAAATAATTTGTCAAAAGCATTCTT
Organism: Leucophora obtusa; assembly: GCA_949987735.1. NCBI lineage: Eukaryota > Metazoa > Arthropoda > Insecta > Diptera > Anthomyiidae > Leucophora > Leucophora obtusa. The sequence continues at coordinate 120,054,297 of OX465297.1, read as the reverse complement.
TAGAAGTTAATTTAATATTAACGCAATATATTGACACTTTATATAAAAAGTAACAAAGAATTTAATAAAACAGGTTGTTTTTTTGTTAGTTTATTTTTGTGTTTTTTTTTTCTATCTCTATCTTTTGAAAGCAAGTTAGAAAATCGGACTTAATACTGGTCATATAATAACCTACACTAGTCTGTTTTAAAATCAACCGAAATTTGTATCCAAAATTTTAAGTCGGATTCAAAATGTAGACTTATTTCATACCAGGGTAATTCCGAAAATGTTGCAAAACTATGTAAATAAAAGAAATTTTAAAATTTTTATAACTTTCAAAACTACTTGGACCTGTGTGTAATAACTTTGTGCTGATGCTTGTAACACCAAAGAATATTAGACCTAGACCTACCTAAATAGTATACCAATCGATTCAGAATCACTTTTGGATTCGATTTAGCGATGTTTGTCCGTCCGTCCGTCTGCTTGTCTGTCCATTAGACCGTGACTCAAAAAAAAAGTTCGCCGTACACCCTCCAATATGAAGTTTTTTGGAAGGAGATTTCAAAAAAATTTTTTTTTTTTTGCCGAACGTAGGGTCGTCTTATTTAATTTTTCGTTATAGCTTTGGCATTTAAAATCAGATTTTAAAGTGTGATACAGCGATTTTTTTTGTCTCGAGGAGACCAGTGTTTTGTTATAAAGGAAAAATCCAATTAAAAAAAATTTAAAAAGGGGTCGCCTTACGTTCGGCAACCAATATATAAAAAAAATTTCTACTGGGTTTATCGAAAAATTTCCTTAGCAAAAGTTTAATGATTTTTTGCGAGCTTTAATTTTTGACATTAGGATTGTACATTAGGGTGGTAGCAACTGAGATCTGGTGGGTAACTACTAGAACGGGATACTTGAGGTCAAAATGCCCTTAAAGTAAAACACTGGTCTCCTCGAGAGAAAAACATCGATGTATCATACTTTAAGATCCGACTGTAAATGCCAAAGATATAACGAAAAATGTAAAATGGAGACCCCTAAGTTCGGGAAAAAAATTTGTTTTTTTGATGCCTCCTTGCAAAAATACTTTATATTGGAGGGTGTACGGCGCACTTTTTTATTGCCTGTAAGGTGGTACGCTCTACATGAAAAAAAAATTAAAAAGGCGACCCCTACGTTCGGCAACCAATATATAAAAAAAATTTCTACTTAAAATTATTATAAATAGTTTTGAAAATTAACACCCAACATTAGTTATAGTATTGAGGATTTTTAGTGTAGTGTTAAATGAAGATGACTAAAATCTTTGTTTAAATCAGCGTTTTTTAACTACAAAATTTATTAAAAATTAGTCAAGTCGATTTGAAACCCGTTTGACAGATTTTTCTTCGGACGTATTCTTTTAATTGTAGTTTTCTTTCCTATTCAGCTTTCTGTTATTGTTTTTACTAAGAAGTGATCAACACAAACACATACAAACATTATATTTTTAGATTTTTGTTTATCTTCAAGTCTCCTCCGTGTCTTCTTTTACGCAAATGTTGCCAAACTGACTTATGGTTTTTACGTCCAAGAGCAGGCAGCTTGCGTATATATTGGAGACGGGTTGCCACAGGGAAAATTTCATAATGTATTTTAGTACAGTGTTGTCTTAACGTTATATAAACAGCTGCAATTAATATTGTACTATAACACTGTGAGACAAATGGTAGGGGTCAGTGATCGGGAAGGGTTCAAACTACCGGGGAAAGTTATAACGGTAAAAAAGAAGTTATACGTATCCCGGCGTTTCGCTGGGTCACCCCTAGGAATCGAGATATATCGCTGGCTCACCCCTAGGAATCGAGATATATCTTTTTTTTGACATAACTCGAGAACCACTAGTCCGATTTTGCTCAAACAATTTTAAAAAAATTAAAAATTACAATTCCTTTAATCTGTTCATATAACGTTTTTCTATATACTCAACAGTTTTGCCGGTAAAAATGAATGTATGAAGAAAAAAATATTTTTTGCCTAAAATATTAAAAAAAGTAATAAACAAAAGGTTATTGATTTTTATGGTAGCGGTAACAAACATTTATTTTTACCGGCAAAACTGTTGAAAAACGTTATATGAACAGATTAAAGGAATTGTAATTTTTAATTTTTTTAAAATTGTTTGAGCAAAATCGGACTAGTGGTTCTCGAGTTATGTCAAAAAAAAAGATATATCTCGATTCCTAGGGGTGACCCAGCGAAACACCGGGACACGTAGAACTTATTTTTGACCGATATAACATTTCCCGTTGGTTTCATCCCATCCCGATTTTGACTGTCGCATAGTGTAATTATGCATTTTATCAATTTTAATTTAGAAGGTTTGAGTAGAGTTTGCTGTTCGGTTTTAATCGAAACCGAAACCGCGGTTTTTCAAGCCTCAAAACCGAAACCGAAAACCGACAAAAATAAGTCGGTTTATAATAAATACTTTATGCCAATTGAAATAATTAATAAAATTGCACCCCAGTGTACAACTAGAATCCGAAAACTCATAAAAGAACCCTAAAACCTGATGAAATCATAGGTATATTAGTGCCTCACCGTTGAAGCCTCTTTCTGAGCTCACTTTTGTGACACATAAAATACTCCAAATTATGTGCATTATTAGAAAATTAATTTTCTAGTCATTTATGTGCAATGATAAAATTAAAAAAAAATTGAATACACTCAAATCTTAGAGTTAATTATCATATTTGAGAGTTTTTTGCGAGTCATAATTTCTGAGAGCTCAGAAAAATGTTGGCTGGGATATTATTGAATCTTGAATTTTAAAAAGGGCTCAGTTCATATTTTACAAAATTTTGTATTTAATTGTAATGAACATTTTTTCCAAGAATTTTTACCTTAATTAAAGAACTGTTTGTTTTTGTTCAGACTTTCTCCGCATGTTTTTCAGTCATATTTCAGTCCGCGAAATTTATAAAATTTTAACTTCCTATTGTTTTAAAATAATTGCTAAAATTTAAACTCTTGAAAATACAGCTTTAGTTGCCGACAAAAGAATAAAAAAAATTTATTCGAGTGAGAAATTCAATTGAATTTTAATGAATATATTGCTCGTGTTAAATTATTCAACTTTTATACTTATTTAATTATTCTAAAACAGTTCTATTAATATCACAAGAAAACCGAAAAATAACCGAAACCGCGGTTTTTATAATTTTGAAAACCCGAAACCGCGGTTTCCAAATTTTTCGGTTTTTAGCAAACTCTAGGTTTGAGGTTAAGAATAATATTTTATTGAAATTTTTTTCACTAAATCACATGAAATCAAGTATAGCGCCCGTTGATTTTAAATAGAATCGGTCCATATTTGGACCTCGCGCCCATGTGGACTACACCATTTTCAATTGTATTTCAGAAATTATCATTTTATTTCAGAAGTTATCAATTATTTTTCAGATTTATCACTGGTATTTCAGAAATAATCAATTGAATTTTATGTTTTACCAATTGTATTTCAGAAACTATCAATTGTTTTTCAGATATATCAATTGTATTTCAAAAATAATTAATTGATTTTCAGTTTTATCAACTGTATTTCAGAAATTATCTATTGATTTTCATATCTATCAATTGTATTTCAGAAATAATTAATTAAATTTGAAAAATTATCAATTTTTTTTCAGAAATTATCAATTGTATTTCAGAAATTTTTAATTTATTTTCATATTTATCCGTTTCGATATCGAAGAAACCGAAATTTTAACTTTTTAAACGCGTTTTAATAGAATTAATTTGGGCTGATGTTTGTCATAACCAAAAATACGCCTAATTACACCTAATTATATATTTTGCTACAATTATTGCACCTCTGATTGAAATTCCCTTCCCGGCATTTGATCGGCTTTCCGGAATATGGACCCAAATAATACTGTGGTGTAGGGTTTCATATAGTCGGCACACCCGTCTTGTACTTGTTTTAATTAATTATTTTGGAGCAAAGTATTCACTTATAATCTTCGAATATCATACACTAAGAAAATGGTAGATTTATACTAATCTTATTATTTTTTAAATTAATTTTGTATATTTAATTTAAATTGTCAAACTATTCCCTCAAGCCGATAATTTTAACGTCGTTTTTAATGAATTTTGATAACATAAGTTCTTTTAAAAGTTTGAGCGAGGTCAAGATCGTTTAACACTATTTAACAAACTTTGGAAAAAAAAACACTTAAGATTATAATTAACAATAGTGTTAGGAAAACATAGAAAAATATATATACATATGTATATTATCAATATTTGGTATATAATAAAAACATAATAGCGAAATCATTTTTGTTTTTTTTTTTGTATAGAGGGTGATAATTATTTTGCCACATCATAATTTGAAATGCGTAGTGTTTCAATGGGAGAATTAATTTCTCAATAGAACATTTATAATAAAATTTTAAATATGTATAAATAAAATATTTGTAATAGAAAAAAGAAGAAGAAAAATAAGAAAACAAAATTAATATTATTTGTGTAAAATAAAAAAGTTCAATGACTCGCAAGAAATCAAATAAATTACATAAAACTAAAAGATCCACATTTGATTAAATATTTACAGAACCTGTTTCAATAGATACAATTCTGCCCGAAGTCATTTTAATATTCTTTTTTTGTTTAAGTTTGTTTTTTTCAACAACAGCTAATAAATAATGTTTTTAAAAGTGTAAAAAATTGATACATAACATACATAAAAAAAAAAACAATGTCGCCTAATATTTATAAATAAATTTATAATAAACAAATAAATGTAATTCAATTTTTTTTATTGACCACCCTATTTTTGGGAATATTACTAGCCCAAACCATATTTTATTAAATTTCTTTAAAAAAAAACGCCACTGCTTTTTTGATTACTTCATATCACAAGTAGTGAACAACTACTTCAAACAATTTCCAAATATAATTATGTTGAAAATAAAAAATCCATTCTAATCAAACCGTAATAGTCTCAGCTTAAAAACTCATTTATCATATTCGAATGGTTGAGTAGTTCACAAAAAAAATCGAAAACTATTGTAGAAAAAACAGCACGCACAACGATTGAATTCTATCTATCATAAGTCAAGAATCAATAGATTTTTTTCTTTTTTTAAATTCTATTTACTTGTAAATATCATTTATTTTTTTAAGTATTAATTAATGTGCGTGAAATTGTTATATTCCTACTGATAACTATTCTTTGTTTTCTGCAAGGTGGTTTATTTCATTATTTTTCGACAATCTCACCTTTAATTGTCGCTAAGGTTTCTTTTGATTTTGATATGGTTTTTTGTGTCTTGAGAATATCTCGAAAAAAATGTTTATTATGTGGTTATAGTAACAAGAGACCGATTAATGCCGAAACCTAAACCGAATATTATTATTATTTTTTTGTTAAGAGAAGCAAAACTCAGGAAATTCTTACCATTAATTAACGTGTTGCTTTCTTTGGAAAGAGGATAGAGAAGAGATGAAAGGTGATGAACGGTGATGAAAGATGAAGGGCATAAAATATGGCAACACTGTTATTGCGTGAGGTGGTAAATCTTAAAACATATTTGGGACTAGTTAATTGAATGGACCAATTAATTGACCATTTCATTGGCATTACAATTGATCAATTTTAGTGTTCCAATTACACTCGTTTTTTAAATTAAATGTTTCCTTACAAAGAGATTTGGGCAAGTTGTTCAGCGTGAGACTTTCCCCCTCTTTCTTCTACCCCCATTTTTACCATGTTTCTCACGAACATTTCAAAATATTTCTTTTCGGTGGATTAGCACATATTTAAAATTTTCAGTTTCTACACTCATAGAAATAAATCTGTAAGAATAGCAGAAAAAGTTACTAAAAATTAGTTAAAAATTATGCTGTAGAATTATTTTTTTTGCTATATATTAGTAATATAGGAACAACAGAGGTAAAACTGTTAAATATACCGAATTTTAGTTATATTTGAGCTAAATTTTTGTTATTGGAAAATAGCAAATTAACCTGCTAAAAGCAGCAAAAAATTTTGCTAAATAATTAGTAGCCTAACAAATCACCAAAAAAATTAAAATTTTCTAATTTTTTTTCGATTTTTTTTAATTCAAATAAAAATCGAGCCTTTTGAAAACAGCAGTTTACAATTTTTTTTAGCAAATATTTCTGCTGATTTTAGCAGAATAGTGTGCTATTTGCATTCAACTAAATTTAGCTTAAAAATAGCAAAAATTTTGTAGGTATAACAGTTTATTTTTCCTATTTTTAGTCTACTAATATTTAGCAAAATTTTCTGCAGATTTTACAGTACAATTTGCTATTTTCAATTAACTAAAAGTTTTTCAGTTAACTAAAATTCTGTAAATTTAACAGTTTAATTTTGCTGTTCTTATTTTACTAGTATTTAGTAAAAAAAATCTGCTAATTTTAGCAGTTTTTTCTGCAGCATCATTTTTAGTAACTTTTTCTGCTATTTTTACAGATTTATTTCTATGAGTGTAGCCAAAGGTGTTTGGGCAGGCCCATTAACGGGGATACATCTCCACTTTGTGCACCTTTCCGCAAGAATATTTCAAAATTTCAACTTCCTATTTCCAACGTTTTGGTCAAGACTAATTCCCTTTGAGCCACTCCCCGCACGACTGAGAAACTTCATAACAAATTTCAACTTTCTAGGTCATCCAAGGGTCCTCTTTTGGACCTTCCCGTTATGAATTTCCAAAAATCCTATCTCAGCGAAGGTCTACACCGACGAGGAACCTCCATAATAAGTTTCAACTTCGGAGTTCCAGCGGACATCAATACACTCTCAGAACAACCGAATTATCAGTTGCCAGAACTGAATTCGGATGGGGCAACCGAACCAATTCGATTTGAAAAAATTCGGTTGTGACAACGGAATTATTTTGAGAGTGTAGGGAAACTTTTCCACTTTATGCGCCTCCCCATAGGAATTTCCAAAAATCCAGTATTAGTGAAAATTAACGACAGAGATGGAACCTTCATACCAAATTTCAACTTTCTAGCTCCATCGGTTTGGACAGACCGTTAAAAGGGGCACTTTTTTCTTGTAAACCCTCATCGTTACCACGTTCCTGTCCAACATTCCCAAAAGTAGTCTGTGCGCAAGGTGGTAGCCCATACACCAAAGAACTTATGTTTTAAATTTCAGGTTTCGAGCCAAAGGCGTTTGGACAGGTCGGCAAGGGGAAGATTTTTCTTTGTGTCCTCCCCCAGTTAAAAAAGTTGTTAACAGTTTTAAATCGCACTTTACTGTTTTTGTACTGATTTTTATTAGAATTTTTTTTAAAAATAATTAATTTTTATTAATTTTCGTTGCTAATTTCAGCAAAACATTTAACTAATTTTTTTTTACTCATTTTTCAAAACCGAATGCTGAACTTAACAAAAAAAAAAGTACTAATTTAACAAAAATTAGATACTTAAGGAAATTTTATTTACAAGAATTCGTTGATTTTTTAGAATTCGTGTTTAGTTTATATTTGTTATTATTGATATATTCTTAGTTTTTAAATAAAACTCAGAAAATTTTATTGTATCTTCAATGCATAAAAAGGTAATAACTGGAGAACCGTTTACAATTTTTACTCCGAATTTCAAGTATGATAAAGAAAATAAAATTTTTTTTTATTAAATTTGATTTTTTTTTTTTTTGTATTTTGCAGTTTGTTAATATGTTAGTACAATTTTTTGCTAATTTCATCAGATTGATTTTAAATTACAGTTTACAACAATTTACTGAAATTTAGTAGCGTCAACTAATTACTTATATTCATTTCGTTGTACTAAAATCATTGACATTTAGTAAATTTTGTTACTGATTTTAGCAAATCGATTTGGAATTACACTTTACAACAATTTTGCTAAAATTTAGTAGCGGCTACTAATTTTATTGTACTAGAAATTAGTAGACATGTGCATTAACAAAAAAATACCGCTGGGCTCAAAACAGCTAAATTTTTTTTTTTTTAACTTTTTTGTTTGAGTGTAAGATTTTCAAAAAATCCTGTCTTATCTGAAGTCTACGCCGAAGAAGGAACCTATATACCGAATTGCACTTTCAGACTCTTCCTTTAAGTTTTTTTTTGTTGATAATTTTTGGAAACAACCATAAATCTCACGGTGCTTGTCCGTGAAAAATTGTGCTGACCAGTTTCCAGAAAAATAGCAGCTAACACTTACTCGGATGAAGTAAATTGACATCATAATTTTTTTGCTGACTTTTGTTGCCCTTCTTTCACATGAGAATACTGCAATACTGCCATGGCATTTAAGCACAGCTCATCAGCAACCATTTCCTTTGTCAATCTCGAAGAGTTTGGGTCTGGAATATCCGATACCACCTTGCAATTGCCACTAGATATCGTTCCTTCTCTCCATGTACAGTTTGATATTCATTGAATATTTGCACATACCTGGGCTTATGCCGAAATCTGTAAAGAATGAAAACCCAAATCTTTTGTTGGGAGTTAAATTTATTCCGACCCTTCGCCAGAATTTTTGCGTTCCCCTCTCTTCATTTTTAACAAGCTTTCCAAAAATGAAATTGGATATTTTAACAGCCGAATTCATAAAGTTTTTAAACAGTTTAATTAAACTGCTTTAACTATCTAACCGGCAAGCCCGCCTCCAGTCGGGGTATATTAAATTGCCCACAAATGCGCCAGATTATTAGTATTTTATATTAAGAAATTAAGCTTTTTCAATAGAAAATAAAATTTACTAAATTTTTTGTAAAGATTTTTTTTTTGTGTACAGGGCACAATTTGGAAGGAAGAAAGTGTCAAAAATTAAATTTCGTAAAATTTCAACAAATAAATATTTTAAAACAAACAAAATTTTCAAAAATCTTAAAAAGATATTTAAATTGACTAAGACAATTGATAATGACAAAGTAAAATTGAAGTTTAAGCTATTCAAAAAAATTCTTACTTTTGTCCAAGAACAAACAGGATTCCATAAGGATACCTTTAAAGGACATCGCCTTAACTTGATAACGAATGCTCGGAATGCGAATGATAAATTTGGTAGAAAGAATATATAAGATTGAATAATATAAAGGGTTTTTCAATAAGAGCGCTACAAAAGTAAAAAAGTTTAAATAAAACAAAAACGGTTTTGGATATCAATGAAATTCTTTATTCCTGTGAAAGTACGTTTGATGCCATTATGTATGGAAATCGATCTCTTTTGCATGGCCACCACGGGCACGCTTGCAGAAGTCCAGACGCTGAACCCAATTTTCGACGGTTTTCAAGCATAAATCGGCCGATACTGCTGCAATTTCACGTTCGATATTCGTACGAAGTTCATCAATCGTCGCTGGCTTGTTGGATAGACCATAGATTTGACGTAGTCCCACGCTCAATTGTTGATCTGCTAGGACGATTATGACGACCATAAATTGGACGTAACGTTGAGGCCACTGACTCCGAATTTCGGTAGTAAATTTTAATAATTTCGACTCGTTGTTAGCTCGTATATCTTTCCATCATGAAATGGCAAAGCTTACTGAAGAGAAATGTCAAAAGAGCGGCAAGAAATATGGCGTCGTTTGTTGTCCCTGTCTTTCTACTTTTGTAGCGTCCCTGTTGAACAACCCTTTACATTGAAGTTGTGGTGCGTTTTCACTCAATTTTTTGAAATATGAAAATCGTTACATACTTTTAAGTAACATCCCAAAAAAGCGCCATCTTTAAAATTTCGGATACACTGGTAGCACCATCGGATACACTGGTAGCACCATCGACCGGGTAATAACAGAAACATGAAAATATTATCTTTTAACAATAAATTGAGTAAAATTTAACGCATGGGTTTTTAAAAATTATTTATAAATAGTTTTGAAAATTAGCACTCAAAACTCGTTAAAGTACTGAGCATTTTTAGTATTGTGTTAAATATTTGGCCTTTTTTTTAATCACTGGATTTATTTTTGGATTTATTTTATTAAGTTAAAAAATCCACGTTTCCTAAATTTCATAATTTTATATTGGGAATTGGGTTAATGTTTTAGTTGATCTGTTATTTAAGTAAATGAATGAATGAAAAAGAGTCAAACTAAAATAATAACATTCATTTACTTAAATAACAGATCAACTAAAACATTTCCCCCATTCCTCTTAAACACATTGACACGGTGCAAAAATATAATTTAGTAACATACATTTAAATTTAACGGTTCGTTGTAATTCAAAAATCTGTGTTTGTCATACACAGAGTTGAATAGAATCAGCTGAAATATCTTAAGCATTAAGGTTCAAAGCAAAAAAGAGTAATAATAACAAAAGGATAAAAATAGCATTGTTAAATTTCGTTGATGTTAGTCTAAGTTGAGTTGTTGATAACAAACTCGATTTGCTTTCAACAGTCACATAAGTAGACGATTATCAAAATATTAACCCACTCAAAGGCGAAAGGCACTGATGATGGCTTTGTAGCGAAAGCCGAAAATGCGCATTCTGCCTTGCTGGTCTTATCGAATTATTTCAAAAATTTTTATTCTTTGTAATTTACTTGTAAAAATTGTATCATCTTTCTTTGATTTGAAAATAATTTAAAAAGAAAGTGATATTAATTTATGATCTAGAGTCAAACTAAAATAATAACATTCATAATTTTATATTTTTATACAAATCTAACACTTATTCCCTAATACAATGTGAAAGAAAAAATTTTAAATTTTGCGAAAAAGCAATTTCTGGAATAAAATTAAGCTAAATACAAAACGGATTTATTTATTTTTTAAATCCGTTTTGGATTTAGCTTATTTCAATTGCTGTGTTCACATTTTTACAAAATTTAATAATATTCTTGCACATTATATTGGCGAATAAGTATTAGATTCTAATAAAAATTATAAATTTTGAAAATTAAAAACAAAATATGGATTTTGTCAACAAAATAAAATAAATCCAATGATTAAAAAATAAGGCTATTGTGTCTACTAAAAAATTTGTTAAAAATTAACCAAATCGATTTAAAACATGTTTGACAGACTTTTCTACTGACGTATTATTTTAAGTGTAGCTATATATGAATGTGTAAAAACCGGCCTACTAAGCAAACTTTTCTTAGTCCTCGTATTAAGTATAAATCTGGTTTTAAGGCGTCCAATGGTAACTGATTTACGAGCCCCCTTTTCAAACCAAAAAATCCACGACATGGCCCACAAGCCAAGTTCAATCGATCTTTGATATGTGCAAACTCTTGAATAGTTTGTATACTAGTGTAATTTTACTAAAACAAATACTTAATTTGTTCATTATTAATTAAAATTGCTGTTTAAACAAAAAACTTGGTTTTGGCGCAAACATCGAACAAAAAATTATTAAAATTAATTTACCAAAATTTGTAAATTAATAAATAAAAACAATCATTAAATTTCATTATTGTTTATTAAGCAAAAATGTACATATTTGATTTATAATTTTTGCAAATATTAATTTTTAATGATTTTAAAATTTCAACATTCTTTGTCTACCAAATAAAAAAACAAAAAAAAACTAAAATGTAATTAATAGCATATAATTAAAAAAAAATTGTTGACGTTTTAAAAATTTCATAAATTTGTATTTAAAAACGAGTAAAGCTACTTCAGTTGGTATTGTGGCACCCAGTGTTGCCATATATTTTTAATAGAATTGACTCTACTGTTTGTAGCACAATAGGAAAGTTTTGTAGTAATTTAATATGGGAATCTTTAATTTTAGTAAAACTAAATAGTAAATTGAGCAAATATGATGTAAAATGAACGAATGAACTAGAAACAGTTTTTCATTAAAAAAAAACTGGAAAACTGTATGAAATTAAAAAAAATCTATTTTTTCATCAAAAAACTGGAAAATATTAAACATAAAAAAATGGGAAAAACAATTAGAACTGGCTATATGGTAACACTGGTGAAATCTTATATTAGGAATTTCAATTATTTTTGGAGATTCGTTGAAACTAATTTAAATGATTGATAGAGTTAGGTACACTCATAGAAAAAAGCCTGTAAAAATAGCTGAAAAAGCTACTAAAATTTAGTTGAAAATTAGCCTGCAGAAAAAACTGCTGAAATTAGCAGATTTGTTTGGTAAATACTAGTAAGATAGGAACAGCAAAAATAAAACTTTTAAATATACAGAATTTTAGTTATATTTGGGTTAATTGTTAGTGAAATAAAAATGACATATTATACTGTGAAATGTACGTAAATTTTTTTTACATATTAATAGACTAAAAATAGCAAAAAAAAAAATAGTTATATCTACAAAATTTTTGTTATTTTTAATTCAAATTTAGTTTAATGCCAACAGCAGCAGTCTATCCTGTTAAATTAACAGAAATATTTGGTAAAAAAAAATTGTACACTGCTGATTTCAAAAGGCTCAATTTTAAGTTGCATTAAAAAAATTTTTAAAAAAAACTTTGAAAAAAAAAATTTTTTCTGATCTTTTAGTCTGTTTATTATAACAATATTGTTGTAAAATTAAATGACAAATTTTAAACCAACTGACGAAATTGGTAAAAACTGCTATTTTTACAGTTAGTTTTTTTCTTTATTATAAAAATATAAAATATTTCAATAAAAATATATAAAAAAACACTATTTTTTCATCTTCGATTTCCAAAAAAAATGTATAATTACTTCATTCTACTTTAAATTTAAAGTCAAAATTCCAATCGGTTTTCAGCAAAAAAAATTGGAAGTAATGCTAAACTTCTTCTTTCACTGCTTCACAAGTATCCGTTAGTGTATTTTTACTGCTTTTTTGGAAGTAATTCTGAACCACTTCACAAAAGCACTTCTTTCATTGCTTCCAAAGTATCCGTTAGTATATTTTTACAGCTTTTTCAGAATTACTTCTGAACACTTATTACTGAAAACACTTAAGTATTGCTTCTAAAGCATAATTGCTGTAAAAGTGAACTTAATAAGTGATTTTGGTATCATTTGGTATTTGTAAACAGATGATCGCGGTTTCGATTCCTGGAGGGACCAATATTTATTTTATTTTTTTTTATTTTTTTTTTTTTTAATATTTATAATTATTTAATTTGCTTAAATTCAATATTTTTTAATTTTTAAAAATATATAAAATAAAAATAAGGAAAAATAACTTTTTATGCGCTTATGAAAATAGTACTGAAAACAATACTGAATTGCAGTGCACGTTATGCAATTGTTTAATAAGTACTTTTATTGAAACGAATAAAGCACAATATCTCGCAATGATAAAGTGCTGTTTTTATGCCACTCAATTTTCATATCAAAGAATAGCTTAACGGTAGAGAGCTAGACTAGCAACCATGAGGTCGCAAGTTCGATTCCCGGTGGCAGCAATAAAACTTTTGTAAAATAAAAAAAAATATATAATTCTATTTTCTCAAGAATTTTTTTAACTTTTAATTGGTGGAAAAGATTTTTTTTATGTAACATTTTTTTAATTTAATACACTCACAATATTTTTTCCTTAAAATCAACCGAATATGTACATTAAAAGAATTGAAAATAAGTTAAAAAAGGACTACCCACTTTTCGTTCAAAACAATTGTATTTTGTCGTTTATTTTTAATGTTAATAAATTAACTGGCAAAGTCTGTAAAAATAATAGATTTATCGTTTATTTTAAAATTAATCGTATTATAACAACTGATTGTTTTTAACAGACAATTTTGATTGAATATTTTATCTTCTACTGAAAGTCTGTATTTTGTGTATTTTGTTTATTGAATGACTGATAGAAAAAGTTAAAAAATTTGCAATTTAACTACTTATTTAATTGAAACAACTTTACTGATTTACTTTTTAAACAACTGTTGAACTTTTACGGTAAAGTTATTGTGAGTGTACTTTTAAAATATTTAAAAAAAAAATCTTTGAAAATGTTTATCTGGATTCAATATTTAAATTTATGAATATATTTTTAAATTTCTTTACAAACTATTTAATATGTTTATCATGTTAAAAATCTGCTTTTAAATATTTCACTTTTGATTTTTTTCTTTTAGCAGAGTTGCATTTTTGTGATAAATATTTTAGCGGAGTCACATGTTTGTATATTTATCCCGTCGAGTTGTAGTTCTAAGTATCGAATACCCAAAAAATTACAAATACTCGATTTTTGCTACTCACAATTTTGCCAACACTACACTCAACAAAAAAAGTCTATAATGGCTACTGAAAATTGTGCTGTTATTACGGGAAATTTAACTGTTTTGAGACCTGCGGTTGCTAATTTTAGCAACGCATGTCTAGTCGTTTTTGGTACAATGAAATTAGTGATAAAATTAGTAACCTCTACCAAATTTTCAGTAAAATTATTATAAACTCTAATTTAAAAAACTATTTGCTAAAATTAGCTAAAAATTACTATCACTCAAAGGAAAATCTTCATCATATTTATAAAAAGCTTCATAAATGTGATAAAAACAGAAATAAAACTTGACAAATATGATAACGTTTTTTTAATGCAAAATGATGACATGTTTCTTTATATTTATGAAATGATAGTTTGCCATGTTTCTGTCGATTGTTTTATAAAAGTTGAGCATTTGCTTAGTTTTAAATGTGTGAGTAGAAGTTTTAATTATTAGAAAGAGACAAAAATCCCCGGATATCCCTTTTCTTAATTGGTAGAATATTCCTATAATTTTAGCAACACGGTTTTCAAAAATTTGTAAAATATTTTTTGAAATCAGCAAACGAAAATCGTTGAAAAATTCAGTAATTTCTAAAATTAGAAGCGCAAAAATGTTTACTAAAATATATATTTTTACTAACAATTAGTATAGAGATAGTGAAGTGAAATGGAAAATTGACTAAAAATTTTTGTACTAATATTTTTTTCTAAGTGTACTCTTTGATTCTGCTGACATCAGCCGGTTTTCTGCAGAGCCCTTGTCAATTTTTAGAACGTTATTTGCGCAGTCTTATTTATTTCTAGGAGTGTAGTTCAGAAGGTCCATTAGTAAAATTATTTTTTGTGTGCTTTGAAACCACTGTGCAGTGATTGAAATATTTTTGTTAATGTTAACAACAATAAACGGATTTTCGAGAAATTGGATTAAACACCCTTATTCGAGCGAGACATTCAAATCTTCAGATCTAATAAAAATTTCCATTTGAGCATGAAAATAGTGATCCATTACACATAGTTGTTAACTTTTTGTTTGATTTTATAATTATTATTATTTAAACCATTAACTTATCGTCATCAGCTGTTTTATATAAATACAAATATTTAAACAAAAAAACACACATACACAAAAACACTCGACAAACATACAACACAATATCTTAAAATTTGGTTTATTTGCGCATGCGTTGCGTTCCTTTTCATTCTGTAGAGCTGTGATGGTTATAAAATGTCTCACCATCACTCAAAATCGGTGTATAATGAACTCTACTTAAATAAGGTATGCACTATTTTACTACCTGTTTCTAGCGATATTTACTTAATCTATTTACTTAAATTTTTGTTTCTTCCCTCAATGGAAGTATTGTTTATTTTTTAAATTCTCACATCATATCAAAGTAAAAATCTACTCTAAAATAGTTTCTAATGTTTACTTAAAAAATGATATAGTTTCGGTTTTTTTTTTTATATTAATACCTACTATTCATATCTGTAGCATTTACTATCTATTTGGTAGGTACACATCAGAGATGGAAAACTCTGTACTCTGGTATCTTTATAACAAATAGAACAACTCGATAAATAAATAGTATTCATTATTTTGGAAAATTTCATAGAAAAAATTGTCAAAATGAAAACAAAATAAAAAGGGAAAGTGTTTACAAATTTTTATATGTTAGTGGAAACATTTTAATTAATGGACAATTTTTAAATAAGGGAATAATTTTATTAATTGCAAGTCCACACTGTCTTTTATAACATCGTGAATGGTCAACAATGAGAAATAGTATAAAGATATTTAGATGAAATTTGGCACACTTATAGAAATAAACCCCTAAAAATAGCAGAAAAAGTTATCAAAAATTAGTTGAAAATGATGTTGCAGAAAAAACTGCTAAACCTTCCAGATTTTGTTCCTAAATACTAGTAAAATAAGATCAGCAAAAATTAAATTGTTAAATTTACTGAATTTTAGTTATATTTAAATTAACTTTTAGTTAATTGAAAATAACAAATTGTACTGTAAAATCTGCAGAAATTTTTGGTAAAATACCCTACACCACTACGTGGTCTGGGTATAATAAGTTGGTGCAGATGTTTGTAACACCAAAAAATATTGGACCTAGACCCACCTTATAGTATACCGATCGACTAAGAATCACGTTTTATTTCGATTTCATTTCTTTATTTTTTATAAAGTCTATGGATAACAAGACTACTCGCTAAACGATGTCCTCTGTCCGTCCATCTGTCTGTCTGTCCATGAATTCTTGTGCGCATTCTACAAGTCGCAAATATTAAGATATTTTGATGAAATTTTAAATTTAAAATTGGTTCATAGACCTAGTCCCCTTATAAGGGTCCCCCCCAAAATTGGCTTGGTTTCACGCTGCAGGTCGCAAATATTAAGATATTTTGATGAAAAATAGTACACTGACCTATGTCGGCCCAAGGAAGAAGCCTATTAATTTTGTTAAAATCGGTCCATGTTTAGACCTAGTGCCCATATAAGGGCCCCCCAAACTCGGCTTTTTTACACGCTGGAGGTCGCAAATACGAAGATATTTCGATGAAATTTGATTCGCTGACTCACATGGTCCCAAGGACAAAGCTTATAGATTCTGTATAGGATCCGTCCATATTTGGACCTATCGCCCATATGGGCTATATTTACGATTTTCTCTTCTTTTATCATTGTATAGAAAATTTTGTTTTATATATTTTTTTATTTTACAATTTTTTTTATTAACGACACCGGGTATCAAACTTGTGACCTCAAGATTGCTAGTCTAGCTCTCTATTCTTTCATATGAAAGTTGACTGGCATAAAAACACCACTTTGGCATTGCGAGATATTATGCTTTATTATCTTCAATAAAAGTACTTATTAAGTACACTCACAATATATTTTCCATAACCGATTGAGGTTTACTTGAAAAGTAATAGGTAAAGTTTGTTTTCAATTAAAGAATCAATTAAAATACATTGAAACATATTGTTTAACTATTTTTATCAGTCAATGATAAACAAAACACAAAAAAATATGTATCGTCTTTAGGAGCTGATATTTTCAGTCAAATGTTATATTTTTAGTTTTCTATTTTTAGAAAAAATAATTTAAATAATTTCATTGTTTTCTTTTTTAAAACAAAAAATTCAAATATTTTCGGTTTTCTTTTTTGTTAAAATAGTTTCTTTATATACAATATTATTTCTATTCAAATTACAAGAAATTCTTTACTCATACACACAAACATAGCCAATAAAAATATGAACGTGTGTGTAGTGTTTTGAAAATTCAAACAAAACAAAAACTTTCAAGTATGAAAAAACAAACCACAAAATCGTTTTTGTTTTTACGTTTTGTCAGTTAAAAATTGATGATTGTTTTAACAGAATTTTCAATTATTTTTATTTCTTTTATGGATTGTTTATATAATGTTTGAAAATAAATAGCAAAATGGTTTGAATATAATGAAAACTCAGTTGTCCTTTTTTAATTGTGTTTTCAATTAATTTAATATGTATTTTAGGTTGTTTTTAACGATAAAATATTGGGAGTGTACAAAAGTTGCGCTGAAATGCAGTATTTTTCAGTGCTATTTTGACAGATGTATAAAAACCAATTTATCGTAATTTTTATTTTATATATTTTTAAAAATTTTAAAATTTTAAATAATTGAATTTAAACAAATTAATTATAAATATTAAAAAAAAAAACATTAAAAGCAAAAAAAAAAATAAAAGAAAAATATTGGTCCCGCTAGGAGTCGAAAAAATGTTCTATTACAAATTACATGTAATTGTAATTGAAAGTGATTTTCATTACAAATTTCAATTACATTTAGAATTAGAAAATGTTTTTTGTTAAAATTTTTCCAAAAAAAATTGGCTAGGATAGGCGGGATAGGCATGGCCAAGCGTAAAAAATTACGTCATCTCGGGTTAATCCCTAACTCGCTGTTTTGATTACACTTTGAGACAAATGATAGGGGTCAGTGATCGGGAAGGGTTCAAACTACCGGGGAAAGTTATATCGGTAAAAAAGAAGTTATACGTGTCCCGGCGGTTCGCTGGGTCACACATAGGAATCGAGATATATCTTTTTTTTTGACATAACTCGAGAACCACTAGTCCGATTTTGCTCAAACCATTTTAAAAAAATTAAAAATTACAATTCCTTTAATCTGTTCATATAACGTTTTTCTATATACTCAACAGTTTTGCCGGTAAAAATAAATGTATGAAGAAAAAAATATTTTTTGCCTAAAATATTAAAAAAAACTAATAAATAAAAGTTTATTGATTTTTATGGTAGCGGTAACAAACATTTATTTTTACCGGCAAAACTGTTGAGTATATAGAAAAACGTTATATGAACAGATTAAAGGAATTGTAATTTTTAATTTTTTTAAAATGGTTTGAGCAAAATCGGACTAGTGGTTCTCGAGTTATGTAAAAAAAAAGATATATCTCGATTCCTAGGGGTGACCCAGCGAAACGCCGGGACACGTATAACTTGTTTTTGGCCGATATAACATTTCCCGTTGGTTTCATCCCATCCCGATTTTGACTGTCGCATAGTGTTATTATTTCTTTTGCCAAGAAAATATAATTGTAATTGACATTTTTTAATTACAATTACATGTAATGTGTAATTAAAAATTTTCAATTACAAACTGCATGTAATTGTAATTGTAAATGTTCTTTTTTAAATTACAATTACAAATTATATGTATGTAATTGAATTTTTGCAATTACATCCCAGCAAAAAAAAATTGGAAGTAATGCTTTACAAACTACTTCTTTCACTGCTTCACAAGTATGCGTAGGTGTAGTTTTACTGCTTTTTTAGAAGTCATTCTTACCAACTTCAAAAAATCACTTCTTTCATTGCTTCCAAAGTATCCGTTAGTATATTTTTATAGCTTTTTTAGAATTACTTCTGAACAACATCAAAAAAATCACTTAAGTATTGCTTCTAAATAGTAATAGCTCTAAAAGTGATCCTAAAAAGTGATTTTGGTATCATTTGGCATTTTCAAACAGAGGGTCTCGCGTTCGATTCCCGGCGGGACCAATATTTTTTTTATTTTTTTTTTTTAATATGTATAATTAATTTGTTTAAATTCAATCGCCCTTATTATCTAGATTTTTCAAATGTACATTTTAGTTAAAGTCGGCTTTCGTTAAAATATTGCGTGGCAGTATGCCTTGACTTGGTTTATTTTTGGAGCATTCTGATTGGTTAATTTATTTTCAACCAATCAAAATGTTTGAAAATATAAATATTTTTAGGGTTTTCATACACAAAATGAACAAAACCGTATGATTAAAAATAAAGCCGACTGACTTTGAATTTAAAATACTCATTTATAGTAAGGGCCAATGTCTTTTTAATTTAAAAATTTTTAAGAATATGTATATATAAAAAATCTGAAAACAATATTGAGTTGGCGTTCACCTTTTATTGAAGAGAATAAGGAACAATATCTCGCAGTAACAAAGTGTTGTTTTTATGCCAGTCGACTTTCATACCAAAGCTCAGCGGTAGAGCACTAGACTAGCAATCGTGAGGTCGCAAGTTCGATACACGGTGGCGCCAATAAGAAAAATTGTAAAATAAAAAATATAATTTTTTTTTGCGAGGATTTTTTTTTAACTTTTAATTGGTGAAAAAAAGCTTCTTTTGCAATCGTTCAAAAAGTACTGAAAAAATGTTGAAGTGGGAGTACTCCTCTTCGATGGCAACTCTATGTTAAAATCATTAGTGTATATGTTAAAAAAAGAAGTACATCTAGATCACTCATTGTAGTGCTTTTTCTACTGATTTGGCATCTCTTTTTTTGCTAGTATGTAATTGTATAATTGCATGTGTAATTACCCTACGGGAAATTTTAACAAACTGTCACCGAACTGGCCCCTTTATATGAAATAGACTGGTCACTTTTACATGGCGTTGTCATAGGAGGGGGCAATTAACCCCTTGTGACATGTCACAAGACAAATCGTAGGACAGGTTACTGAACTCTCATAAAAAACAAAGTTCAGGGACCTATCCTGGGATTTGTCTTGTGATATGTCACAAGAGGTCAATTTCCCCCTCCTATGACAACGCCATGTAAAAGTGGCCAATCTATTTCATATAAAGGGGCCAGTTCGGTGACAGTTTGTTAAAATTTCCCGTAGGGTAATTACAAAACGCAATTATCTTTATATATTCTCTCTCTATTTAATACATTATCGTACATGCTGAAAAAAACGGCCTGTCCCAAACATATTTTTGCTGGTAAAATACCGTGTTTTTACTAGAAACAATATATATTTGCATGCAAATATATTATGTTTGCAAGCAAATATATTATGTTTGCCTATAAATATATAATGTTTGGATGAAATGAAATGACGCTATCGACAAATATTATATGTTTGAAGCAAACATATAATATGTGTGTCATAAACAAATTATGTTTCCATGCAAATACTTTATATAAATAATATATTTAGTTATAAAGCAATTATTAATATATGCCAAACAATAGGCGTATTTATTCTACTCTCCAAATTTCTCTATATTTTAATGGAAAAACATAAAAAGTAAAATTAATACATCTACTGTTTGGCGATTATTTAATAACTAAATATATTATAAATCACATTGAATTTTACATCTAATACAATTCTTTCATTGAAAAACAATAACTACAATCTCTTCATTTATTTTTTATTTATTTTTATTAACAAATATTAATTAAAAACTCTTATAATAAGTTAATACTTTAATATACACAATTAAATAATTTTTTTTTTTAACACAATTTTATGTTTTATTTATACTAATTTATTTTATTTTTTCACATCTTTCACAATAAAATTAATAAATAAAGGAAAAATATCACTAAATTTTCTGACTAGATGCAGTCTAGCTAAACTAAACGATTATTACCAACTACAAAATTTATAATGCCTACATACAACTTTATATGTATCAAGAATGGAAATTCGCTGTTTTTCCATTTATATGTTAATTCTATCCCACAAATATAATTATTATAGGGAAATATATGTATAGTAACTATAAAAACAATATAATTGGAAGCATACTGCAAATACATATATGGTAGTTTATAAACATACATTGATTACCTCCAAACATATACAAAAACATCTTTTTCTTCCGTGTAGCGTTTGCGTTCGTCAACTCTCAATCGTAATGTACTGTATTCGGGTAGTGCATATATACACCAAGTGGAAAAGAAACGAATTTTGTAAGATAACGTACGGTATTTATAATTAAGCAGTTTCTAAAAAGTCGATGGTTCCTTTCGCAACAACAAAAAAAATTTTTCGTAGTGGAAAAAACTATCAAGAATTAGAAAATTCTTTTTACAGAAAACAGTCCTTAGAATTTAAACGGTTATTAGCTTAGCATCATAATTCATTAAACTTAAAGTTTTTTTCTGGTTAAGCTTCAGTATCATTTCAAAAATTAAATGGTCCATCCCTGATACAGTTATATTTTATATCTAGTACTATAAAACGAAATTTTAAATACAGTCGTTCGGTAATTGTAACCTTAATTTTTCGGGAGGAAAATCAGAAACTATAAAACTTCACAAATGATAGAAAAAAAATTCATCATATTGACCAAAACCATTATTAGTTTTGTTCAACAAATTATTTCATAATGGAGGAATTCACAGTTTAAGTGCTAACGTTAGCATGTTATAAAATAGCATAATTTTTCTATGGGTTCGGAAGTTCTCAAATTTTCTCAATTCCATCAATATTTTTTAAACATATTATTATATATGCTTAGGGTCACACGCATAATCACTTTTTAAATTTATAAATGGCTTATAAAACAAATTTTTCATACAAAAATTCATTTTATAAACGTGTTATAAGGTTTTCAAATTATTATGTATACGGCACCTTAACATTTAGTAAATTTAATAAACGTTTAATGAAACAAAAATGTATAATTTTTTTTATAAATAGATATAATTTTTCTCTCAGATCCACTGACCCCATCCAGTTTTGCTTCTTATATGCCATTTGTTTCCCGCTTCTTACCACTTTTTATGCTTTGTTTAATACTACTATTTACTTACCATCATTTAGTTTTTAATTTTCTGAAAATTTTCCATTTTTTAACTTGAAGGTGATGTTTTACTTTCATATTAAAAAAACATAAAGTTGTGGGTAGACAGCAATAACTTATAGATGACTTAATGAAGAAAGGTCCTAACTCGATTGTTTATTTCTTTAAAAGATAGATGGATACAACTTACAAAGTAATATTTTTTATCAAATTCGGATATGTGATAGAAAATGAGAATTCGAGAGCAACTTCTCATTATTTCGGATAATCGACTATTTTTGATACTTTTTTGTTCGACAGGATATCAGAATCTTTCCACATTCGATATAAGAAGCGGATAAAAATAATGTATTCGTGAAATGAGAAAGTTTGATATGCATATTGTCTATGTTTTCGCACAGGGTTAACAATTTGTTCCAAAATGTATCATAAAGGGCTTCGGCAAAAACTCGATAAGAGTAGCACGAATATCGGAAAAAAAAACACGTAACCCCTCAAGCTTAATAATATATGTCGTACACTCAAAATAGTTTGTAGTTTAAATTAAGAAAGGTATCGACTATGTAGAGAAAAAATTTTTTTTAGATTTTTTTTACATTTTTTTTTATATTTTTATTTTATATTTTTTTTTATATTTTATTTTGATAGAACAAAAAACAAAATTTCACAATTTGCCAGATAAGTTTTAGGATTTTAGCATATTTAATGCTTTTAATGAAATTATTGTTTGTCCCGATGAAAATAAATTTGAAATAACGAATATGCAAGTGCTTGTGCAAATTTAAACGTAACTGCCAATTATAGAAAACATACGATTTTTATTTATTGGTTATACATACATAAATAGATGTCACTACATTGCTAGATCTGTCAATACAACAGAGTAGTATTTTGGAAGATGACAAAGCAAATTGTGGTCTAAAATGTTTTTTGTTGTCTTTGTTTTTTTCTTTGATATCTTATATGTTAAATGACGCTCCTAGAGGAGAATAAGAAATTCTCATTGAGTTTTTGATTTAACCTAATAAATATTTCTAGAAATTCTAAAACGTCGAACAGTGCTTTGTCCCATAGACAAAAATCAAAAACAAAAATTTGTGTCTCCGATTTCGACGAAAATATTTGTTTTGTATATATACTAAAATTACTTAATCTTGTAAATATTACCCTTTCTGGCATAACTCATTCGGTCTACACTAGAGGTCGCTAAAGTCGCTAAAATTTTAACATAGAATGTAATGAAAAAATATGAATTTTTTGGATCTTACAAAAAAAATTGGTACAAATTAATTTTTAAGGTATCTTTAAAATTTTTCTTTTTTTAAATATTTGAATATATTCGAATCAATAGATTCGGCCCTATGCTCCTTGCAGGAGTAAAAGGAACAAATATATATATATATATATATATATATATAATAGAAGATAATAAAATTGTAAAAAAATTGTGTTAATTGATTTTAAAATTCTAAAATTTTTTGTCATGCTCTTATAATTTTGTTTAAAAAAAAAATTCGTGTATCGGCGTTTTAAAAGTTCACATCTGGTCCTATGTTTTTTGGGGCGTCAAAGTTTCCCTCTTTGGTAAATGTTTATTGTAAAGCGGTATAGGAATCTATGTGATCCTTCCATTTATGGTATAGGTGGCAAGACTTTTTTTGCTGCGTGCCAGAAACGGACAATTTTTTTGCAAAAGTTTTCCGCGTGCCACCTTCATTTTAGATGTATTTTAAAAGTCCTTTTTTGAAAATTATTAAAATTTGGAAAATTTCTTTTAAAAATATCGCAGATCTACATATTTATCAGCGCTACTGATAACCCCCATGAAATAACTCCAAAGGGGAAAAATTAAATAACATCCAAGAAATGACGTAAAAATGTTTGAGGGTTATTTAATTTTTTGGGTTTAATTGAGATTATTTCATTATGAAAAAATCCACAATGATATAAAATTAGAATATTTTTGACATTATTGCCTTTTAATTTTTTGAGGGGTTATTCCATTTTTGGTGGCTATTTAATTTTGTTAAGGAAAGTTAAATTTTTGTGCGCCATCAATTATTTAGGTACCTATGTAAGAAACTAGTTGAAAAATGTGCCTCAGGGAAAAATTAGATTTAGTTAGAATAAATCGCGCGATTTTTATTTATAGCAAACATTATGGATTTGAACAGAGAAATTTCTATTTCAGATGAAATGGCTCTGCAAAACACGATCAAACCCCAATTTCAAATTACAGCAAAGGGATTTAAGTATTTCATTATGAAACTTATTTTCGGCCTTAATTTCACTGAGGGTTATTTCGTAGCACCTATTTTCCCTCTAAAAAAGTTAATTTTTTATATACAATTTTAATACAAGTTGTTTTTAATTTTTGTGCAATTTTCTGATACTTTTTATCACACAAAAAAATAAAAACTAATTTCAATCATGAAAACCGCCTATTCAATAAATTTTGTCGTTGAAATTCCTCCAATCACGAAAATTGTTCATTCAATTAAAAATTTGTAGCACTTTAATTGAATAAATTTTCAATAAAATAGTGATACATTTGATTAGGATTTTTATTGGTTTTTTATATGAGTTTGATTAAAAATTAATTCATTGGATTAAAAATTGATCAATATTGTAGAACTTCTAAATAAACTATCAGCTGGATAAAGTGGCAGTTGCCATGCCAACTTTAAAAAATATACTGCTTTATTTTTAGCTAGAATGTCATTAAAATAAAAGCTGCATTCAATTTTCATTCAGTTGATAGATTTATTTATACTTATGTGAAAAGTTCTCTCGTAGAAATTAGTTTTCTTCTTTTTTCTGAAGCTAAGGCCTCTGTTAAAATTTTTTGAAAACTAAAAAAATATTCTTGATTTAAAATAATTTTTAATTTATTTATTTTTTAAACAAAATTTCAAATTTAAAATTTTTTTAATTTGTTATAAAAATTTTTTTAAAACTAAATTAAAATATATTTATTTTAAAATAATTTTTTAGATTTTTTGTTTAAAAAATTTTTAAATTTTTGAACAAAAAATTTAAAATTACATTACTATATTATAGTAATGTTTTAGAATAAATGAATATTCATATTTTTTAATTTTTTATTATAAATTAACAAAAAAACGTACATATATGAAAGTGCTTTTGTACATTAAAACAAGGTTCAAAATATAATATAGATCCACTTCACTCTGTATAGTGTATTTCGTTCATTCTTCTTCCCAATTACCTTTTTTAACTAAACAAAAAACACAACAATTTAAAGATTTTTTCTTAAATTCAAATAAATGTTTAATATTTTTTGCAAAATTTTAGAAACCTTTCCTTTGAATTACGTTTCTTACGATTTTTTACTATTTATTTTGAATAATTTAAAATGGTATCAAATAATGCTAAGGAGCAACATAGTACTTTTGAGGTTCTAATAGTATCATAAAAAGTAATATAGTACCAACTTTATCATCCCTGTTACTAATACATTAACATTTATAAAAACAACTACATAAATAAAGCAAACGAAAAACAACAACAATATGCTGATGTTTTTCTCTTGTTTTATGAAATGCTTTTGAGTGGTAGAATAAAAAAAAAATGTCAAGCAAATTGCAGTTTTGAGCAATTATTTAATCCATTGGATTAATTTTTAATTGACACCTTTTGACAAATCGTTTTAATTGAAAAAAGTTGAACAATATTTTTTTTGTGTGTATCTCTCCGATTATGAGGCATTTTCTCATCGAAACATTTAAACTTCTTTCAATCTAGAATTTTAGAAATTTTCCTATAATAATTTTTTGATAATCGAATTTGCGAGTTCTGTATTAACCATATTTCTGTAAACGAAAAACGGTTTCAATGCAGAGTTTTAATTATTTTAAAAGACGATTTGATTTACAAGCTCTATGAAAAATTTCACCATTATGGAGTTAAATCAAACATTTTTCTAGCGAAATTTAACATTTAACTGAAGTTTTTGCTGGTCTTCTAATAGTTTAATTTTTTTTAAATATTTAACAAAACGTCGCGTGCCACCTAAAATCCACTAGCGTGCCACTGCTGACACGCGTGTCATAGTTTTGCCAGCCCTGGTATAGGATGTGTTGAGCGTACTTATGTAAAACACTACAAGAAACATTTTTGTGGAACATTCTAACCCTCTAACTCTTCAATGAAAGGGAATTTTTTGGCCCCATTTTAAAAAGGGACAAAAAGACCAGTATGTTCGTAAAATCATCAGTTGGCAACACTGCAACATGCAGATGTTCGAAAATGCATAAAAACAGATGATGTGCAAATTAAAGTCAAACATGTATCAAAAAAATATCAGCTGATATGCATCGGATGCATCAGAAGCAGAGCGGTGATGCACCTAGAAATCTAAATCCGTGTTTGCATGTAATTTATTTCTTAAATAAAAAACAAAAATAGTTGAAAAATATATTTCTATTTTAACTGAATAATGATTTAAAAATAAATATACGGATAACTTTTTAAATAAGCTACAGTCAGTTACTGTAATAATATTTTCAGTGTACTAATACAGACATACATTTAAAATACGAAAATAAATACAGTTTTTCACAACAACATCTTAACAAATACAAAAAGGTATTAAAAAAATGCACCGGTGACAGGCCCTTGAAAATCCGCATCCAAAAATTTAACATTTACATATATATATATATGAGAAATAACAAATAACTTGAAAAATAGAAAAAGGAATAATTTTTAACAAATTTAGGTTGCTTCAAAAGGCGCCCTCACCATCCCTCATTTTGTTGCACTGCTTAATTTTTTGTATTTTCTAGAGTAATACAAAATAAATTTAGGGCCTTTCAACATTAAACCATCGTTATCTAAAATGATCTAATTTTTTTACATTTTATTTGCATAAAGTTTATATTTTGTAGCACGAGTCATATTTGTTAAGTATACATTTACAATTATCAGCATCTTAAGCATCTCCCTTCACCTATACCACCATATGCAAACAAATACAAATATTCATTCATAAGATTTAAATTAAAGATAGATTGCCAGCGATTTTAAACGGAAATATGATTATGCAATACAGAAAGATAAACGAGTTTGAAAATTTGTTAACATTTTATTACAGCGAACATTAGAAACTAATATTAACCCTAGAACGCTTGCGTGGGGTTAATTTCTATCCTTAGACAAATTTATTTTCTTTGAAAATTTTGTTTTTACCCCCTGCGAAATTTCTGTTACAAAAAACCGATTGTACACTCATACAAATAAGTCCGTAAAAATAGCAGAAAAAGTTACTAAAAATTAGTTAAAAATGATGCTGCAGAAAAAACTGCTAATATTAGCAGAATCAGTTTGCTAAATATTAATAAAATGAAAACAGCAAAAAAAACTGTTAAATTTACAGAATTTTAGTAATATTTGAGCTAAATTGTTGTTAATTGCAAATAACAATTTAACCTGCTAAAATTAGCAAAAAAAATTGCTAAATAATAGTAGAATGAATATAGCAAAAAAAAAAAACTGTTAAATCTACAAAATTTTTGCTAAAATTTTCTGAAATCAACAAAACTTTTGCAGATTACTAGTGGACTGGAAAAAGGTAAAAAAAGGAGCAAATGAAATGAAAATTAATAAATAAAAAATAAATGGGTATTTAAAATATACTTGGGAGCAGTTTATTGAATGTGTCAATTAATTGAAATTTTTTCAATTGGCATTGTTCAATGCCTAAATGCCCATTTATAATTGATGAAAGAAGTATTTGTTTTTATGTTTTAATAAAAGAATAAATTAAGAAAAAAAAAATTAAAAATTCGCGTATTTCTTACATTTTTTTATATTACAATGCTTTTCTTCAATTATGTGTACATTCCATTACCATTGTTTTCATCAATGCAAATTGAAAAAAATTTCATTGGCATTGAATGGTGATGAAATTTGTTGGCACTGACATTGAGATAAAGTAATGCCAATTATATTTCAATGCCAATGAAAATTTCCCAAGAATGAATTTTTGTAAAAGTGGTAATATTTATAGACAATAATATGTTATCCATAACAGAATGTATTTCAGAGACCCTTCTTTTGATTTTCATTGTTTGCTGATCGGATATGTACTTCTGAATTTATTTTAGTTTCCATTTTCACCTCTAAAGATCCACCCACAGGAAAGAAGGTGTGGCCGATTGAAAATATCGTATTCTTTAAATAAGCTTAAAAACTACAATATTGGGGGAAACAAATTAGGGTCATCCCCGTAAACTCCACTTGCTCCCCAGAGATACTTTTAATCACAATTTTCATATTAAAATGGTTGATCCAAAATAAACCTTGATCTTTGAAAATTAATGTATTACGATAAATAGAAACTTTTCTCATAAATTTTAATAATTTAGATATTTTATGAGTAGGACAAATTTTCAACCATTTCAATTTAGCTTTATTTAAAAACTTTTTGCATTATTTTTGGCGAGTTAAAAATATGCAGTAATTTTTATGAGTCATTTAACATTCTGTTTATAAGCGCTCCAAAATTGTTTAGTTTACAAAAAATTTGTAAAATTAGCAAATCTTCTGTTAAAAATTAGTAACTAAAATTCAGCAAAATACTGTAAAGTTAGCAAATTTATTGTTAAAAATTAGTAACTAAATTCAGCAAAAAAAAAATTGCAAAAAAATTTGTAAGTTAGTATCGTGGAGGTAGCAAAAAAATTAACTAAAAATTAAATTTTAACTAAAAATTAGTTAAAAATTTGTTAAGTTGAAGTACTAACAGTTTTACTAATTTTTCTACAAACTTTTTTCTATAAGTGTAGAACTCCTAAATCATTTTGACGAAACTAATTATTTCTCCTTAAGCTCTTAAATTTCTTAAAAATTTAAAACTACCTAAATCTAAAACAACATAAGTCGAAATGAGTTACAAAATCTCAAACAATCGATTCAAAGTTTTTTTTTCAAATTTTCTTTAGACAAAAGGATTTATTCTTTTGGAGGTAATTTCATTAGAGACTGTTAAAAATAAAATTTGCAATGCAAAGAAATTATTAGAAAATTTAAAATGTACTTTTGTCAAAATCTTGTAAAATGTCCTTTTGAAAAATCCAAAAAAGCTTAATAGGTTTCATGAAGTTTTAGGTCTGACAAACTCTCAGGTAATTATTTCTGTAAACATTTAGGATTTCAGTGAAATTTATAGTGCATAAACCGGATACAACAATATTTGATTTTCTATATGTTTGTACCATTTCAGCTATAATTTCATACCACTATATAAAGTCTGATCAAATTATATCGCGCCATTACTCGGATGAATTTATATCTGATATTATCAAATTATAACTCAATTGATGCAAACTTATGATATTATATGGGCCCATTTCTCGGATAAAATTGTATAAAGACACACGTTAAATAACATATGATAGTGTAAAGCCCCATATCAATTTTGTTTTTTAATCGGGAACTTATTATATGGTTTAAAGTAATGCAGAACGTTATTTTGTATTACTACTGGTAGTCCATAATATAATGATACGCGATTACAGGTTCTTTGAAAAAATACGCGAAAATGAACAATAATTAAAGTTTTTGAAGAACACGTATAATTGAATAACACTTATTATTGCTGTTGTTTCATAATGGCGAAATTCCTTAACGAAATGCTTTCAATAAATTAATTTTTTTGATTTTTAGAGTTTGCTGAAGAAACTGTACCAAGCATAACGAATGTTTTACATATCTTTAATCTGTAGGGATTCTTCCTTTCAACGATACCATTATCTTGTATAAAAACTCAGCTGTTTAGTTAATACTATATTTTGCTTTAGGAGACCCTACTGAGCGCATTTGTGTAGGGTGTACTAAAACCTTTTTTTTTTTTAATAAAACAATCTCATATTTTGTATGTAAAATAAATAAGGGAACCATTACAATTTTTGTTAGTGAATGTATTTTTAACTAACATCTTTTTCCTTTCTTTTCAGGTAAGTTACCATCTCCTTACATTTGTATACAATTAAATAACATCTTTTGTCAGTAAGTATTGCTATGCTTCAATAACAACCCAGGTAGAAATTGCGCTTGACCGTAGTTATTTGTCAACGTTTGCACAACCTTGGGATTTATTTTTTTTTTTTTTGTATATGCTAGTACATTTATTAAACAATTTAGTAGTTTGCTAGTACTTTACTGTACTTTTAGTGCATATGACAGATTTGTAATGTATTCTTTCGGAATTTCATAAAAAAAACAAAGGATATGCCTCTCTTACATAAATAATTGTATAATATATGTAAATTATATAAAATTGTTAATTTTTATAAATTAAAAAAACGGTCGTTAATTTATTGAAAATATTAGGGTAGAGGGGGGGATGCTTCGCCAATTTTTTTTCATAGTACTGTCATTTCTTAACCCCTAATTATTTTTCAAAAATTACTTTCAAATTGAAGATCTACATATCTTGGATTTAATTTCTATGATTTTTATTCTAATTATTTTTTTTTTGTCTTTTATTTAACCTTCTTTTTATGTTTTTAATTTCACAATTTTCTTGAGCGTAAGGTTTGATTTTTCTTATAAAAAAGTTTTTTATTATTTTCGATATTTCGCTACTCCATTGTGTAGCATCTTCAGGAAATAAGAAATTAACAAATTATGAACAATTTGAAAGTTTGAAAAAATTGAAAAATATTTGTCAAATATATCGTATGTATACATTTATACCAGCAAACAAAATTTTTGGTATAAAAGTATAACAAACAAAAATAATAATAATTAACAATAAAAATGTATTAATATAATATTTATGTGTTATAAATTAATGTAATGTGTGCTATTTCTTTTGTATTAAATATCTGTAATTCTGAGCTAGCGAAATATCGAAAATAATAAAAAAATTTTTTATAAGAAAAATCAAACCTTACGCTCAAGAAAATTGTGAAATTAAAAATATTCTAATTATTTGCATATTTTCTATTACTTTTTTAATGATTTTCAAATTAAGCCAAATCGGCGTAACTGCCCCAAACCTGGGGGATATTCGCCAAAGGAGCTAGATACAATTTCAACAAAAAAATATTGTTAATACGGCAAAGTCAATGTTTTAATGACTGAAATAAATAATTTAGAATAGGTTCTTTAAGGTATATGATTATTTTTAATCAATAAATCTCCATTACATTAAAAAAAATAATTTAAAACTATAATATAATAAGGTTTTATGTCCCGGGAATTCCCGGGACGGGATTCCCGGGAATCCCGCCCTTTTTTCAATCCCGCAATCCCGGGAATTTAGTGCGGGATTTCCCGGGATTTTTTTTTTATTCTTCTACAGAAGTTTTAGCTAGTATATTAAAATTTTGTAAGCTTTATTTCAATTAAAAACATTGATTGTTTTAAAAATAATTTAAATAAAAAATATTTAAAATTAAAAAATGCGATTTATAATATAAAAAAATATTATTTATTCAGAATTTTTTGGGTTAGTTACACCGAAAACAAATTTTATTAGACATTATCAAGTTTAAATACCAACAAAAATACTCATACCTCGGAAATTTTATATTTTTTAATGATTGTCTTTGTTCAAATAAATCAATATACATACACAACATTTCAACATCAGTATTTCAGCTCCAAATACCTCCAAAAAAACTCGGCATTAAAATTTAAAAAAAATGATAGTATTTTCGTATTTTCAATTGGTGTAAGTGTTTTGAGTTTTTATTACCTATTTCAAATAATTTCATTTAAATTTCAATTGCTACCCAGGAAAATTTTCTGTTCCAAAG
The DNA here is from genome assembly GCA_949987735.1 of Leucophora obtusa. Lineage (NCBI taxonomy): Eukaryota > Metazoa > Arthropoda > Insecta > Diptera > Anthomyiidae > Leucophora > Leucophora obtusa. The sequence goes on along the minus strand of OX465297.1, from coordinate 120,022,276 downwards.
AATCGGTTGTAGAATAGCTACTTTTCATTCACAACCCCTTCTACTGTCGATTCTAACACCGATTCTTTTTGTTTGAAATTGTCCCAAAAGCAACCCCTTCTATGGCTCCAAAGTGGAACCGGTTGCTCTAGAATCAGTTCTGGAACTAGTTCTAGAACTGATTCTACGTCCCCATACCTTCCATATAGGATCCCAGGAACTGGTTCCGGAACCAGTTCCATGTAATCGGTTGCAGTGGAACCAGTTGTAGAATGGGTGTGGTTGGCTACCGATTGTAAAAAATTTTCCTGGGTATTACCTTATTTCAGTTGTATTTTTCAAATTTTATGTTTTTGTTAAATTAAATATTGTTGACCTTTGGTGTTGTTATATTTTTAGTATTGTTTGGCTTTAGGTCATAAAATTTTAAAAAATAAAATATTTTGTATTTTATTTTTTAATTTTTAATTTTCTTCCGATATTTCGATTTGCATCGCAAATCATCCTCTTGGATATTTAAAAAAAACAATATATTAAAAAATATATTTTTGAATGGGACTGAGTTGAAAACTTCTCGTTGCACTTAAAGCTTACTATTATTTTTAAAATAATGCATCAGATACTTTTTCAAACTATTTTGGATTTTTTATATGTTAATTTAAAAAAAATGCAACAATGAAAATTAAATAATATTTTTTTAAGTAGTTGTGCCATAAAAAATTTCTATTCAAAAAATACCAATTAAAGTTATAAAACTATTTAATAATATTTTAACGTCTATTTTTATAAAAAGATTTAGACGATTTGCCTAAAAATTTGTGTGAAAAATACTCACTTTTAAACTTTTTAATGAAAATAGACGAATACTTCTGAAAATCTGCATAGAAACAAAATATCTAGAAATAGAAATGTTTGGATTCCATATTTAATCAAAAAATTGATCTTAGTTCTGATTCTAAAGCTGGTCCGATTCAAATTTGCACCCATTAACACTTCCTTTATATCCTGAAAGAATTTATGATTCAATTTGTTTAAACGTTTAAACCGCGAATTAATATTTAATTAATTAAAGAGTTGTTTTAAAATTAAGATGGCCTTCCATACAAATATATTACCTGCAAATTAGTTCGCTATTAAACTGTTAAACGAATTGATGTCGAAAAAGTGGAAGATATGGATATTTTATATTTAGCCCTTATTTCAGAATATATTAAGTAGATTTTCTTATGACTGCAACCAAAAGATGAAGTGTCGTAAGTTTTTTTTGATAGATATCGAGTTTTTCAAGTAAACATACGTCGGATATATTCATTTTCTAACGAGCGGGAATTCCCGGGATCCCGGGAATTTCAGAAAAAAATCCCGCTGTCCCGGGAAATGAAAAAGTCCGGGAAAAGAAAAACCCTAAATATAATGATTCTTCAAAATTACAAAAAACTTAATAATTAATATAAATTTAATAATGAACACGATTGTACTAATTTACTGTTAAACATATAGAAAAGTCTTATAGAGCATTTTAAGCAGCGTCATCGACTCTTCGTAGCTCCAGGGGCCATCTGGTGGTTGTGCCCCAGAGACAGGCACTAACATAAAATTTATATATATTTTTCAATTTTTTATCTTCCTTAACATCGGATTAGTGTATGTGCCCCACTGGCGAAGGATCCCCCCTCTCTCCTACTGACAAAGCACGTTTCGAGTAAACCGTGCAATTCGATAAAAACCGTGCTCTCCCAGTACAATTTTGTTTGTAACGTCGGCAATTTCCACCTGGGTATTTATGCACTCAAAATAATACGTCTGTTGGCTGGACAGAAACATTTGTTACTTTAACAAAATTTATTCCCGTTTTTTGGCTTAAAATAACATTTGTTCATTTTAACAAATTCTTTTGTTAAATTTAACAAATCTAAATTTAAGTAAAAAATTTGTAAAACTACAGTTTTATCTGTAATTATACTGAATCGTAAAATTTATTCAAATTAAGGGTCTCGTGACCCTCCCCGGGCCTAGTCCATATCATGTGAGGGCATGTAAGGGCACTCCAAAGAAACAAACATTTTTTCCGCTCTATCTCGCTTAGTTTTCGAGATCTGGGCCATTTTATGAAGTGGAACATTTTTATTAAAGATTTCCGAGGTACCAAGGTCCATTCGGTTAGGGGTAGTCGAAATTTTCGTCAATTTTGCTGCATCTCTCTTAGTTTTCGAGATATGGGCTATTAAAAAAAATCGGAAGGAAAAGAAATAGCGCCATCTTTAAAACTTCGGATACATTGGTGACGCCATCTACCGGGTAATGAAATATTATATTTTAACAATAAATTTTGTAAAATTAAACGAATGGGTTCTTAAAAATTAGTTATAAAAAGTTTTGAAAATTAACACTCAAAACTAGTTAAAGTACTGTGGATTTTTAGTATTGTGTTAAATGAAGATAACTAAAATCTTTGCTTAAATCAGTGTTTTAACTAAAAATTTGTTAAAAATTAGTCAAGTCGATTTGAAACCGGTTTGACAGATTTTTCTACGCCGTTTTTGAAATATTCCCGTTTTTATGATTTCACAAAAAACGCAAAACATTGTAATTTTAAATTTTTATTAAGCCAGTCTGCCCGAAAAAAAAAATATTTTAATATATAAATTTAATTTTCTTTCTTAAAGCCATAATTCAAAATTAATTAGAACACCATTGCAGAAAGGACATTGCAGGACTAGAGTACATAGTCACATTGTGGAGCCTTGAGGAGCTAGAAAATTCGAACGTCTTGCAATTTGAAGCACCCTAATGGACATGTGTATTCGTACGATCGTCAAATTCATATACACTAGCTAGAAAAAGTATACGTACACTTCTAGATAAATAGTTTAAACGTCTACAAAAATTTTAATAAGATTTCGGAAAACTGCATTTTTGGCATTGTTATGTCATCCATTTTACTAGTTTTTCAAAATAATTTCGAAAGTTTGTTACTTATATTATATTTCTTAGAGCGTAAAAAACGCAGTATGTCAACTTTATGCACCAGAAAAAGTATTCGTACATTTACAAATAGGGGAATTCCCCGTATTATATAATGCCATACATGTATGTTACACTGATTTTTTTTTAGTACAAAGCAAACTTGGTTGCATACAGTTCATTTGGCTGACTTATTTTTCTTTTGGAAGCTTTGTTTTGAGATGAGTCCAAAAACTTAGGAAATCGGGGCTGACGAGCGAAAAATTATACTAAAGCTAAGAGATGAAGGAAAATTTTATCGTGAAATAGCCACTTCTCAGTACGTCGTTCAGAACTTCAAATCCACCAATTCCATTTTGTCGAAGCCTCGTTCTGGACAACCTTCTAAACTTACTGAGCGTGAGAAGCAATTTTGTGGTCAGTCAAACAGAATCCTAGAATAACCGCTTCCCAAAACAGTTCTAATATCAAAGAATTCTTCGGCAAAGAAATTCATGAAGAAATTTATGAAGATATAAACAGAAAAAAACGTATGGACTTCGCAAATATGTATGTAAACAAGCCCCCAGAGTTTTGGGAACGTGTTTTATTTTCGGATGCAAGAAGGTTTTGGATTTTTCGCATAAAAGGAAAGAAGTTAGTTTGGTGAAAAACTGGTACTGCGTTAAATAAAGAAAATCTTGTGCCAACGGTTAAACACGGTCGAGGAGGCATAATGGTTAGAGGGTGTATGGTTGGCAACGGGGTTGTTAATCTCGTATTTATGGAATCTATAATGGATCAAATTGGATATCTAAACATTTTAAAACGAAATTTAAAGCAAGGCGCTCAAAAATTTGACCTTGGATAAGACTTTTGGTTCCAACAGGATAATGAACCTAAACATAAGGCGCAAAATGTCAAACTTTGGTTGCTCTACAACACCAAAAATCAATTAAAATCACTCCCTCAGACACCCGATCTGAGTGCAGAATCCGCCAACACAAAATAACCTCCAAGGAAATGCTGAAAAACGTCATAATGAATAAGTGGAGCAAAATAAGCAAAGAGGAAACATTAAGGTTGGTTAAGTCAATGTTAAATCGCTTTGCAGATGTTTTTAATCGTAGGGGATATCCGAAAAGTTACTAACTATAACAATATTTTATTTTATTTAGTTTTTTTACATAAATATTTCAAGTGTACGAATACTTTTTCTTGTGAATTTTTCGATTTTTGAGTTTTTTCTGTTATTTTTTTATAAAACAATAAACTTTAGACTGAGTTAAAATAGCAAATAGCAATATTGAAAAAAAAAATTTTTTAACGAAAGTGTATTATTTAAAATTTTTTTGGGGTATAAACTCTTTATTTTATAGTGTACGGATACTTTTTCTAGCAAGTGTATATTAATCCTTGTTAAGTTTAAGCGGACCCATATTTTGTTTTTTGATCTTACGGCAACTTCGTGTATTAGCGGGTTTATCCCGAAACCCTATATTTTACATTACGGTGGCAACCCTTTTATTCCAATATAGGCAATAACGGTATCAAACTTTTTCTTTTTGAGAGTAGGTACATTCCCGCTATATGAAAATAATTTTAAATTTATTAAATTTCAGACATGTTGCCATACAAAAAAAATATGAAAAATGGTGTTTTCCAAAATATCTTTTCTGGTTGTACCAATGAAAGGTACCAAAAAATGGCCCTTAAAAATCCCTATCCGAAAATATAACATCAGTGTATAGTTTTCTTGATACAAATAAATGCAAAAAAGGAAAAAAAATTGGTAATTTTTGACCCCAGTCTTAACCCCCTAAATGCCCGCGATGGCCAAAAATATCAGAATATTTTTCTCTACAAAATATCCGAATTTCATTAAGATCGGAGGTTATCACATGAGATATTTTTTTTAGTTAATGATTGTGGAGAATATTGTGAATTTCCTAAGTTTTTCTCTGTTTCAAGCGTTTTTTCTGTGTGTTTTTAATGATCTTTATTAATTTTTTTTTTAGCGATTTTCCATTCTAAGTGTGCATTACTGTTTATTTGTTTACAAATTGTATTTCAAATTCTCTCTAAAGTCGACCACACATGGTCAATATAATTTATTTCAATTTTATTGATGTTTTTACAGAAAAAAATAAATGAAATTGAAATTGATCAATATTTTCCATCCTACAAAAAGTTGCAAAATTTAGCAGATTTTAAATAAAACCACGTATAAATTGATTATTTTCTTATTTTGCAATATTTTACGTTTTTTTTAATTTTATTTATTTTTCTACAACAAAAAAAAATTTTTTTTAAATTAACATTTCAATATTGACCACACACTTTTTCAATAATATGAAATTGAAAATTAAAAATCCAAAACATTTTGAGCTTTTTAATTTAATTGATAAACTTTCAATACAGCCCAGTCAGAAAAATACAAACGGGAAAGCGGTGGCAAAGCACTTTAACAGGTGGTACAAGTACTGGCGAAAAGTGCTTTTCCATTCCCAAAATGATAACATCATTAGACAAAAGGACCGGCTGTTCAAAAAGCGCCGGAAAAGCACTGGAGGAACAAAATTTTTAAACGTTGGCAAAACGCTGGCAAAACCAATAAATAGGTGGTCTGGAAATATATTTTCCAAAATAAAATTTAAAAAAAGTTCATATGTATTTTTTTTGGTCCTGCCGTGATTTGAACCCAGGCCTTCAGATTGACAGACGATTGCTCTACCCACTGAGCTAACGAGACATATAATATTTGATGGGTAAACACATAAATGAGCGATAATAGCTGGACAACTACTGGCTGTGCCAAAATCCTAGTACTGGCAAATAATTTTTTGTAACTAGTATGCCAGTGTTGGGAGGGCAAAAAAAAGTTGGTCTTGAAGGAGCTTTCCCACAAACAAAAAAATTGATTTTATAAAACAAAAAAAATTTTAAATTAAAAAAAATCCAAAAATATTTTTTTTCTTGCAACCGGATTTGAACTTGGAACCTTCCGACTACAAACATTTTTTAACGAAGCGTCAGCATTTTTATAAAATCATTGGTTTTCCAGTGAATTGATTTTTGTACGCCTGGTAGCATTGGCTAGGTATCACTGGATAACCACTGGTTGCAAACCTTGGCATATCACTCTAAGCCAATTCTTGCCAGTGGTTTTTTTTATAAACCACCGAAATTTTTGTAAAACAAATACTGGTAAAACGCTTTTCGCAAACGCTGGCAAATCGTCCCAAATGAGTGTTCTGCCAGTCATTTATTTTTAATACCGTGGTTACCCAGTGGTATGCCAGTGCTTGATTTTTTGTACCACTGGCGATTTCTGACTGGGAGGGTTCGGTTCAGACCTTCAATTAATTTGTAAACAATCAAAAATTGATTAAAAATATTGAAAATATATGGTGCATTTAATATTTGTTGTTTCATTCAAACAATCCTATACCAATTCAATACAAAATTAAGCAAGTATAGCACGGAATTTAAAATATAAATATAAACTTTTTTTAACTTATAAAAAGCTATAAAATTTTGGATATAATTTTTTTTTCAATTTTTTTTTTTTTTTGCAAAATCTTGACTATACAATAGTACTATTTAATTACCTGACATTAACGACTTTTATTTTAAATTTGTTCCCGAAATACTTTTTATGTAAATATATATTTTTTAAATCCATCAAAATTTTAAACTTCAAAGTATTTAGACAAATATTTTTGGCTGCCTATCAAAAAATATATACATTTTCGCAATTTTTTATTTTTTTTTTTTATTATGTGATTAGTGTCAGGAAGAAGATAAGATAGATAGATGTATTTCAAATTTAAAGTGCGTAGGTTATGAAATATTTCTATTTAAATATAGTGTGCAAAACTATGACACGTAAATGCTGTGCAAAAAAAAAAAAAAAAGTGAAACAAAATTTGACAAAAATTAACATACTGTTTAAAAATTTATTATCAAAGAGGCGCCTACATTGAAATAGTCAATATTTTTTGAATAAAACTCAAAAATTTTTAGATTTGTTGATTCTCTACTAGCAGTAGCAGTAGATTCTCTAATGAGCCTCTAATATACCTTAGATTTTTTATTTATTTTCTAGACATTTTTGTAGACTTTTTTTATGAGTGTATTGAAAATCGCAAAAGTGTTAATAAATTATTAAATTTGCTTTTATTGAGTGGGCTTGATTTTGCACATCTCCCATATACCATCACCGCAACCAGTGATGAGGTGAGCTTCTATTTTGATAAATTTTAGTGATGAACTCACTTTTTTTTCTATAAACTGTTAAAAATAGTTTTACTTTTTTATGGGCTCAAAGTTATTAATGAAACATTATTTTATATTGAACTATTATAGATCATTGACAAGCTAAATATGGAAGAAAATTTTTTTTTAAATCATAATAATAAATCGTTAATATTAAAAACATGAAAATTAATTAAAAAAATCCTACATATTACTAAAATTTTCCTGATATAATAGTTTATTTTTACTATTTTTAGCCTACTCATATTCAGTAATATTTTTTGCTGTTATTAACACTGTAATTGATCATTTTCAATTAACTAAAGGTTAACTTAAATATAACTATAATTTGTAAATTTAGGTGGTTTATTTTGGCTGCTCTAATCTTACTTGAATTTACCAAAAACGTCGGCTAATTTCAGCAGTTTCTTCCGCTAGTTCATTTTAATTAATTTTTAGTAAGTTTTTCTAATATTTCTGCAGGATTATTTCTTTGAGTGCACCTTTAGTAAAATAACAGTTTTTTGGGGTGACAATAAGCAGTAAATATGTAAAATCCAAAGAACTTGTTACGGAACACCTTATGCTGCGTTAGCATAGGTTTTAATTTAAATTCTACAACTGCTCCTTTTTGTATAAAGTTTAACCTAAAAGCAATAGGGTCTTTTCATCCAAACTATGATAGGTTGCTTTAGAACTACTCAGTAAAAAAAGAGATGCCGAAGCAGTAGAAAAAGCACTACAATTATTGAACTAGATGTACATACGTCTTTTTAACATAAACACTAATGATTTTAACATTGCGTTGTCATAGGAGAGAAGTACTCCCATTTCAACATTTTTTCATTACTTTTTGAACGAGTGCAAAGAATGCTCTTCTCCACTACAAAAAAAATGTTCGCAAAAAATTAAATTTTTTTTATTTTACAAAAGTTTTTTATTGCCGCCACCGGGTATCGAACTTGCGGCCTCATGATTGCTAGTCTAGATCTCTACTAGATATGAAAGTTGACCGACATGAAAACACCTTCTTGTCATTGCGAGATATTGTTCCTTATTCTCTTCAACAAAAGTACCTATTAAACAAGTGTAAAGGGTGCACTCCAATTCAATATTGTTTTCAGTACTATTTTTGCAGGTGCATAAAAAGCAATTTCTCACCATTTTTTTATATATACATATTTTTAAAAATTTTAAAGTTAAAAAAATATTGAATTTAAACAAATTAATTATGAATATTAAAAAAAAATTTATAGAATAAAAAAAAACTTAAAAAAAAAATAAAAAAAAAGATTTGTCCCTTCGGGAATCGAACCCGCGACTCTCTGTTTGGAAATGCCAAATAATACCAAAATCACTTTTACGATCACTTTTAGAGCAATTACTCTTGAGAAGCAATACTTAAGTGATTTTTTGGATGTTGTTCAGAATAACTTCTAAAAAAGCAGTAAAAATACACTAACGGATACTTTTCCTAGATTTTTGCATTTAATTTTTTACGGTAAGATTTTATTTCATGAATTTGCGTGAGTTATGTAAATCACGCGTAATCACGGATGAATTTACTCACGTGAACGTGAGTGAGTGTGGTCTCGGGGATGGTGCCGAGACCCTAAATTTAAAAAGATTTTACTACTGAGTATTATTACAAGTAAAACTGTAGTTTTATAAATTTTAAATTTAATTTAAGTCTGTTTAATTTAATAAAAAATGTGTTAAATCAACAAAATTTATTAAAAAAAAAAACAGGAATAGATTTTGTTAAAGTAACAAATTTTTCTGTTCAGCCAACAGGCATATTATTTTGAGTGTAATAACCAATCACCGTTTAAAGTCGAACATTTCAGTCGGACCGTAGTGGTCATATTTATTTTCTCTCTATTATCTTTTAACTAAAATATTTTCGTTAAAGTTGTTATTCCTTAATTTTATAAGTTATCAATTTAAGCGTTGTTATTCAAACCACTTGGCATAATATTCTTGTCTTTATACATATTTTTCTTTAGTTTTTTAAAAGCAATTGCATTTTATTATTCGTTTTTATTATGTAGTAGAAATTTTCTTTCTTTTTTCCTCTATCAGTAAATATTTGAACTTTCCAGACTCTCTTTAAAGCAAATAATTGACCTTGTTTCCGTTATTGGTTTTTTTTTTTAGTGCAGAACGTCTTTTAAGTAGAATTTATTTATTTCTTTTTATTTACAAAAGAAAAAATCCTTTATCCACTTAAGATGACAATAATGCAGTAGTTTTTATTTGTACGTATAATGAGAGTGGTCTTGTGCTGTTTATTGCAATGCGGTCACATTGTTATGAACTGAACTTTTAAAGTAATTGACCTATTGCAAAATAATAAAATATTTTTTATAGGTTAATAAACGACACATTCTGAAAAATACCCATGTATTTCACTTGTGAGATCGAAAAACTCTTAACCCATATTTTTCGTAATAAACTTCTTTTCTTTTTCTTCAGCACCATTTTTAACTAATTTTTAAAAATAGTATTTTAACAGAATTATTTCTATGAGTGCATGTATTATATGTCTCGTTAGCTCAGTGGGTAGAGCTGTCGTCTGCCGATCTGACAGACTGTCTTCTAATCAGGCAGGACAAAACAAAATTAAATATTAACTTTTATTTTGGAAAATCTATTTCCAGACCCTCTATTAATTTGTTTTGCCACCGTTTTGCCAACATTGAAATATTTATTTCCCCAGTGCTTTTCGGGTGCTTTTTGAACTAATGATTTTATAATTTTGGGAATGGATAAGCACTAGTTGGCAGTACTTGTACCAACTTTTAAAGTGCCTTGCCATCGCTCTCCCGTTTGTGTTTTTCTGACTGGGACGACATAAATTAACCAGAGTTGGCAGGCAATACCGCTAACATACCGTTATCGATTCAAAACCCTCTTACTGTTATTTTTGATTTTCTGCTTTTGGTTTGATTTTCTGCCAATTGTATTTTTACATACATTTAGCTGATAAAATGATTTTGTTTTATTTTAGATAGTTTTTTTTTTTGCAAATAAATATTGCTGTATACACCGAAAATAACTGACTACCATTACCCGTTATCCTTAAAATACCATTACCCAAATAATTGCAATACCGTTATCCTCAAAATATATTTAGTTCATTTAGACAATAGTTAATCTCGTAAAAGTCGGCTTAACTGATTAATCAAGCACTAAACAAGTCGCTTAAACCCTATTTTAATCTTTTTGATTAACAGTTAATCCAACTTTTAATGTGGTTACTATTTCTAAGCGACTCTGTATTTATACTACTAATTGTATGCAGCGCTGCACTAAAAAATACACACCGTAGTCAGAGAAGAATGAATGTTACGACGCTGCTCTGTTGACAAATATATTTCCAACGCCGACATTTTCCATGTTCATGATGTGTCGGATCGCTATCGGCGACACCTTGTTATTTTAAACTGACAGCGTTAAACTTTTGACTGTCAAGTTAATCTTTTAACTGCCAAAAAAATGCATGTGTAAATGATGAAGATTAAAAAGTTGTATTAACTTTAATCGCGTAGATTAATTTCTCTGTCTAAACGCACTATTACCCTTAAAATACCCTTAAATCTAAAATAGCGTTACCCTTATCGATAACCGCATCGTTTAGGTTACCATTAGGGTATTCAATCGATTAATTGTTATTCGATTAATCAAAAATTGTTCGAATAATTCCAAATGCCCAAATTTCGAATAACGAATAATTCGATTAATTTCTTACGATTAATCGATTAATCGAAATTGGTAGAAAATTACAGAAATGTTTAAAAAATATAAATTTTTTATTAAAGTAAATGTGTTAAAAACTCAAAATTTTTTTTAAAAAATTATGGTAAATAATTTGCTGTAGGCTTGTACCTATCCGGATTTCATTTTGGCCTAAAAAAATAATTAAGGGACGACCTAGAAATATTTGTAAGCTTCAACTCAATGAGAATTTCATGTTTTAAGTGGGAGCGCCAATAAACATCTTAAATCCCAAAGAAAAAATAACATAAAATTATCACAGTTTGCTTTGTCATCTTCCAAATTACTACCCTGTTGTTGTGACTTATCTAGTAAAGTAGTGGTATCTATAATATAATAAAATAAATTTTTATTTATTTTTTACGACTTTTTAAACGTTGATATTAAATGAAAGCATTATTATAATTAATGATTATTAGAATTATTAATTATAATTATTGCTCAATGTAATAAAGCCTGTATAGTAAGCACTCTGAATTAATAAAATAAAGGGATGGAGTTACGGAAACGTAGAGGGAAAATCAATTCTCAACAGAATTCCTCACTACATTTACGTTTTTTATGTATTCAATGCATACGAAAGAGACACAAATTAATGTACGGGGTCTTATATTCTTCTTTCGGGTGTCGTTCTCCCCGATTTGGATAAAATTTTAATATGTATGTGAAAGAGGGGACAGAAAAAATAAAAATAATGACAAAATCTGATCTCAATTATTAAATTTATTTTTTATTTTGTTGAATTTCAGAAGTTACTGAATTAAAAATTAAAATTATTGAAAACACAATAAGTGTATGAATATTATTTTACAGAAAATTTTTTCGATTAATTTTAAAATTTTGTTCGATTAACCGGTTAAGAAAAAAACCTGAATAATTATTTGCACGATTAATCGATTAAAATAAAAAGCCGATTAATTGAATACCCTAGTTACCATCTATGAAATTAGCTAAAACAAATTTAGACAGTTTTTCGAAATCGGGAATCTGCGATCGCACTGTGGGTCAGCATCAACGAACTTTGGCCAAAGTTAGAATATATAAGACTAAAGTGTATTGAAAATAAAAAACTCAAAATGGCGCCTCCAAGATGGCGATCATGGATTCTTAATTTTGCAAACAAAATTTTTAACTTTTTAAATGTTTAAGACAAAATTCATTCTTAATTTAGTTAAAGTATTCTTAATTAAGAATTTTTTAACTTAAGTTAAAAAAATTGTACTTAAAAGGTAGTTTTAATTTCACATATGCAGTATAATTCCATTTATTTTGGAATACGTAAATAGCACAAGAATAATAAGCCTTTGTGTTCGCCATATTGGATTCGTCATTTTAAAATTTAGATTTTAGAATTGCCAAATCAACCAAATCAGACATCACTTGAGAAGTTTATGCGCGCCATATTTGATCCGCCATTTTAAATTTTTTTAATTGCGTTGTCATTTTTGTGCTACTAGAGCCTGCCCTTAAGATAATTTTAGTCCCAATATTTAAGTTTCTACCAAAACTCTGTAGTGCTGGAAAATAGTAAGATCTGAAAGTACTTTTTCAGTTGTAGGTCTTATTCTCCAAAGTTTATGCAAAGTTGGTGATGGTCGGTAAAACTTAAGTAGAAAATAACTTGGAGAATAACCTGGCACTCAAAGTTTTTTAATATCTTTTGTACAGTTTTTTTTCGAAGAGAAGGTTTTCCAACAAACTGCTCAATTCTAATCCCCAAATAAAAAACGAATAAGTTTTGTATTAAAAAATATCACAAAAATGTGAAATTTTGACTTTGAACACATATCAACAAAATACCGTTAGATAAAATGATGAACTATTACTATATTCTGAAATGTAGGTACTTTTGGTAAAAATATGGAAATGCTGGCCCACCGTGTATCGCAATGCGGAAATCAAAAACATTAACCGTAACATTAATTTTTTGGGGTTCATTTTTTTTGCTAATCTTTTCTTTTAAAAGATTACAAATATTTTATTATTACGAAAAAACTATGCACACTTAAAAGTTTTTAACATATTTTAATCTTAAGATTAGACCATATTGTGGTTTTTTTTTTGTTTTTTTTTAAGAAATCACACTCGAAATATTTAACAAAAATCTACTGATAAGTTAATATAAACAAATGAAATATTGTACACTAATAAAAAAAAAGTCCATACAAATAGTTGAAAATTCTGCTAAAATAACAGAAAATAGTACCTACCTATATTTGCGCTTGCAAAATTCTCCATGAAGTTGAGAATCATGGTTTGCTAAATTTTAGCAAAAATAAATTGTTTTTTATAATTTTAACTAACTCAATTACTAAATACGTAGACAATTAAAGGTAAAAAAATTGTTTATAATTTGTTAATTTAATTGTTATTTCCTGAAGATGCTACACAATGGAGTAGCGAAATATTGAAGATGAAAATAGAAGGTTAAATAAACGACAACAATTAAAGTTAAGTTAAAACAAGAAAACAAGCTGAAATAAACACAGCTTTTACCTAAAGCTTTTTGCTAAAATGTCGCTTAATATCAGGATTTTTAAGACTCTCCGAATCTGATCCGAGATGGGCCCATGTTTATTATTGGGAGTCAGGCGCGGATCCAGGATTCACTCAAGGGGTGGGGGGGCTAAACATTTTTTACGATAGTCCTATCTATAGATATTTTATGAACTAGATGCAAGAAGCGTATAAGAGTGGGAGTCCCAAATGCTATCGGATCGCACATCGGACAAAACAGTTGCGTCAATGACAGTATTATGGCACACACAAATATAAAGGAGCTTTCGTAGAAAAAATAAATAAAATGTGAATAGAGAAAATCTCTATGAGAAAAAAAAATACAAAACATTTTCGATATTTTCATGTTTTTTTATAATCTTTTTTCTTAATTCTAACATTTTTTTTTTAATTTTTATTGTAATTTTTAGTTTCTGCCAATTTACTTTCACTTTTTCCACGTTTTTCGATTGACTGTCTGACAATGCCATAATGTTCTGTCCGATGTGTTGAAAAAAATATTTAAAATTTTAAGAATGTAAACAACTAACGAGGAAACTATCCCGATGGGTTCCTTGCGATCCTAATGAAATTCGGATATGTGGTACAGTCGCCATAAATCCAAATCCCAATAAACCTTCTACTATTACCCGGCAATGAGTTTGTAACAAGAAGTTAAGCCAGTCAACCTCTTACTTTTCTATTATACGAGTAAAATTGTGCTCGACGAATTTTAATGAGATTTTTAATTAAACTAATAAAGTTTTCTTCACAAAATAAATGAAAAATTTCTTAGAATTGATGAAAAAGCTCCATATATTTTATGAAACTTTTTCATTGAGTGTATAATACTTTTAATAAGTAAATTTAAAATTTTCACAACATTTTATGAAAAATTCCATTAATTCCATAAAAAGTTTCAATGGACAAGTTCCAGTTTCATTGGTTTTATGCAAAAACTTTTTAATATTCTGCAGATATTTCCCACAGTGTAGGTTAAAAGTAATGAGTTTTCTTTTAATTTAAATATTCTTTATTTGTGTATTACATTAAAATTAAAAAATAGTAGTTCTTAAAAACCACTTCCACATCTCCAATTCAATAAAAGATTTTAATCAAAAACTAAAAGTTTTTAAAATAGCCAAAAAAAACAATAATATTCCATTTGTCTACAATTTCTTTGAAATATTACGAAAAAGCACTGAAAATATTTTAAATTGGGTAAAATTACCCCAAGCAAAAAAATATGACTCCGAGAACCCTATTGAAATGATTAAAATCGGTGTTGGTTTTGACCCAATTGTATTGAAAATGTCCTATATGAGCTTTAATATATTAAAGTTAAATGCTATTACCAAACCAAGGCGATTTTAAGCAAATTTATTGCACGAGACCTATGTAATTTAAGTCATTAATGAAATAATGATCGTTACGGGTCCAACTTGGCCTATATTCGTCCCGGTTCTTTTTGTGCAGCGTTTTGATGGCCGAAAAATTCGAAAAATTAAAATAATAATATTGCCCTTATTTTTGGGTATAAAATTTTTGCATGAAGCGTACTAATTTGGAAAGTAGAACTCGAGATCCAACTGAGCGCCTGTCCCGCCTATAAATCCAAAATTTTGTCGTGTAAAGTTTCCATAACAAAAAAAAAAAAACGAAAATCTACCAATCGCCATTTTGGATTTCTCTCGGAAAGCGCCGTAACGATATTTGCGCAATTTACCAATTCGGAAACTAGTTTTTCCTTGCTGTTTTTTTTTTTTGCTAATAATATTCAGCAAATATTTTTGCTGATTTCAGCAGGGTCATTTGCAAAAATGTAACTGATATATAATTAACATTTTGTACATTTAACAATTATATTGTTGCTGGTTTTATCCTACTAGTAGTTAGCAAACAAATTCTGCTGATTTCAGCAGTTTTTTCAGCAGGGGGTTATTACGTAAGCTCACTCGAAAAATATCAAAATTCAAAACAAAAAAGCTATTCTGACAAACGTTTGTTAAAAACTTTGGTAATGACAAAAAAGTTTTAACTGACATTCCAAAACCCTCACCTAGTGTTGAAAAATACATTTACCTGATTGCTTTAAAATCAAATAATCAAGTTTCTAAATTCCATTGATGTCTTACGGTGGGTCTCAACTGCAGGTTTAAGCGTTAACTAATAGTTAACCCAAAAAATTGTTGTTGTTTTGTATACAATTTTTTGACATTTTATTTTGTTTAATAGTTAAGCTAAAGTTAAACCTACAGTATGAGACCCACCGTTAAAGTTCATCGTAGCCAAGTTTTATTGTACGTTTTTCTTTTCTTCTAATATACATACATAAATATTTAACGCATGCAACAACAAATTGCTATAAAATATATAAATTAGAAATTAAAAGTCATATTATAAATGAAATCAAATAAATAAAAATGAAAGACCTTCAAGTTTTTATTTGCAAACACGTGTTCTTTAATAAATTGTTGTTATAATTTTTTTTTTCTAAATCTACGCACCATGTTTATGGTGAGCGACCACCAAACGCGGAAAAATAATCGCCATAAACTGCTTGTGTGTAGTTTTTGATAATGAATGTCGCACAGTATGCTCTCATTAGGGTAAACGGTAAAAAAATGCAAAACAAAAAATGGTACACTCATCCGTATAATAGGCTTTGTCGTACTTTCGATAAGTGTACTAAAACCTGTTTCACTTAAAGATATTCAGGATTTCGACTCTCTTCACCTAAGGGGATATCTACATTGCGCTATTTATATTTTCAAAATAATCTCGTTTACACAATATTATGGCTGAATATGGCAAAATTTACGAGATCCACACACGCAGAAAATAAATATAGACGAAATTACCATACTATGATTCCAGTGATAATAAATATGATTCTTATTGATCACATTACGATCACTGAAGACGATTAATTATCACTAGGGAATGCATCCTGGGATTTGCCGTCCCGGGATTCCCGGGAAATTAAGCATTTTTCCGTTCCCGCATTCCCGGGATTTCAAAAAATGCAATTTAAAATAATAAATTTAAAATTTTCATATGCAAAATTTTTCCAACGTTTTGAAAATAGTAAAATTTTTACATTAGGTTTGTTCGTTTACTTACTACAATTTGCTACTTTTACCACAACTGAAAAATTCAAAAAGTAAACAAAATTTTTCGATTGCACACCGATAAAACTTCTCAATTACTCAGTTAAAGAATTCCTCAGTTAAAACCAATATAATTCAAATTAACTGAAATAATCGTTATCAACTTTCGTTATAGTTGAAAATAAATTATATAATTGACAAACTAATTTTAAAATACATTCAAATAAAAATAATAAAAGTTTGAAGATTTATTTCATTTCACGCACTTGTTTGTGCATTTGGTCCAATCATGTGGACTGTCTAACTGTCTGTCTAACCGTGAAATTCGCCAAAGTTTAGATGGGTTTGAGATAAGTAACTTCTTTTAGTGAGATCTTTTAAAATGCAATATTTGTTATATCAATTAGAAATTTATTATAAATTTATTAATTCAGTTCGAGGCCAATTTCCTTATTATGAATTAACATAATAAGTACTTTTTCAAAAACTGATATTTTTCTTCATCAGGATACTCTCCTGACAAATACTTCACAGAGTTTTTGCTTTCAAAAACCTCTACACTTTCAGGAATAAAAAGACGATCGTTTCGGGGATTTTCGAGGTCCCCTTCATTATTTTTTAAATAAAAATTAAAAACCAACACTTCGCCTTTATTTGTTATATCTTTTATTTTTACAGACGGATAGAAAAAATCGGAAATTATTGGAACCTACTGGTTCAAGCTTTTGATGTTGTGGTCGTTTCTCTAAAAATTTTATTAGGCCTGAGAGAAGCTAAAACGCAAAAAATGAAAAAAGTGTTGAGTAAATTTATGTGGACATCAATTAAAATGAAATCTTTAAAGGCTCAAAGCTCTTTTATAAACCAAATATGGTGGTTGTAACATTTAAGCGGTTATTTTTATCTATTTTCCCACAAATATTCATTTTAACTAATACCATCGTTCTCAGTAGAAATATGTAATTTAACAAAATTAGTTGTTTTTAATTAATTTAAGTAACTGAGGGTTATTAAGGGGTAATTCGCCTGAGACTCAGTTAAAAATTTAGTAGCCAGTAACTGGGCAATTTTGTCGGTGTAGTAAAAGTAGTAAGATTTTCGAGTAAACGAACACACTGATTAATTCCAAGAAATTCTAAGAAAACCCACTCACGGCCTGAGCTTTTCACGATCATGAAAATTTGAGGTCTTTAAGACATTTTCTTTGTAAAATTTTTTTAATTATTGTAAAATATTTTCTAATTTACTTCCCTTGTGGGATCCCGTTATCCTGGGAAATCAAAAAGTGCGGGATTTTGCATTCCCTAATTATCACCTAGGATTGTACTATAATCATAAGGATCATATTATGATTATTACGTATTTCAGTCATAACATAATGCTCTTAAACTCTAACATGATGCTCTTTGCCCTGCGTACAAAATATATTTAAGGAGGGACATGACTAGGGTGACTATTTTTTTCTGACTTCAAATCAGTACAAATTTTAAAAAATAACATCCAAAAAAAAAATGATTATGCAGCCAACCTAATTTGTTGTCAACCGAATGGTTTGGTTAAAGCAACAACATTTTTCAGTTTACCATTATACCATCCTAAAAAACCTTACACATTTCTGCCTATACAGACCCCAAGACAAAAATTTTTTTCGCATGAAAAAATGCAGTTTACTTGAAACGGACCCATTATTTAGAAATTTCAATGATCTGTTACCATTCCAGCATGATTGTTAATTCTTCCGAGTTTTTATTCTGGCTAAGGAATTTCTGTTGTCACGAGCAAATTGCATTGCCTAAACTAATTTTCTGTAGATACAAACTAACCAATCGATTGGCTACAAATTTAGCTGTCAGAACAAATCTTTTTTCGCTTTCGTAATTTCTGCATGATTTCTGAAATAGAAAAACCTTACATTTTGGCTACGTTTTTCTACAAAAACACGCAACGTTTTTAAAAATGAAAATCTTAAGATTTTGTGTCCCTTTTTCCATTGAAAATCCCACAGATTCGAAAATTTTTACATGGAAATACCCACATATATTTCTTCAGATTTTAAAGATTTTTGTACGGAAAAATCTTCAGCTTTTGATATCGTTTCCTACACTCAGAAAACAGAATCATTCTGACAACCGCTCTGAGAACCGGATAATTAAAATATTTTTATCACAGTCAAATAACTGTTGTATCAACTGATTATTATTATCGCAATGGAACAATTTGTTAAATTCGGTTGTCACCACCAATCTTCTCTGTATATGAAACTACATAGTAGATTAAGAAATTTACATGTATAAAAATCATTTTGAATGCTTTCTGGTAGAGAAAACTTCTCACATTCACAAAAATATATCCTATAAAAAAACTACATTGTACTTGCATTTTGGCTTTGTTTTACTAAAAAAATTGAATATTTTTTTAAATGCCAAAAATCAGTACAATCAGTACAAATTTTAAAAAATCAGTACAAATCAGTACACTACTTTTTCATCAGTACACGTGACCAAAAATCAGTACATGTACTGATTAAATCAGTACGAATGGTCACCCTAGACATGACATTCGCGGCAGAGAAAACAGACCTTTTTTTAAAAATTCATAACTCAGTCAAAAACAAACATTTTTCCAAAATTATTGTAGAGAATTGAACAAATTACAAAAAAAAAAAATTTTTAAAAATATGTTTTTCACTCCAACATGGTTTTATAGAGCTCCATGGTTTTATAGAGCTCCAAAGAAAAGAACTGGGCCTCTTGGTTGCAGCGCTGGGAGTCGCAAAAATTGTCCGATCTGGAAAAAAATTACTTTTTTAAATCTTAACAAAATTGGTTATCGTATGACACGAGCGAAAAAAAGTCGATTTCAAAAAACGGCCAATGTCATGTCCCCCCTTAATTATCATAGAAAAAATCTACAATAAAATAAATTTAATTTTCATAGAAAATAAATTTAATAATTGTGCAGATTATCGAATAATCTTAAATGTTGTAATCTTAAAACGCAAAATTTTTAAAGCATTAGTGTGAAATATAAACTTTTTAAGCATTTTATAATATTCTTAAACGTCAAAATAGGCTAATGACTAAATGACTAAGATTAATATCATAATCTATGATAACTCAATGTAAATACTAGGGTATTCAATTAATCGACTTTTTATTTTATTCGATTAATCGACCAAATATATCGATATATTAATCGACGGAATATATTCGGATTTTTCTTAACCGGTTAATCGAATAAAAGAAGTAACAAAAATATTTTTAGGAACTCTTTAAAAGTTCAAAAGTATAAAATATGTGTTAAAAACGTTGAGATTAATTTTAGTAAAAATTTTTTTAAAGAGCGTTAACTCAGTTGGCTTCTAAAAAGCTTGTATGTACGAAATGTTATTAAGGTGTCATTAACTGTTCCTAGTTCTCATAAAAGATTATTTTTGACTGCAACCAGCGGGTTTGGGTTTCCAGTAGTGTCCGACCGAATTAACTTTTTAAGACTGAACCGAAGCCGAACACTAAACTCAAAATAATACGTCTGTTGGCTGGACAAAAAAATTTGTTTGTTTAACAAAATTTATTCCTGTTTTTTGGCTTAAAATAAAACTTGTTGATTTTAACAAATTCTTTTGTTGGTTTTAACAAATTCTTTTGTTAAATTTAACAAATCTAAATTTAAGTAAAAAATTTGTAAAACTACAGTTTTATCTGTAATTATACTGAGTCGTAGAATATATCCAAATTTAGGATCTCGGGACCCTCCCCGGGCCTAGTCTATATCATGTGAGGGCATATAAGGCCACTGCAATGGAGCAAACATTTTGTCCGTTTTGCTCCATCTCGCTTAGTTTTCGAGATATGGGCCATTTTATGAAGTGGAAAATTTTTATTAAAAATTTCCGAGGGTACAAGGCCCCGCCAAGGTCCCTTTTCGCTGGAGTATTGCGCGTTAAGAGGTAGTCGAAATTTTCATCAATTTTGCTCTATCTCTCTTAGTTTTCGAGATATGGGCCATTTAAAAAATATCGGGAGGGAACGAAATAGCGCCATCTTTAAAACTTCGGAGACATTGGTGGCGCCATCTACCGGGTAACAACAGTAACATGAAAATATTATATTTTAACAATAAATTTTGTAAAATTTAACGAATGTGTTCTTGAAAATTAGTTTTAAATAATTTTGAAAATTAACACTCAAAATTAGTTAAAGTACTGAGGATTTTTTGTATTGTAATGAAGATAACTAAAATCTTTGCTTAAATCAGTGTTTCAACTAAAAATTTGTTAAAAATTAGTCAAATCGATTTGAAACCGGTTTGCCATACTTTTCTACTGACGTATTATTTTAAGTGTACATTAATTGAATACAAAGCAAAACTTTTATTTAAATTATATTTAAATTTATTATATTTTTCAGTTATTTCGGTAACGGTATTTTAAGGATAACGGTTTTTTATTATTTCGGTAACTGTATTTTAAGGATAACGGGGTTTCAGTTATTTCGGTAACGAAATTTTAATGATAACGGTATTTCGGTTATTTCGGTAACGGTATTTTAGGGTTAACGGTGGTCAGGTGAAAGGGTTTTGAATCGATAACGGCATTTTAGCGGAATTGCCTGCAAACTCTGATTTTTATCTAAATCTGATAAATCCATTTTGGATTTAGCTAAATCCAAAATGGATTTAAAAAATAAATAAATCCGTTTTGGATTTAGCTTAATTTAGTTCGAGTAATTCCGTTTTTGCAAAATTTTAATTTTTGCTTAGAGATTATATTAGCGAGCAGGTGAAGCGATTTAAATAAAAATATAGTTTTTTCGCATTAAAAACTGTAATATCCATGCGTGGCTCCTCGGGAAATTTAACAAATTTGTTTTATAAAATTGATAGTTTTGATTACACTATGCGACAGTCAAAATCGGGATGGGATGAAACCAACGGGAAATGTTATATCGGTCAAAAACAAGTTATACGTGTCCCGGCGTTTCGCTGGGTCACCTCTAGGAATCGAGATATATCTTTTTTTTTGACATAACTCGAGAACCACTAGTCCGATTTTTCTCAGATAATTTTAAAAAAATTAAAAATTACAATTCCTTTAATCTGTTCATATAACGTTTTTCTATATACTAAACAGTTTTGCCGGTAAAAATAAATGTTTGTTACCGCTACCACAAAAATCAATAACCTTTTGTTTATTACTTTTTTTTAATATTTTAGGCAAAAAATATTTTTTTCTTCATAATTTTAAAAAAAGACCACCAAAGGTCAAATCGATATATCTCGATTCCTAGGGGTGACTCAGCGAAACGCCGGGACACGTATAACTTCTTTTTTACCGATATAACTTTACCCGGTAGTTTGAACTCTTCCCGATCACTGAACCCTCCCATTTGTCTCACAGTGTTATCAATAACCTTAGGAATTGGCTGCCAACCCTGTTCTATTTTTATTTTTTGAAAACAGATTCGGTGCTGACAACCCAATTTGCTGCCAATCGAATGATTTGGTTACATCAAATGAATTTTTCGGTTGTGACTACCGAATCATTTTTGATACAACTAAAATATCGTTGACACAGTCAACTTAGTTCTTTGTGAATTGGTTTTCTGTTGTCACAAGTAAAAAACTCAGTTACCACAACCGAACCATTCGATTGGCTACAAATGCGGTTGTTAGCAGTGAATCAGTTCTCTGGGTTTACCTACATAATATTCTAAGTGAACACATCCCTTTCATATTTGACATTTGTGTAGTTCCGGGCCACTCTAATAGTACATAGAAACAAAAAAAAAAACTAACAACGCAAAAAAACTTCAAATTCACATGATAAGATTTTTTTTTTTTTGGCAAATATGAATAATTTAAGATAATGTTTTTTTGGCAAAGAAAACTACATAATATATTTTTGTATATCTCATTATCACTTAATTACACTAGTTACAGTTTCAAAAAATTGAAAATATGTAGAAGAGCTGTCCAAAAAACTTAAAGTGTGTTTTAAGAGTTTCGATTGGATTTCCATAAAAAAATTACTAGTCCACTCAAAATATTTCCTCCTTAAAATCTGCGGAATATGTACATTAGAGCGTACCGCAAAAAAAAGCACACCCTCCAATATGAGGTATTTTTGCAAGGCAATTTCAAAAACGTATGGGTCGCCCTTTTCAATTTTTCGTTATATCTTCGGCATTGAAAGTTGGTTTTTAAAGTGTGATATATCGATTGTTTTGCCTCCAGGAGACCAGTGTTTTCCTATAAATGAAAAATCCAATGAAAAATTTAAAAAGGCGACGCCTACGTTCGGCAACCAATATATAAAAAAAATTTATACTGGGTTTATCGAAAAACTTCCTTAGCAAAAGTTTAATGATTTTTTGCGAGCTTTAATTTTCTGACATTAGGGGGTGCATTAGGGTTGTAGGAATTGAGATCTGGTGGGTAACTACTAGAAGCGGATACTTGAGATCAATGGCCCTTAGAGCAAAACACTGGTCTCCTCGAGAGAAAAACATCGATGTATCATACTCTAAGATCCGACTGTAAATGCCAAAGATATAACGAAAAATGTAAAATGGCGACCCCCACGTTCGACAAAAAAATTTTTTTTTTGAAACCTCGTTGCAAAAATACTTTATTTTGGAGGGTGTACGGCGCACTTTTTTTCAGGGTTGGCAGGCAATACCGCTAAAATACCGTTATCGATTCAAAACCCTTTCAACTGACTACCGTTAACCCTAAAATACCGTTACCGAAATAACCGAAATACCGGTATCCTTAAAATACCGTTACCGAAATAACTGAAATACCGTTATCATTAAAATACCGATACGGAAACAAATGAAATATCGATACCCTTAAAATACCGTTACCGAAATAAATGAAATACCATTACCCTTAAAATACCGTTACCGTTATTTTTATTTTTCTGTTTTTGGTAATTGCACGTGGTCATTGAGTATTTTTCGTACTTTAAGTTGGTAAATTGGTTCTGTTTTTAATCTCGTTTGTTTTTTGAAAAAAAATGAAGGATACGTAGAAATAACTGACTACCGTTATCCTTAAAATACTGTTACCGAAATAACTGAAATATCGCTAACCTTAAAATACCATTACCGGAATAATCAAAAAACCGTTAACCTTAAAATACCGTTACCGAAATAACTAAAAAACCGTTATCCTTAAAATACCGATACCGAAATAAATGAAATATCGTTACCCTTAAAATACCGTTAACGAAATAATCTGAAATAGCGTTACCCTTACCGATAACCGCATCGTTTCGGTTACCATCCATGCTTTTTTTGCCTGTAAGGTGGTACGCTCTACTGTACATTAAAGCAATTAAAAATAAGTTAAAAAAAGGACTACCTGCTTCTCGCTTAAAATAATTGTATGTGGTTGTATATTTTTAATAGTTAATTATTTAACTGGAAAAATCTGTAAAAGTAATTTATTTCTCATTTTTTTTTTTTTTTTTTTTATTAATTCTTCAATTACATAACTGAGCCCTTAGGGCCTTATATGGTTAATTAAAGCTACTAACTAAATAACAAACTTCTATTTAAAATTAAAGTTAATTATTAAAATATATAATAAATCGCAATATAAAAAATTCCTAATTAAATATGTATATGAGATCACATAAAATAAAGCATTACAAATTAAAAAAAAGAACCAAAATAAAATCACAGTGAATGCCAAGAATCAATTTCCATAAGAAGCCTTAATATCACAAAGATAAATACATATTATTACAACATTCTTTCCTTTCGCCTTTCGCGCTTTCAAAAACCTACATTTTACAAAACCTCCAACAAATGCAGTTTCGCAAATTCTACTAATTTGGACTTGAATTGAAGCAATATATAATTAAACATTCTCAATTCTCTCGGCAAAGCATTCCATATTCTTGACACACGAATCTGAAATGATTTCACAAAAATATTTAAATGCCTTATAGGTGGTATTATCTGGGGATTTCTAATCGAACGAGTGAAATTAAATTGATCAGCTATATAAACAGGATAACCATTAATAATGCATTTATAAAAAAACAGTAATATCCTAATGCTAATAAAATTCTTAAAAGACGATCCAAGAAAATTAAATGTATGTTGAGATACATGATCTCTTCTTTTCAAATTAAAAACATAACGGATAATCCTATTAAAGGTAAGATGATATTTCCTCAAGGCGTAATTCCCAGTACCCGAAAAGATCTCCATGCAGTACAATATATGTGGCATCAAGATAGAGGTGGCAACCCGCCCTTTAACTGAACGAGGTAAATAAATATTCAAAGAATACAACCTTTTCAAAAGAAATGATACCCGTGAGGATAAATAATTAATATGTGGAGAAAAATTTAATTGATTATCCAAGACAAGACCTAAGCATTTCATTTTATCGACAAACTCAACAGAAATGCCACCAATTCTAACATCTATATCATCAGTATCAAATCCAAACCTCATCAATTTTGTTTTTGCTGGATTGACACTAAGCCCATTATCAGACGCCCATAAAAATTAAATTATATTATAAGAACTCCAAAAAAAAAAAAACTTTTTTACAGAGTATTCTGAGTATTTTGACTCAAATCATAGAGCTTATATTTTGAAAAATGCCACTAAAATCTGACAGCTTTGCGTTTTTCATTAATTTGATCCCAAGTGCATATAAGGGTTAATTTTAATGTTTTCTGATAAAAAATCCATAACTAAAATGTTTTTGAGTGTATTACACCGAAAAAACTAGAATGGAATTTCCATTAAAATATTTGTAAATACAAATAAAAATTTAATTGAATTCAGAATAATTAAGAAAATCGGTTTATCAATTAAAAATTTAATCTAAAGTCGTCAAAATTTTAAATTAAAAATTTATTCAAAAAATTAACAAAATTTTAACTTAAAGTTTTAATTATATCAATTAAAACTTTAATTGATATAAATTAAATTATGATGCTTTTATTAAAATTCGTAATACTAAAAATATTATTAATATTTTTAACTGCACAATTTAATTGTTATTTCCTGAAGATGCTACACATTGGTGTAGCGAAATATTGAAAATAAAAAACTTTTTATATATAAGAAACAAACCTTAAGCTCAAGAAAATTGTGCAGTTAAAAATAGAAAAAGCAGGTTAAATAAACGACAAGAATATATATTAATATATATTTATTAATTGTAATTTTTATATCTGCAAAAAAAGTCAAAATATGAATAACACAATATATTATGATTTTACGCAAATAATATTAAGGGGGGTATCGACTTTTGGAAAAATTTTGTTTTCGAATTTTTTTTTATATTTTATTTGGATAAAGCATACTCTTCAGTATATGCTCAGAAAATATCAATTAAAAATTCGAAGAAATAAAATTTCCACATATTTTTTTGTAAAATATATTTTAGTCACAAAGTAATATTCTATGCATTAAATTTGTGCACAAAATTTTTTGGGAGCGTTTTTTATCATTGTCTTTATTAGAAATCTTATTTCGCATAATACAGCAGAACAAAATGGAAAAAAACTACATCCTAATATGCAAAAATTGCACGAAGTCTTTAAAGAAAAGCCAATGACGATTCCTCGATGGTGGGCGAAAGCACGTTATATGATGCAGGTACTGATCGTTTTTTATAAGCCATAAGAGTAATCAATGTATATAAAAATAAAAAACAAATACAAAACAAATTAAAAAATATACGAAACAAAAGATTTTGACCGAAATGAAATTTCTAATAAATTCTCTACAATCGTTTTTAAGAATATTTGGGTTAATATATAAAATACTCTTTATCCGATTTTTCTCAAATTTGGTGCACATGTAGAAAACTGCAAGACATAAATTTTGTTCATACACGGTTTTTTGAAATTTTGCAGTTTTCTTAGCGTAAAATTAATTTTAAACTTTAAACGCGTTTTCCCTCAACGCTGAGTTCAAAATCGGCTGCCACTGTACAGCCAAGGCGGGTTAACCGATTTCGATTCGGGTTTTTTTCTTTCATAGGCAACAAAAAACTCTAGTCCTTATCGTGGCCCTTTTTTTTGAATTTTGGTCAAATAAATTTTATATCCCCGAGCAAATGTGTTTTTTCTTGCCTTTTTTGGAATTTTTAAGTTTGTGTGGTAACTGTGTTAAAAAAAAATTTTTTTAAATAAAAATCGGGCCACGATAGGGACTAGAGAATTTATTTGGAATTAAGAATCATTTTACATTTTCATTTTCCGATAATTAATGAAGGCTGCACAGTGGCAGCCGATTTTGCCTTTTTTAAAAAAGGCCATTAATAAAGTGGCAACTCTGGCAATTTTGGCTGGGGAAATATAAAATTGATATTTTTTGAAAATATTACAATAACATGATTTTTAAATAAAAAAAATAAAATATTAAAAATATTGTTAATTGAATTTTTGACAACCGTTCAAATATGCTCTTGAAAATGCTGTTGTTACAGTATTTACCCCCCTTAAGCGTTTTTTTTTTAATATGTGGTCAATAGTGCTTATGGTAAACTATAGACACTATACTAATTTTCAATTAAAAATTAAACTGATACGATTAAACTTTTAATTGCAAATGACTTTGAAATCAAACAAAATTTTATTTCAAATTTTATTGGCAATAATTTTTTCTGTGTATGCAAATATATTTATAAAACTGTAAATTTTAAAAATTTGGAATTATTTTGACCCCAGTGCATGCAGGTCAATTTTAATTTTTTCGTAATAAAATATTTCAAAACATTTGGAAGTAATGCTTTACAAACTACTTCTTTCATTGTTTCACAAGTATCCGTTAGTGTATTTGTACTGCTTTTTTAGTAGATATTCTGAACAACTTCAAAAAATCACTTCTTTCGTTGCTTCCAAAGTATCCGTTAGTATATTTTTACAGCTTTTTTGAAATTACTTCTGAACACCATCAAAAAAATCACTTAATTATTGCTTCTAAAGAGTATTTGCTCTAAAAGTGATCGTAAAAATTGATTTTGGTATTATTTGGCATTTCCAAACACGGGACCAATATTTATTTATTTTTTTTTAATTTTTTTTTATTCTATTAATTTTTTTTTTAATATTTATAATTTAATTGTCTGCCCTCACTAATTTTTTCAATACATTTTTTATGAAAAATCTTAAATATCCAAAAATTCAATACTTTCGATTGGATACCTTCGACCTTCGATTGGATACCAGAAGGCTAGGATTTCATATGCATAAAAAAAAATGAAAAAAAAAACTGAAAATATTAAATAATTTTTTAATTTTTTAGTCTACTAATTATTTATACGGTTTCCAATATGAATCTGCAATGAAAAGTATGGGGAAACAGCGTGAGACTGATAGCGGAGCCAAATTATAAAATTTGGAAATACAAATTACTCAAAATTAGCATGGAAAATTAACTTGCAACGCGCCTTTAATACCGTTATCGATTCAAAACCCTTTTAGGCAGACTACCGTTACCCTAAAATACCATTGCCGAAATTACCGAAATACTGTTTTCCTAAAAACACTATTATCGAAATAACTGAAATACTGTTATCCTTAAAATACAGTTCGTTTCGATTACCAACCATGAAGTGAATTGCTATGTATTCCAACCTATTTGTACCAACTTTTTTTATGAAAGCATTTTTGTTTAAAACACAAATGGCGAAAAAAACTCTTATTGAGGTTATTAACTGCTCCAATTATTATTTTTACACATGTCAAATTATTTCAATATTTCTTATTGTTAGTAACTACTTTGGCAAAACGACTACTGAATTATTTCAAACATTTTCCCACGCATATTTCAAAGTATTTAAAATCTGTAATATTTTCATCAATAATATTCAATAGCAAAAATCAGTTGACAATTGAATTGCGTTTGTTTGTAATAAGTGCTAAATAAAGTGCGTATTTAATGATAAAACGTTACGCATGGAAAAATATTTCTTAAGAGTTTCTATTTTCTTTTTTACAGCAAATAATATCGCAAAACCCCAAATTAGACCAAAAATCTTATATAAAATTCTTTAACATGAGAGGCAAAATTTAATTAACAACAAAAGAATTATTTTACAACAATAAATATGTGCTTCTTTCAAAATTTCTACACTGATAGAAAAAAGTCTATAAAAGTTTTAGTTAAAACTACTAAAAATTAGTAAAAAAAAAAAATAGCTTGCAGAAAAAACTTCTGAA
This sequence comes from Leucophora obtusa, assembly GCA_949987735.1. Taxonomy (NCBI): domain Eukaryota; kingdom Metazoa; phylum Arthropoda; class Insecta; order Diptera; family Anthomyiidae; genus Leucophora; species Leucophora obtusa. Next base: position 119,993,515 of record OX465297.1, on the reverse strand, counting down.
ATTAGCACATCATTTTTGCAAAATATTAGTAAAATAGGACCATTAAAAATAAAACTGTTAAATATACAGAATTTTGGTTTGAGTTTAATTTTAGTTAACTAACACTGCTAAAATCAGCAGAAAATTTTGCCAAATAATAAGTAGACTAAAAAAATTACAAAAAAAATGTAAAATTTTCCATGTGTTTTTCGTTTTTTTTAATGCAACCTTACGGGGAAAGGGACCGGTCCCAGATGACACGCAGGATAGGTCCCAAGGGGGCGGAGATCGGTGGTTGATCGGTCTTTTTCTTTGAAAGAGACATATCACTTTAACATGGCGTTGTCATTGGAAATGACCAATTGCCACATTTTAGACACCTTGTGGCAGTAATATGGTGTGTCTAAAAATAGCTTTTCAAATAAACTAATAAAAAATTAAGAATTAAAAATAATCTACTTGACGTCGAAGTAGGGCTCGATAACACAACCTTCTGCTTGTAAGGCAAACGCTCTACCGTCTGAGCTAATGTTGCTTATGCGTGATGGCTGGCTGATTGTAAAGTTATATATTTTTCGTTTCTGTTCAAATAAAAAAGAAAAGGAAAAAACAAACACTACAAGCAAATAAAAAAATGGAAAAGAAAAAAATAGAAAAGAAAACAACACTAACACACACACAAATATAGTGGAAGTGCCTTAAGTATGCCCCCGATTGACCGGTCACGGGATAGGTCCTTTAATGGCAGTTGACTGGTTTTTTGCGTTGGCCATAATTAAATTAAAAAATCAATTAAAAATTAGAAATTTACCTCAAAAACTCTGATAATATAAATAAAGATTTAAAAAATTGCCCTTAAGTTAAAAAGAAAATTAAATGAAATACCAATTGTTAAAACTAATACAGCTTTAACATTAAAAAACGTTGAAAATACAAAACTTAAAATTGTTTAGCAAAAAATTATAAAAATTTAAAATAAGAGCTAAAATAAGCAAATCGTAAAAAAATAGAGTTCAAAATAAATAAAAGAGTAAAATAAATAAAAAAATATTTTAAAAAATATGCCGCGAATTTTATTTTTTATTTCGGTATCGGTCACGTTTTTTAAAAGCAAGAGTGAAAGTAACGGATCGGAAAATACTTAGAAAATTAATTCATGCCCTTTTGTACATATTTGTACTAATTTAGTAATATGCCTTCGGTTGACCGGTCACGGGATAGGTCCCTGGAGGGCAATTGACCCCACATTCCCCGTAGGGAAATAACAATTTAGCTTTCTGAAATCAGCAATCAACTACTTTTTTTTTTTAGCAAATATGTCTGTTGATTTTAGCAGGATAGACTGCTATTTGCACTGAACTAAATTTAATAAAAATTTTATAGATATAACAGTTTGTTTTTGCTATTTTTAGTCTACTAATATTTAGCAAAATTTTCTGCAGATTTTAACAGTATAATGTGTCATTTTATATTTACTAAAATATATATTATATTAACTCAAATATAACTAAAATTCTGTAAATTTTGCAGTTTTATTTTTTCTTCAAGATAATTTTTAACTAATTTTTCGTAGGTTTTTCTGCACTTTATACAACTTTATTTGTATGAGTGTATATGTATCGAAAATTCTAATGATTTGTACAAGTATAATCTACATGATGATAATAATGAATTGAAGAAATTAACAGAAACATTTTTCGTGTATAGCTTTTTGTAACCTGCACTACATTTTTCCGTTGAATATTATAAATTTTTAAGTAAATTTTGTAACATCTGTTATTGAAACTCCGTTAACACTGAAAAGAAAAAATGTATGAACTAAAATTAAGTTTTAATCGTACTAAAACAATGTATATGAGTTTTTACAAAAAACTAAATTTTTTTTCAAATAATGCAAATTTAATTTGATTTTAGTTTATTCAACATTCTTATTAACTTAAAAATAATAAAATGTTTTCCTTAATTATATTAGTTTAACCTTTCTTAAAACTGTTGAAAAATGTATTTATTTTCAGTTCAAAATCTTAAATGTCAAGAATTTGGGTAAACTAAAAATCAAGAAATTTAAAATTGTATGAAAAAACCAAAATTCTTATAGTGAACTTTCTTAAATATAGTTTAAACATTTTAACACTCACAATATTTTATCGTTAAAAACAAACTAAAATACATATTAAATTAATTGAAAACAAAATTTAAAAGAGGACTACTGATTTTTCATTATATTCAAACCATTTTGCTATCTATTTTCAATCCATAAAAGGAATAAAAATAATTGAAAAGTCTGTTAAAACAATCTTCAATTTTTAACTGACAAAACATTAGAAAAAAAAAAACGATTTTGTGGTTTGTTTTTCATATTTAAAAGTTTTTTTTTGTTTGAATTTTCAAAACACTACATACACAACATATTCATATTTTTTATTGACGTTTTTAGAATTTCTGGAAATATTTGTTAAGTTAAATTACAATCTCAATAAGAATTTCTTATTTGAATTTTGAGTTTTAAAACAGAAAACAACGAATTTATTTAAATTATTTTTTCTAAAAATAGAAAACTAAAAATAGTACAGAATAGTGTTGTTTTTTCATACGCGTCATATAGACCAACTGCAATTAATATTGTAATTAATATGCAGTTTTATTAATTTGAATTTAGTAGGTTTGAGATTAAGAAGAAGAATAAACATTTTTTCAAAAGTTATAAACGCAATATTAATTTGCAAATCAGACTAGATCTAGTTTCTGTACATTTGACTGTAAATATCAACCCCTTCAGACGATACGTATTTTTTTGTAGTTTGTTTTTTATTGACTGATACAAAAAGTTAAGCAATATGTTTCCATGTATTTTAATGGATTCTTCAATTGAACAAGCTTCACCTATTACTTTTCAAATAAACCTCAATCGGTTATGGAAAATTTATGTTTTGTGAGTGTATTAACTCCTTAAATTGAAGTAAATATATTCTTTCACATTTTTAAAAATATCTAAAATATTTTAACCCATGGAATTATTATTTGCTTTGTATTTTGTATAATATACTTAAGTGTTTTAGTTTTGTCTAAAATTTAAGTAATAAATTTCACATTAAAAATATTTTTAATTACCCAAAAAAATTTTAATTATTTTTGTTAATACTTCCTTAAAATTCTTAAAAAAATACATGAAATTTATTAATTAGATTTTAGGTGACGAAACTAAAATACTTATGTATTTGAAAGTTTATACCTAATGAGAATTACAAATTAATAAATAATATTAAATAAAAAAAAATGTTTTTTGTTTATTTTAAATATTACTTAATGCAAGTATAATCTATGAACTAAAAATAAGTTTATTCTGTATTAGCACATGTTTTAAAATTTAAGAAAAATTTACTTGTTTTTAGGATGTTTTTGCTAAATTTAAGAACAATTTTATACTAAATTTAAAAAAATTAAATTAACAACAATTAAATAAAATTTTTTCATATTTCAGGTTATTGTTTTTTTACTCACTCACTTTTAATAAAAAAGTGTACTCGATTTAAGTTAAAATTTCTTTGGAGCCAAATCATCCCCAAATTTCTTAGAATTAAGTTCAAATGATCTAATATTTGGTAAACAATTTTTTGAGTGAAAATGAAGCTCAATAACAATTAATTTCATCCGTATTTGAACTAATTTTACATGCTAATTTTTAGTAATTTATTTTTACGAAATTTTAAAAATTTGCCAGCTAATTTAAACCATAATTATTGTGTCTCCGCTATCAATATTACAGAGAGCTATATTTTCATTGTATAATCATAAAATAGATTATATCCCCAGCAAAAATAGTTCTGCCAAAGAAGCAATAAAAGCATCACTACTATGGCAAAGGCATCACTTCTTTTCTAATGGTTTCATCGATGAATTTAACGTTGGCGTGTCATACCTTACTCATGCTTTTTATTCTTAAGAAGCAATCAATATGCTATGTTTAGATATTCTCTAGTATGCGTGAAAAATATGCGTATATTGTAGTAAGATACCGATTTTTGCCCCCTCACAGATTTAATAAAAATTATTTTAATTAAAAATTATTGATATTATGATATTTAACGTAAAACTTATATTTTATTAAAATTGTATTTTGATTTTCAAAAATTGGATTTTTAGGGAGGCGTTTTTACTAAATACGCCAACGCCTTATCATTTGATGATCAGAAAATGTCACGTGAAATTCATAAAATACCAACTGTAATTTAGAAATATATATCGATATTCCAAGAAATATCAATGTCCTTCAATTAGAATTCAGAAAATATCGATTGAAATTCGTATTCATTAATTGAAATTTAGAAAATATCAGTTCAAGTTTAGAAATTATGAATTGTAGTAGATTTTATATTTTTTGAATTTTAATTTATATTCTCTGAATTTTAACTGATGATTTCTGAATTACAATTGATGTATTCTGAAATTCAATTGATATTTTCCGAATTACAAGTGCTGTTTTTCTGAACTTCACATGACGTTTTCGAAATTTCTAATGCAAATTCTGAATATCATTCTAATCTTTTTAATTTATCAAAAAAAAAAAGCATTTTAAATGGTTTTTTTCTAAATTACAGTTGCAAAAGATGTAAACTAAATACAAATTGTCAAAAGGTTTTGAGAATTATTTGAAACAAAATTAAATTTTAAAGAAACTTGTCAAACTGAAAAAATTGTAAAACTGTATAAGTGGATCTCACATAAAAGTTTACACAAAAGTTTAGAAAAAGATTTATAAAAAATAAAAGTTCATTAAAACAGTTTTCTATAAAAAATTTTGATTTTGAATGATTACAAAATATTTTGTACTATGGTTTCAAAAACTATAGAAATATAAAAACGTGTGCTTCAGAAGCAATGAAAAGGGTGATTTTTTAAGATTATCATAGGTTTATATCCAAATCACTACATTTGGAACATGAACGCATGAATACTTTCGGAAGTTCCTTTGAATAACTTCCAAAAAGCACTTAAAACATACTAACTGAAACTAAGGAAGCAATGAAAGAAGTTATAACAAAAGAATGAATACCACTTTTTTTGCTGGGTCTCTGAAACTAGACGAGATAAAGCAAAATGCACAAGAACTCGGTACTCTGTACCTTAGACCGTACCTCAAAAAAAAACGTACACCGTCCAATCTAAATTATTTTTGCAAGGTTTCAAAAATAAATTTTTTTTGCCGATCGTAGGGGCCATTTTACATTTTTCCTTATATCTTTGGCATTTACAGTACGATCTTAACGTATGAGACATCGATGTTTTTCTCTCGAGGGGACCAATTTGGCTCTAAGGAACATTGACCTCAAGTATCCGGTTCTAGTATTTACCCACCAGATCTGTTGCTACAACCCTAATGTACAACCCTAATGTCAGACAATTAAAGCTCGCAAAAAATCATTAAACTTTTTCTAAAGAAGTTTTTCGATAAACCCAGCGGAAAGTTTTTTTTATTTTTTTGGTTGCCGAACGTAGGGGTCACCTTCTTTAATTTTTTTTCATTGGATTTTTCTTTTATAGCGAAACACTGGTCTCCTCGAGGCAAAAAAATCGATATATCACACTTTAAAATCCAACTTTAAATGCCGAAGCAATAACGAAAAATTGATAAAGGCGGCCCCTACGTGTCTGTAATTTTTAGTAAAGTGAAAGTTGTAGGAAAAATTTGTAGTAGTTACTAAAATTTAGTACAATTTTAGTAAACTCATAATTTTTTTCTAAATATTTGTAAAATTAAATAGTAAAATAAATTTTTTAGAACAAATTTATAAATTTTACTAAATATTAGTAACATAAAAATGGAAATAGAACTGCCTAAATTAGCAACAAAAAAAATTAATAAAAATTAGTAAATTTAATAAATTTTTTTACCAAAAATCAAATAAAATTTTATTTCAAAGAAGATTAATGGTTGTCATTATTAGAGGATTAAACTCAGATTCTTCTTGGTGAACAGCATTTTTCTAAATCCGATACATAAGCACAATTATAGTGGGTAATTCTTGTAATACTCTTAACGATAGCATGCCTAAAGGAAACATAAAATTAAGGAACATGTGTAAATATTTTTATTTAATTATAGTTCAGTTGTCCTATTTTTTCATACCATTTGCAGTATTACAGCACCTGTTGGATTTTCGACATGAATAGATTTAATGGCACACATGTGTTTTATTGGCATATGTTTATATATTCATGTTTTTTATTATTCATGTTCTTCGGCAGTTCGTGTAAATCTCCTAAAAAGAAAGCAGATTAGTATTTGCTATTACCAACTCAAAAATTTCACATTTTATCTAATTGTTAAGCGATGGACGAAAATTGATACGCAAACACACCAAGACATTTTCTCCATTTTCAATTGCAATATTTTCAACATTAGTGATATTGTTGCCTTAAATTCTCAAGTATGGGTAGGCGGTGGATCAATTCAAAAATCCATTTTCGTACCTATAAAATAATAAACCCCAAATTCTGAATAGAGCGATTATCTCATTACCATTTTACATACATACATACACTTGTGCTCACGAAATTAAGTCAATTCAATTTTTTTTTTTAATTTTATTGTTGTTGCCTTTATTTTTAAAGATCAAAATAGTGGCTAAATTCGCCACGAAAGGCAAGGTTCAGAAAATTGTACAGAATTTTAACGTAATGTTTGTTTTTTCATTTTGTCACTTGTTTTAAGTGGGCGTGGCTTTTAACGAAAAATTAGCGATATCAACCTTTTATCACATTACATAGTAAAACTTAGGCAGTACTAATCGGTTCTGTACAAACTGTATATTTTTGAAATTCCTATAAAATTTCTTTAAGTCTAGCATTATTTTTATCTACAAATAGTCGCCAGACTTAAAATTGCAGCACTTTAAACATGACCAAATTTTTCCTTGTTTTTAGCGATTTTTAATAAAGTTAACAGCACTGAAATTTTAAAGTGAATATTTTTATGCTTTTCTTACCACAATATAACAAATCAGTCAAGATTTTTTTTACGTTATAGTAAAAAGCAAAGGGACAAGGGAAATTATTTCCAAATGCCAACCTCACCCACAGTCCACCTTGGACATGGTGTCCCCTGTTAACGCTGACGAGGCTCTGACGACCGAGTATGGGCGGTATAACCCGGTTCCCACGGCAATCGGACTATGTGCCGGAACGATTCGGATGTATTCGAATCTTCGAATTTATCCGAGCAAGGATTGCCACTCCGGCTATAAATGAAAATTATTAACTACAAATTCTCATTTTAAAGCCGTTACAACAACAACAACAACAACTAGTTTTTCAAAACCAAACTTAGCGAAAAAATATACTAATTTAACAACAAGCGGATACTTTAATGAAATTGTATTTACCATAATCACCGGTCGGCGAAAAATGGGTTAAAATAGGTTTCAAAAAAATTTACAAAAAAAATCTATAACATTACTTATTACTTATATTTAAAATAATGATAAAAAAAAGTCATTATTGGTAACGCATTATTTTTTGTTTTGAAATAATGGAAAAACTAACTATTTATTAGTAACTCATTATTATATATTTAAAAATAATGCAGAAAGTAAGTGAGTGTCATTACTTTTAGTCCAAAAGATGATGATATGTCATTACCGTTTCTACACTGGGCTGTAGCGAAATTGTTAAAATATTGCTAATAAATTTATTATATAACAAATTCATTTAGGTAATAAAAAAAAATATTTTTTTTTGCAATTAAGACTGCAGATTCTAAATCAGGAACGTTTAAAATCCTATATTTGATATATGGACTGAAAAGGGACTCAAATTAAAAATACATTTACACCGTTTTTTCCTCTTATTTCATACACTTTATGACAAAATAATTTCAAGTTTCATTTCATGATAATATGAAAGTTTGGGTTTTTATTTGGCGTTTAATAAAATTTTTATCTGTTTCCTCAAGCAAATATTAAATGAAACACTTTCGTTCAATAATGCACTCCTGTTTATAATTTTTGAAGTTATCGTAAAGATTTTATATATTGGTCTACAGATGGTAGCGTAGGGTATTATATATTTATTTTTTCTATTTATTTATTTTATTCTTAATTTTTGTGTTATTTTTTTTTAGTTGTTCTGAGATGTGTTAAGTAGAAAGGAATGCTGTGAATTGCTTGAGGCCAATTTTTTTCTTCTTCTTCATTTTCTTAATGATTTTTATAAATGAAAAAATCATTATAATACTATAATGAATATAGTATTCACACTAGGGATGCCGATCTGTGCTGTTTTTTTTTTTTACAAATACCGGGATTTATTGGGATCTCGGGATTGATCGGGATTTTAGAGTTTTTTATTTTATCATATTTTTAATTAAAAAGAAAATTGTAATAAAATCTACAAACTAACAAAAAACAATTTAAAGTTTTAGAAATGTTTTCTATTAGGTTTTCAAGGTATATTTACATTTTATTACAACATTGTTCGTTAAATTTGGCTTTGAATTTCAACAAATGTTCTTGTTCGTCATTTAAGAAAAGATTGTATCTACAAAATCAATTGTAGCTCAATTTAAATTAAAAGTTTAATTGTATTTACGAACTATTTCTATATGTTTATTTGCTACCAAATTTTTGTACGCAAATAAATGTTTGGGAAATCGGAAGTTCCTCTGCTACAAATGCAATATAAAATTGTCCACTTGACAGTTTGCTAAAGTCTGCTTTGACATGTATTTCATCGTTCATTCCCAGTGTAGCAAATCATTACCAGATATGTGGTTATGTAAATACATACTTGGTAATGGTAACTAGTTACTTTTGTTATTACATTTCTTATTACCTTTATATGGCGATGTTGCGAAAAATAATGAGTTGTCGTTACACACCAGCATACGAAAAATCAAAAAATATATCGTTACCTATGTGCTTACCAGTACTGACAAAAATAATGAGTCTAAAACTAGATTTTCAAAAAATTAATTATATAAAAAAAATATTTTTTATTGTATTTTTTTTTTTAATAAAATTTCCTGGTGCGGGAATCGAACCTGGGTCTACAGATTGCCAGTCAATAGCTCTACCATCTGAGCTATATCGACATGTAATATTTAATAGATAAAAACATAATTGACCTGCTGCACACAAGTAGGCTTACTCGCCAACATACAAAAAATCAAAAAATATGTGGTTACATATATCCTTACCAGTGTTTAAAAAATATTGAGTCTAAAAATAGATTTCAAAAAATTTAAAAAAAAAATCTAAAAAATTATTTTCTATTTGAAATAATGATAAAAATAAGTCATTATCAGTAACTCATTATTATATGTTTTAAAATAATGCAGAAGGTAAGTGGGTATTATTACTGGTAGTCCAAAAAAGAATGATATATCATTACCGTTTCTAAACTGGGAATTATAAAAATGAAAAAAAAAATTAATCAGAAGTTCATTGTTATGCAAAACATCACACTTTTTTTTTTAATTCGTCCCATTAGTTATTTCAAGATATTTTCATCCACTTTTCTGGCTGCTACATTCTACTTAGTTCTGAACTCTTCTATAGTTGACACTGCCGAACCTGTATTCTTTAAAGTTTCTTTTATAATTGACCAATATTCCTCTATTGGTGGCAATTCTGGACAATCAGGTGTATAGTTTACGTAGTGTCTAAGGTATCCAATCGGTAAAAATAAATGTATGAAGAAAAAAAAATTTTTTGCCTAAAATATTAAAAAAAAAGTAATAAACAAAAGGTTATTAATTTTAATTGTAGCGGTAACAAACATTTATTTTTACCGGCAAAACTGTTGAGTATATAGAAAAACGTTATATGAACAGATTAAAGGAATTGTAATTTTTAATTTTTTTAAAATTGTTTGAGCAAAATCGGACTAGTGGTTCTCGAGTTATGTCAAAAAAAAAGATATATCTCGATTCCTAGGGGTGACCCAGCGAAACGTCGGGACACATATAACTTGTTTTTGACCGATATAACATTTCCCGTTGGTTTCATCCCATCCCGATTTTGACTGTCGCATAGTGATATCAAAGCCAATTTGGAAAGAAAAAGGTCCAAAATTTATATATATGTCATATTGCATTAACAAATTATGTACAGTTTTTGAACCTTTTGCAATTAAATTTAGACTTAAAATGAACAAAAAAATTTTTTACTGTACTAAAAATCTACTGTACTATTACATAATTTTTTTTCCAAAATCATCAGATTTCATTCGCTATTGCTTTTTCTGCGAAATTATAGCGATTTTCAAAGTTTATATGGTATTGAAATCTACGGAGATTAAGTTTTCATTTGAGTATAATAATGTATTTGTAAGTACGAAGATTTTCCAGGAATAAAAAATTTTAATTTTTTTGTTCAGTTATCATTTTTAGAATTTTAAATTTTACAAAACTACACACAGAAAAAAACGGGGGGAATATTACCTAAGAGCTATGTAATTATACAACTACAAATATTCTATTTTTAGATTTCTATTTTTAGAAAAAAATTGTTTAAATAATTTCGTTGTTTTCTGTTTTAAAACAAAAAATTCAAATATATTCGCATTTCTTTTTTGTTAAAATAGTTTCTTTATATGTGACAGCGCATAGAGAAAGGGACCTAAGGGTAAAAAAATCAATTTTTTTTTTTTTTTTTTTTGTGGACAACATCTGAGCATCGAATGAGACCCATCCCATGCTCTCCTGACCTTAGGTCCCTTTCTATCCTTAGGTCCCTTTCTATTTTGCGCGTCACATATACAAAATTATTTCAATTCAAATTAGGTACAAGAAATTCTTTACTCATTCCTACACACAAACATAGCCAATAAAAATATGAACGTATGTATGGTGTAGTGTTATGCAAATTAAACAAAAAAAACTTTCAAATGTGAAAAAACAAACCACAAAATCGTTTTTTTTTACGTTTTGTCAGTTAAAAATTGATGATTGTTTTAATATACTTTTCAATTATTTTTATTTCTTTTATGGATTGCTTAAACAATGTTTGAAAATAAATAGCAAAATGGTTTGAATACAATGAAAAATCAGTAGTCCGTTTTTAATTATGTTTTCAATTAATTTAATATGTATTTTAGGTTGTTTCTAATGATAAAACATTGTGAGTGTTGCAAAATATATACATGTGTAGCGGAAAATATCCGAAAAATTACATATATATTTGCTAGAAAATTGTAAAACTTACTTCGAACTTATACAACTACATGTATAATTACATAGCACTTAGATAAAGTTCCACCTGTTCTTTTTCTGCGTGTAGATAATTTAATAAACAATATTTTGCATAAAACTTTTCTTAGATGAAAAACAGTGTTTCTTTAAACAGTTAAAACAGTTTTTCATATAAAAGAATCATTAAAATTTATGTTAAATTTTCGATTTGTTATTCAAATATATTCGAGCATATCCAGTGTTTAGATACACAATTTCAATACAAAATGTTGTTCACTAAAAACAAAATATAAACATTGATTACTGTGAAAAGTAATTTTCCTTTTTTATAGAGCGTAATAGTTGTTTCACATGAAACACGAATCACTTTCTAAAAAATTAAAATTCTATATACAATGCCGTTAATCCGAACGTTATGTTCAGATCTCTACTTAATTTCAGGGTTCTCGAAGTTTTTCTCACGAAGTGAAGGAAAAATTTCTTAAATTTTATTAAAAGGTTCATGATTGTTACGAAACTCTTTTTAATGAAACTTTTTTATTGGGTATGATAGTTTTAATAAATAATATGAAATTGCTGTTAAAACTTTATAAAAACTGTATTAAGACCTGCTAACATAACCAAAGTTATGAATTTAAAATTTATATGGAAATATCTGTAGTTAATGTTTAACCTTGGTTATGTTGGAAATAAGTTACTCGCCCTAAATCAATTAGAAGTTTTAATGGACAAATTCCAGCGAAACTCCATTAATTAAATGTAGAAATTTATAGAGGATTTTTATATAGGAATATCTATTTTAAGAATCAGGAGGATTTCGTGTACGGCAAAGTTCCCAGAATTAAATGAGTTCTGTAAAATAAATATCCTGGAAATCTAAGTTATTTTCTACGGAAGAGTCCTCACTATTCGAGTAATATTTCTAAAAAAAGAGTCTTTTAAATGTTAGGGATGAATTTCTCAAAATCTTAAAGTTATAGTAATAAATAGCTGTTAGAATCCTAAAATAAAGAAATTGTAAGAGATTTTATTATGAAATAGTACTCAGCATCCGAAATATTTTTCATAAAAGTAAATCCCTATAATCTTAAAATTACACACGTTATAAGATACTATTCGGCAAATAATCTCCCAATATATATACTACGAAAAATACACAGACGGAATTTTACTGGACCAATTTTTTGTTTTTGAAATTTTGCAGTAAGCCAATGAAGTTTTATTTACAAAGTAAATTAAAAATTTCTTAAATTTATATATTTTGTGACTCCCATTTAAAAAAAAACTTTTTGATTGAGTGTATGAAACTGTTAATAAATAAAATGATATTTGTCACAACATTTTATGAAAAATTCCTTTAATTCAATGAAAAGTTTCAATGGTCGAGTTCCAGTCAAACTTCATTGGCTTTATGCACAAATTCATTATTGTGCAGGTAATTCTCTTAGTGTAGTGCTAAAGGTTCAGAATAAACTTTTCTTCAGATATGCTTACTTTTGCATTTTTTTAAAAGAAGAAAAACTCAAGAAATTTGTTACATTAATTAATATGCTACCTTCTTTGGAAAGAAGATAGAGAACAGATAAAAGATTGTGAGATATGAAAAGCTTCCATTAGTATTATTACGTTTTATTTGAAAAATAAAACCATTATTTTTTAATCCCATTCAGTACAAGGACTATTTTGATAATCATAACTAAAAACAATTTTTGTCCTAAATGCAACTTATATAAGAAATTTTGTTCAAACATTTTTTAATTAAGGCAAATTTTATAAAAAATTAATTCTTAGTTTTCGCTCATAATAGTTTGTTCTAAAACAATTACAAAAGGTTTTCGGAACTTCCGAAAAATTACTCAATTTCTGTCTAAACCGAATTTCGAATTTTGTAAAATGTAACATTTTTTTTCACACAAAGGTAGTCAGTACAAAGGTAGTCACAAAATTCTCGGTGGAACAATTAGTGGGCAAAAATGGGTTAACAGATGGTTAATTATAAATGTTTCGACTGATATAGCAACCATGTTGATTATACGTGACGTATGAGTAATAAACAAAATTTTAAAATTCCCCCCCCCCCCCCCCCCCAAAATCGAAAGCTGGAACCGCCACTGGTACTAATTAATGAAATCGAAAATACGAGGGATGTTTTCAGTAAAAATCCCGTTTTTTTTGGAATATGTAAAACGCGAAAGTCTCTTGATCGGCAACTTTGAAAAAATGGCATCACAAAAAAAACAATTTTTGCAAATTCGTTCAGTAGTTCGAATACTTTGTGTGTGTGATTTTAATTTGTTTTTGTTTTAGATTTTTTGTTGATGTTAAAGAATTTTGTACAATCCATTACGAGATTTTTTTATACCCTAAATATTGAGGGCATATATCAAGTTGTCATTTCGTTTGTAACATGTTGGAATATTACAGCTCTAAGGCTTTATATAGTTAGCTTATGTAATTTTAAGCCGATCTAACGATGTCGGTCTGTGTGTCCGCCTGTCTGTTGAACTGGCGATCACGGCACGAAGACGTTAGCAGGGACGCTCATTTTTACCTAGATCAATCAAAATCCCCCGAGCAGTTTGCTATTGACAATGGGAAAAAATCGGTCCAGCGGTTCAAAAGTTGTGAGTGAAAATGTAAATTTATCTCTAAATTTTTCATACAAATTGGTGTATTTTAGAACAATTTAGAACAATTTTTCTATAGGTTAGTATTATTTTACATCAACCAAAAATTTTTTTACCACAAATTTTTTTTAACCACAAATATTTTTTTTTTTAGCTCAAAAAATTTTTTACCACAAAAATTGTGTTCACCTCTCTAATGTTTTCTTATGTTCTTTATATCGTGGCAAAGACACTGTGAAGGGTATACAAAAAATTCAGTAAAACTGAATTTAATGCTTCCACTTGTTTTTTTTTTTTTTTTTCATTTGTTTGAATGATGATTACGTTTTTTCTGCTATCCTCCTCCTTTCTCTCTTTTACTTTAGTTTTTGTGGCCTGTCAGAAAAATTATATGAAAGTTCATGGTCAATAAAAATTAAACAGCAGAATTGTAATATTTTTATCTTATTTGTTAATATTATTACTTTTGTTTTGATTACACACATTCGCCATATTTGTTTAATTAAAAAAAGAAAAAAAATTAATTTAGATTTCAATATCTTTTTCTTAAATCTGGTTTCTTGTAATTGTTTTGTTGAAATATTTAATGATATTTAAAATTGTTTATGAGTATGTGATATTAATTTAAATTAATTTTGTTTTATTTATTTATATTTCTAGTGCCTAAATATTGTTTTAATGTGTAATTTGTATAATTGTTTTAAAATGCTGAGTAATTCCAAAAGAATTCGATCCGATTTTAGTAATTTTTGAAATGGTTGGGTTTGGATTTCATTGAAAATTAGCATATTTCACGTTAATATGATATCAAAATGCAGAGTTTAGTTTAGTTAGTGGATTATCGCGGCTCACAGTTCATCGTTTTTCAGTAAAAGTGAGAAAAATATCTCATATTTAAACTTTTCAGTGTATAAATTTATAAATATTTGAAAAGTATTGAGTACCTAGCCAAACCACACATTACCAAATAATGTATAAAGTAATGTGTAGCCATAGGGGCCGATGCCTTACTTTATACCTTACGTCACTGATGAATTTTACAGGCGATGAGCCCTAAAGTAATGCATGGGGAGTAAGTTATAAAGTAATTGGTTACTTATGTGGTTACAAGGATGGGAAAAGTAATGTGTCTAATAGATTTTCATAAAAAGAAAAATTATTTTAAAAAAATTTATTTCAAATATTTTTTTTATTAATTAAAAAGCGTGGTTGCACTGGGATTCGAACCTAGGATCCCTGCTTTGTTAGCCGAGAACTCTATCACCTGAGCTATCGACACATATAACATTTGATTGCTTAAAAAGTAAATAAATTGTTGTGCTTCGTATTTTCGTACATATCCAGTGTAGAAAATCATTACAGGATATGTGGTTATGTAACTACATACTTGGTAATGGCAACTAGTTACTTTTGTTATTACATTTCTTATTACCTTTATATGGCGATGTCGCGAAAAATAATGAGTTATGGTTGCACACCAGCATACGAAAAATGAAAAAAATATATCGTTACCCATGTGCTTACCAGTACTGACAAAAATAATGAGTCTAAAAATAGATTTTCAAAAAAATAAATTATATAAAAAAAATATTTTTTATTGTATTTTTTTTTTTTTTAATTAAATTTGCTGGTGCGGGAATCGAACCTGGGTCTACAGATTGCCAGTCAATAGCTCTACCATCTGAGCTATATCGACATGTAATATTTAATAGATACAAACATAATTGACCTGCTGCACACAAGTAAGCTTACACGCCAACATACAAAAATCAAAAAATATGTAGTTACATATATCCTTATCAGTGTTGAAATAATTTTGAATCTAAAAATAGATTTTAAAAAATTTTTAAAAAAATCTAGAAAATTATTTTCTATTTGAAATAATGATTAAAATAAGGCATTATCAGTAACTTATTATTATATGTTTTAAAATAATGCAGAAGGTAAGTGGGTATCATTACTGGTAGTCCAATAAATAATGATATGTCTTTACCGTTTCTACACTGGGTAATGTCTAGGGTTTATATCCCAGGAATTCCCGGGACGGGATTCCCGGGAATCCCGCCCTTTTTCAAATCCCGGGAATTTCATGCGGGATTTCCCGGGATTTTTTTTATTCTTTTATAGAAGTTCTAGCTAGTATATATTGCAATTTTGGAAGCTTTATTTAAATTTAAAGCATTAATTTTTTTGAAATCAATTTCAATGAAAATATTTAAAATAAAAAATACGATTTAAAATTTAATAAACTGAATTAGTACAATATAAAAAAAATATTATTTAGGCCAAATTGTTTTTGAATGTCAACTGAATTTGGTTTAGCTACCAATAAAAATACTCGTACTTCAGAAAAAATTTTTTTCTTTAAAACGATGATCTTTGTTCGAGTAAAGCAATATATACAACATTTCAACATCATTATTTCAGTTCCAAATATCTCCAAAGAGCCTGTGCATAAAAAATTAAAAATATTTTCGTATTTTCTGTTGATATAAGTAATTTGAGTGTTTTTTACTTCAAATAATTTCATTTAAATTTCAATTGCTTTATTTTTTAAAAATTATTTATGTTTTAAATAATGCATCAGATACTTTTTTATTTATGACCGCTCCGAAAATGCTGGCTGGGAATTTATTTTTAAAAATTTTTAATCAAAAAATACCAATTAAAGTTAAAAAATTATTTAATATTCTATTTTTATAAAAAGATTTATGCAAATCTCCATAGAAACAAAATATCTGGAAATAGAAATTTTTGGATTCCATGCTTAAGAAATGTTTTAGTAAAAAATCGATCTTGGTTCTGACTATAAAACTGGTCCGACACAAGTTTGCACCCATGAACAATTCCAATATGTCCTAAAAGAAGAGATGGAAATAAAATACCACTTTGTCTTTATTAATTCGTTTAACCGTTTAAAACGCGAATTAATATTCAGTTATTTCTAAGAGTTTTTTTAAAATTAAGACGGCCTTCCATATAAATATATTACCTCAATGTTAGACGAATTGATCTAGAAAAAGTGGAAGACATGGATATTTTATATTTAGCCCTGCTTTCAGAATATATTAAGTAGATTTTCTCATGGGTACAACCAAAAAATTAACTTTGTCGGACGGTGTTGTATTAGAAATCGAGTTTTTCCAATACAACGTATGTAGGATTTATTTATTTTCGAATGAGCGGGAATTCCCGGGATCCCGGGAAATTCAGAAAAAAATCCCGCTGTCCCGGGAAATGAAAAAGTCCGGGAAAAGAAAAATCCTAGTAATGTCGAAAAATATATTCAAACATGTTTCAATCATTACTTTCCGTTTATAGATCATGCAATACGTAATCAGTGTTTGGTAAGTCCTTACCGTTTGTTTTGAAATAATGCAGAAGGTAACGAGCTATCATTACAAGGTAATTCGTGAGTATATCGCACCCATTACCAAAGTTTTGCTGGGATATGTATAATTAGAGTTCGTCACAAAAATTAGATTTTCGGATATCATCACTTTTTTTTAAAGTTTTTGCATAGAAAAAAAGAATGGCGTTTTTTTTTTCTTTTTATTTCAACTCCTTCCACTGGCGCAAGTCGGCCAAAAACGCTAATTTTAAGACCCTTTTCCTCCAGAGCAAAAACAGCTGCATTTATAGGAAATATGATTTTACCATTCGATTTTACAACAAAATTTAATACACAAAACTTTTTTATGCATTTTCAAAATACACCAGATAGCCATTAGAGTGGTTCGAAAATCCACTTTTTTCAAAAACTTCTAAAAAGTAAATTTTTTATTACACACAATGAAAATGTATTTGCGGCGGAGTACATGGGTACCAAGGTTGCCAATTTAGCCATTTTCCGGCTAGATCTAGCCATTTTAATTTCATCTAGCCATTAAAAAATGGCTAGATTTGATCTAGCCGGAAGATTTAGCCATTTTATTTTGCCCTAGCCATTTTTTCTTTTAATGTTTTACAGTTAATTTCACATAAAACTGCTTGAATTTTTATGATTTTCAAAATTTGAGTACAAAATTTTCAATTTTTGAAACTTTTATTTGGGTTCACAGACACATGAAATTTTTACATTCGATTTAAAATCATGTTTTTGTAAAATTTGAATGAAAATGTTTTAGAAATCCGAAAAACATTAAAATTTAAAGGCTACTTTCATGAAATTCGTGTTAGAACTCTTAGTTATCCCTGATTTATATTAAAATTATGGGGTTTTAGCATTATTTTCCAATTTTAGCCATTTCTAGCCATTTTTTCTTCGTAATCTAGCCATTTTTTCAGTTCAAGTGTTGGCAACCTTGATGGGTACAAACATTTTGGATATACCGCGAACCGTTAAAAATTTATTAGCTAATCAAATTTGGATTTTTTTTTTAATTCAATGAGAAAGTATTTGAGCTAATTAAAATGCAGCTTTCAATACTCGCTGCCGCATTATAAATTTATTTTTTAGTAATGACAAAATAATTTGTAAGTTTTGTAATGCTTATTACAAATATTTTTTTTTTACTAAACATATTTGATTACTAAATAACTTTTTAACGGGTCGCGGTATATCAAAAATTTCATTTTCTTTGTGTGTAATAAAAAAGTCACTTTGTTGAAATTTTTGAAAAAAGTGGATTTTTGGACCACTCTAATGACTATCTGCTGTATTGGGAAAACGCAAAAAAAATGTTTTTTATATTAATTTTTGCTGTCGAATCGAATGGTAAAGTCAGATTTCCCAGAAATGCAGCCGTTTTTGCTTTGCAGAAAATGGGTCTCCAAATCAGCGTTTTTGGCCGACTTGCGCCAGTGGAAGAAGTTGAAATAAAAAAGAAAAAAAACGCCATTCTTTTTTTCTATGCAAAATCTTTAAAAAAAAAGTGGTGATATCCGAAAATCAAAGAATTTTTTTTTTTTTTTTGACGAACCCTAGTAAATATATTCAACAATGTATTTTTTGTGCGTGTAGATACTAGTCCTTTTGGGTAAAGATAAAAATTAATGATGTTATGAGGGAATGGGTGTGTTTCGTGAGGTGTTAGAATAACTTAAAGAGTGTTAAATTGAAAATTTTAAGATCAAACATTAATCATCAACCAAATCAATTAATGCAGTTAATTTTTTAACATTAAAATAATTTTAAAACTCGCTTCAATAAAAGAAAAAGAAACAAAACTAAAAGAATTGAATGAATTAGAAATTTATAAATTCAGTTTGATTCGATGCAATGAAGTTGAAATTTTTTAGGAGGTGAAATTTATTAAGTGGTAAATTGTTCATCTTCTGTGGATTACAGCATGCCGACGTGAAGTAGAGAGACTAGTGGTTGAAGTACCCTATTGGTTGCTAGTTCATACTGTTATTAAATATGATTCAGGATCGGTTAGGAAGCTAAGAAAATTTACATATATAAATCATTTTGGTCATTAACTAAATGAAATAATAATATTAAAATACTACACTCAAAAAAATAAGTTAGTAGAAAAATTAGTAAAACGTCTTGTATATCAAGTGTACTAGTTTTCAGCTATTTTTTTTGCTGAAATTCCGTTTTCAGCAAAAATTTTAGTTATATTTTTTAGCACTAAACTAATTTTGAACTAATGTTTTACTAATTTATTTTGCTACAAAAATTGTGCCGATAACCGCATTCATAGCGTGTACGACAACCAGATAGACAAGATGTAGATGTCGCAGCTTCTCTGGAAACGGAAATGACAAAAAAAGAAAAACAACTCTACACAGATTCTATATTTAAATTTTCAGCAAATAAATTAACTAAAGTAAAATTTCGCTAAAAGTTTTTTGAGTTTTTTTCAGTCTACTAATATTCAGCAAAAAGTTTGGTGATTTTAGCAAGGATTTTTTTCATTTGCAGACGACTAAGTGTTAGCAAAACTTTTGCTGAAGATTTTTTGGTAAAAATTAGCTCGCTGATTTTCAGCAAACCTTTTGCTGAAATTACCAACTTTTTTGCAAGCACGCTCCTGACTAAAAATTTGCTGACACAGCAACATTTTTTGCTGACTTTACTGACTTTTTTTTTGAGTGTACTGAAGATTACTTGGGAGATTGTGATATCGTGTACTTTTTAAAAATAAAAAATTTTATAAAACTGCAAAAACGAAAAGCTTAATAATTAACAATTTCTAAACAATTACCTAGAATAGAATATTGATATTTGTTTCAAAACTTGTTCTAAAATTATTCTAAATATTCTGATCAATAGAAATTGCTCTACATTTTTCTTCTTACGTAAATTTGAATTTAATCTCACTATATACATATATATTTTTCGTTCCTTACCCTCAATTGATTGTGTTCCATCAGTGTCTGTTTTTAACCTAAAATACAGTTTTCATACAACTTTACATTTGTGGTCAAGTTAACAAGACAACTTCAACTTTATTTAGGTATCTACAGTTTTATATATAAAATGTTAAAAAAAAAATAAAACTATCATCAGCAGCAACATAGTAATTTGCAACAAACACACGTTGTCAGTTAAAATTTCATTGTTTTCTTGACTGACTGACCCTTTCAATGTTTCCTAACTTTTCTGCTTCCAATTTCATTTTATGTTCGTTTTTTACAATTTTATTTACCCCTTTTTACTTTTATTACAATGTTTGTTGGTGTTGCAACCAACCCATTCATGTAATAACTTTGTGGCCAATTTTGAAATAGAAGACTGCTTCATTGGTCAACGAAAGAAATTATTGTTTTGACTTTGTTCTTCTTGTCTGAGCAGTACAGTTTGTAAAGACTGCGTTCGAAGAAATTATCCATCACATAATTCAAAAAATCTGCTGAACCAGTCATTCAATTTTAAACATAAAAACTGTTTTGTAACCGTGTTTTTATTAAGGTTATTAGAAAACTACACTCATAGAAATAAATCTGTAAAAATAGCAGAAAAATTTACTAAAAATTAGTTAAAAATGGTGCTGCAGAAAAAACTGCTGAAATTAGCAGAAGTTTTTTTTCCTAAATACTAGTAAAATAAGAACAGCAAAATTAAAACTGTTAAATTTACAGAATTTGAGTTATATTTAAGTTAACTTTTAGTTAATTGCAAATAACAAATTGTACTGTAAAATCTGCAGAAAATGTTGTAAAATATTAGTAGACTAAAAATAGCAAAAGTAAACTATTATATATAGAAAATGTTTGCTATTTTTAAGACAATTTAGCTGTATGCAAATAGCAGTCTGTTCTGCTAAAATCAGCAGAAATATTTGCTAAAAAAAATGTAAACTGCTGTTTTCAAAAGGCTCGATTTTTATTTGCCTTTGAAAAAAATCAAAAACAAATTTCGAAAATCTAATTTTTTTTTTGATTTTTTAGGCTACTAATTATTTAGCAAAATTTTCTGCTGATTTTAGCAGGTTAATTTGCTATTTTCCATTAACAAAAATTTAACTCAAATATTACTAAAATTCTGTATATTTAACAGTTTTATATTTGCTGTTCCTATATTACTAATATATAGCAAAAATAATCTGATAATTTTAGCAGTCTTTTCATTTTTAACTAATTTTTAGTAACTTTTTCTGCTATTTTTACAGATTTATTTCTATGAGTGTATGACAAATTTTTGTTATTTTTATTTTACAAATTTTTTATTTTTTCTGGTACCCCTTCCATCAACGCTTTTATGGTATTATTAAAATTCTTTCGAGCTGCTAAATACCACTTTCCGCAGAAAGCTTTGGCATCTTTTACGACTTATTTTTGTTGCCTTGATTTCTCTTTTCACCAAATTCTAGTAGCTTTCCTGAGTTCTGGACAGTTTAGTGGCCAAAACGCCAAAAGCACATTATTATTTAAATACCACTCCAATGCAGCTTTATTGTGATAGCAAGAGGCTACGTCGGGCCAAAAGAAAGTAGACACTCCATGGTGTCTAACAAAAGGCTTTAATCGACTCTCCAAGCACTCTTTGATATAAACTTCCGAGTTTATTCTACCCGTGGTCACTAAAGACTTGCTCCTCTCATCACAAGTGCAGATAGCTTGCCATACTGTCAACTCATTCGTATAGTAACAGGTATTCATAAAAGGAGCTTCAGTAATTTTTTTGTAATGGAAAAATTAGAAATTCGTGGTGTGATTAAATATTTACATAAAAATGGTTTATCGGGACAAGAAATTCATAATGATAGGGTGAATGCGTTAGGTGAAAGTGCTCCTTCATATGCAACAGTAAAAAATTGGGTTGCTGAATTTAAACGTGGTCGTACAAGCGTTGAAGATAAACCACGAAGTGGACGTCCAAAAACTGAAACAACGCCAGAAATCATAGCTAAAGTCCATGATATCGTATTAGACGATCGATGAGTAAAAGTGCACTCAAAAAAAAGTCAGTAAAGTCAGCAAAAAATGTTGCTGTGTCAGCAAATTTTTAGTCAGGAGCGTGCTTGCTAAAAAGTTGGTAATTTCAGCAAAAGGTTTGCTGAAAATCAGCGAGCTGATTTTTACCAAAAAAATAGTAATCTTCTGCAAAAGTTTTGCTAACAATTAGTCGACTGCAAATGAAAAAAATCCTTGCTAAAATCACTCAACTTTTTGATGAATATTAGTAGACTAAAAAAAACTCAAAAAACTTGTAGCGAAATTTTACTTCAGTTAATTTATTTGCTGAAAATTTAAATATAGAATATGTGTAGAGTTGTTTTTCTTTTTTCGTCATTTCCGTTTCCAGACAAACTGCGACATCTACATCTTGTCTATCTGGTTGTCGTCCACGCTGTGAATGCGGTTATCAGCACAATTTTTGTAGCAAAATAAATTAGTAAAACATTAGTTCAAAATTAGTTTAGTGCTAAAAAAATATAACTAAAATTTTTGCTGAAAACGGAATTTCAGCAAAAAAATTGCTGAAAACTAGTACACTTGATATACAAGACGTTTTACTAATTTTTCTACTAACTTATTTTTTTGAGTGTGCATCCATATGAATCTCAAATGATCGAGTACATTTTATTTTGCATCAAGAATTACAGATGAAAAAGCTTTCTGCAAGACGGGTGCCGCATTTGTTAACAGTTGACCAAAAACGCATTCGAATGAAAATTACTCATAATTTCTCTGATTTAGCTCCCTCTGACTTCTACATTTTCCCAAATCTAAAAAAAATTCCTAGCTGGCAAATGTTTTACCTCGAATGAAGATGCAATGGCAGCTGTAAACGATTATTTTGGAAAATTATTCAGGAAAATTATTTTAATCAAGGGATAGAATTGCTAGAAAAACGTTGGACTAAGTGTATTGAGGTTGCAGGATATTATATGGAAAAACAATATAATTTTCAAAATCTAGCTCTTGTTTTTCATTTTTAGACTAAGAACATTTCGAACTGCCCTCGAACGTCTCGTCGTCCATGATGCAGCAATTGAATTTTTAAAGAAAAAAATTTTCTTTTAATTTTTTGGCACGCTGTTTTGCTTCCGTGTTCTTTACAGCATTCCTATCTGGAATTTTTTGTACTTTAAAAGTTTTTAGGCCAGCGTCCCTTTTGGGCCTGCATAAAAACTCCGAACAATCCACTTTTTGAGCGACTTTTCACCCTGAAATGTTGGGACTCTCTTTAACATGGCACTGATTGTGTTCGCCTTATTCTGGTCTCAGATGCTTTTTTTTCTGCCAGAACCTGTTTTTCGAGTGATCTCCAAGTCGCCCTTAAACTTCTTTAGAACTCTAGGAACCATTTTCGGACCAACTTTTAGTTCCCAAGCTATTTTTTTATACATATGTCCACTGAGGGTGATTTTGAAAAGTTTTCACAATGTTTTTTCGCACTTCCAATTCTCTTGTTATTCTGAATCGAATAAAAAACAAAAGCTTATAGCAAAAAAAATTAAAATATGAAATTTTCTTACATTTTGAATAATTTAAAAAAAAAGTTTTTGCAAAAAATGTGATGGACAATTTTTTCGAACGCAGTCTTTATATAATCCGGCTTGCTACTGACGAGGAAGGTACCCCAAGGCGAACTCGAGGCGATTCTAAAAACACAAAAGCTTTTTTGGATTTTCTCTTTTATTTTTAAAATTTTGTATAGAGTTGTTACATAAAAGCTTTAGCAATACTGAAAATTATTTAATTTTTACATATACGTAACCCATTATTTCACGATGTGACAGTAACCACTTATTTCCTAACTTGAAGTAACCACTTATTCTTTCACTATGAGTAACAATGCTAGTAACTAATTATTCGCACTGTTCTTATAAGCGAGAGGGTAATGACTAGAGTTGGGCGCGTGAGTGAATTTTGACTCACGATCCCGCACGCTCACGAACGAAAATTAATAATCACGCACGAACAATTTTTTTATAATCACGCTCACTCACGCTCACGTGATTGATTTTAATTTGAGTCACGCTCACCAAAAATACGAAATTTGTTTTTTATATTAATTTTTTTAACGAAGCTTACAAACTTAAGTACGTAATTATAGATAATTAAAATTAGTTGAACTATAATAATATTTTGCTAAATATTTATTAGATGTATAACTTAAAAATGCGGGATTCACAATAGATGGCGTATCTTTTACAAATGGTTTGTGTCTTTAATAACTTATATGGCATTTTGGAGGGTAAACATCTGGCATCACTTAGTCATTGAACGAAATAGTGTAAACAACGAAGTTTTTTTTTTACTTCGAAAATTTCGAATCTTGTGCTAGCAAAGCATCATTTGCAGAAAGTTTTGCTTTACTTCTTTAATTTGAAAAAAGTGCAGCTGAAGCCCATCGATTGTTCAGCAAAGCTTATCCTGAATATGTTCCATCGATTTCAATGTGCGAGAGATGGTTTGTGCGGCTCAGAAGTGGTGATTTTGACACGGAAGACAAAGACCGCCCAGGTCAGCAAAAAAATTCAGAGATGATGAATTGGAGCCATTACTTCATGAAAATTATTGTCAAACTCAAGAAGAACTTGCAAAATCATTGGGAGTCACTCAAGCAGCAATTTCAAAAAGTTTACAATCAGCAGGATTCATCCAAAAGCATCGAGGTACCACACGAGTTGAAGCCGAGAGACGTTGAAAGACGATTTTGCATATGCGAAGTGCTGCTTGAATGCATTAAAAATAAGCAGTTTTGTATCGAATTATTACTGGCGATGAAAAATGGTCCCATTACAACCCGAAGCGCAGGAAATATGAAGCCCGGCCAAATCAACGCCAAGGCCGAATATACTAGGTGGGACCAAAAGGTCATAGGGGAACTGTGCCGAACACAAATGTTGCTTTTGAAGCCAGCATGGCCGAAAACGTCTGGAATATGCGATCAGACATGAAGCCGTAAAATTCCATTATGACAACGCTCGGCCACATGTTGCAAGACCGGTTAAAAACTATTTAGAAAATATTGGCTGGGAAGTTTGGCCTCACCCGCCTTATAGTCCAGACCTTGCCCCTTCCGACTACCATTTGTTTCGATCGATGCAGAACGCTCTCACTAGAATACGCTTTACTTTAGAACAAGGTATCCGAAATTGGCTTGATTCGTTCTTGGCCTCAAATAATGTGCAGTTCTTTTGGTGCGGAATCCATATGTTGCAGAAAGATGGAAAAGGCTATAGCTAACGATGGCCTATACTTTGCATGAATTTATATTGTACCATTGTATCATAATAAATGCCCAAAATTTACGAAAAAGCCCGCATTTTAAAGCTATACACAAATAATTTCCTAAAATTTTAAAATAAATTTAGTTAGAATATTCTTCTACCTCAAGTCCAAATTCTAATATGATATTGTCATATTAGATTTTATTTGTTGTTTTTTTATAGAAAGTCCGAAAAAACAATTTTTGTATTTTTAATGCAAAAATTAAAATAATTATTTTAAAATAATTTAAAAAAATTGACTGGAAGTTTTTAAATGTTATTCCAAATTTTTGTGATGGAACAAAATTTTGTCAACGTTTTGTCAAAGAAGTCGATTTCTTTCCTCAAGAATTCTGGCGGAAGTAGAAAGCACCCGTTCGCTAGTAGTTGACCGGCCTGGAATACACATTATTTTTCTAGCCAGTTTTTGATAGAGGGGAAGATCTCTGGAATTTTTCCAAAATTGTAAAATATTACAATCTGGTGTAATATAATCACGCAAACTCACGCACAAAAATTTACTCACGCACGACTCACTCACGATCATTTTTTAACTCACGCAGACTCACGTCAGTGCCAACATTTTAACTCACCCTCATGCGTGAATAACGCAAATTTCGTGTCACGCGTCCATCTCTAGTAGGAACTGAGATCTGGTAGGTAAATACTAGAACGGGAAACTTGAGGTCAATGGTACTTAAAGCAAAACATTGGTCCCCTCGAGACAAAAACATCGCTATATCATACTTTAAGAGCCGACTGTAAATGCCAAAGACATAACGAAAAATTTTAAAAGGTGACCCCTACGTCGACAAAAAAAGAAAATTTTTTCGAAACCTCCTTGCAAAAATAACTTAGATTCGAAGGTGTACGGCGAACTTTTTTTTGTTGTACGGCAACAAAACTTTACTTCTACCTCATTTGTATGAAAACAATTAAAATTGTATCAACCAGTTAAAATATACATTTTTTGGTCCATCTTGGATCCGCCATTTTGAATAAAGTTTTTTTCAATTACTGATTCGTTATCACTTAAGACCTGCAAGAGAAATCATTTATTTTTGAACATATAACAATTTTAAATTTATGGGTGCCATAATGGATCCGCCATGTTGAATTTTTATCTGATGCCCAAAAACGTCTCCCGGTGGAAATTGTAAGTAAATCAGAAAACATGAAAAAATTGTTTGTCGCCATATTGGATCCGCCATTTTGATTTTCAAAATTTTAATTCCAGATTTGTAATCAGCGTCCCTTAGACCACCTATAAGTATAATTGATAATTTTAAATCCATTATATATATTTGTTTTGTATGGCGATGTCGCGCAAAATAATGAGTTATGCTTACACACCAGCAAACGAAAAATCAAAAAATATGTCCTTACCTATATGCTTACCAGTACTGACAAAACTAATAAGTCTAAAAACAGATTAAAAAAAAATCAGTTTTCAAAAAAAAATTTTTTTTATTGTAAAATTTTTTAAATAAAATTTACTCGTGCCGTTAATTGAACTTGGGACTCCAGATTGGCAATCGATAGCTCTACCTTAGTCTACGGCGCACAAGTATGCTTACGCGCCAACATACAAATAATCAAAAAATTTGTGGTTACACATACTAGTATGAGTCTAAAAATAGATTTCAAAAAACTTTACAAACAAAATCTAAAACATTTGAAATAATGATAAAAATAAGTTCTTATTGGTAACGCGTAATTTTTTGTTTTGATTAATGGAATTAATTCTCAAATAGGACGGCTTCCCAAACAAATCAATATATCGTGGAAAAATACTACACTTAACGCAAGTAAGTAGCACAAATAAAATTCAATGAACATAATTTGAAAATAAAAATAGAATTTATTTAAAAAAGGGTCACACACTTGAGATTAGACAAAAAATTAAAATTTATAAGAACTTACATAGTTACAACCAACGTCCGACCGAACTTTAAGGCCGAACCAAAATTTCAAAGTTTGGCTGCAACCGAAGCCGAACACTTTAAGATCCGAAGAAAAAGCAAGAGTTTGATTGTTTTTAAAAGTTAAAAATAATTGGTTATTTACAGATAAAAAGAAAACTGTTACAATTCCACGCTCTTTTTTTAAATCCAAAAATATTTTTAGCTTAAGCCATTTTTTACCAACGTGTCTATAAAGGTACACTAATAGAAAAAAGTCCGTAGAAAATTTAGTAAAAACTACTAAAAATTAGTTAAAAATGATGCTGCAGAAAAAAACTGCTAAGTTAGCAGATTATTTTTGCTATATATTAGTAATATAGGAACAGCAAAACTAAAACTGTTAAATATACAGAATTTTAGTTATATATGAGCTAAATTTTTGTAAATGGAGATTAGCAAATTAACCTGCTAAAATCAGCAAAAAATTTTGCTAAATAATTAGTAGCCTAAAAAATCACCAAAAAATTTAAAATTTTCGAAGTTTTTTTTCGATTTTTTTTTAAATGCAAATAAAAATCGAGCCTTTTGAAAACAACAGTTTACAATTTTTTAGCAAATATTTCTGCCGATTTTAGCAGAATAGACTGCTATTTGCATTCAACTAAATTTAGCTTAAAAATAGCAAAAATTTTGTAGATTTAACAGTTTATTTTTGCTATTTTTAGTCTACAAATATTTAGCAAAATTTTCTGCAGATTTTACAGTACAATTTGCTATTTTCAATTAACTAAAAGTTAGCCTAAATATAACTAAAATTCTGTAAATTTAGCAGTTTTAATTTTGCTGTTCTCATTTTACTAGTATTTAGTAAAAAAATCTGCTAATTTTAGCAGTTTTTTCTGCAGCATCATTTTTAACTAATTTTTAGTAACTTTTTCTGCTATTTTTACGGATTTATTTCTATGAGTGTACGTCTACTTTTAAGAGCGATGGCGTTAAAACAATGCACCAAAAATCATGTACCAGTTTGAGACCTTAAAATTCAATTTAAAAAATTATTAAAATTGTAATTCCAGGGTTACCATATTTTTTCAAAAAATACTTAAAAATATAATGAAGATCGGTGCAATAAATGTGATATACTGATTTCTATAAAGACATGTGAGAAAATATTTAAGAGATGAAGAGTAATTTTTCAAAAGGACTTATTTCCACTTACGACCATGAACAAACATAAGAATACCATTGCCGTAGTCATGCTAAAATGTATCCTCTAGTTCAAAATCCATTTCAAAGAAGTTATATATGATTAAAAATCGCAGTATCGTACAAAACGACACATTTCCATCTAATTTTTGAAACAAAAAGACGTATTTAATATAATTGCTATAAGTGCTCACTCATATTGCCTTTGTCCCAGCTCGATAATCACACACTTAAGTATCCACGCACATTATACATATATTATTTTTGAGTGAGGCAATACTATTCCCCCACTGACACCTGATCATGCGCGGTTCCAGCAATTAATATAAGGGGAAAAATCATACGCCACCGTAGACAAATACATTGAGTTGGCCACTGAGGCGTATGATTTTTCCCCTTATATTAATTGCTGGAACCGCG
The DNA here is from genome assembly GCA_949987735.1 of Leucophora obtusa. NCBI lineage: Eukaryota > Metazoa > Arthropoda > Insecta > Diptera > Anthomyiidae > Leucophora > Leucophora obtusa. The sequence continues at coordinate 119,964,576 of OX465297.1, read as the reverse complement.
CATGCACCTGATTAATTAGTACTTTTTAAATGATATTGTCAAATGTCAAAATGAAAATCAAAAGTGAATTTTATACTATTTTCGATTTCAATTTTTATGCATATTTTCGATTTTCTTTACTGTACTTTACACCATTTCCAATTGTTTCCCCATAAATACAAATAAATTAGACTAAAAGCTTTAAGCGGATCAGAATATTTGATCAACACACTATAACACTGGAGACATTAAAAAACGAGTAAAAAGGTTAAAGTCGGGCATGCCGACTATACAATACCCTACACCACTCTGGTGTATTGTTTGGATCCGAAATTCGAATGGGTTAAAATGGGGCTTGTGTCAAAATTTTCTATAATGTGAGTCAGCGCACCAAATTTCATTAAAATATCTTAATATTTGCGACCTGCAGTTTGTAACCAAGCCAATTTTGGGGGGACCCTTATATGGGCACTAGTTCTAAACATGGTCCGATGTTCACCAAAATCAATAGGCTTCGTCCTTGGGCCAACATAGGTCTATGTACCAAATTTTATCAAAATATCTTAATATTTGCGACCTGCAGCGTATAAACAATATAATTTTGGTGGGACCCTTATATGGGCACTAGGTCTAAACATGGACCGATGTTCACCAAAATCAATAGGCTTCGTCCATGGGCCAACATAGGTCTATGTACCAAATTTCATCAAAATATCTTAATATTTGCGACCTGCAGCGTATAAACAGTATAATTTTGGTAGGACCCTTATATGGGCACTAGATCTAAACATGGACCGATGTTCACCAAAATCAATAGGCTGCGTTATTGGGCCAATATAGGTCTGTGTACCAAATTTCATCAAAATATCTTAATATTTACGACCTGCAGCGTATAAACAGTATAATTTTGGTAGGACCCTTATATGGGCACTAGGTCTAAACATGGACCGATGTTCACCAAAATCAATAGGCTGCGTTATTGGGCCAATATAGGTCTGTGTACCAAATTTCATCAAAATATCTTAATATTTACGACCTGCAGCGTATAAACAGTATAATTTTGGTAGGACCCTTATATGGGCACTAGGTCTAAACATGGACCGAATTTCACCAAAATCAATAGGCTGCTTTCTTGGGCTAACATAGGTCCGTGTACAAAATTTCGTCAAAATATCTTAATATTTACGACCTGCGAATATAAACAGTATAATTTTGGTAGGACCCTTATATGGGCACTAGGTCTAAACATGGACCGATGTTCACCAAACTCAAACTTGTTCGTCCATGGGCCAACATAGGTCTGCGTGCCAAATTTCATCAAAATATCTTAATAGTTGTGACCTGTAGAGTGCGCACAAGATTGCATGGACAGACAGACAGACGGACGGACGGACGGACAGACGGACATCGTTAAATCGAAATAAAAAAAAATTCTGAACTATACTATAAGGTGGGTCTACGACCAATATTTTTTGGTGTTACAAACATCAGCACAAACTTATAATACCCTGACCACATAGTGGTGTAGGGTATAAATATATATAAGTTACTGTAAACAGCTATTAAAAGTTTTTTCTTATTACTGAAATTTTGGAATCCATGTGTTACTACAATCATAGAAATAAATCTATAAAAATAGCAGAAAAAGTTACTAAAAATTAGTTAAAAATGATGCTGCAGAAAAAACTGCTAAAATTAGCAGATTTTTTCAGTTAATACTAGTAAAATAAGAACAGCAGAATTAAAACTATTAAATTTACAGAATTTTAGTTAATTTTTCGTTAATTGAAAATAGCAAATTGTACTGTAAAATCTGCAGAAAATTTTGCTAAATATTAATAGACTAAAAATAGTAAAAATAAACTGTTATATCTAAATTTAGTTGAATGTAAATAGCAGTGCTAATCTGCTAAAATCAGCAGAAATATTGGCTAAAAAATTGTAAACTGCTATTTTCAAAAGGCTCGATTTTTATTTGCATTTAAAAAAAAATCGAAGAAATAAACTTCGAAAATTTTAAATTTTTTTTTGTGATTTTTTAGGCTACTAAATGTTAAACAAAATTTTTTGCTGATTTTAGCATATTAATTTGCTATTTTCTATTAACAAAAACTTACCCCAAATATAACAAAAATTCTTTATATTTTATAGTTTTATTTTTGCTGTTCCTATATTACCGATATATAGCACAAATAATCTGCTAATTTAGCAGTTTTTTTCTGCAGCATAATTTTTAACTTATTTTTAGTAGGTTCAACTAAATTTTTTACGGACTTTTTTCTATTAATGTACCTTCAATTTAAGTGATGGCCGAACATGACTTTTGGGCCGAAGCTCGGTCGGACCTAGTTACAACAACATATTCTATGAAGGAAAAGTAAAGTAAAAGATATATAAATTTTTTGAGAATTTAATTAATCCATCAAAATCTTCTCCTTGATAAAAAGCGTAGAACTCGAAAGATTTTGCCCTCTTTTTTGTGGCGGTTTAGAAGTATACAGCTGGTTTTAGTCAGTTTGGACTGGTGCTTTTTAAAAATGGTATTCGTTTTTCTAAATCTTTTATATTTTTCAAGTGATCATGAAAATAAAATTAATAGTTGAAAAATTTCATTCTCTTTTATTGATACTTAGTACAGCTATGAATTTTATTTTCATTATACCTCTTGAAAAGTACAGTAACCACATTAATAAGCACTTTATCCCCTCCTCGCCATACATTACATTGGGGCCAATCGCCTATAAAATTGATCAGTGACGTGTTAAGTAATGCATTGGCCCCTATGGCCACACATTACTTTATACACTATTTGGTAATGTGTGGTTGACCAGTGTTCTAATTGACAACCAAAAACCAATAAAAAATATATAACAAAATATATTCTCGTATATTTTATTTCAAAATTGACCAAATGTTGCGATAAAAATATTAAAAAAAGTTGGGCTTGCCGACTATATGATACCCTACACCACAGTACGATTTGGCTCATATTCCTGGAAGCGAATATATATATAGTGAAATATATGTACATTAGAGCGTACCACCTTACAGGCAAAAAAAAAAAAAAAAGTGCGCCGTACACCCTCCAATATGAAGTATTTTTGCAAAGAGGTTTCAAAAATTTTTTTTTTATTTTTTTTTGCCGAACGTAGTGGTCGCCATTTTACATTTTTCGTTATATCTTTGGTGTTTACAGTCGGATCTTAAAGTGTGATACATCGATGTTTTTCTCTAAGGGCATTTTGACCTCAAGTATCCCGTTCTAGTAGTTACCCACCAGATCTCAGTTGCTACCAGCCTAATGTACCACCCTAATGTCAGAAAATTAAAGCTCGCAAAAAATCATTAAACTTTTGCTAAGGAAGTTTTTCGCTAAACCCAGTAGAAATTTTTTTTTATATATTGGTTGCCGAACGTAGGGGTCGCGTTTTTAAATTTTTTTAATTGGATTTTTAATATATAGCAAAACACTGGTCTCCTCGAGGCAAAAAAATCGATATATCAAACTTTAAAATCTGATTTTAAATGCCAAAGCTATAACAAAAAATTAAAAAAAGCGACCCCTACCGTCAGCAAAAAAAAATTTTTTTTTTGAAATCGCCTTCCAAAAATACATCATATTGGAGGGTGTACGGCGAACTTTTTTTTTTGAGGTACGGTCTAATGTACATATAATAAAAAGTGGATCCAAGTCAAGTAAAGATTTTCGGTGGTAACAAACAACAAAGTCAATATAATCTGTTCCACAGAGTGGTGTACGGCATAACAACAAAAAGAAACATATTATCGATGGCCATAAGTTGACAACTTGTAACTGACGATTTAATTACAACTCGAGATAAAAAGGAAAACGGACGACAGCATGATAAAAAAAAGTCGTTGAGCATGTTTAACTCAAATTATAGTTTAATTATCAATTACGAAATATCAGCTTATGACCATCGAATATCATAATCATAATATTTATTAAAGATAAGCCTGAGTTGTACAATAAAAAAAAAAAAATACAAGTAAATCTAATACTAATAGTTAAACACCACAAACAACGCAACAACATTTATGATCATCTTTTTTAAACTCCACTCAAAATACTGTAATATTGTTATCAGTTTGTTGTATGAATTTCTATTAGATTTGTTCTATATGTTTAATGATTTCCTTATGATAACCTCAAGTGTTGAAAAGCCAGACATTTTGAAAATGTTGAGTTTTTTTTTATAAAAAGATTATCTCTAACAACTAAAATTACAGAAATAAAAAAACCACCACGCATTATATCGATTTATTATACGAGTATTAACAAAATGAAACAACACAATTTTATGGTAATGAAAAAATTCTGACGTGGGTCCTTTTTCTTAATTATATTTTTAATGATTTGTGCTACAAAAAATCAATGGAAAATGAAACGCAAGCACTGGAAGCCATACAGAGAGAATTTTATTGGGCGAGTTTTAATGAAAATTTCACTTTCAAAAGTTTTATAGTTTTAATGAAAATATTTTTAATGATACTTTTTATTGAGTTTATAGAATTTTTAATAAATAATACGAAATTGTTGATAAAATTTTATGTAAAACTGCATTTGTTAAATCAAAAGTTCCAGTGGACATTAACAGCATGCAGATAATTCTCTCAGTGCAGCCTCTCGATATTTTGGCAAAAAGTATTGTATATTTCAGGTAGTTTGAAAATCTAATTACATTTTATATTTTTAATAGCAGGCCAAAGTAAAAATTTCACATTTTTTGAAATTTTTATGCAATTTATGTGAAGGTCGAAATAAATCTGTAAAAATAGCAAAGAAAGTAACTAAAAATGAGCTAAAAATTACCTTGCAGAAAAAACTACTGAAATTAGTAGATTTTTTGCTTAATACTAGTAAAATAAGTATAGCAAAAATAAAACTCTTAAATTTAAAGAATTTTAGTTATATTTAAGTTAACTTTTATCTAATTGAAATAAGAAATTGTACTGTAAAATCTGCAGAAAAGTTTGATAAATAAAGGGTTCTTCAACAGGGACGCTACAAAAGTAGAAAGACAGGGACAGCAAACGACGCCATATTTCTTGCCGCTCTTTTGACATTTCTCTTCAGTAAGGTTTGCCATGGAAAGATATACGAGCCAACAACGAGTCGAAATTATTAAAATTTACTACCGACATTCGCAGTCAGTGGCCTCAACGTTAAGAGCGCTACGTCCAATTTATGGTCGTCATAAGGAATGGCTTCGTCAATAAACAAAATATGCGTTATTGGTCAGACAGCAATCCACACGTACTCCATTAGTCATCATTGCATCCCGAAAAAATTACGGTTTGGTTCGGCGGCGTCATTGGGCCGTACTTCTTCCGTGATGATCAAGACCGGCACGTTACCGTTCAATGATAACCGAATATTTTTGGCCCCAGTTGGATGATATGGACATGTGGTTCCAACAGGACGGCGCCACAAGCCACACAGCGAATGTCACAATCAATTTATTGCAAACCAAGTTTGGAGAACGTGTTATCTCACGAAATGGTCCAGTCGATTGGCCGCCCCGGTCGTGCGATTTGACGCCGTTGGACTATTTCCTGTGGGGCTACGTCAAATCTATGGTCTATTCCAACAAGCCAGCGACGATTGATGAACTTCCTACGATTATCGGCCGATTTAGCTTGAAAACCGTCGAAAATTGGGTTCAGCGTCTGGACTTCTGCAAGCGTGCCCGTGGTGGCCATGTAAAAGAGATCGATTTCCATACATAATGACATCGAACGTACTTTCACAGGAATAAAGAATTTCATTGATATCCAAAACCGTTTTTGTTTTATTTAAAAAAACTTTTGTAGCGCTCTTATTGAAGAACCCTTTATTAGTATACTAAAAAAATAGCAAAAAACAAACTGTTGTATCTACGTTTTGTTATTTTTAGTCTAAATTTATTTGAATGCAAATAGCAGTCTATCCTGCTAAAATCAGCAGAAATATTTGCTAAAAATTGTAAACTGCTGTTTTCAAAAGTCTCGATTTTTATTTGTATTTACAAAAAAAAAAAAATCACACAAAAACCTTTGACAATTTTAAATTTTTTGTAATTTTTTAGGCTACCAATTATTTAACAAATTTTTTTGCTGATTTTAGCAGGTTAATTTGTTTCTTTCTATTAACAAAAATTTAACTCAAATATAACTAAAATTCTGTATATTTAACAGTTTTAGTTTAGCTTTTCCTATCTTAATAATATATAGCAAAAATAATCTGCTAATTTTATCAGATTTTTCTGCAACATCATTTTTAACAAATTTTTAGTAGTTTTCACTAAACGTTTCTATTTTTCCCCGGGGACCCTCACCATATATGTATGGGCACTCTAGTGAAGCAAAAATTTTGTCCGTTTTGCTCTATCTCGCTTAGTTTTCGATATATGGGTCATTTTATGAAGAGGAAAATTTTTATTAAAAATTTCCGAGGGTCCATGGCCCCGCCAAGGTCCATTTTTGGATAGAGATACCCTCTTTCGCTGGAATATTATACGGTTAGGGGTGGTCGAAATTTTCATCAATTCTATCTCTCTTAGTTTTTGAGATATGGGCCATTTTAAAAAAATCGGGAGGGAACGAAATAGCGCCATCTTTAAAACTTCAGATACATGGGTGGCATGAGAACATGAAAATATTATATTTTAACAATAAATTTTGCAAAATTTAACGAATTAAAAAATTAGTTTTAAATAATTTTGAAAATTAACACTCAAAATTAGTAAAGTACTGCGGTTTTTTAATATTGTGTTAAATGAGGATAACTAAAATCTTTGTTCAAATCAGTGTTTCAACTAAAAATTTGATAAAAATTAATCAAATCGATTTGAAACTGGTTTGACAGATTTTTCTACTGACGTATTATTTTAAGTGTACCAATTTATCATTAGATACATCATTAGTTGTACTTCAAAATTCAAAACAAATTTTCTTCAGTGTATTAGCGCACCGCATTTTTACTACGTTCCTGACTAAAGTTCCAAAAAGTACCTTATCAGTGCATTAACTCAAACTCTAGGGAATACACACATATTTTAAATTTCAGGTTTCTATTCAAAAAGTCCGCCTTATCGGGTATCTACACATGTTGGGTGATGTTTTAATTGATTTAATTACCATTGTATTTGTGTAAATTTTGATGAAATGATGTTCATTATCGTTTTTTAAATTTTATTAAAATACAATAATTTAAGAATTTTATTTCATTCATATCATTGGCAATGGTTTAAAATTTATTTTCGAAATATAGCTAAAATAGAGAAAACATTAAAATCGATAAATATGCCTAAAATCCAGGCTAACTTCATTCTATTTCGTTCCCTGTATTTATTTCATTAATTTTATTCATACCCCGTTCAATTCCATTCCTTTACCGTTTCATTCCACTATTTTCCCAATCCAATCCATTTCGTTCCACTTGTTTAGCATTTAAATTCCACTTGTTGCTCGTTCCATTAAAACATTGTCGAAGGTTTAAATTGCAGTCGTTCCCCGCTTTATTCCATTTCATTCTACCTCTCTAGTCTTTCGGTTCGACTCTTTCCCCGTTACATTCCATTTCGTTTCCCAATTTTAGTGTTACAATTCACACGTTCCCCGTTTCATTTCGTACTTCTTTCCATTTCATTTCGCTCTTGGTTACATTTTATTTCCTTCCCGTTGTCTAGTGTTTCAATATCGATCTTTCGCCATTTCATTCCGTCTCGTTACCTCATTTTAGTATTCCATTTGCACTTGTTCCCCGTTCCATTCTCTTTCGTTCCCATTTTCTAGTATTTCAATTCCACTTGTTCCCCATACTATTCATTATATTTCGTCCCACTTGGCTAGTGCTTCAATTCTACTCATTCCCCGATCCATTCCATTTCGTTGCTGAATTTTAGTGCTCCAATTCCACTCGTTCTTTAAATTTCAGGTTTCTAAATAAAGAGGTTGGGCAGGCCATTTTTTATAAATCACAGAATGCTGGCAAAACGCTTTTTGCAAAAGCTGGCAAAACCTCCCAAATGAGTGTTCTGTCAGTCATTTATTTTTAACACCGTGGTTACCTAGTGCTATGCCAGTGCTTGATTTTTTGTACCACTTGCAATTTCTGACTGGGTGTTTTCTGAGGGTAGAAAATATTTTAGTCAGTAAAGAAAAATTTTCAAATCAATTTGTGGAAAATCAGTCAGATTTAAAAATTTAATTAAGGAATTTCATATTTAAAGGTCTGTTTGTGCGTTAATATTTCGGAATCTCAAGGCTTTCTTAAATTTTATTTAAAAAACCTTCTGTTTTATTTTCCCTGCAAAATAATTATTTTTCTTTATTTTTTATTTTACCGATATAACAAGATTTTATAAATACATATAATTAAATTCTTTGAATACATGAAGGGCTTATATATAATAAGGGCTATCTACAAATACAAGACTGTGTAGGAAAACTAAAAAACCATTTAATTCACGTGTTATTAATATTTTTCTTAATTAATCTGTTAAAAAAAATATCTACTAATTCATGTATCTACATTTTTATTAAAGTTTAACATTTTAAGCGATTTTTCTATCCCTTATTGCCTACGAATGTTTTCTATTTTTATAAAAAAAATTGGTACACGCGGAAAAAAAACAGGTGAAACTTTATCTAAGTGCTATCTAATTATACAACTACATAAGTTCGAAGTAAGTTTTACAATTTTCTAGCAAAATATATGTAATTTTTAGGATATTTTCCGCTACACATGTATATATTTTGCAAGGATTGTATATATTTTACAAAAAAATTTTCATATTTTACTAGAACTTTGTGAAACTAACTTGAAAATTATGTAGTTGTATAATTACATAGCTCTTGGGTAATATTCCCCCTGTTTTTTTCTGTGTGTAGAAACCCCGTTTATGATAGCTATTTTCTTTTACAAATTTTATTAAAATGAATATGTAAGAAGCGTTATTCAATATTTCTGTATTATTGAAATACTATTTCTTTTCATTAAATTAAGTCAAAAAATTAATATTTAGCGCTTTTTTTAATCACCTGGATTTAGAATTTTTCATACAAAAAGTGAATTTATTAAATCCAAAAAAAAGCTGGATTTAATAAATCCACAATAAAAGCACAAATATATGAAACAGCCTATTAATTTAATGTCAGAAAAAAATACGAATGAAAATTAAAAGAGAAACAAAAAAATTTAAAAACTAACAAATAAAAGGTTTTTATTAAATTTTTTTATGAAATATATTTAGAAAAGAAACTACACCTCACCAAATACATATTTTCCATCTTGGACATGGAAAAATAGCTGAAATGGAAATGTCAATTTTTCACTCTACAGTAAGTAATTTAATTAAAGCCAATTAGTGAATATTAAATATTGCAATGGAATTTTTCAATTGTGTAAAAATATAAATTAAAGTGATAAAACTAAAAAGGCAGACTGTTTATCGCTGTTTTATATAAAATATAATTAAAAATTAAAAGTTTAAGTAAAATCCTTAATCATCGAATTCGGTATTAAAAATTAGGGTGAAAGAAGTGTCGGACATAAAATTCTTTTTAAAATAGGGAGAATCTAACCCCATCTATTGAGCGCTTTTAGAAATACTTTTTGGATTTATTAAATCCAAGTGATTAGAAAAAATGGCTATTATAGATGAACAGCTGCACAACTGAAGCGTTTGCCATTAGAAACAAAAATTTTTTTTTTCAAAGCCGTAGATGGTCCATATTGAATATAAACCCCATTCATTTCTAATTTAGTTATTGACATGTGTTTAATATTTTTGTTTTTATCTTTTTAGTTTCGTTATTTGTAAACTATTGCCAGACATGCTGGGAAGATATACGTAAATTAAAAAAAAAATAAAAAATATGTACAATTTTTTTTAGCAAAATTTTCACACTATGTATTTATAAATCTTTGCTGAGGTTAAGAAGATCGATCGTGTACATACAAAAGCCAAAAGCAATTGATCTTTTTATGCGTAAGTTGAAAAGTGCCTAAAGAGGTTATGAGAACACAAAATATTTATAGTTTTTTGATCAAATGTTTTATTTTCGTTTTTTTTTATAGAAAACGGATATAAAAAATGAAATTTGAAATTTTTATTAGTTTGTTATTTTAGAAATTTATTTAAATATAATGTAAACAAAAATTTAGAAACATTATTGAATTTAATTTAAAAAACATATTTGAAAGAATTATGAATGTTCCTTAAAAACTATAAAACACTGTACCACACATCAGTCAGCATTAGGGGTTCCAAACCGAAAAAGAAATCACACTAGTTATTTTTAAAACAAAACTTTATATGGGTTTTGCACAGTTATCTCTGTTTTAATGACGTTTTGATACAAATTATTTGCCATTCGCCTCAGTAGTTTAGTGTTTTAAAAATTATCGAAATATAATTAGCGGTTTAGAAAATATCCCAGTCAGAAAAATACAAACGGGAAAGCGATGGCAAAGCGCCGGAAAAGCACTGGAAAAACAAAATTTTTGAACGTTGGCAAAACCAATAAGTAGGTGGTCTGGAAATATATTTTCCAAAATAAAATTTAAAAAAAGTTCATATGTTATTTTTTTTGTCCTGCCGTGATTTGAACCCAGGCCGTCAGATTTGCAGATGATTGCTCTACCCACTGGGCTAACGTGACATATAATATTTGATGGCTAAACACATAAATGAGTGATAATCGCTGGACAACTATTGGCTGTGCTAACGAATTAGCACTGGCAAACAGGTTTTTGGAACTAAAATGGAAGCGTTGGGAGAGCAAAAAAAAGTTGGTCTTAAAGGACTTTTTCCACAAACAAAAAAATAGATTTTATAGAACAAAAAAATTTTTCAATTAAAAAAAATCCAAAACAAAATTTTTGCTTGCCACCGGATTTGAACTCGGAACCTCCTGACTATAAACCTTTTTTAACAAGCGTCAGCATTTTTCATTGGTCTACCAGTGAATTGATTTTTGTACGCCTGGTAGCATTGGCTAGGTAGCACTGGATAACCACTGGTTGCAAACATTGGCATATCACTCTTAAACCATTCTTTGCCAGTGATTTTTTTTTATAAACCACCGAAATTTTTGTAAAACAAATGTTGGAAAAACGCTTTTTGAAAGCACTGGCAAAGCGCCCCAAATGAGTGTTCTCCCAGTCATTTATTTGCAACACCATGGTTACCCATTGGTATGCCAGTGCTTGATTTTTTGTACCACTGGCGATTTCTGATTGGGATGAGTTAAAATATGAGCACAGCCCAAAACTTTCGATACAACATGTAACATTTTAGCAAAGAGATAATCTTGCGTTATTACGTATTTACAACTTTTGGACCGCTACACCGATTTTGATCGTTTTTAACACTTAAGTGCTGAAGAGAATAACAAATAATTTGCATAAAAATGAGCAACGAACATCTTCGCGCAATGGTCGCCATTAAAACAGACAGATCACATAACATACATAGAAACTTAAGTTCTCTAATTTTTAGTTTTACCAAATGCTTCTTGTCATATTGTTGTTTGACATTACCTAGCAGGCTGGCCAGACTTTGGGTTTTGTCCCCAAATTTGGGGATATTTTGTTGGTCATGGGGACAAAAACTTTCATTTCGGGAAAGGGATTTTTTTGGGGATTTCAAAAATGTTTTGGGGATATTAACAATCTTTCGTGAATTTTGGAGAATATTAATTTTGAATAATTTTCAGAAAACATTAGTCAGGTTTTTTCACGTAATTTCAACGAAAATTACAAATTTACCCTTTTATATATTTTGCGCAACAATTCAATGCTTTCTAACCAGGGTTGGCAGGCAATGCCGCTAAAATACCGTTATCGATTCAAAACCCTTTCAACTGACTACCGTTACCCCTAAAATACCATTACCGAAATACCCGGAATACCGTTATCCTTAAAATACCGTTACCGAAATAACTGAAATACCGTTATCCTTAAAATACCTATACCGAAATAAATGTAATATCAATACCCCTAAAATACCGTTACCGAAACAAATGGAATACCACTATCCCTAAAATAGCGTTACCGTTATTTTTAATTTTCTGCTTTTGGTAATTTCACGTGGTTATTGAGTACCTTTTGATCATTAAGTTGATAAATTGGTTCTGTTTTTAATGTCGTTTGTTTTTTGTAAAAAAAATTGCGAGATGCATCGAAATAACTGAATACCGTTACCCTTAAAAACCGTTACCGATATAACTGAAATACCGTTATCCTTAAAATACCGATACCGAAATAAATAAAATAGCGTTACCCTTAAAATACCGTTACCGAAATAACCTAAAATATCGTTACCCTAACGATAACCGTATTTGTTTCGGTTACCATCCATGTTTCTAACACGAATAAATATATTGAAAAAGATATATTTTTTTGAATAAGCTGGAATTAAAATTAAAATTTATGAATTAGCTAATAATTGATTATCACTTCAAATCAATGATTTAAATTGTATAAAATTGAGATTTATTCAAATTCGATTAAATTTTTCATTTTATGATATGATTCGCGAACTATAAATCAAGGCAAACATTTTTGATTAAATTCAATCAATTAGCTTCAACAAAAATCAGAATGATTCTTTGAATAAGATATTGACTAATTGAAGTAGGAAATAATTCAATCAATAAAATCAGTTTTGCGAATAGATTTGTTAAAAATTTATTCAGATTTGAAAGTCAAATTAAATAATTATATTTTTAAAGGCCTGATGGAGGAGACAAACTTGAAAAATTCAAGTTTACGAATTCTTTAAAAAATTAGTTCAAAATCTTGAAAATTTGTGCAAATTAAATAAACTCGAGTACCTTATTTAACATTTTTTCTAGTTGGGGATTTTTTGGAGATATTTTATGATTTATATGGGGATAAAGAAAAAAAGTATCTGGCAAGCATGTTACCTAGTGTCTTCAAATGCAATTAAATATGCCATAAAATTTACGAATTACACACAAAACAACAACAAAATTACTTTCGTTGTTGTTGCTTTGTACACGCAAAAAATAAAAAGGAGGAAATCACATAAAATAAAGGTATAAGTTACATAGTTTTAGTATGTATTATAGCTCTACCCAAGTTTTGGGTATAATTTATATAATATGTTTGGTATAAAATAAGAAAACAAAAACTACCAATAACTATACAAAAAAAAAAAACTTGGTAAATATTTCTTATTCTGTTTTTGGAATTTTTAGCACTAATTTATTAAACTTAAGCGATATTTTAGTAGGTTTGAGTTAAGAAGAAGAATAAACATTTTCCTCAAAAGTTATAAACACATTTAATTTGCAAATCAGACTAGATACAGTTTCTGCCTTTTTCTATGGACAGGCTTCATCAGTGATTTTCCATTAAATTGTATTATTGTTTATATTTTTATTGTCAGATTGCCTCTATATGAATACATTCAGAAGTGATCAAACAGATATATGTATATGTACAAACATTCTACTTTAGATTTTTTGTTTATCTTCTTATTTCCTCCGTGTCACGTTTTCACAAATGTTGCCACATTGACGTATGTTTTTTACGTACAAGTGCTCGCAATTTGTGTATATTGGAGACGGACTGGTAACAGGGCATTTTTATTTATTTATTTTTATATTTAATTCAAGCCTAAAACATGTTGATTACCCCTAGCTTGTGACTGCAACCATGAAAAATAACAATCAGCACATTCTGGATAATCCGCCAACCATTTGCAGATGGCATCAAATTGTTAAAAACTTGCCCCTCAATTCATAAATGCTTTGTGAAGTTATAGCAGTTTTACAAAACGTCATTATACCCTACACCACTACGTGGTCAGGATATTATAAGTTTGTGCTGATGTTTGTAACACCAAAAAATATTGGTCCTAGACCCACCTTATAGTATACCGATCGGCTCAGAATTTTTTTTATTTCGATTTAACGATGTCCGTCTGTCCGTCCGTCTGTCTGTCTGTCCATGCATTCTTGTGCGCACTCTACAGGTCGCAAATATTAAGATATTTTGATAAAACTTGGTACACCGACTTTTGTCGGCCCAAGGACGACGCCTATTGATTTTGTTTAAAATCGGTCCATGTTTAGACCTAGTGCCCATATAAGGGTCCTACCAAAATTATATTGTTTATATGCTGCAGGTCGCAAATATTAAAATATTTTGATGAAATTTGGTACACAGAGCTAAGTTGGCCCAAGGACGAAGCCTGTTGATTTTGGTGAACATCGGTCTATGTTTAGACCTAGTGCCCATATAAGGGTCCTAACAAAATTATATTTTTTATACGCTGCAGGTCGCAAATATTAAGATATTTTGATGAAATTTGGTACACAGACCTATGTTGGCCCAAGGACGAAGCCTATTGATTTTGGTTAAAATCGGTCCATGTTTAGACCTAGTGCCCATATAAGGGTCCCCCAAAAATTGGCTTGGTTACACGCTGCATGTCGCAAATACGAAGATATTTGAATGAAATTTGGTTCGTTGACTCACATGGTCCCAAGGAAAAAGCCTATTGATTCTATCGGTCCATATTTGGAGCTATCGCCCATATGGGCTTTATTTTCGATTTTCTCTTCTTTTATGATTTTATAGAAAATTTTGACACAAGTCTGTTTTAACCCATTCAAATTTCGGATCCAAACATTAGTTGGCTTTAAATCACACTGGTGTAGGGTAGTATATAGTCGGCATACCCGACTTTAACTTTTTTACTCGTTTTCATACAAAATTTGTTCAATAAACCTCCTATAATTTTACAAAGTGTTTATGAATTTAGGAGTTAGACTGCAATGCAAATAACAATAAAAGTTATTAAATATTTTATTATACCCTACACCACTATGTGGTCAGGGTATTATAAGTTTGTGCTGATGTTTGTAACACCAAAAAATATTGGTCGTAGACCCACCTTATAGTATACCGATCGGTTCAGAATTTTTTTTTATTTCGATTTAACGATGTCCGTCTGTCCGTCCGTCCGTCTGTCTGTCTGTCCATGCAATCTTGTGCGCACTCTACAGGTCGCAAATATTAAGATATTTTGATGAAATTTGGTACGCAGACCTATGTTGGCCCAAGGACGAACAAGTTTGATTTTGGTGAACATCGGTCCATGTTTAGACCTAGTGCCCATATAAGGGTCCTACCAAAATTATACTTTTTATACGCTGCAGGTCGTAAATGTTAAGATATTTTGACGAAATTTGGTACACAGACCTATGTTAGCCCAATAACGTAGCCTATTGATTTTGGTGAATATCGGTCCATGTTTAGACCTAGTGCCCATATAAGGGTCCTATCAAAATTATACTGTTTATACGCTGCAGGTCGTAAATATTAAGATATTTTGATGAAATTTGGTACACAGACCTATATTGGCCCAATAACGCAGCCTATTGATTTTGGTGAACATCGGTCCATGTTTAGAACTAGGGCCCATATAAGGGTCCCCGCAAAATTGGCTTGGTTACAAACTGCAGGTCGCAAATATTAAGATATTTTAATGAAATTTGGTTCGCTGACTCACATTATAGAAAATTTTGACACAAGCCCCATTTTAACTCATTCGAATTTCGGATCCAAACAATACACCAGAGTGGTGTAGGGTATTGTATAGTCGGCATGCCCGACTTTAACCTTTTTACTCGTTTTTATTATTTTTATTATGTAATAGTTTTACAAACCGAAAAGTTTTAGGTGAACCCATTGATAAAAATGTGGACGATAAATTTGAAAACGCACCGATAGTTGTGTCTTATGTGAATATAAAGCCATATCCGTTTGAGATTGTACATTAGCCTTACGCACCGACAATTTCATATGACATTTAGCATAAAATTTTATATTATTTTACATTTTTTTTTAAATTTTTCACTTTTGGCATCTACTTTTCGCCATATTGTTTTATCTTCTTTATTTTTTTTTTTTAACAATTTTCAACTTTGGCAATTCTAATGCTATTTTTAGGTATTATAAACATTTTACAAACATCTGGCAACAAATAAATGAATTGTAAAACTTCCTAAGTTTATTTTGGGTCTCGTACATGAATTTTTTTTATAATTTTCCCATAATGTAACTAAATATTGACAATTTTTTAAATAGATAAGAAAAGAAAGTGATTTAACATAATGTACAAAAGAATTTATAATGTACCAATAAAAAATTATATTTTTAGGTAATTTATATAAAAATTGAAGGGTTGGATTTAAACTAAGCTAATGAAAACTATTTCTTTCTGTAGGAAATCGTTTTTACCAAAAATGATTATATGTATAATATTACATACGCTAATTTTTTGCGTGTATGTAATTTTTAGATTTCTTTGCGCATTTCATTGCATCTGTAGACACTAG
Source organism: Leucophora obtusa (assembly GCA_949987735.1). NCBI lineage: Eukaryota > Metazoa > Arthropoda > Insecta > Diptera > Anthomyiidae > Leucophora > Leucophora obtusa. The sequence continues at coordinate 119,948,217 of OX465297.1, read as the reverse complement.
GTTAGTTAGAATGAAACGAAGCAAAAATGTTTTCGTGGTTTTTGCAGTTTTCTTATGTGTTTTGTAAAATCGTCAAAATTTAAACGGTTTGCTGTCACCAATACATGTGCATGATGAATGCAACCATGTTATCTGACTACACTATTTTCAATTGTAGTTTAAAAATTATCATTTTGTTTTAGAAGTTATCAATTATTTTTTAGTTTTATCAATTGTTTTCAATAGAATTCTTCAATTGAATTTCAGTTTTATCAATTGTATTTCAGAAATTTATAAAATACTGAATACTAGAAAAATAAGAACAGCAAAATTAAAGCTCTTAAATTTACAGAATTTTTAGTTATATTTAAGTTAACATATATTTAATTGAAAATAACAAATTGTACTGTAAAATCTTCAGAAAATTTTGCTAAATATTAGGAGACTAAAAATAAAAATAAACTATTATATCTACAAAATTTTTGCTATTTTTAAGCTAAATTTAGTTGAATGCCAATAGCAGTCTATTCTGCTTGAAATCAGCAGAAATATTTGCTAAAAAAAATTGTAAACTGCTGTTTTCAAAAGGCTCGATTTTAATTTCCATATAAAAAAAATCGGTAAAAAAAGACTTCGAAAACTTTAATTTTTTTTGTGATTTTTTAGGCTACTAATTATTTAGCAAAATTTTTTGCTGATTTAACCAGTTTAATTTGCTTTTTTCCGTTAACAAAAATTTAACTCAAATATAACTAAAATACTGTATTTTTTTAACAGTTTTATTTTTTCTGTTCCTATATTACTAATATATAGCAAAAATAATCTGCTAATTTTAGCAATTTTTTCTAACTAAATTTTTTTGCAGACATTTTTCTATTAGTGTACACTTATTAAATATGAATATTAATTGATAATTTCTGAAATACAATTGGGCAATATAAAAATCAATTGATAATTTCTGAAACGCAATTGTTAAATATAAAAAATAATTAAGAAATTCTGAAATACAATTGATAAAATTGAAAAACAATTGATAACTTCTGAAATAAAATGATAATTTCTAAAATATAATTGAAAATGGTGTAGCAAGATAACATGGTTGCATCCATCATGCACATGTTATCAATTTCTGAAAAACAAGCGAAATCATTTGCACTTGTACTGTGCAGACAGATATTCCTATAGGCCAGGGGTGGCAAGACTTTTTACGCTGCGTGCCAGAAACGGACACATTTTTTTTGTAAAAACTTTTCGCGTGCCACCTTAATTTTAGTTGTCTTTTAAAAGTCCTTTTTTAAAAATTTTTAAAATTTGAAAAATTTCTCTTAGAAATATTATCGCAGATGTACATATTTATAAGCGCTACGGATAACCTCAGGAAATAACCCCAAAAGGGAAAAATTAAATAACATCCAAGAAATGACGTAAAAATGTTTGACGGTTAATTTTTGGTGGTTTATTTAATCTTTAAATATTGAGATGATTTCATTATGAAAAAATCCCCAATGAAATAAAATTAAAACAGTTTGAACATTATTGCCTTTTCATTTTTTGGGGGGTTATTCCATTTTTGGTGTTATTTCATTTTGTTAAAAAAAGTTTAATTATTGGGCGCCATAATTTATTTAAGAACGTAAGAAAAATAGTTGATACATATGCTTCGGACAAAAATTTGATTTTGTTAAAGTAAATCGCTCGGTTTTTGTTATCATAATAATGAATAAAAAGCAAATATTATGGATTTGAACAGAGAACTTTCTATTTCAGATAAAATGGCTCTGCGAAACACGATCAAAACCCAATTTCAAATTCCAATAAAGGGGATTAAACTTATGTTCGGTAGTGAGGGTTGTTTCGTAGCTCCTATTTTCCCTTTAAAAAAACTTAATTTTTTAGATCCAATTTTATTACAATTTGTTTTTTAATTTTTGTGCAATTTTCTGGTACTTTTTATTTCTCCGATTATGAGGCATTTTCTCATCGAAACATTTAAACTTCTTTCAATCTAGAATTTTAGAAATTTTCCCAGAATTTTTTGATAATCGAATTTGCGAGTTCTGTATTAAACATATTTCTTTAAACAAAAAATGGTGGCGATGCAGAGTTTTATTCATTTTAAAAGACGATTTACAAGCTCTATGAAAAATTTTACCATTATGGAGTTAAACCACACATTTTTGTAGCGAAACTTTTTAACATTTAACTGAATTTTTTGCTGATCTTCTAATAGTTAAAATTTTTCGAAAATATCCAACGAAACGACGCGTGCCACCTAAAATCCACTCGCGTGCCACTACTAACACGCGTGTCATACTTTTGCCAGCCCTGCTATAGGCCATAAAATAATAATAACCCGAGATAACTTTTCAAACCCCCTTTTGGGAGTTTTTATAACTTTTATTTCGCATTGAGAGTAGATTCTCTATTGATTCTGAAATTACTTGTTGCTGTGTGTAATTTATTCATTGGTAAACATTGGTGAAATCTAAGTGATTTGACGAAATACCTACATATTATTAGAAAATTTTTGCAGATTTATAAAATTTTGTTTAGTTGATTTTTTTTTTATTTTTTATACTTGGTTTTGTTTTTTTTGGCCAAGAACTTGGTAAATGAACTTGAAGGTAAACTTCGTTCTTCTATTTCGATCTTACTATTTTTATTTTTGTTTTCATTATCATTTAGATTTTTTTCTTCTAAATTAATGATAATGTTATTTTACAATTTTTTTTTTATTTTTAAATATTATCAATAACAACAACATTTTTTAAAGTTTTTTTTACACAATACTTTGCAAAATTACTGAAATTGTTTTAATGTAAGTGGTTTCTAAATTGATTTATTATTTGTTTTCAAAATAAATGTATCGTCTATAATTATACACAATTTTATGTCGGTGCTTTTCTTGTAAACAAAGATATTGAGAGTTGCCCAGTGTAGAAAAACATTTACAGATAATGGGCTATATAAGCCATTACCTGCACAGACAAAATTTATTGGATGAAAAATAATGAAATTTTTCTGTAAACTAATGAAGCTGTTCTTTACTAAGTGAACGAAAAATTTATTAAAGTTAATGAAAATCTTTATATTTTTTTATGAAACTGGATTTTTAATGAAACTTCTTCATTGAGTATATGAGATTTTTAATAAATAAAATAAATTTAATAAAATTTTATGAAAACTTACACTAACATAATAGATTTTGATGTTCTTCTTCACAATATTAATCATTTTCCCTGGGTGAGGGAATAAAAAAAGAAGAACCAACAACTCGAAGACTTTTGAATGGAAATTGTGTGAATTTACATTCGGTCTTAGGAAACCGAAATACCTATTTAAAAATGTTTTAGTAGAAGGCTGTGCAAAAATGTTCTTTTTTGTTGAGTAGTGTAATACGGTGTGGCCCTCTGTAAGTTTGTGAAATCTGATATTTGGCCCTTCAAACGGTACCCCTGCTATATGGTATGGGTATGCCGATTTTTGTTACTACCAAAATAATTTTTACTTATATTTATTACAACCATAACAGCCAGATCTGACGATTTATCGTCATTTTGACAATTTTTAATCAAAAATTTCCCCAAATGGCGATTTAGACCCTGAAATAACGATTTTTTTATTAAAAGAAAAAAATAAGCAAATCTGGTAATTTTATTTTTAAAGCTTTTTCCGAAAAATCATTATTTGTTTAACTGAAGTTGATTAAATATAAATAACATAACGAATAAGGGTATAAAATCACGCTTTTTAAAACCCATTTTTGTCATAACTACATGCACCTATGAAAAAATTTAGTTATATTTTTTCAGGAGTTTATAACCGCGAATTTTTTAAAAAGTGTCTGTTGGCAAATAACCACAACATTTTATAAAATCACTAAGTGCAATATTGTAATGAATAAATCATTCAACTATGCTTAATTATGGCAGTTTTCTACATTTTTTTCGTCTCCTGTAAAGTTTTGAAATTGGGTTGCGTAACTTTAGTCTTGCAATAATTTATTGCCTTCTGACTTTAATTCATATTATATATTTCAGAAATTAAACTAATTCTTTATGATTTGCGAACTGACTTCAATTCTTAATAAGTCTCCAGCAAAAAAAATTGGAAGTCATGCTTTACAAAACACTTCTTTCATTATTTCAAAAGTATTCGTAAGCGTATTTTTACTGCTTTCTTAGACGTAATTCTGAAGAACTTAAAAAATCACTTCTTTTTGAGAAGTAATTCTGAACAACATCCCAATATCACTTAAGTATTGCTTCTAAAGAATTGTTCTAACAGTGGTCCTAAAAATTGATTTTTATATACCTTATTTCCATACAGATGATCGCGGGTTCGATACCTAAGGGGACCAACATTTTTTATCTTAATTTTTTTTTTTTTATTTCTTTAAATTCAATATTTTCTCAATTGTTTACATGCTACTTGTTACTAGCTTTACCATTTTTACCAGTTTTACTCAAAAATCCGTTCGAGTACAAAAAAAAAATAAAGTAAGAACTAGTAAAAAATTTAAGGGGAAATTTTACTAGTTTTTACTTGAACAATTTCTTCCAGCAAAAACTAGCAATATGTTTTTTTGTTTAAAAATCGATGAAATTTAACACATTTTTATGTGAATCGTTATTAAATTAATTAACTCTTATGATTCGCCTTAAATTTTGCACTCCGCGGACGTTTTGTTACTTTAACAAAATTTATTCGTGTTTTTTTTGGCTTAAAATAAAATTTGTTGATTTTAACAAATTCTTTTGTTAAATTTAACAAATCTAAATTTAAGTAAGAAATTAGTTAAACTACAGTTTTATTTGTAATTATACTGAGTCGTAAATTTTGTTCAAATTTAGGGTCTCGGGGGAACCTTCCCGGTCTCATTCCAATTGATACAAAGGAGCAAACATTTTGTCCGTTTTGCTCTACCTCGCTTAGTTTTCGAGATATGAGTCATTTTATGAAGTGAAAAATTTTTATTAAAAATTTCCGAAGGTCCAAGGCGCCACCATGGTCCATTTTTGGATAGAGATAACCCCTTTCGCTGGGGTATTATGTGATTAGGGGTAGTCGAAATTTTCGTCAATTTTGCTCTATCTCTCTTAGTTTTCGAGATACGGGCATTTAAAATAATCGGGAGGAAAATAAATAGCGCCATCTTTAAAACTTCGAACACATTGGTGGCGCCATCTACCTAGTAATAACAGAAACATGAAAATATATTTTAACATAAATTTTGTAAAATTTCACGAATGGGTTCTTAAAAATTAGTTAAAAATAGTTTTGAAAATTAACACTCAAAACTAGTTAAAGTACTGAGGATTTTTAGTATAGTGTTAAATGAAGATAACTAAAATCTTTGTTTAAATCAGTGTTTCAACCAAAAATTTGTTAAAAAATAGTCAAATCGATTTGAAACCCCTTTCTCAGATTTTTCTACTGACGTATTATTTTAGGTGGTGTACTATCTTATTTTCAATGTAGAGAAAGAAGTCATGCTTAAAAAAAGGAGGTGCTCGTTTTTGCCGGGTATATTACTTCAAATTAAATTGATCATTTTGTTTTTTTATCCATAAACAAAATTTTTGCAAATATTGTGAGAATATGATGATTTTTTCCGAATTTGTTTTAAGAATTTTCTTATCATTAGCTGTTTTGTATTTCATGTAATTGTGCAATTGTAAAATTGTAAACTGATAATTATAGGCGTTATTTTTTCTGAACCTTTTGCAAATACACAACGTAATTATCGTGAATTTTGTAAAAAAAAAAAAAAGAAGAATAAACGTAAAATAATAATTAAAATTTCCCACAAATAACTAATGATCTACTCAATTTTCAAAACAACACATAGCAAATGAAAAATCAAAGAAAAGAGGTGGATTTAAAAAAACCTTCAACAGCATTTAAGCTGTTTGGGCTTTAAAACCTAAATTTCTAAGAAGTAGAGAAATTGTTAATTACATATGTCGTAAACCATACCACTTTTGCCAATTTGGCGATTTTTTGTCAGATCCAAAGATTTTAAATTTGGAATTAAAAAATGTGAGAATAAAAAATGATTGCTATGAGAGAATACAAAGTTGTTTTTGCATATTTTAGCTATTGTCTAAATTTTTTGTAGAGTGTTTAGAAATTATATATCAGTACACTAGTTGAAAAAAGTCTTGAAACATTTTAGTTAAAACTACCCAGTGTAGAAACGGCAATGACATATAATTATTTTTTGGACAACCAGTAATGGCAGCCACTTACCTTCTGCATTATTTTAAAATATATAATAATGAGTTACTGATAATGACTTATTTTTATCATTATTTTAAATAGAAAATAATTTTCTAGATTTTTTTTTTTTAATTTTCTGAAATCTATTTTTAGACTCAATATTTTTTAAACACTGGTAAGGATATATGTAACCACATATTTTTTGCTTTTTTGTATGTTGGCGAGTAAGCTTACTTGTGTGCAGCAGGTCAATTATGTTTTTATCTATTAAATATTACATGTCGATATAGCTCAGATGGTAGAGCTATTGACTGGCAATCTGTAGACCCAGGTTCGATTCCAGCACCAGCAAATTTTATTAAAAAAAAATACAAAAAAAATTATTTTTTTTATATAATTTATTTTTTTGAGAATCTATTTTTAGAATCATTATTTTTGTCAGTACTGGTAAGCACATACACTGCTGTGCAATATAATAGGCACATTCAAATTTTTTCTAATTTTATTCTCGATGCCTTTATTTTTAAAGATCAAAATAGTGGACAAATTCACCTCAAAATGCGAGGAGATTATTCATAAATTGGTGCAAAATTTATCGTAATGTCTGTTGTTTTATTTTGTAATTTGTTTTAAGTAGGCGTGGCTTTTAATGAAAAATAAGCGATATCGATTTTCTATCAAATTACATAATAAAATTTTGCGAGCACTGATCGGATCTATACAATCTGTATATTTTTGTAAATTCTATAAAATTTCCTTAAATCTTGCATTATCTTTATCCACAAACGGTCCCCAGACTTAAAATGACAGCGCCTTAAACATGACCAGATTTTTCTTTGTTTTTAGCGATTTTAAAATAGAGTTAACAACACTGAAACTTTAAAGTGAATGGCCTTATTCTACACTTAACGCGATATAACGAATCAGTCAAGCTTTTTTTACGTTATAGTATAAAGCATTCCGTGTTTAAATTTCAGTGTTGGTAACTTTATTTTGAAATCGCTAAAAACAAAGAAAAATTTAGTCATGTTTAAGGCACTGCCAGTTTAAGTCTGGCGACCATTTGTAGAAAAAAATAATGTAAGACTTAAGGAAATATTATAGGACTTCCAAAAATATACAGTTTTTGCAGAACTGATCAGTACTCGCTAAATTTTACTACGTAATTTGATGGAAGGTCGATATCGCTTATTTTTTATTAAAAGCCACGCCCACTTAAAACAAGTGACAAAATAAAAAAACAGACGTCACGTTAAAATTCTGCACCATTTTCTGAACAAACTTCTCGCATTTCGGGGTCAATTTATCCATTATTTTGCTCTTTAAAAATAAAGGCAACGAGAATAAAATTAGAAAAAATTTGAATGTGCCTATTATATTGCACAGCACTGTAGGTAACGATATATTTTTTGATTTTTCGTATGCTGGTGTGTAACCATAACTCATTATTTTTCGCGACATCGCCATATAAAGGTAATAAGAAATGTAATAACAAAAGTAACTAGTTACCATTCCAAGTGTGTAGTTACATAACCACATATCTGGTAATGATTTTCTACACTGGGTATTAGAAATTAGTTAAAAATACCTAGCAGAAAAAACTGCTGAAATTAGCATATTAGTTTTTCTAAATATTAGTAGGACAGGAACAGCAAATATAAAACTATTAAACTTAGTCTGCTAAAATCAGCAAACAATCTTGGTAAATAATTTGTGGACTCAAAAACCACAAAAAGATTTAAAAATTTTAAAGTTTTTTTTTTAATTTTTTTAATGCAAATAAAAATTGAGCCTTCTGAAATCAGCAGTTTTATTTTTTTTTTTTGTTTTTGGAAATATTTCTATTGATTTGTTAAGGTAGTGAAGTTGGTCTATTTTAAAAATCTTTGAAAATAATGTTCTTTTAATAAACTCTGAAGTTCACTAAAAATTGCCAAATTTTTACTAAGATTTTCTAGCGTGCCATTAAACACCAGATTGTGCCAAAAATAGCAATATTGTGCCACATGTAGCAACAGTGTTTTAATATCCAAATACATTAGTATCAGATGAAATACATCGGCACGGTTTCCTTGTAAATGTAGGATTAAAAACAGAATAGGATTAAAAACAGATGTATAGCAAAGAAAATAGAATTACGAACCCTACACAAATGTTTTTCTAAGTTTGTATTCAATATTTTTTTTTTCTTTTTTCTTTTAAACATGAGAAATGTACAAAGATTTATATTAATCTCAATTGTTAGTCCTAAAGAGCACCTGCATTCAATATCATTTGGGTTTCTTTTTTTTTTTAACAAAAATAACAAAACAAATCCTAAATGCTGCTGCTATCATGACCTGTAGGTACAAATACAAATTTGCACACATGTTTTAAAAATGCAAACATTTTTCGGCAAGAAGATTTTAGGAAGAAAAACTAACACTGCTTTACTAGTCGCTTCTTTTTTCCCAAAATCGCAATAATTTAATATGTTAACCCTCTAACCGGTCTAAGCTTTTTTTGCAATGAAATTTACAACATCCCAGAAAAATATTCTGTTCCAAAGAATTGGTTGTAGAATAGCTACTTTTCCTTTACAAACCCTTCTACTGTCAATTCTAACAACGATGATTTTTTTTCTAAAATGGTGGATCGAATAGTATTAGTTTAGATTCACCTTGGATCGAATATGATGAAATACGATACGAAAAATGCATTTATCTACCCAGGTAGAAAATTACAAAGGGGCCAGCACTGGCAAAGCACCGAAATGGGTGGTATGAGTGCTTGTTAACAGCGCTTTCTCAACGCCCAAATGATAACACCGTTCCACGGTGGTGCCAATACCTTACCAAGGCCTGGAAAAGCACCCATAAACATAAAAATCAAATGCTTTGTCAACGCTCAAATAAAAAAATGAAAGTGCTTTCCTGACACGCAAATGATAACACCAATCTATTTAATGCTTTGCAAAGTATAGAGATAGCACCAAGAAACATAAAAATCAAGTGTTTTCCCTGCCACCAAATTATGAGCCCTCATCACTGAAGAATTTTAAATTACTCTAAAAATAGACGATTCTTGGAGTTATTGTATTGTGGAGTCAAAAATTATTTAAATATTCACTCTTTTGGAGTTTCTTTTTCAAAAACAAAATAATGTTATAGGAAAACAAGTCTGGGAATTCACTCTTTTAAAGCGTTGGGAAGGCGTCCAAATTTAGTGCTTTGCGAGTACTTCTTTTTGTAGGACCGCGGTCTACTTGCGCTTCGCCAGTGCTTCTATTTTGTTCCAACACATAATTTCCACCTGGGTAATTATGTAAAATTATATTTAATACAATAAAGTTACATTTTACTTGATACCATTAGACAAACATATTTCATTCAAAGTTCGCTCGCATTAAATGGTCCATTCTATTGAAACGAGTAAAAAGGTTAAAGTCGGGCATGCCGACTATACAATACCCTACACCAGTCTGGCTAAAAGCCAACTAATGTTTGGATCCGAAATTCGAATGGGTTAAAATGGGGCTTGCGTCAAAATTTTCTATAATGTGAGTCAGCGCACCAAATTTCATTAAAACATCTTAATATTTGCGATCTGCAGTTTGTAACCAAGCCAATTTTGGGGGGACCCTTATATGGGCACTAGGTCTAAACATTGACCGATGTTCACCAAAATCAATAGGCTTCGTCCTTGGGCTGATATAGTTCGGTATACCAAATTTAATCAAAATATCTTAATATTTGCGACATGCAGTTTGTAACCAAGCCAATTTTGGGGGGACCCTTATATGGGCACTTGGTCTAAACATGGACCGGTGTTAACCAAAATCAATAGGCTTCGTCCTTGGGCTGCCATAGGTCTGTGTACCAAATTTCATCAAAATATCTTAATATTTGCGACCTGCAGCGTATAAACAATATAATTTTGGTAGGACCCTTATATGGGCACAAGGTCTAAACATGGACCGATGTTCACCAAATGGACAGACAGACGGACGGACGGACAGTCGGACATCGTTAAATCGAAATAAAAAAAATTCTGAGCCGATCGGTATACTATAAGGTGGGTCTAGGACCAATATTTTTTGGTGTTACAAACATCAGCACAAACTTATAATAACCTGACCACATAGTGGTGTAGGGTATAATGACCACATAGTGGTGTAGGGTATAAAAATCTGATAATTTTGTATAAAACTTCTGTCTTGATACTGTAATGAATCTCAATTTTTAATGTGGGGAAGAATGCCTTAAATTAAATATTTTGAAGCCTGAAATTTGGTGGTATTTCTTTTTTAGAGCTATTTCAGGATATGGCAAATTTCGATGTTTATAAATATTTTATCAAATATATTTAATTGAACAAGCGCGAAATAATTAAAAAATGATACATTTTATATTATTTATTAAGTTTTCAGGGTTCTTATAACACAAACATATTTTATTTTGAGGATTTTAAACGACTTTTTGACGATTTTTCAAAATGCTATGACGATTTTGACGATATTTTTCAAAATTTGCGACGATTTCGTGCCTAATAAACCTGGCAAAACTGATTCCAATGCTATATGACTAATTTTTATATACACTAATAGAAAAAAGTCCGTATAAAATTTAGTTAAAACTACTAAAAATTAGTTAAAAATGATGCTGCAGAAAAAACTGCTAAATTAGCAGATTATATTAGCAATATAGGAACAGCAAAACTAAAACTATTAAATATACAGAATATTAGCTATATTTGAGTTAAATTTTTGTTAATATAAAATAGCAAATTAACCTGCTAAAATCAGCAAAAAACAATTTGTTAAATAATTAGTAGACTAAAAAATAAAAAAAAATTTTAAGTTTTTTTTTCGATTTTTTTTAAATGCAAATAAAAATCGAGCTATTTGAAAACAGCAGTTTACAATTTTTTTAGGAAATATTTCTGCTGATTTTAGCAGGATAGACTTTTATTAGCATTCAACTAAATTTAGCTTAAAAATAGCAAAAATTTTGTAAATATAACATTTTATTTTTGCTCTTTTTAGTCTACTAATATTTAGAAAAATTTTCAGCAGATTTTACAGTACGATTTGTTATTTTCAATTAACTAAAAGTTAGCTCAAATATAAAATTCTGTAAATTTAACCGTTTTAATTTTGCTGTTCTTATTTTACTAGTAATTATACCCTACACCACTATGTGGTCATTATACCCTACACCACTATGTGGTCAGGGTATTATAAGTTTGTGCTGATGTTTGTAACACCAAAAAATATTGGTCCTAGACCCACCTTATAATATACCGATCGGCTCAGAATTTTTTTTTATTTCGATTTAACGATGTCCGTCTGTCTGTCTGTCCGTCCGTCCGTCCGTCTGCCTGTCTGTCCATGTATTCTTGTGCGCACTCTACAGGTCGCAAATATTAAGATATTTTGATGAAACTTGGTACACCGACTTATGTCAGCCCAAGGACGAAGCCTATTGATTTTGGTGAACATCGGTCCATGTTTAGACCTAGTGCCCATATAAGGGTCCCCCCAAAATTGGCTTGGTTACAAACTGCAGGTCGCAAATATTAAGATATTTCAATGAATTTTGGTTCGCTGACTCACATTGTAGAAAATTTTGACACAAGTCCCATTTTAACCCATTCGAATTTCGGATCCAAACATTAGTTGGCTTTTAACCAGACTGGTGTAGGGTATTGTATAGTCGGCATGCCCGACTTTAACCTTTTTACTCGTTTTAGCTAATTTTAGCAGTTTTTTCTGCAGCATCATTTTTAACTAATTTTTAGTTACTTTTTCTGCTATTTTTACAGATTTATTTCTATGAGTGTATGACTACTTCCTATATTATTTTTTTAGTTTTCTTGTACGAGTATTTGTGGAAAATATTACAATCCTTTAATAAAAATTAATAACGTACCCAGTGTAGAAACGGTAATGACATATCATTATTTTTTGGACTACCAGTAATGCCACCCACTTACCTTCTGCATTATTTTAAAACATATAATAATCAGTTACTGATAATGACTTATTTTTATCATTATTTCAAATAGATAATAATTTGCTAGATTTTTTTTTTTAATTTTTTGAAATCTGTTTTTAGACTCAATATTTTTTAAACACTGGTAAGGATATATGTAACCACATATTTTTTGATTTTTTGTATGTTGGCGAGTAAGCTTACTTGTGTGCAGCAAGTCAATTATGTTTTTATCTATTAAATATTATTAATATTAAAAACTACAATAAAAAATATTTTTTTTATATAATTTATTTTTTTGAAAATCTATTTTTAGACTCATTATTTTTGTCAGTACTGGTAACCACATATGTAACGATATATAGAATTGCAGTTTGTGAATTCAGTCATTCCATAGTGAATCGGAATTACAAATATAATGAGGAAATGAAGTCTTTAGAAACTCTGCATGGTAAAGATACTGAACTTTTGCTTTTCTTAGGATTATCCTTAGATTAATAACAGTTGCTAAACAATTTTGCCAATTTTGCTCTAAATGTACATTAACTAGATACCCTAATGAAAAGAAATTGTCTTTAAATTTTCAAATCTGCGCAGTTGGTTCGAAAATATTTGAAAAAAAAAAAATATGTATATCAAAATTTAGAACTAGATTCGCATGTCCTTGATCTATACAATTCTTTTTTATCACCTTTTACTTCTACTTACTGAATTTATAAAGGAAAATTATCAAATTGTACTCATGGCACTTACTAAATTATATTTGAGCTTGAAATGATTTACAAAAGGCCAACCATTAGCCCACTTAAATTTTTAAACCTATTATTAAGCCGGGCCAAGCTTTGGCCTTGCTGGCAATCGTCTAACCGAAAATATCATTTGATTAGTATTTAACAGTGAATTTAATTGTTTTTGGTGAAAAATTTACTACAAAAAAAAATTTAAAAAAAAGTTTTCTATAACAAGGAATTCAGAATTTTGATACATCATATTTTTTAGCACTAAATTAATTTTGAACTAATGTTTTACTAATTTATTTTGCTACAAAAATTGTGCTGATAACCGCATTTATAGCGTGGAGGACAACCAGATAGGCAAGATGTAGATGTCGCAGCTTGTATGTAGTACAGACAACAGAAATGATAATAAAAACAAAACAACTCTACACAATGTCTATATTTAAATTTTCACCAAATAAATTAACTAAAGTAAAATTTCTCTGCAAATTTTTTGAGTTTTTTTCAGCCTACTAATATTCAGCAAAAAGTTTAGTGATTTTAGCAAGGATTTTTTCATTTGCAATCGACTACGTGTTAGCAAAACTCTTGCTGAGATTAAAATCAGCTCGCTGAAATTACCAACTTTTTTTCAAGCAACACATTTCCTGATGCGCGATCAGGCAATGTGTTTCCAGAGTGGTCGAAAATTCAACAAGGACCTGATAATTGAAAGAAAGCCTGGAACGGGTAAAACAAAAAGCCCCAGGAACGAAAGCAAAGGCAAAAAGGTGGAGAAGCTATTGAGAGCGATTCTAAATATTTCTGGCCGCGAAACACCGCACGGCGCGTGCAGTGTTTGGAAAGTTTTGCGCCCAGAGTTACAGCTAACATTTGGCTTAAAACAATTAAAATTCAGAAAATTCCGGACAGAAATGCTAAGAAGAACGTTGATATCTTGAATCTTCTCCGCATTACATTTTTTAGTAGCCCACTCTTTAGTACAGACGACAATTTGCTCACCGTACAAATATATGAAAAAGCAATTGTCGCTGTCGCTGTCGACCAAGTTGTGATTACTCTCTTATTCTGTTTCTACACTGATGCGACACAACAACATTTAAAATAAATATTTAAGAAAAGAAAAAATTTTCAGTGTCTGTCTTTGTTTACAAAACAAACATTTTTATGTGTGCGCAATAAAATACTAAAATAAAGGATTTTTGCAAAAGGAACAAATTTTTGCGGGCTTTTTTGTTTTAGGGGGAGTAAGTTCACATTTGGTTGTGACCTTCAAAAGGTTTTCCATATTCTCCTTATTTTTACTTACATAGTTATTTAAGAGAAACTAAAGCCAACAAAAAATATAAATAACAAAAACCACTTTGGAAAATAAAAATTACAACAATTTTTCAGACAATAAAAAAAGGACAATGAACTGATTCTTATGTATAACTGGTTGTGTAGTGTTTGATATGTTTCGTGTTTTTTGAAAACAAAAGATATTTCCAGACAAACAATCTGAAGGCAAAAAGGAAGACAAGGATAATGTTATTAAACTTCTTAATATGAAGGTCACACTGTATAAAGAAAACAATTCTATAAAAATATAAAGCAAAAAAAAAAAAAATTTTTAATTGAAAAACAGTAATTTGGGAAATATGAAAATACCTTAGTCCTCAAATTTAATAGAAATTTCTCTACGCGATATCGAAACACTTGAGCTTTATAGATGTAGTACTCCTGAATCTAAATATTTTTGCAGTACTTACTATTTTAGAGAAATCCACGACGTATTAATATTTAATAAAGTGCCACAGAACGACTCGTTTAAATCAAGGTTTTCGTTATAATACCGTTATCGCTAAATTATCGTTTCAAATTGAATACCGTTACCAAAACATTTAAAAAAATTGTCCAATACCGTTATCGTTACCGATACCGTTATTTTTATTGGTAGTTACCGGTATTGATTTATATAAAAAAATTACAATTTTTTAACTTTTTTGTTTTATAATCCTGAGTTATTAAAACTACCAGCACTACCTTTACCGTTATCGAAACAAATAAAATTCGATACCGCTATCATTAACGTTATTCATTTCGGTAACCAACCTTGGTTTAAATTAACTGTTTCCGAAGATTAGGAATTGTATTATTGCTCGAACTTTAACTTTTTTATTCAATAAAAGTACTTATTAAACAAGTGCAAAAGGTGCATTGCAAATTAGTACTGTTTTCGGTACTATTTGCACAGGTGCATAAAAAGTAATTTTTCATCATTTTTTTATATACATATGGGTGAAATCAAAAAATGTGATAAATTTTTGGGCCAAATTTGTGAGAAGCAAAAAGTGTTAATATTTCGGTTTTTTCTTAATGGAATCAGTAAGTTTAGTCATTATAAACCTAATTGCAAAAAATCTCATCTACAAGTTGTCGCAATAACTTTTTTTGCACAATTTTAATTTTTTTTTGTTGTAACGGAGTTTACATTTCTGCAAGCAAAAGATATAACATAAAAAATTGCGTACGAATTTTCTTCAATTTATTAGTTTTTGGTATTTGGGTTTTCAATTTGCTTTCCAATGATATATAATTTGTGTTTATCAAATTGGCGGTTTCGCGAATAAAAATACAATTCATTGCGCGAAAAAAATTTTTATTTTTTTTTTTTAATTTTGTATTTTTGGTCCTTTTAAATGTTTTTCAATGAAATAAAATTTTTAAAATCCCAACAGCGGTTGCCCAGTTACAAAATAATATACTAAAAACATAACATTTCGCGATCAAAAAGTTCTTAAATTGTGTGATTTGTTAATTTGTTAATTTGTCAAACTAATGTCAGTAATGACTCGAAATATCGATTCAAAACCAATGAAATGCAAAATCAATCGTTTTTCGCTCCAGCAGCTTAGGGTAAAAAACTGATAACTTTTTTTGATTTGACGCAAAATTATTAGTTGAATCGTCTTTTGACGCATAAATATTAGTTGAATCACCTCTGTTTATGGTTATTTTCAAATATTTTAAACATTTATCTACATTTATTTGAATGAAATCTGATGCAAACAATTGTGGTTACGGAGTTTACATTTGGTTACTTTTTTCGTTTTCTTTCAGAAACGCTTTGTCAGAATTGTTTTTCCGAAACAAAATCACATGATGCCTACAAGGTGAATCCAAATATGACATTGTTTTTCTTACTCGTTAAATAGTTTGGTGTAAAAATTAGGAACGGAGTTTACAACATTTTTTCAAATCTTATTAAAGACATCCATTTTAATCTCGAGAATGTTACATGCTGCAGAAAAGCTGCAAGTCAGTTATGCTGGATGATTACTTACAGTCCAACGATCATTTGAGTATAAATAACATTATTCTTTTCGCAATATAAATAATAGATAAATCCAAAATTCTGGTATATGCATTTTTATCAAAAATTATGACGAAAAATCGTTACAGAGTTGAAGTCGTGATAGCTAAGATATACGAAAAAGTTTGTAAAATGTATTAATTTTTATTAAAAACTGCACTTTTCCTCTTCATAAAAATTCTTACCGTTAGTGTTTAGCTTTATTGGTTATTAAAATATAAGCTATTAAAGTTAAAAAACCTTATGAGTTACTTGTTACGGAGTTTACATTTGGCCTATAAAATTGGTCACAAATATTATGTATTAACCAAAAATTGGTCAGATTGTTATAAATTTTGTAAAACAGCTGACAATGCGCTGATATATATCGAAATATGTAACTCAAATGTAATCCATGCATTAGAAATTCGGTGGTTACACGGTTTTTATCACATTTTTTGATATCACCCATATCAGAGAACGGTTTGAGTACATTCGTTTTTATTTTGCAGTCATACCATTCATTGCTTTTGCCATGTATTCATACAACAAAAATAACTAATGCTATTGCTATTATATAGATTCATTGTTTTTGATGAATTGTTTTTACGCATTATTTTTATATTGCCACTACATGTCAAGCAACGAAATGAAGAGATGACGCATTAAAAAAATAAAATCAATCACAACATTCATTTA
This sequence comes from Leucophora obtusa, assembly GCA_949987735.1. Lineage (NCBI taxonomy): Eukaryota > Metazoa > Arthropoda > Insecta > Diptera > Anthomyiidae > Leucophora > Leucophora obtusa. The sequence continues at coordinate 119,931,274 of OX465297.1, read as the reverse complement.
ATATTCGTTGACCTGTTGCAGTATTTTGAAAAATGCAGTGTGAAGAAATTTCCATTTTTTTATTTAAATATGAAATATGTATATATTTTCTCATTTTGTTAATGTTTAAGTGAAAAAAATAAACACGAAAAATATACTAAAATATTTGACAGAAAAAAATTTTCAATTTTTATACAACCAACATTGAGACCATTCGTAACAATCGGTTTGTATTCATACCAATCATTTTATATTCGTTGCTTTTGTGAGTGTTAGGTAAGATTAACAGAAGACATGCAGTGCAATGCATGGCTTTCGTCATACTCAATTTTTTTCAATTGTGTCTGTATTGCTTAACTGAAATGATGTGTATTGACAACAATATGCACATTTTTTGTGATTGCATTCAAAAGAATAAAATAAGGCACTCAAACCGTTCTCTGACCCATATGTATAATATTTTTAAAAATTAAAAAAAAAATATATATTGAATTAAAATAAATGAATTCTGTCTATTCTTTGTAATTTACTTGTAAAAATTGTATCATCTTTCTTTAATATGAAAAATAATTTGAACAGAAAGTGATATTTATTTATGATCTGAAATCGAACTAAAAACATTTATTTACCAAATAAAAAGATCAACTATACATACCCCTCATTCGTATTCAAAACAAAAAAAAAATAAAAAACATAAATAATATTAAATCGAACCCGCGATCATCTGTGGAAATAAACTGTATCAAAATCTCTTTAGTATCACTTATAGAGGAATGCTTTAGAATTCATACTAAAGAAGGTGTTGTTCAGAATTAATTTTATAAATACTTCTTTTGTGTGTTTTTATTATTATAATGTTTATTTAAGAATTTTACACATTTTATGTTTGATTTTAGTCGTTTTTCATGAAATTATACAGAATGTTACATATTTTTAGTAGTTAATTTACAATAATTTTTTTTTAGAGGAATCGCTTTTCGCTTAAGCATTTAAGAACTTCATATCAGTGAATGTTTTTAACTTTCCATAATTTTAATCCAACTTTTTCTCTTTATTTTATTTTCAGATCCATTTTAACTTCAATTTAAAATAAACATAATTCTTCGTCAGTCTGTGGGTTTTTGTGTAAAATTATTCGGAAAAAAGAAAAATTGTGTAAATTTAGATTAAAATTGTATTGTATTTAAAAAAAAGCAATTTAATTATTTGCAAATAGTTAATTTTATTAATATTAATTTTACAAATAAAAATCTTAAGTTTAAAATTCTAGTTATTAGTGAATCAAATAATGTTACAAAATTAGTTAATTAAAATTTCTTAAATAACAACATCAATATGCCCACACTTCATGCAAAAATCATTCCAAATTCAGCAAATCCATTTTAAAATAATTTAAAGGTAAGTTTATATTATCTTAATTATTTATAAATTAGTTTTAAGAATTTTTTTAAATTAGTTTTAAGTAATTCGTTTAGAAATTTAATACACATACTCTAGGTATACATTTGATATTTCTGAGTTAACTTTTTAAAAAAGATATTTGAATTTGAAAATTATAATTGCAAAGACCCCAAATATTGGTCGGTATTCGGTATTTTAAAGCACTGAGATTGATTCAGACACCATCCCCCCGTCCCTTCGTTTTTACCATTTCAAAATTATTTATAAGTGATGTGTCACACCATATATTTTTGTGGTTGCTGGTCGATAAAGGTTATTCTTACTGATTTTCATCAAATTCTCACCACATGAGTTTTACACCTAGTGCTACAATAATCCGAATAATTGATAAAAATCGAAAGTTTATAAAAATGCTGCTCTACTTGCCAGGGATGGTTAGTGTTTGAATCAACCCTAATGTACAACTTTTTTTAATGCAGAAATGTTTGTATGGTCAAATGAATGGGACATTTGATATAAAATTCAAGGAAATTGCAAAGTTTGGCCGCGATTTGCCGCAACAGCTATCGAACAGGGAAAACGTTTACTTCGCCTTTTTGCTTAAAGCTGACACTCAAAGTCGCATTCAATTGCATCCACAAACATTTTCAATTCTCGTGTGTAAAATGTCAGTATAACCAGATCTCATAGATTTGACCGTATAAGATGTAATTAAATATCAAAATTAGGGACAAATTTGAGATCTAATTAAATCTAATCAAATCTGGGCAGATCTGAAGCACCATATATAATCAGATCCAATTTGATCTGGACTTATAATATCTGATCGATAGAACAAAAAACTTTCAACTAAAATCAAAAAACTTATACCTATAAGATCATATTTTTTCCGCGTAATTCTTTAAACAAATAATTTCTCAATACATTTTTATTTTGGTGCCTTTGGAAACGGTTCAAACGTCTATGATCTGGCACGGAATCTCTTTGAAATTTGGCATATGATTTCAAATGTGAATAGGTCTAGCACCAGATATGGTCTTATATGACCATATCTGCTCATATTTGGCCTTAAAATTCAACTAAACTTCCACATCCTGGCTCTAGATCTGATCACATCTTCTCATAAAGAGTAACACATATGTCATATCGTATCATATACGATCTCAGATCTAGCAACAGATCTAAATAGATATCATAACTACGGGCGGACATTGTTAAATCGAAACAAAAAGCGTTTCTGAGTCGATCGGTATACTAAAAGGTTGGTCTAGGTCCAATATTTGTTGGACTGACAAAAATCAGCACAAACTTATTATATCATGTACACGTGGTGCCGTAGGGTAAAATAAACCTTAACATACAAAACATGAAATTTAATTAATGACAAAAAATACAAAAAAAAAAAACTATTATAGAGAAGCAGAAAAACATGATTATTAAAATGACGTCGAGTCAGTGTTGCCATTTTAGCATATTTTCTGCTAGATTTAGCAGATTGAGTTTGAAAATTACATATTTATTTTAGAAAAATATGCTAAATGCTTTTAAGCATATTTCGTTTGACAAAAGCAGATTTTTAGCATATTTTTGTCCACGCAAGATTTAGTTTCTATTATTTTTTTCAACAATGATTACACTACTCTTTTCATTGAATTAACGCGTATACGTTAAAAAAAAACTGTCAAAAATGTTTATCTAATACGAAAACTTAACAAAAAAGGGACTAATAGAGTAAAAATTGCAATATTTTTTATGCAGCAGATTTTTAGCTCATTTTTTTATGTGGTAATTTAGCACATTTTTAGCATAATGAATATTTCAATATTTTTGTAATTTTTTGTTTGGCATATTTTTAGCATATTTTTCTTTTTTCACAATTAAGCAGAATTTGGAATATTTTTTTCGGAGATTTCGCATGTTTGGAATAAAAGTGTCTGGCAACACTACGTCGATTATAAACAGAGAAACTAAATTCGTACATTTTTATTTACTACAGATTATGGTGAGTGCAAATGCAATTAGGGTTTCCTAACCGGGAGGAGACGGTAAAAATTCTTAAATTTTTAGATAAGTATTTGGACCACTTTTGTCCACAACTCTTCGATCTTAAGCCGTAACCACAATTAACTTACCATTTACTAATTTAGTGGCGAAAGTCAACAAATTTTTGCTTAAGTTTGATTTGAATTACAATATTCCCATACCCAGCAAAAAAAAAAAAAAGCCAAAGCAGTAGAAAAGCACTACAATTAATGACCCAGATTTACTTTTTTAACAGAAACACTAATGACTTTAACATTCAATTGTCATAGCAGAGGAGTTCCCCCCACTCCAAAATTTTTTTAGTACTTTTTGAGTGAGTGCAAAGTTGAAAGTTTAAAAAAATTTTCGCAAAATAAAAAATTATATATTTTATTTTTAAATTTTTTGATTGCCGCCACCGAGTCGAACTTGTGACCTCAAGCTTTTCTTTGATATAAAAGTTGACTGGCATAAAAACACCATCATTGCGAAATATTGTGTCTTATTCTCTTCAATAAAAGTATTCATTAAACAAGTATAAAAGGTGCACTGCAATTGAGTATTTTTTCGGTGCTATTTTCACAGGCACATAAAAACAATTTTTTATCATTTTAATTTTATATATTTTTAAAAATTTAAACAAATTAATTATAAACATTAAAAAAATTAAATAAATATATATTAAATATTGAAAAAAAAATTTTTCATCCATTTGGAAATAAACTGTATGAAAATCACTTCTTAAGAATGCTTTAGAAGCAATACTTAAGTAATTTTTCGGAAGTTTTCAAAATTTCTAAAAAAGTTGTAAAAATATACTAACGGATACTTTGGAAGCAATGAAAGAAGTGATTTGTAACCCGGTGTCTTCAAATGCAATAAATTATATGAAATGTCAAAACCATTGCAGCGAAACGTCAAAATGATATCAATTACAGAGTGGTGGAGAACACTTGACCATTTCATGGATAAGAAATATCAGATTTTTCTTCGAAAAACGCCAAATTTTATGAAACATTAATGTTTACCGACAAATAATAAAAAACTAAACACTTTTCCGTTCCTTTTTACTAAATTTTTTGTTGTTTTTCTATTACAAAATTAAAATGAAAACTAAAAGTGACATTTGATCTCTGGCATCATTGCAAGATCCGATGGCATGTCAGCGATATCATGATATTGCAATAAAATTGAAATTGAGTGTCTTCACTTGAGATGAGAGCATTTTGGCAATTGCTTGCTATCATTTTATTGCATGTCAAGACACTAGGTAAAGCATGAATCCCAATTTTTTTTGCTGGCTATTTAACTTAACTGAATTTTGCAGTTATGTTTTTATTTGCGAAACTTTTTTTTTCTTTTTATTTTAATTTAATTATTTTTTAATGTTTGTATATGTATTTTTTACAATTCTTTTTGGTTTTGAAATATATTTACATAGAAAAATTCAAATCAAATATTCACAAATACTAGGTACTCCCTCTTTCTGCCTCCCTATAACCTATTTTCTTAATATCAACACAATGCACTACATTATTTGCGGCATCCCCAGAGTGTTGGTCTAACGTTTTAACCCCCCCCCCCCCCTCCCATCCTTTGCGAGTTTTTCTAAACTAATACATTAACCTGGCATAGTCCTCATCGACGCCTGAAAGTAGTGTTGCTCAGTGTAATTAATTGAATACTTTGGAAACTCTACAAAAAGTGTAATGTCTGCTTATGTTTGTGTCTAGTATTTGTCTGTAGCAGCAATAAAATTTTACAGAATCAAAAAAATATGCAATGATGGTATTCACGCCAGAAATGTTAACCTTGTAAAAATGAGAATGGCATGGTGCCCGTTGTAAATTGTAGCTGTACTCTACGAATTAGCGCTATTATTTATTTCCTTATTTTTCGCCTTGTTTAGTTAGACTTTTCCTTGAGTCCTTTAGAAAATTCACAAAATTTTATTTTATATATGTATTTAAATATACATAACACATGCTAAAAAGAGGTTATACACTCACAACATTTTATCATTAAAAACAACCTAAAATTTATATTAAATTAATTGAAAACACAATTTAAAAAAGGACTATTGATTTTTCATTATACATATTCAAACCATTTTGCTATCTATTTTCAAACATTCCCAAGAAACATTTTTACGGACTCTCCGGCACGTACGGATTCATGAATCCGGCTTTTACGGCACGTTAACTGTCCGTAATGTACGTATCCGTCAATGCTTGTACGTATACGGAACATTAACGGACCGTATAAATGGATTTTCGAACACAATACGTTTTAACTCCGTATTGGTGTATCCGTTTCCGTACCTTTAAATATGGATTTCATCGGTTTGTTTACAAAATAAAAAATTTTTGTAAAGTCGGTGAAAATATTATTATAATAGGAATATATGAAGAATATGCAATAGAGGGAATTCTTTCTATCACACCATTAATCAAACAACATCAAGTAACAAGGTAAGATTTATGAAACTTAATGTTTCACAATGTTTTGTGTATAACATGTGAGAATTTGCATCGTGTACACAGTCAATTAAACCATAACTAATTTATTGTCTCTTTTCCATATAGATGTTGGATTTTACTCCGGGTCCCTAAACGCTGGATAGATAGGTAAACCGAGCTGGATGTGCTAAATATTGTAATTATAAATAATAATTATAAATGAATTTATAAAAAAAAAAAAAAGTACTTTGTATTGAAAATAATAAACATATGGTCTATTTTTTTGAAAAAATCGGTAGGATATGGACAAGGAAATACTCCGTTATTACGCGACATAACGGTCCGGAAACGGTCCGGTATTGACGGACTTTCAGCGGACTAGTCCGTTTTTTACATGACATAACGGTCCGTAAACGGTCCGTCATTGACGGACTTTAAACGGACTTGTCCGTTTTTAACACGACATATATATATATATATATATATAAGTTCCCGTAGTTCCTATACGGAACATAGGGCCACTTTTTAACACGACATACCGGTCCGTAAACGGTCCGTCATTGACGGATTTTCAACGGATTCGAATCAGTTTCGATGTTCCTTATGTTCCGTTTTCTGGTCCGTATACGGATCCAGAAAACGGTACGTATACGGAGTTGGATTTCGTTTATGACGGACCGAATACGGTGCGTAAACGGAACGAATTGTTTGTTGGGTTGTTTAAACACTCCATAAAATAAATAAAAATAATTGAAAAGTCTGTTCAAACAATCTTCAATTGTTAACTGACAAAACCGCAGAAAAAAAACGATTTTGTGGTTGGTTTTTTTATATTTGAGTTTTTTTTTTTTGAATTTTCAAAACACTACAACACACACGTTCATATTTTTAGTGGATATGTTTGAGTGAATGAGTAAAGAATTTCTTGTAATTTGAATTGAAATAATTTTGTATATAAACAAACTATTTTAACAAAAAATAAAGCCGAAAATATTTGAATTTTTTGTTTTAAAACAGAAAACAACGAAATTATTTAAATTATTTTTTTCTAAAAGTAGAAAACTAAAAATAGAACATTTGACTGAAAATATCAATTTGTTTAGTATATAAAACGGTATTAGACAGGTTTTCATAAAATATTTTTTGAAAAACTCCATTTTACTTTAATAAAAAGTTTCAATGGACGAGTTTTAGTGAAACTTAATTGATTTAATTTTCGAGTCCCTTTCACTTTCGTTAAGATGGTAACGTCCGGTTACCGAATGCCCAGTTAATATTTAACCAACAGTTAAATTAACATTTTATATGGGAAGAAACAAATGTGTCAGTTCAAGTCCCAGTTTGTATCCAAGACTATGAAAATTTTCACTTTTACACATTTGCAAGATTCAAATTTTACACTTGGTTTGAGTAAGAAATTATCACTTTTGTGGAAAATTCTTTTCATTTGTTTGTTGCTGTTTATTTAACATTTTACTCATTCGGAATTTTGCAAAGCATTATTTTCAAAAGTGAATCCCCTTAATATTTATTTATCATTCAGGTGAGTTTGCTGAGTATAACAAAAAAAGAAAAAATAATCTCAATTGTGTGAGTGAATTTTTGCAATGCAGTATCATTAATTTATGCAACAAGATGTTAATCCAATATAATTAGTAAAGACCTTACACAAAATCTATCCAAACGCCCACTTACCCCATTATCTCACTCAAATGCCACCCAAACAAACACCCATTGAAAAAACATTTGTTGGCAAACAAATAAATACTTTTCAACTAAAATACAGATTACTATTTATTTAAATGCACGCTAATAGAAAAAAGTCTATAAAAATGTTAGTTAAAACTATTAAAAATTAATTTTGCAGAAAAAAACTGTTGAAATTAGCAGATTATTTTTGGTAAATTTTAGTAAGATAGGAACAGCAAAAATAAACTAAAAAAATAAAGTAAAGTAAATAAATAAAGTAAAAATTTAGTTAATAGAATATAACTTGTTAAATTATCTGCTAAAATCAGCAAAAAATCTTGGTAAATAATTCGTAGACTAAAATATGACAAAAAAAATTTAAAATTATCAATAGATTTTTTTCAATTTTTATAACCTACACCACTACGTGGACAGGGTATAACAAGGTTGTGCTGATGTTTGTAACACCAAAAAAGATTGGACCTAGACCCACCTTTTAGTATACCGATCGACTCAGAATTACTTTTTGTTTCGATTTAACGATGTCTGTCTGTCCGTCCGTCTGTCTATGCATTCTTGTACGCACTCTACCTACAGGTCGCAAATATTAAGGAACTTTGATGAAATTTGGTACACTGACCTATGTCGGCCCAATGACGAAACCTATTGATTTTGCTTCAAATCGGTTCATGTTTAGACCTAGTGCCCATATAAAGATCCCCCCAAAATTGGATTATTTGCACGCTACAGGTCGCAAATACGAAGATATTTCAATAAACTTGAGTTTTCTGACTCACATGGTCCCAAGGACAAAGCCTATTAATTCTAGATAGGATCGATCCATATTTGGACCTATCGCCCATATGGGCTATATTTCCGATTTTACCTTCTTTTATCATTTTATAGAAAATTTTGACAAAAGTCCATTTTAACCCATTCGAATTTCGGATCCAATCTTTAGTTGCCTTTTAACCAGACTGGTTTAGGGTATTATATAGCCGGCATGCCCGACTTTAACTTTTTTACTCGTTTTTAATGTAAATAGAAACCCAAAGTGCTGAAATCAGCAGTTTACTATTTTTTAGCAAATATTTCTGTTGATTTTATCAGGATAGACTGCTATTTACATTTAACTAAGTTTAGCTTAAACAAATTGCAACAAAAATTTTGCTGCAATATTTTCATTTTCAATTAACTAGAAGTTAAATCAGATATAACTAAAATTCTGTAAATTTAGGTTTTTTTTCTTTTGCTGTTCTCATCTTACTAGTATGAAAAACAAACTTATAATACCCTGACCACATAGTGGTGTAGGGTATAATGAAATAACGATATACTTAAAATACCGTTACCGAAATAAATTAAACACCATTATCCTTAAGATACCATTAACCTAAGTTTGAACTCTCTCCTTTTGGTAATTTATACGAGTTATACGAGTATACCTTATCTTGATAAATTTGTTTTGTTTTTATTTTAGTTTGTTTTTGTTAAAAAATTTACGGTATAAGCACCGTAAGTTGTTTCGATTTCACGTGAAAAAACTGTTATACTTAGAGTTTGCTAAAAACCGAAAAATCTGAAAACCGCGGTTTCGGTTTTTCAAAATTATAAAAACCGCGGTTTCGGTTAATTTTCGGTTTTCTTGTGCTAATAATAGAATTTTTTTTAAATAATTAAATAAGTACAAAAGTAAATAGTTTAAAACGTACAATATACTTATTACTTAAAATTCAATTAAATTTCTCACTCAAATATATGCAATAACGCCGTTTCGAGGGCTTTGCGGGAGAAAAAAAAAACGCGGAAAACTATTATGAATTAAATTTTTTTTATTCTTTTGTCCGCAACTAAATCAGTATTTTCAAGAGTATAAATTTTAATTTTAGCAGTTTATTTAAAACAATATAAAGATAAAATTTCATAAATTTCGCGGACTACGAAAAAGGACTTTATGGAAAATACAGGGTTAAAATTTGAACTGAATATGTGAAACTAAATATCTCTTAAACCACTTGATTTGTTGGTGCAATTTTTTTCTAAAATTATAAGCCTCAGTTTATGTTATACGTAATAACAAAAATAAAAAATTCTTTAAAGTAATATTTAATGGAGAAATTAAATACAAATTTTGTAATTCAAGATTCAATAATATCCCAGCCGACATTTTACTGAGCGCCCAGAAATTTTTACTCGTAGAAGACTCAAATTTTGAAGTTACAAATAGCATGTTAGACTTGTATTTATGAGTGCATTAAAATTTTTTCATTATTGAAAAATTAATAGTAAATAACTCATAATTGCTCAGAAAATTATAAACTTTCCAATAATTCTCATTATTCGGAGGCTGCATCAGAAGGTGTTAGAGCTCTTTTATGAATATTTGCAATTTATTAAATTATTTTAATTTGTTAAAGTATTTAAGAAAAACTTAAAAACCGAAACCGAAAACCGACTTATTTTTGTCGGTTTTCGGTTTCGGTTTTGAGGCTTAAAAAATCGCGGTTTCGGTTTCGAATAAAACCGAACAGCAAACTCTAGTTATACTCCATATAAAAAAAATGATTTTTCACGAAAATGACTTTCACGTGAAATACGTGTAGACTTTGGTTTCGCTCAAATTTAATATACAAGACTATTATTTTTCTTGTGAAAAAGTGACACTTTGTGTTTATTGTGATTGTGGTGCCTATTCCTACTTGTGACTCATTGTGACCGTCTTAAGACTATTTTTAAGACTGAGAGTCATAACTTTTCATACAAAACAACAATAAAATTCAAAAAATTCAAATTTTATTTGTCAATGTTATGATTGTATCGATACCAGGTCTTAATTTGTTTGAAGTTTTCAATCAAAAATTTTAATAAATATAATTTATTACGACTTTGCAACAACAAATACATGGGGAATACAGTCATAACTAAGAGTCACAGACTTTTCGTAGGAATAGGCACCTGTGTCTTTCTATAAAATAAAAAAAAATTAGTAATTTTTAGAATTAAAATTAATTTTTGAGGCCTTTTAATTTATGTTATCATTTCAAGGTTGACCCAGTACTTTTATTTTCGGAAAACGCACATCCTGCCAACGCTTGTACCACCATATACAGTGCTTTGCCAACGCTTTGTCGTTTATATTTTTCTAGCTGGGGTTCTAAGTTCCGACGAATAAACTAGCTATTAGTTTTTACGGATGTTGAGGAAACTTGATTCTCCGAAGTCTGAAATTGATATTTTTAAAGAAAAAAATTTAAGTTAACCTTATATGAACTTGGTATCAAAGCGACCCAAAACTTTTGATACATTCGGTTTTTTTAAACTACACTAAAAGTGTAAAGTTACTTTTTTCTTATAAAAGTCTTACAATCCATTGAAATAATTTGTTGCTTTGACTTTGCTTTTTAATTTCCTTGTCTTTTAATTAAACGCAAATGTTTATTTAAATCAACCGACTGTAGTTTTCTTTTCTGTAAATATTTATATTCATTGAATTTTTTTATAATTTTTCTAATTATATTGTAAAAACAATATGGTAATCGTATACTATTAATGGTTTTATGTATATTAAATACAAGGTTGCCATATTTTAAAAATATAAAATTCTTATAATCATTCATTATTTATTATGATAGACAAGTTTCTGAAATATTTCACTGAAAATATTATTACAGTAACGGACTGTAGTTTATTTAAAAAGTTATCCGTACATTTATTTTTAAATGATTATACATTTACAACCGAATGCATAAAGTTTTTTAAACAGTTTAATTAGACGCTTTTAAGATAAATAAAATTCTCTGTTTCTAGTGGAAATATCAACTGGCTTTCCACTAGAAAGTTTAACATTTTTGACCGTAACCCTGCTAAGTACTTTTTGTCATTGGAACATTATTTGTGTTGTTTACAAAAAATTGAAAGTTGTGTGTCAACGAAAAATTGGAATTAACGGGTTAAAATTTTCCGGCAATTATTTATTACGATTTTCGATGTGAGTTATCTAGACGAGAGTGCATAGACAAATTAAATTCAACTTTTAGCAATGAAGCTTAATCCTTTGCAACTGTGAAACGCTGGTATAATGAATTTAATAGCAGACGTCCTTCGCTCCAGGACGAATTTCGAGAATATCTTCAAAAATCAGTTGTTGTGCCAGAAAACATTGATGCTGTGCAAAAACTAAGAACACAAGATCATCATTTTCGCTGATCGGATAAGTACTTCCGAATTTATTTCAATTTTAATTTCCAACTTTAAAGCCCCACCCACCCGAAAGGAAAATAAAAATAAATCTGGGCTTGCCCGTAAACTGCGCTTGCTCCTAGGGTTTTAATTAAATTTATCTAAACTTAAAAAAAAAATTTTGATTTATTTATTTGATCTTGCTACTCCATAGCACAAAAAAAACCTTTCATCGTCCTCCATCATGATTTTAATTATACCCTACACCACTAAGTGGACAGGGTATAATAAGTTTGTGATGATGTTTGTAACACCAAAAAATATTGGACCTAGTCCCACCTTTTGGTGTACCGATCGACTTAGAATCACTTTTTGTTTCGATTTATCGATATCCGTCCGTACGTCTGCGTGTTTGTCTGTCCATTAGAGCACCCATATTTGCAAAAGTGTTATTTTTGCAGTTCCCCGCCCATTTGGATGAGAGTAAAAAATAAGATATGTGCAAAAATTGGGTTTCTGCGATGTAAACCGGCCAGGCCGTTTACATTTATGTCCTTAAAATTACCCTAAAAAAGGTTCATGGATTTATCCATCTATAACTCTTAAACTAGAAGTTTCTGGTGACTAAGTTATATAGCTGTTGTTTACACAATGAAAAGGCAAACATTTTGTTTATACAAACTTTAACCCTCCCATGAGCGTTAGTGGTGTTTTAAGCGGTAAACATAAAATTTTTTGTCAAAACTAAACTTTAAATGTCTCTCATTTGATTTTGGAGACGTGTACATACCCAGTCAGAAAAATACAAACGGGAAAGCGGGGGCAAAGCACTTTAACAGGTGGTACAAGTACTGGCAAAAAGTGCTTTCCCATTCCCAAAATGATAACATCATTAGACAAAAGGACCGGCTGTTCAAAAAGCGCCGGAAAAACACTGGAGGAACAAAATTTTTAAACGTTGGCAAAACGCTGGCAAAACCAATAAATAGGTGGCCTGGAAATATATTTTCCAAAATAAAATTTTAAAATAATTCATATGTATTTTTGTTGGTCCTGCCGTGATTTGAACCCCGGCCGTCAGATTGGCAGACGATTGCTCTACCCACTGAGCTAACGAGACATATAATGAGTGATAATAGCTGGACAACTACTGGCTGTGCCAAAATGCTAGTACTGGCTAATAATTTTTTGTAACTAGTATGCCAGTGTAGGGAGGGCAAAAAAAAATGTTGGTCTTGAAGGAGCTTTCCCACAAACAAAAAAATTGATTTTATAAAACAAAAAAAATTTAAATTAAAAAAAATCCAAAAACAATTTTTTGCTTGCAACCGGATTTGAACTCGGAACCTCCTGACTACAAACATTTTTTAACGAAGCGTCAGCATTTTTATAAAATCATTGGTCTACCAGTGAATTGATTTTTGTACGCCTGGTAGCATTGGCTAGGTAGCACTGGATAACCACTGGTTGCAAACCTTGGCATATCACTCTATGCCAATTCTTTGCCAGTGATTTTTTTTATAAACCACCGAAATTTTTGTAAAACAAATACTGGTAAAACGCTTTTTGCAAACGCTGGCAAAGCGTCCCAAATGAGTGTTCTGCCAGTCATTTATTTTTAACACCGTGGTTACCCAGTGGTATGCCAGTGCTTGATTTTTTGTACCACTGGCGATTTCTGACTGGGTACTTATACTCTTCATCACATAGTGCTTTACATGAAATAAAAGAGTCACATGGTTTCCTCCTAAAATTTTGGTTTGTGGGCATTTGAGCGGCAATTGTGTATAAGTACGAAATTAACCCTTAAACACATTTTAAGTTTTGACTTATTTCTGGCATTGAACTTAAATTTTCAACCTTGATGTATTCAGAGACTTACAGTAGAATTTCATGACAAATATTTTTGTGGAATATTTTAACCCTCTAACTCCTCAATTAAAGGTACTTTTTGGCCCTTTTCAAAAGGGCCACAAACGACCCGTAAGTTGAAGAGCTAGAGGGTTAAAATGTTCCGCAAAAATATTTGTCATAAAATTCTACTATGAGTCTCTGAAGACATTAAAGTTTAAAATTGAGGTTCAATGCCAGAAATAAGTCAGAACTTAAAATATGTTTAAGAGTTAATTTCGTGCCAATCTGAAGGCGCTCAAAAGAGCACCCATATGTGCAAAAGTGATATTTTCTCAACTCCCCTCGCACTTCCTGGTAGATTGGGTGTAAAAAATAATATCCCCGCGAAAATTGATCCTCTCGGACAGTCACCCGCGGCTTTTAGCCCTAAAAATGGACTAAAATTACTTCAAAGTTTATTTGCGCATAACTCTTAAAGTAAAGGTTTTATAGAAAAATACAATATAAGCATATCTACAGGCAATAATGTGGCTAGCATTTTTCTCATACACATTTTTGACGTATCGATGACGGATCATGGTGATTTATTAGGTTAAAATCAAATTGATTTATATGGTTAAACACAAATTTGGCTTTAACCACCTAAATCACCATGATGGGTCATCGATACATCAAAAATGTGTATGAAGAAAATGCTAGGCATATTATTTCCTGTAGATATGCTTATTCAGTATTTTTCAGCAAAACCTTTACTTTAAGAGTTATAGCTTCTTTTATTTAATTTTAGTCCATTTTTAGTGCTAAAAGCCGCGGGTGACTGGTCTGTTTTAATACGAGAGGACGAATTTTTGCTGGGATATTATTTTTTACGCCCAATCTACTGGAAAATGCGTGGGGAGGTGAAAAAAATAACACTTGCAAATTCCATATATTTCATGGGTGCTCTACTGTCCATGCATTCTTGTGCGCACTGTACAGGTCGCAAATATGAAGATATTTCAATGAAATTTGGTTTGCTGACATACAACTCCCAACGATAAAGCCTATTGATTCTAGATAGGATCGGTCCATACGAGCTTTGAACTATCGCCCATATGGGCTATATTTCGCCCATATGCCCGAATTTAACTTTTTTACTCGTTTTTTTTTATAGTTTTTAATTTCTGAGAAAATAAATTTATGTTTTATGACAGTTTGATCAAACAATGTGACGTACAAATTTAGTAAATTAACACACAAATTTCAAAATTTCATTTAATTTTTACGCACTTTCAATGTAAAATTACACATTATATGTACACAAACTTAAACATAATGTGCGTATTTTTTTCAAAGGCATGTACATTTCAAGAAAAATACCAAAATAAATTTATTTTTACAAAAATGTAATATTATTGAAAAATATGGTTTTTTGCCAAATAGCTAAATTGTGATTATTTTAACGTCCCAGTGTAGAAACGGTAATGACATATCATTATTTTTTGGAAATAATGATATCTCATTTGATTTTTCAGCGCCGAAAACATTGTTTATGTTATGTTAATAAAATTAAAATTAAACGAAAAAATAAAAATTCAAATAAATAATAAAAATTAAATAAAATTATAACAATTATAAAAAAAATTTAAAAAAAACTTATAAACAAAATTAAAAAAAAAAAATGTAATAAAAATTTCAAGAATAATTGAAGAAATGCGTTAATAAGTAAAATTTTAAAACTCAATGTCAGTTTGAACAACAAACCCAAATGCATACAAACATACATAAAACACAAATAATAGATAAAATATCAGCGCGGATTCTCGCATCCACTATGCACACAAAAACTTGCTTCTCGCATGAACAAGTTCTCGCAATAAGCGTCAGTCGGCTCGGCTCGGCTCGGCAACAAGCGGTCACTCTGTACGCACCCTTACTGTTTAAAAATTCTGCGCTATACTATAGGAGCACTATGTACAGAAGGGGCCCCAAATGCCCAAAAATGCAGTTTTGTGCATCAAGTGGGTTTTTTTTTATTAAAAAACCGGTATGTTGCCAAATGGCTACACCATGCATTTAAGGGTTAATTTGGTAGGTTTGAGGTTAAGAAGAAGAATGAACCTTTTTCTCTAAAAATTATAAACATTAATTTTTAAATCAGACTAGATCTAGTTTCTGCCTTTTTGTATGGACATTTTCCATTAAATTGTTAATTATTAGAGCAAGGAATTTCATGCACTTAAAAATGGAAAATATGCGCCTAAAATATACGGTTAAAAAAGAAAAATATGCACTAAAAATATAAGAAATATGCACTAAAAACTATTATTTTTGCAAAAATAATGAACTTTAAAACTTAAAAATATATTTAGGTTAGTTATTTTGCAAACAGACACAGAACTCGAATATTTCCCATATGTCAATAAGGTTTTAAAAATGCTTATTTTGATTGAATCAACATATGAAAACGTATCAATTTTTTTATATTTTTTTACAAAATAAATAATGCTACTAAAAATGAAAAATTTTTATATTTTTTTACAAAATAAATAATGCTACTAAAAATGAAAAATATGCACAAATATACATTAAAAAGCACAAAATATGCATTAAAAAGGCACCAAATATGCATTTAAAGTCGAAATATGCAAAAACATGCTTTTATGTCAAAATATGCAACTACAAATCGATGCAATTTTGTTCTAAATTTGATGATTCGGATAAATGTTTAGTCCATATTAGTTTTGGACTATAGAGAAAAAACATGCATTTGCATGGAATTCCTTGCCCTATTAATTATTTATATGTTTATTGTCAGATTGACTTTATATGATAATTTTTTCAGCAACTCGTCGCCTGTTAGATTCAGAAGCATGTCCCCACATTACAAACGTAACTATACTGAAGTGCGATAACAGATTAGCCATCTCACCCGAGTAAGGCCTTGAATTCAATGTAACTAATTCATTGTTTTCTTTCCTATTCAGCTTTCTGTTATTGTCTTTTACTCAGAAGTGATCAAACACAGACACATACAAACATTTTATTTTTAGATTTTTGTTTATCTTCCAATCTCCTCCGTGTCTCCTGACGTATGGTTTTTACGTTCAAGTGTGGTTTTTACGTTCAAGAGTAGGCAACTTGCATATATTGGAGACAGGTTGCCATGGGACATTTCATAATGAATTTTTAGTACAGTGTTTTCTTTGGACACAATTCTCCCATTTCAATCCACTGTTTTCACTCTTCCTTTGTGTCAGGAGTGAAGTGGTGATTCCTTGTTTTATTAATGGTTACGAATCGACTCAAAAAATACTCTATTCAAACTTCCTCACGACGCTGCTTTTGTACTATTGAGAGCAACCGCGGCACACATCTTGCACACAGCTTCTCATGTTCAAATTTCGGTCAAAATGCGATGTATGTATAACACTTTTGGAAATGCCTGTCATTTCAGCCAGCTCACAGACCTTCAGCCGACGATCATCCGATAACATTTTGTGGATTTCCTTAATCATTTCTGGTGTGTCCACCTCAATTGATCAACCACTACGCTGTTCATCTTGGCAGCCTGTATGGCATCGTTTAATTTCTGCCTCCCAATATTTTATAGTCGTAAACGAAGGAGCAGATTTACCCAGAATAGAATCTAGCTCGGCTTTAGTATTGGTAGGAAAGTTTTGAATTAGATAACGGTGACCAATTTGTTCCATCTTTACAAATTCACTGAGACCGTTTACTATAGATGGATTAAAAACACGAAACACTACTGATGGCACTTTTCACAAAAGTAATTATTTTCAAAGTACTACCGCCATCTTTACGTCAGGTATGATAGTTCTGGGACCGTCCTCGTAATTAACTAACATATGAGCAATTTATTTTTCAATTAGAATTATTCATCTTTTTAATTATATGATTACCTCCTTTTCACAAGATATTATCACATTATTATACGCTTAATTCGCACCTCAATAGTTGGACAACAACCCAGCAAAAAAAAAAGAAATGCCGAAGCAGTAGAAAAAGCACTACAATTGATGATCTAGATTTTCTTCTTTTTTAACATAAACACTAATGATTTTAACATTGAGTTGTCATAGGAGAGGAGTACTCCCACTTCAACATTTTTTCAGTACTTTTTGAACGATTGCAAAGGAAGCTCTTTTTCACCAATTCAAAGTTTAAAAAAATATTCTTCGCAAAAAAAAATGAAAGAAGTGATTTTTTGCAGTTGTTCAGAATAACTTCTAAAAAGGCAGTAAAAGTACACTAACGGAGGCTTGTGAAGCAGTGGAATAAGTAGTTTGTAAAGCATTACTTCCAATATTTTTTGTTGGGAAGTGTAAGTAAGTCAGAAATTTCACATTGTTTTGAGTAAAGTGTAATATTAGAATAAATAAATTATATAAGAATAAATTACTAAATATTCACATTCCAAAGTGCTCAGGAAGACGAATAAAACGTTTTTATTGAAAATTTAACAGACACAAAAACCTTCAGACTTTTCAATTTGTTAGACAATTTCTACAATTTTATGTAACCGTAAAGATGTTCTTTCGCTCTCTTGTAAAATGTGTGTTTTTGAAATAAGTTCTTTTGTCAAAAGTCCCCACATATGTTTGTATTTACATAATTTCTTTATAAATATTTATTCGAATCATTTATTATTCTATTCCGCAATTTTGTTTATATCCTCATTTTGTGTCAATTTTCATAGTTTTTGCATGTCATTTACAATTTTTTTTGTTCTCACTATTACTACCTCTAGAGTTTTGTTTATATTTTGTTGTAGTTTATTCTTTTGTTTTTATAAAACAAATAATTTATTATTTATTGTACTTTGTACAACACTTAAGTTGGTATCTTTTTCATAGAGCTTCTCAAAGAAACTGAGAATAACAGCCTAATGCATAAAGTTTCTAAACAGTTTAATTAAACATCTGTTAAAGTGGGGTCAAGCCTAACATAAGCGTTTCATAAAGTTTGGAAAATACAAATATCTGTTGAAACAAAAAATATTGAGTTTTTATTTATTTAAAGACTTTGTCAAGGGTCATCCACTCATGAGTATGTAGAAACCTGTAAAACCTCTTTTTCATTAAATTTAAATTAAATTTTCTCAAATTGGTGTACAAATAAATTAATAGTGGTGTTGATGTAAACAAAACATATTTCAGTATTCGTAATATTAAACTACATATCTTTAAAATATTATTTTCCACTATAACATAACCAGGATATTTATAAAAATTGTTTTTACCATGTTTTGATTTATTATAAATTATTTTTGTCGATAAAATATTCAAAACAAAATTATTCACCTACGATTAACGAGTCAATCGTTTACTAAGTTTATGGTCACTAATAATTTATTTGAAAGTGGAGAGAAATTAAATAAGGATGTTGCCAGAGCAAAACGAAAAATTAACAAATTGTAATTTTACGATTATGCATGACATTTTTTAATAAACGTTTAATAAGGAAAATTAATACTTTTACAATTGTATTCCTTAACGCAAAATTACAAAATTAAGTAAAGTTTAAAGTTTAAAAAAATGTTGCATTGTATTAATTCAGAATAGCAAAATTTTTAACTAAAATCTCAGTTTAAACTAAAAATTAGGTCATGCTAATTTCAATTACTAATGATTTTACTAATTGTTCTACTAACTTGTCTTCATGAGTGCAGGAAGTTTTAAAATTTATAATTTAAAATAAGTATTTCGGAGAAAGACTGCTTCACAGAGTCTGGAATGCTCCCTTTTTGTATCCGTCTTTTCATTTGAGAAATTCTGATATACGATAGTCTGTATACGTTTTTTTTTTGTAATTTTTTATTAATTTTAGTCGATAGTAAAAAGTTGTGTATTTGTAAAATTGTGTTATTTTAGTAGTAGTTTTTATTTATTTTTCAAATATAGTTATTATCAACAAAAAACTGCACGTTTTGTTAGCATTTTATTTGTTTAATTATATTTAACTTAACGCTATTTTTTCCCTGAAACAAAGTAATGGTTTTTTAAAGATTAGAAATTTACTGGGAACCCTAAGTTTTCGCTATTAGCATGAATTCGCGTATACCAGTATTAATTAAATATAACATTTCTTGTTATTAATTTTATTATAAGTAGACTCAAAAATGTTTGTCTGTAGAATCTACTGAAAATGACAGTTAAAACAAATGTATATGTACTTAAAAAAACTAAAAACTTTGTTATTTCAAATTTATTTTCATCGGGACAAACAATAATTACATTAAAGGAATTAAATGTGCTTAAATCCCAAAACTTATCTGGCAAATTGTGAAAAACAATCTGTTGGAGGCATGTCCCTATCCCTATATTGTTATTTTTAACTAATGAAAAATAACTAGCAAAAGAATTAAAAATAATTAAGAGTGTCGTAAAATTAACTGACAAATTTCTGCTACAAAATTTAAAAACTACTGCGCTGCCGGTTCATCGATTAAAATATGTGTCGACTAAAATAGAGCTGCCGAACTTATCATATGCGCCGCCGCACAGTGTGTCCAACTGCACTTTTTTTGAGCAAATAATTTTTGAGGCCACAATTCTTAACCGATTTTAAATTTTTTTTATATTTTTATTTTTTTTTCTGAATATCGACAAAACCTCATTTTTTAAATTTTTTTTTTCAAGACAAAACCAGTAAAAATTTGGGGAACTTAAATGATATTTACCTTTAATTAAAGGTATTTCAATCCTCTATCGGTACCCCAATCAAACAAAAAATTATTTATTGATTTGTGTGTCCTATGAAAATTAAATTGATCATAGGAGACACAAATAAAAAATTTCATTTTCTTTTATCTTTCTTATATGGTACTATATTCGACTCGATCTTTTTTATATGACAACTACTACTTCCTTGTAAAACGTCATATTGTAAAATACTTTAAATATTTAAAAAAAAATTTTTTCTGATTTATATTTAAAGATATTATTATAAAATACTCGCATTTATTTTATGTATACTGATACGTACCTTTTAATAGAGCTAGTTTAATCCTCCATCGATCCCCTTAACCATTTTTTTTTTTCATTTTTACTGATTAAACGTTTGATTAAAGCTGTGCATTAAATACTTAAAGTTTATACATTGAGAGAATTATCTGCATGATATTTATGAATGCTTGCATAAACTAATGAAGTTTCACTGGAACTCGTCCATTGAAACTTTTCATTAAGTTAATGGCACTTTTCATAAAGTGTTGTGAAAAATTTCATTTTATTTATTAAAAGTTTCATACACTCAAGGAAAAGTTACATTAAAACTAGGTTCACAAAATATATAAAGCTTTTTTATAAAATTTAAGAAATTTTTCATTTATTTTGTAAAAAAAAAACTTCATTAATTTACTGAAAAACTATGATCCAAAATATAGCTTACATTACTGAAATATTTCACTTTAGAATTGAGTACTTTAAGAATTGAAGTTCAAAGCAAAAACAGTAATAACAAAAAGGATAAAAATAGCATTGCTAGATTTCATTGATGCTAGTCTAGTTGAATTGTTAACATATTATATTTGTTTTCAACTTTGGCATAAGTAGATCATCATCAATGATTAAGCCATCAAGGCAAACGACACTGATGATGGCTTTGTAGCGAAAGCCGGAAATAAGTATTCTGTCTTGCTACATAATTTAAAATTCTTTAAAATTTTTTATTCTTTGTAATTTACTTGTGAAAATTGTATAATTTTTCTTTAATTGAAAAATAACCCTACGGGAAATTTTAACAAACTGTCACCGAACTGGCCCCTTTATATGAAATAGACTCGTCACTTTTACATGGCGTTGTCATAGGAGGTGGAAATTGACCCCTTGTGACATGTCACAAGACAAATCCTAGGACAGGTTACTGAACTCTCAATTTCAGGGACTTGTCCTGGGATTTGTCTTGTGACATGTCACAAGGGGTCAATTTCCACCTCTTATGACAACGCCATGTAAAAGTGACCAGTCTATTTCATATAAAGGGGCCAGATCGGTGACAGTTTGTTAAAATTTCCCGTAGGGAATTTAAATAGAAAGTAATATTAATTTATAATCTAAAATAGAACTATAAACATTCATTTACCAAATAAAAGGTCATCTACACATCCCCTCATTCATATTTCACTAATTTCATTAGGCGAAAATTCTCTTTGTGTATTGTGTGGGGTTTTGCGGCAATTCATATAGTACTAAATTTGTTCTAATTAATAATTCAAATTCTTTTGAATATTCGATAAGAAAAATGTCTACACCCAAAAAAATACGTAGTTGCTGATCACTATTTTTTCAACTATGTCATAGGTGAAATAACCCTCACTATCGCATAGTGGATATGAAGTAGTGGAACACAACTCTGTTTATTTGAAATTTAAAAATCCACTATGTACACTATTTATTTTACTTCTAGCAATAAATTAAAAAAAATAAACAAGATTTTGTACACTATTTATTCATACAAACACGAGATTGAATAGCATAAACAACAATATATGTATAAACGTTTCAAAAGACCGTATCTTAAGCCCTTTCCCATATTTGATTGATGGTAGTTCAATAGTCTCTCAATGACACCTCGCCAATTATCGAAAAAGTAATTCAATTTATCTATAAAAATAAAATGTATAATGTTTTATTAAAAACAAACAAATTAAAATTTACAAAAATTAACTTACAAGAAAAATAAATAAAATTTGTGTCTTATTACGATTATTTTTCTGATTTTTTTTTTTCTTGTAATCTTGACTACTTCAAAATATTTGAAATTTCAAACCACAGCGCAACTAGAAGATGTTTTTAAACTTTTCCCATAATTGATAATGATTAAAATACTTAGTTGATTTAAAAAAGAAAAAAAAAACATACGGATTTTGTTGACTATGCCACTACACACTTTTTAGGGTGTATAAATAATAAATGTTTGTATAAAGAATAACTATCACCTGTGGTAACAACAACAATTATTTACGCAGTTGCAATAAATATAATAGAGTACACTCAAAATAAATAATATATCTGTTGGCTGGAGAGAAAAATGTGTTACTTTAACAAAATTTATTCCTGTATGTTGGCTTAAAATAAAATTTGTTGATTTTAAAACACTTTTTGTTAAATTTAACAAATCTAAATTCAAGTAAAAAATTAGTAAAAAGCATATTTGAACGGTTGTTAAAAATTTAAATAACAATATTTTTTTTAATTTTATATTTTTATTAAAAAGTATTTTATTTTTTTAAAAAGTATTTTATTTATTTACTACCATGGGAACCCAGGTAGAAATTGCCGACGTTACAACAAAAGTTGTACTGGGAGAGCACTGCTTTTTACGAAATACGGGTACTACTTAAAACGTGCTTTGCCAGTACTGATTTCTGAAAATTAACGAGCTTTTTTTAATTTATTAAAATTAACAATTTTATAAATTTTACGTTTTTTACATCTATTACACAATTATTTATGTAAGAGAGACATCGTCATTCTTTTCTTGTGAAGTTTCGAAAGAATACATTTGAAGAAATTCCATCAAGTCTCAAGACATTGCCAAAATAAAAATAAAAAAAATCTGTGCTGTAAACTAAGAGGACAGTAAAGTTCTAGCAAACTACTAAAGTTGTTATTAAATGTACTGGAATAATACCAAAAAAATAAAATCCCAAGCCTGCGCCAACGTTGGGAAATAACTACGGCCAAGCGTTTATTGGTGTTATCATTTCGACAACATGGCAGTACAGTGAAAGTTAAAAATCCGACGCATTGCCAGTAAATGTACTACCGCCTCCAATACCGGGCCAACATTGTGCCGTTTGTATTTTTCTACCTGGGAGGTGTTCTGCTGAGATACGTGCACTTATCCCGCGGCCCCGTGTTTTTGGCCGTAACACGCGCTTGTACAGTAGATCTAATCCGTTTGTGGTCGATTGTCCAGTTAGTCGCACAACGCATTATAGAGAGAATTCGTTCATTAATCGAACCGCCCCCGCAGATGTCTTTCCTGATACTTACAATTTATAGAAATTCAAGTCAAACGTTCACAAACACTACTCCCTCTTTCCTCCTTCCCACATTGGCGTACCTAGACCATTTTTCTGGGGTGGGCAAGCGACCCATTAATTTTCTGCTGTTTATTTGCCCATTCTCACACTCTTAATCCTAAAAAACACTTTCGGCATTATGCTTACAATTTTTTTACACAAAAAAAATCTTAAAAATGATTCCTGCCTTCTAATAAAATTTTCATAATTTTCAAAATTAAATAATCCTGGTAGCTTATCCTATCAAAATCGTACAAGGAACGTATTCCAAGCTATATTCTCAGATTATTATGAAATTTAGATATTTAATAGAGAAAAGAAATCTAAGATCAACCTGTCTAATTCGTCCACCTTGGACGAACCCTATCTAACCCCATAATCTGACCACTTAAATTACCGAGGTGGACAAAACTAGTTAGATGTTCATCTTACTACAAAATATTGAAATTTCATTGAAATAACATAGTAGTGTTTAGTTTGAAGTAACTTCCTTGTTAGATATAAACTAATTATTCGTTTAGAAAACTATGAAATCTAAGATATTTAACTCACCAAAATGATTCTGCGTTATTTTTCTATTATTGAACAACTTTGCGGTTCTAATCATTTTTTTTTTAAAGAAAAACTCTTATATTCAATTTTATAATCAGAACTAAGATAGATTTGTTTCTTCAAAAATCGATCTTAGTTCCGACTATAGAACTGACCTTAGATTTCAACAAATTATCTGCCTAGGAAACCAGTAGTTCCCAAACCAAAAACACAGGATTGATATTAAAAAAAAAGTAATATTGTGATAATTTACGCCATCAAAATCATAACCTATTTTCCTGATATCAACACAATGCATTGCATTAGTAGGGGGCATCGCCTGAGTGTTGGTCTATAGTAAAAAAAAAAAAAAAAAATATTTTCAAAAATTATTAGCTCTAAACATGTTAAACGGTTATCGGTAAGGGTAACGCTATTTTAGATTATTTCGGTAACGGTATTTTAAGGGTAACCCTTTTCATTTATTTCGGTACCGATATTTTAAGGATAACGGTTTATTCGTTATTTCGGTAAGGGTATTTTAAGGATAACGGTCTTTTGATTGTTTCGGTAACGATATTTTAAGGTTAACGGTATTTCAGTTATTTCGGTAACGGTATTTTAAGGATAACGTTAGTCAGTTTTTACAAAAAACAAACGAGAAGAACCAATTTACCAACTTAATGTACGAAAAATAGTCAATAACCACGTGCATTTACCAAGAGCAGAAAATTAAAAATAACGGTAGCGGTATTTTAGCGATAACGGTATTTTATTTATTTCGGTAACGGTATTTTAATGGTATCAATATTTCATTTATTTCGGTATCGGTATTTTAGCGATATTGATATTTCATTTATTTCGGTAACGGTATTTTAAGGATAACGATATTTCGGTTATTTCGGTAACGGTATCTTAGGGGTAACGGTAGTCAGTTGAAAGGGGTTTAAATCGATAACGGTATTTTAGCGGTATTGCCTGTCAACCCTGGTTTTAAATTTTGCCAACCAAAATCGACAGGATTGACACTTCATTATTGGGCTTTTTTAAAAAAGGCTAAATCAGCTGCCACTGTGCAGCCTTCATTAATTATCGGAAAATAAAATTCTAAAGTCATTCTTAATGCCAGATAAATTCTATAGCCAAAAATCGGTTGTAGAATAACACTTTTCCTTTACAACCCCTTCTACTGCCAATTCCAACACAGATGATTTTTGTTTGAAATTGTCCCAAAAGCAACTGCTTCTATAGCTCCAAAGTGGAACCGGTTGCCCTAAAATCAGTCCTGGAACTAGTTCTAGAGCTGTTCTCGGTCCAGTTTCAATTGTATATATCATACACCAAGGGTGGGCACGGATTTGTCACCGAGAGCCATATTGTCATTTTTCATAAATTATACAGGGCCGCACCAATCAATAAAAAAAAAATAAAACTACAAATCTTTAAATAAAATGAAAGCAGAAGAAACTAATGCTTCTTTTTTTATTTTTGAAACAAAAACGGTTTCCTAATCCATCTACTGCTGCCACAAGAACTTATTGCAAACTCAACTTTTTTTAAATTCTGTTTTGTTATTTTTGAATTACATAAGCAGAATTAAACACTTTTCTTTATAGTTTTTGCATTAATCCGCGGTGTCGCAGAATCGGCCAATGAAAATTTTAAAACTCAACGAGTTGTAAGAGACTGAATATTATTCCGACAACAAAAACATGTATAATAATTCATAGCTTCCTGGATTCGAATTTTCATCGTTGGGCACAGCAAAAAAAAAATCGGCCCTTTTTTCAAACTTTAAAGTCTGCTATATTCGTGTATGCTACCATGTCCAATATGCGGTTCGATACGGATTGCATCTCCTAGTCTTCCCTTCTTGCTTTAATAAGTCCCGGATCAGCTGTTCAGTCGTTATTTTTTAAAGTGTATTGCACTTTATTTTCTTTAGATAATTGTTTGTATTTACAAATGGTGGATTTAATAATTTATTAAAACAATAAATGAACTACATTCATTGAGTTATCAAATCAACAGCAAAAATATTGTACGAGTATAGTTAATACTTTTTGCCACCAATTGTTATAAATTTTCATTAAATTTTAATTTGTTTTGAATTTCATAATAACAACAAAATTTCATTCAGGTACGATTTTGTTAAAACGCGTAGTGCGCAATATCAACTTTTTAATGCGTTCTTCTGCAATTGATATTTTTATTTTTATATAGTTTACACATTTTTCTGTGCATTTCTAAATGAGCCAATTTTTTTATTTTTCCCTGAAAAAAATATAAACTTGCTTTATTTCATTAGCAGACATACTTTTGGCGCTACAATCAAACATCTGTATGCCATACATATAAAGTCTTTTATTTTCTAAAGATATTTTTAAATTGCAGTTAAATTTAAATTCTTAGCAAAATAGAAAAAAAAGAAAAAGCTTTCAGACTGACAATGAGACAAAATTTGTACACACCAAATACAGCATTTGACCAAAAAAATAGGAAAAAAGTTAGTTGATTTTAACAAAAAATTTATAAAAACAAATAAAAAACTTACAGTTGGTTAAGCCCGACCGGTATCTCATGGCTCGATTCGGGTCATACTCCGTTAAGTGGACCGAATTCCGGGAAGTAACCAAAACTTGTTATATGGGCGGGAAAATGAATAATACAATAAATTTCTTAATGAAATTGCCGCAAAAGCTTATTTAAGCAAATACCGGAAAGGTGGGTTTATATGGGGATCAGGTATAAATGTGGTCCGATTTTCTAGCCACAGTTAATGGTTCTTTATAATATTCAAAACTCAAATAACAACCAATTACATTCATAGAAATAAATCTGTAAAGATAGCAGAAAAAGTTACTAAAAATTTGTTAAAAATGATGCTGCAGCAAAAACTGCTAAAATTATCAGATTTTTTTACTAAATACTAGTGAAATAAGAACAGCTAAATTAAAACTGTTAAATTTACAAAAGGCTCGACTTTTATTTGCATTTAAAAAAAAATCGAAAAAAACTTCGAAAATTTTAAGTTTTTTGGTGATTTTTTAGGCTACTAATTATTTAGGAAAAATTTTTCCTGATTTTAGCAGGTTAATTTGCTATTTTCCATTAACAAAAATTTAGCTCAAATATAACTTAAATTCTGTATATTTAACAGTTTTAATTTTGCTGTTCCTATATTACTAATATATAGCAAAAATAATCTGCTAATTTAGCAATTTTTTCTGCACCATCATTTTTAATTAATTTTTAGTAGTTTTAACTAAATTTTTTACGGATTTTTTTCCTTAGAGTACCTATGGTTTTGTGTGTTTAAATACCGTTTTCAATTCAGATAGGACCTTTCAAAAGAAGGTAGAAAGAAGCCCATGTACCAAATGTCATTTAAATATCTTTATATTTGTGATTTTTAGTTTTATCACAAGATTTATACACTTAAAATAATAAGTCAGTAGAAAAATCTGACTAATTTTTAACAAATTTTTAGTCATTTCAATTAACACAATACTAAAAATCCTCAGTACTTTAACTAGTTTTTAGTGTTAATTTTCAAAACTATTTATAACTAATTTTTAAAAACCCATTGATTTAGACCCGGGGAGAGTCCCGAGACCTTAATTTGAACAAATTTGACGACTCAGTATAATTACAAATAAAACTGTAGAAATTTAAAAAAAATAAAAGAATTTGTTAAAATCAACAAATTTTATTTTAAGCCAAAAAACAGGAATAGATTTTGTTAAAGTAACAAATTTTTCTGTTCAGCCCACAGACTTATTATTTTGAGTGTATAACGGACTCAGAAAATTATTCTGAATCGTTTGGTATACTCGTACTATAAGGTGTCCTAGGTTCAATATTTTTGGTAGTATTAAACTCAATATAACATATTCCACAGATTGGTGTAGGGTATAAAAAGTCAATACACTAAACTGAAAATCGACTCGCTGAAATCAGCAATTTTTTTTTTGCTAGATTTATAAAATGCGTATTAGTATAAAGTCTGTAATTTTTTTAATTATGCTACATTTTAATAAAAGTTTTATACCCAGTTTTAAATTCAGCACTTAGAACGAGATTTTACTTATGTCGGAAATTTTGTTACAATATAAAATGTAGAAAAAGTCAAAGTCAAAATCATACACTTAAAATAATACGTCAGTAGATAAATCGGGTTTCAAATCCATTTGACTAATTTTTAACAAATTTTTAGTTGAAACACTGATTTAACTAAAGATCTTAATTTAACACTATACTAAAAATTCTCAGTACTTTAACTACCCAGTCAGAAAAATACAAACGGGAAAGCGGTGGCAAAGCACTTTAACAGGTGGTACAAGTATTGGCAAAAAGTGCTTTCCCATTCCCAAAATGATAACATCATTAGACAAAAGGACCGGCTGTTCAAAAAGCGCCGGAAAAGCACTGGAGGAACAAAATTTTTAAACGTTGGCAAAACGCTGGCAAAACCAATAAATAGGTGGTCTGGAAATATATTTTCCAAAATAAAATTAAAAAAAAGTTCATATGTATTTTTTTGACCCTGCCGTGATTTGAACCCAGGCCGTCAGATTGGCAGACGATTGCTCAACCCACTGAGCTAACGAGACATATAATATTTAATGGCTAAACACATAAACTGACTACTGGCTGTGCCAAAATGCTAGTACTGGCAAACAATTTTTAGTAACTAGTATGCCAGTGTTTGGAGGGCAAAAACAACAGTGGCACACCCCCTGGAACTCCCCTGGGGGGTTCCCCATACAAACATTTTAAAAAATCACCATTTTTGGCACTTTATTTTATTATTTTTTATTTATTTTTATTATTTTATTTATTTTTTCTCCTTAGAAATTTATTTAGTCAGAACATATGTAAATGAAAAAATTAATTTAACTTAGTAATAGAAAAGAAAAAATAAAAAATTACTGTTTGAAGTCTTTTTTGCTTTCAAGTCTGGGCAATTTCGCACGGCTCTCTAATGTCGTCGCCATAACAGCCTCTACATTTTCCGGTATAACTCGTTTGGAAACGCTAGCTAGCAATTCAAAATAAGAAACTTGATTTTCACTGAGCCATGGGCGATTATTAAATCGACCCGCCCTAATGGTTACC
Source organism: Leucophora obtusa (assembly GCA_949987735.1). NCBI lineage: Eukaryota > Metazoa > Arthropoda > Insecta > Diptera > Anthomyiidae > Leucophora > Leucophora obtusa. The sequence goes on along the minus strand of OX465297.1, from coordinate 119,902,012 downwards.
CAGTGGTATGCCAGTGCTTGATTTTTTGTACCACTGGCGATTTCTGACTGGGTAGTTTTGAGTGTTAATTTTCAAAACTATTTATAACTAATTTTTAAGAATCCATTCGTTAAATTTTACAAAATTTATTGTTAAAATATAATATTTTCATGTTTCTGTTATTACCCGGTATATGGCGCCACCAGTGCATCCGAAGTTTTAAAGATGTCGCTATTTCTTTCCATCCCGATTTTTTAAAATGAAAACTAAGAGAGATAGAGCAAAATTGACGAAAATTTCGAATAACCCTAACCGCATAATACCCCAGCGAAAGAGGTTATCTCTATCCAAAAATAAACGGGCCTAGGACCCTCGGGAACTTCTTGTAAAAATTTTCCACTTCATAAAATGGCCCATGTCTCGAAAACTAAGCGAGATAGATCAAAACGGATAAAATATTTGCCCTTACATGACTTTAGATGGTACGGATTTGAACAAATTTTACGACTCTGTATAATTAAAAATAAAACTGTAGAAATTAGTAATTCTTTTAGATTTGTAAAACTTAACAAAAGAGTTTGTTAAAATCAACAAATTTTATTTTAAGCCAAAAAAACAGGAAGAAATTTTGCTAAAGTAACAAATTTTTCTGTTCAGCCAACAGACTTATTATTTTGAGTGTAGAGGCAATTTGAATAAACTGGTTGGAGATTTGAAATCAAATTATCCTAAATCCAATATATCCAAGTTGTGCAACTTAAGAATATTGTCGTATTTTGTAGAGCTGTGTAATACATAATACCATTTTTCACAAATGCAATAGGTAGCGCATTTGAAGGCAATTAGCAAAACCATTTGAAAGCAATTAGCAAAAAATTTAACTAAAATTTAGTAGATTTAGCAGTATTTTTTGCTGTCTTCATTGACCTACACTCAAAATAGTTTGTAGTTTAAATTAACTGAAAATTAAAATTAACTGAACTTTTCATCTTTTTTAAAATGTTAATAAATTAGCTACAAGATCCCTAACAAATAATGATTTTTCTTTTATTTCGTTTTTTTTTAACTATCAAAGAGTTAAATACAAAATCCGTAAGAATAAATGATATTTAGTTTATTTAGTTCTTTTAACTGAGATAGAAATGAATATATTAATAATTAATATAATTATTTTTTATACTATTTTTTTTACAGACTTCTTTCTATGAGCCTAGGACCGACCGGTCCCACGTGATACGCAGAATAGGTCCCAAGGTGACAGGGACCGGTTCTTGGGAGGTCTTTTCATTGTTACAGTTAAAACATCTTCTGACATATCACAGAACTAACGCAAAAGGGCATGTCACCTAACTGATCTAAAGAAACATTGTCCCAAAGTAACCGAAAGGGAACTGATTGATTGTGAGTAACATTATATACATTTTGTGATGTGTAAATGGGACTGACGCAGAACCAGTCACATTTTATACACTATTACTTTTTTCATACGAGTACAACTGTAGAACGAAATAAAAATATAAATTTGAAAAAATATAAAAAACAGTTTCTACCAAATTTCATAAAAAATTCGCAACCAACCGATAAGCGTTTAAAATTGGTTAATGCAAAATATATCGAAATATTAAACAGTTTTCTTACTTGTGTGGCCTGCTTAATACACAGCAATCGTAAATTATACCAATTCTGTGACAAGTCCTGATTTAATCAGGTACTTTTGGGGCAATTAAGTGGTCAAGGGACTTGTGCTTGAAGTATAATTGAAGGTGCTAAATTATACCAGTCCTGCTGCTACAACCAGTCACGGAATAGGTACTTTGAGGGCGATTGTTCTCTCATTCCCCATAGGATAGAAACATAAACAACAACAAAATTCACAACAAAGGATTTTTAGCTTTTAAAATGTTTGGGGAGAAAAAATAGTCTGAGAAGTTTCAAAACTATTCAATATTCGAACATATTTTTTTGAGGGTAAGGAAGGAAACTTTATTAGTTTACTGATATAATTAATTAAACTCGTCCAATGCAATTATATTATCTATGATCAGTTCGGAATCTTGCCCGGGCCAGATTCATATTGTGTGGTTTGTTAAAACACCAATTCAGAGAGAATTTTTGTCCAAAGGAATTCAATATTCTTCAACATCAATTATTTTTTCTTATTGAAAATTATCTGAATTGAATTGAAAGCCATCCAAAGTTGTAAATTGTATTAAAAATCTGATTTTGATACTGCGAAGATTTTATTCTGCTCCCCTCAATCTTTAAACTGTCATGCATCAACAAAAGATTTTTTTTCCATTTATGCTTTAAACACATAACTACTGCATTAATGTAATGAAAAAAGTTCAATTTAATTTTACTTGAGGTAGGTTTTTTTGTCAAATCAATAAACAAATCAATACACTCAAAAGTCCTTTATCATTGTACGTATTCGTACACAGGCACCAACTACTTTTTGCGTTTATTATGATTACCAAAAATGCCAAGAGTGGTTGTGGTTGGTGGTCATTCATCGTAGGCCGATGACCTCTAGTGTTTTAGAACCCTTTTGTGGTTCGTTTTGAAAGCAATTTACATAAAAAACCAAAGGGTTTTTTGATAACTTGTTAAACAATCACAAATTTTTGTTGTTGTTTGTCAAAAAAGAAGAGACCACATAAAAAGATTTTTACTTCCATATGCATATAAAAGTGCGGGTAGTTGTTGATGCAGAATAAAGGATCAAAAAGTAATTTATGAAAACTGGTTTTTATGCAAAAAGAAAACAAAGAAAGCTATAATGACTATTGGTGATTAAAGTGATGGCAACCCTCCTTTGTCGGATTTTGTTTTGTTATTAAAGATTACAATACACTCAGAAAAGTTTGTCGGGAGAATCTACTGAAAACGACAGTTAAAAAAATTGTGTAAAATATAACCCATTCGTTAAGTCCTAAAAATTAGTTATAAATAATTTTGAAAATGAACACTCAAAATTAGTTAAAGTACTGAGGATTTTTAGTATTGTGTTAAATGAAGATAACTAAAATCTTTGTTTAAATCATTGTTTAAACTAAATATTTCTTAAAAATTTATCAAGTCGTTTTGAAACCCCTTTGACATTTTTTTTTTTACTGATGTACACTCACAAAAGTTTTTCGGTAAAATCTACTGAAAATGACAGTTAAAACAAGGATATATGCAGTTAACAATGCAACAAAGGTATTTATCTTTAAAATACTTAAAATTGTTATTTTTTGGTGTTGAAAAATTACTAACAAAGGCATTAAAAATAACTAACAATGTCGTAAGATTAACTGACAAATTTTTACTACAAAAAATTTGAAACAACTGACAAAATGGGTAAAAACTACTGTTTTTACAGTCAATTCTTTTGGTATTATAAAAGTATATTTTAATATAAAAAAAACATTTTTTTTCTTTCGATTATAAAAATATGAAGTAAATATTTCAAACCGTCCTTTAAAAACAACTGTAATGTAGTAACTGTCAAACTTTTTTGAGTGTATTATTTTAAGTGTAGTCTTAAGATCAGAACCTGTATTCAATATAAATTGTTTTATCTTTTCAAAAAAAAAACAAGCTCTTTCGTCTATTTCGTCGGCCTTATGCGTAGGCCATATTGAAGTATAAATTTATTTTTAACTTTAAAAGGACTCAAGTTGACAATAAAACATTTTCATAATTCGATTTTATGACAAAATTAAATTAGTTCGTTTCTTTACCTATAATTTTGGTGCTAAGCCTAGCAACTTGTTCACTACACTTGGTCTGAAGATCTAAAGCTGTAATAAAACTATGAAAATTAAAAAAAAAATTGTTAGCAAAGCCAAAAAATGTCTCTTTTTCACCACATTTTCAAATTGATGCAAAAAAAATCCATCGCAGTTTACCACCAATTCCAAGCATTTTTTGTATGGAATATGGCAGAATGTGCACTGAAGTACAGACAAGGTTAACCAAGGTTAAAAAGCGACAAAAGCAATAGCGAAAATTGACAAGGAGACTCTGGTTGTGGGTTCCTCAGATTTCGATGAAATTTGGTTATTAGATAGACATATTGGAACAAATTAATATTTAGAGGGTAAAAATTTGTTTTAAAGTTGTTCGAAACTTTTTAACAATTTTAGTACACCATTTAATAGACCTTTAAAATAGCTTTCATTTGGTGCAACCAATATACAGCACTATATGTATACATTAGAGCACCCATATGTGCAAAAGTGTTATTTTTGCCACTCCCCGCTCATTTTCGGATAGGATGAGAGTAAAAAATAAGATATGTGCAAAAATTGGGTTTCTGCGATGTAAACCGGCCAGCCCGTTTACATTTATGTCCTCAAATTACCCTAAAAAAGGTTCATGGATTTATCCATCTATAACTCTTAAACTAGTAGTTTCTGGTGATTAAGTTATATAGCTGTGGTTTACGCAATGAAAAGGCAAACATTTTCTTTATACAAACTTTTAACCCTCCTATGACCGTTAGTGGTGTTTTAAGCAGTAAACATAAAATTTTTGTCAAAACTAAACTTTGAATGTCTCTCATTTAATTTTGGAGACTTGTAAATACGTTTTGACCCTTTTCAAAAAGGCCACAAACGACCTGTAAGTTAAAGAGTTAGATGGTTAAAATGTTCTGCAAAAATATTTGTCATAAAATTTTACTATAAGTGTCTGAAGACATCAAAGTTTAAAATTGAGGTTCAATGCCAGAAATAAGTCAGAACTTAAAATACTTTCTGGAAGATTGGGAGTAAAAAATAATATCCCCGCGAAAATTGATCCTCTCGAATTAAAACAGGCCAGTCACCCGCGTTTTTTAGCCTTAAAAAGGGACTAAAATTACTTCAAAGTTTATTTGCGCATAACACTTAAAGTAAAGGTTTTACAGAAAAATACTACATAAGCATATCTACAGGCAATAATGTGGCTAGCATTTTTCTCATTCACATTTTTTACGTATTGATGACGCATCATGTTGATTTATGAGATTAAAATCAAAGTGATTTATATGGCTAAACACAAATTGGGCTTTAACCACCTAAATCACCATGATGGGTCATCGATACGTCAAAAATGTGTATGAAAAAAATGCTAGCCACATTATTGCCTGTAGATATGCTCATGTAGTAATTTTCTGTAAAACCTTTACTTTAAGAGTTATGCGCAAATAAACTTTGAAGGAATTTTAATTCATTTTTAGGGCTAAAAACCCCGGGTGACTGGCCTGTTTTGATAAGAGAGGACCAATTTTTGCGGGGATATTATTTTTTACCCCCCAATCTACTGGCAAATGCGTGGGGAGGTGAAAAAAATAACACTTTTGCAAATTCCATATATTTCATGGGTGCTCTAGTATACATATAGCAATATAAGTATATAGAGGGTATTCACGATTGTATTTTGCACACATTGCAAGAAAGCACAGATTGCATCGTTATAACTACTCAAGGCTGAGAAAATGCAAATAATAGTCTGATCTTTTTTTGCATCGTGTGCAAATTGCGATCGTGAATACCCTCATAGTAATGCATTTAAATGCATTAAAACACGCTGTGAAACATTCACTACACTTTTTGCAATTCAGAAATCTTCAATTGAAGTTCAATTAAAATTAAAAAAACATGATATCTATCTTAATTCATGATTTCTATACTTCAATTTATTTTCTCTGAATTTCAATTAAATATTTCTGAATTGCAAAAAGTATAGTGAATGTTTCACAAAATGTTTTAAATGAATTCATGCAGGCCTTTAATTTATTTATAGTGCTAAAATCACCAAGTTGGTATCGCTGACTATATTATACTACACAGAGAGAATTTTGGTGGACGAGTTTTAATGAAATTTTTCAGTAAACTAATGAAGTTTTCTTCACAAAGTAAATGAAAATTTTCTTAAATTTGCTGAAAAAGCTCCATATATTTTATGAATCAAGTTTTAATGAAACTCTTTCATTGAATGTATGAAACTTTTAATACATAAAATTAAATTTTTCACAACATTGTAGGAAAAATTCCATTAATTCAATGAAAAGTTTCAATGGACGAGTTATAGTGAAACTTCACTGGTTTTATGTAATAAAATTCATTTATATCATGCAGATAATTCTCTCAGTGTATGGCGGAAACCTTCTCACACTTAAAGAAATGAAACGTTTCAGACGTATGGTTTTCAGCAGTACGCGTACTTTTTTTTATTGATTGTACTGTTTTTCTGCATAACTTCTACAGAAGTACGCAGAAGGACTTTTTTTATCCTCTGTACTTTTTTCGTTAAAAACATTAAATAAGAGAAAAGTTTTTCTTTTCTAATTTTTTGAAATACCTCCTCTTGCAATACGTCTTATATTTATAATACTGACGCGTTAAACACACATTAGCAAAAAAAAAGAAATAAATCGGTCCGACAGCTTTTAAGATTTTTCGACTTTTAGGTTTTCAATGAAAACCTTATTTTTCAGCAGTTTTCTCTCAATATTTTATGCTTTTGAAATCAACAGATGTCTTTTACGGTGGGTCTCATACTAAAGAGTTAACTTGAACTTAACTAATAAAAAAAATAAAATGTCAAAAAATTATATACCTACAAAAAAACAACAAAATTTTGGGTTAACTAATAGTTAACTCAAAATCGTGCAGTATGAAAACTCCAGCGCTAATGTCCAAGGATATTACCAGAATTTTGTAGGAATTCCAAAAACTCTCATTTTTTAGGTTAATCCTTTTTAGTTTGACAACAATATACATTAGACCGACTCACGAAAAAAAAGTAAAAAAATGCCCCCGCAAAATAAACCTTGGTTTGTTTTATGATGATTCCCAAAATATTTCGGATCTAGCAATGAGATCTCACCAGCTGGACAATTTTAAAAAAATGTATTTTTTTTTAGTTTTTTAAGAATTTTGCATTTTAGCTCTAGACAACACATTCAATATGGGTATCATATGAAAGGTTTTTTTGAGGCGCGTCCAGCGGTATATATAACATGTTCAAGCATATCCAGATATGTCCTATTTTCAAGGATATTCTACATATTCTAAAAAAAAAAATTTTTACTCTTTTATCGGGAGATGTATGTGATTGAAATGTTTGTGATTGAAATGTCAAACTTACATATCATAATTTAGTGAACACGTGTTTCAGATTTTTTTGAAATTCGAGTTTTTTCGCTTTTTATCAGAAATTCAATGTGGAGAAAAAAATATGTTCTAAATAGGGCAATATGGATACCAAAACTTTTCTTTTGACAAGTAAATCATCGCTAAGTGGATATTGCAAATTACATACATTTCGCACGATGATCTAGACCAAATTTTGTTAAAATCTGGTTGATGTAAGATAAAATGCAACTTAACAGAAAAAAATCCAGCACGCGCTTTTATAAAATTATTATAAAATTTTATTTAGGGTCAGCCTATATTTAGATTTTTCTTGAAAAAATTACAGATACGTGTATTTCAATAACATATTTTATTTAATAATATTTTAAGGGTAACGCTATTTCACTTATTTCGGTATCGGTATTTTAAGGTTAGGTATTTCAGTTATTTCGGTAACGGTATTTTATGGATAACGGTTGTTCGGTTATTTCGGTATCGGTATTTTAAGGTTAGGTATTTCAGTTATTTCGGTAACGGTATTTTATGGATAACAGTTGTTCGGTTTTTTCGGTAACGGTATTTTTGGGGTAACAGTAGTCAGTTTAAAGGGGTTTGAATCGATAACGGTATTTTGGCGGTATTGCCTGCCAACCCTGAGCTAGAGACATGAAATTTGGCATTTAACTTCACTTACTGACTAGAACAAACCCAAAAAAAAAGGGTTTTTGAACATTTGAATGAGGGCACTTAACAAGATTCTGAAGTCATAATAGAAATATATTAACAAACAAAAAGTCGTTAGTGATAGGGTTAATAAAACAGATTTACATATTTTGTTATAGATTCCAATATGTGTACGTAAAATGTTTCTTTTATGCACTGAATTTTAAGAAATTTTCAATGAAAAAAGTTTATTTCTTAATCAATAATTGTACTGCCTTTTTTCCTCTATGTACTTGTCGATTTCATACCTGGTAACCCTACATATGTATATAAATACAATACAATGATTGGCTTAACATTTGTGAAACTTCAACAAATTCTCTATAATTGTCGCTGTCAATTATCAGGATATTTTACTGTAATTTGTACTATTCTACATTAAATGAAAGTCTGTATTTAATTACCCAGTGTAGAAATGGTAATGACATATTAATATTTTTTGGACTACCAGTAATGACACCCACTTACCTTATGCATTATTTTAAAACATATAATAATGAGTTACTGGTAATGACTTATTCTTTTCATTATTTCAAATAGAAACTAATTTTCTAGATTTTTTTTTAATTTTTGGAAATCTATTTTTAGACTCATTATTTTTTAAACACTGGTAAGGATATATGTAACCACATATTTTTTGATTTTTTGTATGTTGGCGAGTAAGCTTACTTGTGTGCATCAGGTCAATTATGTTTTTATATATTAAATATTACATGTCGATATAGCTCAGATGGTAGAGCTATTTATTGATTGGCAATCGATTCCCGCACCAGCAAATTTTATTAAAAAAAAAATACAATAAAAAATATTTTTTTTTATATAAATTATTTTTTTGAAAATCTATTTTTAGACTCATTATTTTTGTCAGTACTGGTAAGCACATAGGTAACGATATATTTGTGGTGTGTAACCATGACTCATTATTTTTCGCTACATCGCCATATAAAGATAATAAGAAATGTAATAACAAAAGTAACTAGTTAACATTACCAAGTATGTAGTTACATAACCACATATCTGGTAATGATTTTCTACACTGGGTAACTATTAAAAAAATATAAAAATTTTCGCAATTATGCCAAATAATTATTTAAAAATGTTGCTTTAGTTGACAAGAATTAAGAGTAGGTACTTTTGTTGCCTTTTTTCATTTTTGTTTTGATTTTATTCTATATTTTACAATTTACTAGTGCAATAATAAAACGCGGGAATTTCACAATAATTCTTGTGTTGTGTTTTTAGTATGTCATGTCTGACTGACATTATCTATCTCTTTCTAATATTTCGTAAATTATACGTGTACTCATCATATAACTACAGAGGACAATTAAGAGCTCTGAAAGAATTTAATCATTTAACCAGTTTACATATATTGCGAATATAAATTTGCATACATTATTGAAAACTTAGGTATACAGAGAGAATTTCTTGGACGAGTTTTAATGATTTTTTTTCAGTAATCTAATGGAGTTTTCTTCACAACGTGAATGAAAAATTTCTTAATTTTAACGAAAAAGCTTCATAGTTTTTATGAAGCTAGCGTTTAATTAAACCTTTTCATTGAATGCATGAAATTTTTAATAAGTAAAATGGAATTTTTCATATAATTTTATGAATAACTTCATTAGTTTAATGAAAAGTTTCAATGGACGAGTTCGAGTGAAACTTCATTGATTTAATGCAGAAATTCGTTAGTATCATGCAGATAATTCTCTCAGTGTCAGTATAGAAAATCTTTTGAAATGGGAACAAATAAAACTGTCTCGCTGAAACTGGATTTTGCACAAACTATAAAAGTGCTCGTATATAGAGAACGAAAATTCGTTTTGGTAACTGAATTTCTTGGCGCGTTATACTGCTCAATTTTTATTAACAGATCGTTTAAAGATTTTTCTCCGTTTTGCTCTATATCGCTAAATATTAAGGCTTGTATTCGCTTAATACTTAATAAAATTAAAAAGAGGTGTTTAAAAAAATTTCCGAAACAAATTTATTGACAAAACTTCCTTTTTGATATTAATCATTTGTGAATACAGGCGTAAAAGTTTTATTTACTGATTATAATTAAAAATACCTCATTATCAGGGCAGATACTTTCATGCAGTAAAAAATGCAAAATATGCACTTAAATGGAAATATGCACTAAAAACCCAAAAATATGCACTAATAATCCAAAAATAAATCTTCAAAACATAAAATATACTTTAAATTTATCGATTTTTAAAAATTATATTTATTACTCGAGAGCGTTTGGTTAAAAATTAAATTCAATTTAAATGTCTAAGTAGATGACAACTTTATGTTTTCCTTCTAGTTGCAAACCAATTGTTCTTTTTCTTTATTTTTCATCAAATCTTTTAATGTTTTTTTTGAATAATGAAAAATATGCAAAAAAAAAATGAACTAAAAATCATAAAATATGCTAAAAATATGCACTTAAAAGCGAAATATGCATTTATAATAACATATGCAAAAATATGCAACAACAAATCGGTGCCATATTGTTGCAAATTCTTTGATTCCGAAAAGTATTTGGTCAAAATCGTTTTTGGATTATTGATTCATTCATTGATTTCATGCATTTGCATGAAAGTCGCTGCCCTGGTCATTATAAATTTTAAGAAAATCAGTTACTTTAATTCATTTACTTTAAATCGTCTATTAAAATTTGTTTTTAAAAATTCAGTTTAACTTTAACAAGCAAATAATAAATACTTATATTTGCATCTCGCTTGGTTTCCAAAACATTGCCCATTTGACTCTATCTCTTTGTTTCCGAGTTAATACTATGTTCAAAATTTCGGATACGCCTTTTAGTAGCAGAGACATAAACTTTTAACCTTTGTGTCTACGGCCACATACCCAGGTATGCTTTTCATTTTCAAATTGATATATTTTGAGTTCCAGGTGCCGAATCGAGTGGAAATTTTGGGTAGCCTCCTAAAATATTGTTTTCTATCATATTTCAAAAAAATTTAAATAATTTTCTTTTTGGGACCAAATTTATAAGTACATAGTTTTTGAAATTTACTCCTTAAATCAACATACCAGGGTATGCATAGTCATAGATTACATAATTTCTTACTCTTTGACATTCGCTGTCAGTGCACGTATCAAGTAAACAAAACTTTCCAACTGTAGTAAAAGTAGTAAGAATTTCGAGTAATCGAACACAGTGATTGTATGGAAAATTCCTTCAATGCAATTAATGTATATCCCGATAACAATAAATTAAAAAAAAAAAAATATTAAATTTCATTAAAAAAAAAGTGGTGTTTTAGGTTGCACATCTATCACATTGAAAGTTGCATACAACTGGCTTTTGGGTCTTTGCAGGCTTTTCGTGTTGGTCTTTTTCTGCGACATAACCCAATAAGCACATAGGTTTTAAAATTTCAAGTGCTTTAAATTTTGCTTAAAGTAATTTTGAATACGGATGAATTGAAAGAAGTTACTTTCAACTTTTTCAGTATTACTTTTTTGCGAAAAATATTTAACCGTTTCCTAACATTCGCTTAAGAAAAGAAATAAGACGATCCTCTTGCTGGTAAAATAAGTTCTGTATTTATAATATTTTCAATATACATAATATAATATATGTGTTATCCTGATAAACAAACACAGGTAGGTGATCGTTTATCGGGGCCTGATGTTTCTTCCTAAACACAGAAGTAGGTTTTTATGTGTTTCATAGGAAAGGTACTAAAAGATTATTATTATATCATGGGTTTTTCCCTACGTCGTAAGACTTAAAAATACATTTGGTTCTTTATAACTAGTACAGTTTGTCAAGATACTTAATATAATCATTCAAAAGGGAGTTTCCACTCATTAGTAATTTTCTAATTTTATAAAAAAAAATCCAAAGGTCATCTCTTTGTTCTTTTCTTCGTTGAATATTCACTAGGGTATTTAATCGATTAACCGTTACTCGATTAATCGATGAATTTCTTTCAAAAACTTGTTCGAGTAATTTCAAATGGACAATTTCGAGTAACGAATAACTCATGTGATTTTGGTCGATTAGTCGAGTAACTCGAGTAACTCGAAAGTCTTTTTTTAGTTTATATAAATCTTTTTTAATTAGCTGACTAATTTTTATGGAATTTAAAGTCATATTTCTGTTGCAGTTTGAATTTAAATACTATAATGCTTATGCATATTAATATGATAAAATTGTAAAAAATAAATAATAGCGCGTACTTATATTATAATATTACCAGCCCTAATCTATTTTCATAGAATCTCTTTCTATTAAAAAAATCGGCAACAACATAAAAAAGCATAAGCAATCATACAAAATTGTCGGGATACCCGGGTATGGTGGGTGTATGTTTACGTATAATTTTTCATCTGTAGACACAAAGGTTAAACATCTCTAAAGAGATATTTATACCCTACACCACTATGTGGTCATTATACCCTACACTACTATGTGGTCAGGGTATTATAAGTTTGTGCTGATGTTTGTAACACCAAAAAATATTGGTCGTAGACCCACCTTATAGTATACCGATCGGTTCAGAATTTTTTTTTATTTCGATTTAACGATGTCCGTCTGTCCGTCCGTCCGTCTGTCCTACCAAAATTATACTGTTTATACGCTGCAGGTCGTAAATATTAAGATATTTTGATGAAATTTGGTACACAGCCCTACATTGGCCCAATAACGCAGCCTATTGATTTTGGTGAACATCGGTCCATGTTTAGACCTAGTGCCCATATAAGGGTCCTACCAAAATTATACTGTTTATACGCTGCAGGTCGTAAATATTAAGATATTTTGGTGAAATTTGGTACACAGACCTATATTGGCCCAATAACGTAGCCTATTGATTTTGGTGAACAACGGTCCATTTTTAGACCTAGTGCCCATATCAGGGTCCTACCAAAATTATACTGTTTATACGCTGCAGGTCGTAAATATTAAGATATTTTGATGAAATTTGGTACACAGACCTACATTGGCCCAATAACGCAGCCTATTGATTTTGGTGAACATCGGTCCATGTTTAGACCTAGTGCCCATATAAGGGTCCTACCAAAATTATAATGTTTATACGCTGCAGATCGCAAATATTAAGATATTTTGATGAAATTTGGTACACAGACCTATATTGGCCCAATAACGCAGCCTATTGATTTTGGTGAACATCGGTCTATGTTTAGACCTAGTGCCCATATAAGGGTCCTACCAAAATTGTACTGTTTATACGCTGCAGGTCGCAAATATTAAGATATTTTGATGAAATTTGGTACACAGACCTACATTTGGTGCGCTGACTCACATTATAGAAAATTTTGACATAAGCCCCATTTTAACCCATTCGAATTTCGGATCCAAACAATACACCAGACTGGTGTAGGGTATTGTATAGTCGGCATGCCCGACTTTAACCTTTTTACTCGTTTTGACTATGGTTTGTAAGTTTGTATATGAAGATATTGACTTATTGATTTTAACCCCATTTTTTATCAAGTCACAGTTTTCAAAAAGATTGCAGCTGAAGTTCTCGTTTATAAAAGCACATATACCACGCAAAAGGCTTTTCTAAAACATTTTATAGCAATTGTTCTTGGCACCTAAAAAATACGTCAATAAACAAATCTATCAAATGAGTTTCGAATCGACTTGATTATTTTTTTTAATGGAAAAAAGTCCGTAAAACATTTAGCTAAAACTACTAAAAAATCAAAAACAAAAAATTTAAAATTTTAAAAGTTTTACAAAGAAAACAGATTCGTGCTGACAACTGAATTTGTGTCCAAGCGACTGGTTGGGTTGTGTTAAGTGAATTTTTCGATACCGATAATAAAAAAACAATTGAGGCAGGAGTTAGATGACTTTGACCACAGATTTTCCGTTGCCATAACAAAAATTTGGTTTCTACAACTAAGCCATTCGATTAGCAACAAAGTCAGTTGTCAGCAAGAATCTGTTATCTGGGTGTTTTTAATTTTTAATTTTTTTTAGCAAATATTTTTGTTTATTTCAGCAGGTTAGACTGCTAGTTGCATTCAACAAAATTTAGCTCAAATATACCTAGCAAAAATTCTGTAGATATATCAGTTTATTTAGCTACTAACTGAGACTTTAATTGACACATTTGTTGTTGTTAACTGTTAGCTAAATTTTAACTGAACGTTCAGAAATCGGACCTTAGTCTACTAATATTTAGAAAAATATTCTACGAATTTACAGAACAATTTGTTATTTTCAATTAAGTATCAATTAACTCAAATATAATTAAAATTTGGTAAATTTAACAGTTTTATTTTTGCTGGTCTTTTCTTATTAGTGTTTTTTTTTGTAAAAAGAGAAGCAAGTCTCAGGAAATTCTTCCTATTAATTAACGTGTTGCTTTCTTTAGCAGAGATGAAAGGTGGTGAAAAATGGAGGGCTTCAAGTTTGGCAACACTGTAATTGCGCGAGATGTTGAATTTTAGAACAGTTGTTGCGCGCCATCTGATGGTGTTTTGGCGAATTTTGTTATAGCTGTTTAGTTCATAGCCCTGTTATATTATTTTACTTCGGTGGGGTTAAGTGCTATGGGAACACGGAAGGCGGACGCTGCGATATGTATTAGAGATATAAAAATCAGAATCAAACATATTATTTTTCCAAATTGATAATGGAGTCGCTGGGGATCGAACCCGCAACCTCATGTGTAGCAGTCCAACACGCTGACCATTACACCAGAGCGCCCACAAAGTGTTATGTAGATAAATTTTATATGTATGTAGGTAGATAACTTTTCTACAAAGTAATTATACCCTACACCACTACGTAGTCAGGGTATTATAAGTTTGTGCTGATGTTTATAACACCAAAAAATATTGGTTCTAGACCCACCTTATAGTATACCGATCCGCTCAGAATTTTCGATTTAACGATGTCCGTCGGTCCGTCCGTCTGTCCATACATTCTTGTGCGCACTCTACAGGTCGCAAATATTAAGATATTTTGATGAAACTTGGTACACCGACTTATGTCGGCCCAAGGACGAAGCCTATTGATTTTGGTTAAAATCGGTCCATGTTTAGACCTAGTGCCCATATAAGGGTCCCCTCCAATATTGGCTTAGTTACAAACTGCAGGTCGCAAATATTAAGATATTTTTATGAAATTTGGTTCACTGACGCACATTATAGAAAATTTTGTCACAAGTCCCATTTTAACCCATTCGAATTTCGGATCCAAACATTAGTTGGCTTTTACCCAGACTGCTGTAGGGTATTGTATAGTCGGCATGCCCTACTTTAACCTTTTTACTCGTTTTTAACTAATTTTTAGTAGGTTTTTCTGCTATTTTTACAGGGTTATTTTTATACAGCTACACTCAAAATAATAAGTCTGTTGGCTGAACAGAAAAATTTGGTACTTTAACAAAATTTTATTCCTGTTTTTGGGCTTAAAATAAAATTTGTTGATTTTAAAACATTTTTTATTAAATTTAACAAATCTAAATTTTAGTAAGAAATTAGTAAAACTACAGTTTTATTTAGGGTTTCTGGACCCTCCCCGGGCCTGGACTAGGACATGTTAGGGCATGTAGGGCATTCCAAAGGAGCAAACATTTTATCCGTTTTGCTCTATCTCGCTTAGTTTTCGAGATATGGACCATTTTATGAAGTTTGAAATTTTTGGTAAATGAATGTTCTTTAGTTTGACTATAGATTATAAATTAATAACATTTCTTTATTTATTTTTTTATTTTTCAAATTAAAGAAAAATGAAACAATTTTCACAAGTAAATTACAAAGAATTAAAAATTTTTGAAACAATTCGATAAGGGCAGCAAGACAGAATACGTATTTTCGGCTTTCGCTACAAAGCCATCATCAGTGTCATTCGCCTTGAATGGGTTAATAATTGATAATTGGCTTTTTCCTTGGGACCATGTGAGTCAACGAACCAAATTTCATTGAAATATCTTCGTATTTGCGACATGCAGCGTGTAACCAAGCAAATTTTGGGGGGACCCTTATATGGGCACTAGGTCTAAACATGGACCGATTTTAACCAAAATCAATAGGCTTCGTCCTTGGGCCAACATAGGTCTTCTTTGTATTTGCGACTTGCAGCATGTAAAAAAGAAAATTTTGGGGGTACCCTTATATGGGCACTAGGTCTAAACATGGACCGATTTCAACCACGTAGTGTTGTAGGGTATAATAAAAAACAAATACAAAACAAATTAAAAAATGTATGAAATAAAAGACTTTCACCGAAATGAAATGTGTCAGAAATTCTCTACCATCGTTTTTAAGAATATTTGGGTTAATATATAAAATACTCCTTATCCGATTCTTCCCAAATTCAGTGCACGTGTAGAAAACTGCGAGATATAAATTTTGTTCATACAATATACACAAATTGCCTGCACTTGTACGTACAAACCATACGTCAATGTGGCAATATTTGTGAAAAGGTGACACGGAGGAAATAAGAAGATAAACAGAGAAAATCTGAAGTAGAATGTTTGTATATGTCTGTTTGATCACTTCTGAAATTATTCATATAGAGACAATCTGACAATAAAAATATAAACAATAATACAATTTAATGGAAGATCACTGATGAAGCCTGTCCATAAAAAGGCAGAAACTAGATCTAGTCTGATTTGCAAATTTAATGTGTTTATAAGTTTTGAGGAAGGCTTATTCTTCTTCTTAACCTCAAACCTACTAAATTAGAATTAATAAAAATACATACATATTAATGACAATATTAATTATATTTGGTCTATACGACGCGTTGGAAAAAACAACACTTTACTATGGTTTTTAAAATTTTACTGTTTTCTTAGCGTAAAATTAATTTTAAACCCACAACCCTGAGATCAAAATCGGCTTCCAATGTACAGCCAAGGCGGGTTAACCGATTTCGATCCGAGTTTTTTTCTTTCGTAGGCAACAAAAAACTCTAATCCTTATCGTGGCCCTTTTTTGAATTTTGTCAAATAAATTTTATATCCCCGAGCAAATGTGTTTTTCTTGCCTTTTTTGGAATTTTTAAGTTTGTGTGGCGACTTTGTTAAAAAAAAATTTAAAAATAAATAAACGATAAGGACTAGAGAATTTATCTGGGATTAAGAATCACTTTACATTTTTATTTTCCGATAATTAATAAAGGTTGCACAGTGGCAGCCGATTTGCCTTTTTTAAAAAGGGCCGGTAATGAAGTGGCAACTCTGGCGATTTTGGCTGGGGAAATATAAAACTGATATTTTTTAAAAATACTACAATAACGTGATTTTTAAATCAAAAAATAAAATATTAAAAATTTTGTTAATTGAATTTTTGACAACCGTTCAAATATACCCTTTAAAATGCTGTTGTTACAGTATTTACCCCCCTTAAATGAATATAACTGAAATATTTGTTTAAATCAGTGTTTCAACTAAAAATTTGTTAAAAATAAGTCAAGTGTGTTTTAGTGTACTAGAACTGATTCAATAATTAATTCTTTAAAATCTCTGACTAATAGCTCAAGAAAAAAGTTTGCTAAAGGTCGGGTACTAGATTTTTGTGTTTGTGTATTTTCATTTTATAAATATTTATTTGGGGTTGTGTACAAAACAATGACTATTAAAGAAAACCTGCCATTCATTTTACCACAGAGTGAATCTACCGCCAAAAGGTCCACCATCCAATCTTTTATATCAAACAACAACAAATTGTAAACAAATCATTAAAATTGCAATTTAATTGAATCACATGGAATGCAACCAAATAACTTGAACTATCAGTTTGATTTTAATAATTTTTCAATTCATGAAATACTCTAAAAAAGCTTTTCTGCTAATTTCATAAAATTTTGCAATGCTATCCAAAATACAATATTTTATTTCATTATTTTGTTTAAATCACTTTCATCAAAATCTACACGAGAAAAAGCTTTTTCTTGTTCTTGTTTAATTCCAGCTAGAATTAGTGATTATTTCGCATTTTCTTAAGCGAGAGAAAAATATCTGTCTCTCTTAAATTGAGTGTTAAAAATGTAAATAAACAGAGAGTACACGAGTTTAAAATTGAGTGATTATATTTAATTGAGTATGTAATAAATAAACGGTTGTGCAATTTGGTAGTTTTAAAAATTTTAAAAATACTACTTTTCAACAATTATAAGTTGTTTAAAAATTTTTAGATTTTTAAATTTTTAAATTTGTTGAGGTACTATCAACGACCATATAGCCTAAAAACAAACCAACCGTCTCTTCTGCTGCCCACAACGTTTTTTATACTTATTTAGCTCATTGATGGCTGATCCAGTCTCAAATCGGTCGAACGTAAAAATTTGCTTTTATAAATCACTGAACGTCAAAAAATGGATTTAAAGTAATTGAATGGAATTTTTTTAAAATCACAAAACGGAAATAATTTTTTTAAATCACTTGCCCATTGAGCTAAATCAAATGAATTATTTTAAAAACATCATTCAATGATTGCTCGTTTTGAATTTAATTCATTCAGAATTCAAAAACTGAATTAATAAATTAAACCTTCCAAGCTCTCCTTGTTTTTTTCGCGCCGAAAAAATGAACATTCGTAAAAAAATGGGAATTTTTTCACGAATGTTCCTTCGTGTATTCTTCGCTTAACTTCTAAAGCGTATACTAAGAGAATTATGTCGGCAAAATTAACTGCAATTGCAGTTAAGAAACCGTTTAACGGCATTGCAGTTAATTTTACCGACATAATTATCTGAGTTTAGTATAGTATAAAAAATATTTTGAAAACCATAATCATTATTTTAAAATTTTTTCAAAATTTATCGGTTGTGAAGTTATTTTGCCCGACATACCGATATAAAAGTAGAAAGATGTGTAATAGGAAAGGACTTAGTTATGAGGTAATGGATTATATAACCCATTATTTGGTAATGATTTTCTACACTGGGAGGTTCAGTTCAATATACATCACAAAAACTCGACCTGAGTCAATCGGTATACGGCACTTATATTAGCTGTGTTTGTGCGGCAAGCTATCAATGTTGGCTTTTGTCATTCCCATACAAATATAACATTAGCCAACATTTAATGTTAACTCTTAACATTACTTATATCAAATTTGTATGGGAATGACAAAAGCCAACGTTGATAGCTTACCGCACAAACACAGCTATTGTGACCAACCATAGGGTATAATAAGGAATCTGAACTGCACTCAAAAAAATAAGTTAGTAGAAAAATTAGTAAAACATCTTGTATATCAAGTCTATTGGTTTTCAACAATTTTTTGCTGAAATTGTATTTTTATATTTATATTTTTTCAGCACGAAACTAATTTTGAACTAATGTTTTACTACTTTATTTTGTTACCAAACAATGTGCGGATGAACACATGTGGTTCAGACAATATAAATTACACTAAAAAAACAACTCTTGTATATATTAGGTTTGCATGAATATATTTCTAGTAAAACTAGTAAAAAAGAAAAAAATTTAAAAAGTTGTCAAAATATTAAAATGTACTCGAACGGAAAAATTTTAAAAATATGTAGTAAAAAAAACAAAAAAAAAAATTACAAAAATCGGGGAAAATTCAATTAATTAAATTAATTAAAATGTGTGTTAAATTTTATTATTTCTTAGGCAAAAAATATGTTACTAGTTTTTGCTGGAAGAAATTTGTCTAGTAAAAACTAGTAATATTTCCCCTTAAATTGTTTACAAGTTTTTACTATTTTTTTTTTTTTTGTGTACTCGAATGGGTTTTTGAGTAAAACTAGTAGAAATAGTAACGCTAGTAAAATATAGCATGTAAACGAACACACTTATTACTTACAATTATTTGTATATATTTTTTAATTTTTTATAATTGTAAATCATGTTGACAATGTGGTCGCCTGGACATTTTTTTATTTTACAAAGTTCTGAAAATAATTTTCAAAATAATGAAAAAACACACTTCATAGATTTAACTTTTAAGCGAATAATAACCAAATTGCAATTTTTCTACAAGTTTTTTTAATTTTTGGCAGCCTACTAATATTTCGAAAAAAGTTTTATTGATTTTAGTAAGGATTTTTTCATTTGCAATCGCCAAGTGTTACACTCATAGAAAAAAGTTTGTAGAAAAGTTATTAAAACTGTTAGTACTTCAACTTAACAAATTTTTAACTAATTTTTAGTTAAAAATTAATTTTTAGTTAATTTTTTTGCTACCTCCACATTACTAACTTACAAATTTTTTTGCTATTTTTTTTTTGCTGAATTTAGTTACTAATTTTTAACAATAAATTTGCAACTTTTACAGTATTTTGATGAATTTTAGTTACTAATTTTTAACAGAAGATTTGCTAATTTTACAAATTTTTTTGTAAACTAAACCACCAATTTTGGAGCGCTTATAAACAGAATGTTAAATGACTCTAAAAATTACTGCATATTTTTAACTCGCCAAAAATTATGCAAAAAGTTTTTAAATAAAGCTAAATTGAAATGGTTGAAAATTATCAAAATTTATGAGAAAATTTTCTATTTATCGTAATACATTAATTTTGAAAGATCAAGGTTTATTTTGGACGAAACATTTTCATATGAAAATTGTGATTAAAAGTATCTCTGGGGAGCAAGTGGAGTTTACGGGGATGACCCTAATTTTTTCCTCCCAATATTGTACTTTTTAAGCTTATTTAAAGAATACGATATTTTTAATCGGCCACAACTTTCCTGTGGGTGGAGCTTTAGAGGTGAAAATGGAAACTCCAATAAATTCGGAAGTACATATCCGATCAGCAAACAATGAAAATCAAAAGAAGGGTCTCTGAAATACATTTTGTTGTGGTCAACATATTATTGTCTATAAATATTACCACTTTTACAAAAAAACATTCTTGGGAAATTTTCATTCTCAATGTCAATGCCACCAAATTTATTCACCAATGAAATATTTTTCAATTTGTTTGATGAAAACAATGGTAATGAAATGTACACATAATTGAAGAAAAAGCATTGTAATTAGGGTTTGGGGTTCGGGAATTCCCGGGCGGGAATTCCCTTGAAATCCCGGGAAAAGTTTGCCGGAAATTCCCAGGAAAATAATATATTTTTCCCGGGAAAACGGGAAATTTTAAAAATATTAAATTTTTTAAATTGTTTTTGTTTCGAATAGGATTTTTTTAATTTTAGTCATAAAAAACATTTTAAATACCAAAACAAAAATGTCATTGTTAAAATCTTTTAAAAGGGAATACATTTATTTGACACGCAAATAAAATCTTTGCCAAGTAATTAGGAGCATTTCAACTTTTCGCATAACTTATTCAAAATTTAAGTAGTAAAACCTAAAAACTTGGTAAAATGTTTAAAAGAAATATGAAAAAAAGCTTTGTTTCTTACAAATAATCGCCCTTACTATCTAAATTTTTCAAATGTATAATTTAGGTAAAGTCGACTTTAGTTAAAATATTGGGTGGCAGTATACCTTGACTTCGTTTATTTTTAAAGCGTTCTGATTGGTTAATTTATTTTCAACCAATCAAAATATTTGAAAATATAAATATTTTTGTAAGGTTTTCATACACAAAATGAACAAAACCGTTTAATTAAAAATAAAGTCGACTTTAAATTTAAAATACTCTTTTATATTAAGGGCCAATAATTTTATAAGTAACGTTTTCATTAATAAATGTGAAAAGAAAAGACTGCTTAACGGTGGTATCTAAATTTGGTTATCCGACATCTAAATTTGGTGCACAAAAAAAAAAAAATTATGGTCATGCAACTTCTCTTGAAGAAAAGAACAACAAGAATAACGTTTCAGCTAAAATTAGCAAAGGACCCGAAGAAAAAAGTGTAAGCTGAATAGGCATTAAAGGTTTTAAGGTAGGGCAAACATTTCCTGAAATGGTATCCAAATTAGCCGCAGTCAATCCGCACCATAACTAGATATTCGTTTATTCGAGAAAGTTTTTATAATAAAAACCTGGCATTGCAAAAAAATGAAACCGATGTAAAGAACATTATATTAAATTACTACAATAATTTAAAAGATATTATGATGAAAGAAATATCGAGCAATATTTCTAACAGTAGGAGATTTACTATAATCTTAGATGAATGGACAAGAATATCACAACAATGTATAAATGGAAATAATTCATTTTATAATCTGGGGTTGGTTTATATATCAGGAAGATGTAATGCTGATGAAATAAGAAGAATTGTAGAAATAAGACTAGAAGAGTTTTATTGGTCTTTGGAAAATAACATTGTGGCCACCATATCTAATGGGCCAAGTGTGATGAAACGGTTTGTTTCCGACAGTCCAATAGTAGGTGCTTTCTGCTGGAATCATGCAATTCATTTGGCAGTGCTGCGAGTAATTTATGTGAAATCAAATGTTCAACATTCTGATATTTTTTACTTTGAATTCTCACTACACAGACTGCATTTGTACTGAAATAGTTTTTTTTTTTCACAAAAATTACTTATATAGGTGGTTTTCATTAACAATTTTGTTCAAAAATTAAATTTTTTCATTCCCGTTTCCCGGGAAATAAATAAGTCCGGGAAATCCCAAACCCTAATTGTAATATAAAAAAATATGAGAAATACGTGAATTTTTAATTTTTTTTTCTTAATTTATTCTTTTATTAAAACATTAAAACAGATACTTCTTTCATCAATTATAAATGGGCATTTAGGCATTGAACAATGCCAATTCAAAAAATTTCAATAATTGACACATTCAATAAACTGGTCCCAAGTATGTTTTTAAATACACATTTATTTTCATTTCATTTGCTCCTTTTTTACCTTTTTCCAGTCCACTAGTAATCTGCAAAAGTTTTGTTGATTTCAGAAAATTTTAGCAAAAATTTTGTAGATTTAACAGTTTTTTTTCGCTATTTTTTTCTACTATTATTTAGCAATTTTTTTGCTGATTTCAGCAAGTTAAATTGTTATTTGCAATTAACAAAAATTTAGCTCAAATATTACTAAAATTCTGTAAATTTAACAGTTTTTTTTGCTATTTTTATTAAACTACTATTCAGCAATTTTTTTTGCTAATTTTAGCAGGTTAAATTGTTATTTGAAATTAACAACAATTTAGCTCAAATATTACTAAAATTCTGTAAATTTAACAGTTTTTTTTTCTGTTTTCATTTTATTAATATTTAGCAAACTGATTCTGCTAATATTAGCAGTTTTTTCTGCAGCATCATTTTAAACTAATTTTTAGTAACTTTTTCTGCTATTTTTACGGACTTATTTGTATGAGTGTAGCAAAACTTTTGCTGAGATTACTATTTTTTTGTTAAATAATTTCAGCAAACCCTTTTTGCTGAAATTATCAACTTGTTTGCAAACACGCTCCTGACTAAAAATTTGCGGACGCAGCAACATTTTTTGCTGATTTGATTGACTTTTTTTGAGGGTATGAGTGTATTTGCATAGATAATATAGAAGTTTTACTCCTTGTCATTCACTGCCAGTGGGAAGAGAATGTGTTGGATATGTCCTATACTTAAACTCAAAAAAATAAGTTAGTAGAAAAATTAGTAAAACGTCTTGTATATCAAGTTTACTAGTTTTCAGTAATTTTTTTGCTAAAATTCCGTTTTCAGCAAAAGTTTTAGTTATATTTTTTTTAGCACTAAACTAATTTTGAACTAATGCTTTACTAATTTATTTTGCTACAAAAATTTTGCTTATAACCGCAATTATAGCGTGGACGACCACCAGATAGACAAGATGTAGATGTCGCCGCTTGTCTGGATGTATTACAGACAACGAAAATGATCATAAGAAAAAAACAACTCTGCACAATTTCTATATTTAAATTTTCAGCAAATAAATTAACTAAAGTAAAATTTTTCTACAAATTTTTTCAGTCTACTAATATTCAGCAAAAAGTTTAGTGATTTTAGCAAGGATTCTTTTCATTTGCAATCGACTAACATGGGGTTTCTAGAAGACGTTCGTTGTCACACGATTGAGTGACTACATGTATTTTGTTTTTGTATTGCATATATTTTGTTATTGTATTTTCGTTCGTTCAAAGTAAAACGTCATCTAGAAACATCACCTAAGTGTTAGCAAAACTTTTGCTGAGATTACTGTTTTTGTGGCAAAATCAGTTCGCTGATTTTCAGCAAACACTTTTGCTGAAATTACCAACTTTTTTGCAAACACGCTCCTGACTTAAAATTTGCTGACACAGCAACATTTTTTGCTGTCTTTACTGACTTTTTTTTTGAGTGTATACAAAAAATATTTGAATGGGTGTGAACAAACGTGTTTGGTGATAAAGGATCTATCTATGCTATGAGGTTTACCCAACCCTATGTCCTTTACAATTTAGTAAAATTGGCTATGTTTGTGTGACTCTCCATCAGTGTTATCAATAACGATATTTTCAACGTATTCCGGCTTTCTACTGTCAAAATTGTTCGAGATATCATTGATAGGAATGCCGCACAAACGCAGCTATAGTACAATGTTTATCACTGTTGCCAATTTAGCTATTTTCTCGTTAAATCTAGCGATATTTCAATGCATTTAGCGGGATAAAACATGATTTAGCTATTAGCGGAAAACTAGAGATTTTTCTAATTTCAGTTTTATTGTTTTTTTTTACACTAGAGTTTTCAACGCTGATAATTATCCATGTTGCAAGTTAACGTGCATACGAGAACTAATATGTTAGTTTTCGTCTCACACACGTTTTTGTGTACTTAGAATTTTTTCTGACTTCACGGATATAGTTAAGTCGACAATACTGGTATTATTATTCAGCGATTTATTGGCAATTTTTTATGGAAAACTTAAAATGTTTAAAAAATTTGCTATTGTTATTCAGCATTTATTGCCAATTGTTTATGGAAAACTTGGAAAGTTCTAAAAAATTTTCCAATTTGCTGATGATTTTTTAAGAAAATTTTAAAAAGTTCGACAATATATTTATTTTTGGGCAATTTTTTAACGTAATCTGAAAAGTTTGTTAAATTTGGCGATTTATCGCAAAATTTTTAAGTTTTTATAATTCAGCTATTTTTTTTAGCGATTTTTTAATTGATTTAGCGATATTTTTAGGAAAAGAGTTGCAACAGTGATTTGTTTTTCAATTACTACTTTTGTTTTTGTCACCTACTAAATTGAGTACAAAAACAAAATTCCGTTACTCAATGAAAACAAAAAAAACTTAAGAGAATACAGCAAAAAAAACTCAGAAAAACTAAATTTTCTCTCATTCTCAAATAACCGGCATTTTTAGTTTTGTATGTATAGATGTGTATACTCAGAGAATACTAGTGATACTAGTGAAGAGATTTGATCATTTGTTTTTGTACCGAAGTAAAAATGCCGTGGTACTTTCTGGGATTTTACGTTATTATTGTACCCAAATTAGATCGCACATATGCGAAAACGAGCTCTACCACTCGCAAAGAAAAAAGTGTATAATCAACAAAATTTAATGTACGATTTGCATTAGTTTATTATATATTATACAACTACAAAAGTTTAACGACACATTCTAGAAGACCCTTGGGCAAAAAATTAATGACGTTGATTGAATTGATAGAATTCACAGTTCGTACACTCAAAAAAGTTTGTCGGTAGAATCTACTGAAAATGACAGTTAAAACAAAGATGTATGCATTTAAAAAGGCGACAAAGTCAACAAACTAAAGATAAACTAAAAATTTTGTTATTTTTAACTGTTGAAAAATAACTAAAAAATGCATTAAAAATAACGATGTAGTAAAATTAACTGCCAACTTTTTACTACAATACTTTTAATATAACTGACAAAATGGGTAAAATCGACTGCTTTTTTTAGAGTTAATCCTTTGGTATTATAAAAGTAATATTTTAATAAAAAAAGCAATTTTTTTTCTACCGATTACAAAAATATGTATAATTACTTCAGACTGTTTAAAATTTGAAGTAAAAATTCCAAACGGTTCTCCAGTTATTATGCTTTTATGCATTGGAGATAAGTTTCTGATTTTTGTTTGCAAACTAGGGGTCATATGTATATAATCAATTTCAAAATTTATAAGTGGCTTATAAAACAAATTTTCCACACAAAATTCATTTTATAAATGTGTTATGTTTTCAATTTATTATGCATAGGCACTTAGGAATATATCAATTACAGACCTTTAACAATTTAATTCCTTAATTCGATTTTTAAATCTGATTCAATTTTGTATCGGTTAGCAAAACTTATTTTATTAATTGAATTATTGCCTACTTTATTCAATCAATATCTTATTCAAAGAATCAAATTGATATTTGTTTATTTTTTACATAGGATCAAGCGAATTGATTAAATTTAACAAATAAATTGAGCAATAAATGGTTTTCTTGATTTATAGTTCACGAATATAATCAAACAAATAATTCAATCGAATCAAAATTAAATCAATTGAAATTTGGATAAATCACATCCTCACTTTATTCAATAATAAATGGATATGAAAACCTAAAAGATTTTTACAAAATACTCTTGTTTTATTTGTGAGTAGGCCATCAGAGACTGAAAAAAACATTATGTTAGGAAAGACTAACCAAAAACGGAATTTCCTACGCCAGGATAAAAAAAATAATTTTTTGTTTCTTCTGTCAAAAATATATACATTTTGAGAACAAATTTCTGCAACTTCTTTCTGATAGTTAACCCACATTGATAACTACTTTTTGGACTTATTAAATCCAAGTGATTAAATTATTAAACTCTATGCGGTGATTCCTGATGACGTTTTTCGTCAGACGAACGAATATATAATATATATAATAAAAAAAATACCTGTAATGTAAAAAAAAAGTACATCTCTTCACTTATTCGTCACAATGTGCCGAAATGTATGATATGCTTCTAATACTGATTAGTGCTAATAATAGGGCAATTGTGTCATACGTTTCATCACTTTTGTATATATAGCAAAAAAAGTAATGAAAAAAACATTGGTGTTCTGGCTGGTTTTTATTGCGTTATTGTTGCTGTTGGCATGGGATGTATGTATGAAAAAGTGTGTGTTTGTATAAATGAATGTGATGGTTGTGTGGTTGTTGTGTAAGAGTATGTGTGTAGAAAATATGCCTTCTTTCACCAAGTCTACTATGACCAGACTTTGATTAGATATTGTGTTCGCAGTGTTGTTGAGACGTTTGGTTGTTGTTAACTTTTGGCGCGTTCATTTAAACACTTCACTTTGGGACTTTCATGTGAACGGTTGTGTGTTGTTCAGACAGAATAAAAACAGTTTTTTTTGTTGAACTAAAGTAAAAGAAATTGAAAAGAGACATTTGACGTTTCTTTTTTTTTATTATAATACGCTCACAGCTCAGAACATAATAAAAAGGAGTATTTTTTTGAATAGAAAAACTTCGTGCGCAAAGGTTTAATACAACCAAAATAAGAATATTTCGTGAGAATTAATAAAAGTTTTTAACAAAAATAAAGAACACAGTAGAAAAAAGTGGAAATAAACAACAACCAAAAACTTTTTTAATATTAAACAACAAACTAAAACAAGAAGAAATCATTTCCTTTTCAAACACTAAACCAATCATACATACCACAACAGTGGGGTTTAAATAAAAATTTATTGAAAAAATTTAAATCAAGAATTATTTTTACAAAAACAAAAGACAGCAAACTACAGACTATAACAAATAGATTGTAAAAAATAAATGATTTTTTACAAAATAATTTTTACAAAAATAAACTATTTTTTGTAATAAAAAAAAAACTAAAAAATTTTTAAAGTGAAATAAAATTAAAAAATCGAAAACAGCAAAAAGTTTTAAACTCAATTGTTGGTCATGCAGTTTTTGATATTTAAAACAACATTAACAACGTCATTATTATTAAATAAAATTACAACAAATTTACAAAATTGTTTAACAACAAAATATACCACAACAACAACGATAAGCAATTGTTTTCAATTTTTATTTAAAAACATCAACAATAACAATTCATTTAATGTGCTATTAAAAAAGCAAAGAATATTTTTATTTAAATAATTTTTTGAAAAAAACAAAAACCATTTAATAAACAAATTAATGGTTTAAGAAATAACCAAAAATTTAAAATACGAAATTAAACAAAGAGGAAATAAACTGTTTGCTAACATTAGTGTTTTTATATATTTTTCTAAGTGTAATTGTGTATACAGTGTTTTTTTACCGTTAATTGAAAATAACTTCAAAATAAGAAGTAAATACCGCACTAAGGATTGTTATATTGAAAAAATTATATACAGTGCGTGTTAAAAAAATTTGACAAAAATAAAGTATACAATAAAAACTTGAAATTTTGAAAAATTTTAAAGTCTTCTGAAAGGACTTTTATACTTTGAGTGTTAAAAAAAATTAACAAAAGTGTTTTCGTTTTAAATAAACTAAAAAAACAAAAATTAATTTAACAATAAATTTGACAAAATAAAATTTTGACCCTGTTCCTGTTTTAAATCTAAGGATAATTTTGAACGATAATATATTGGATTTATAGAAAAAAAACAAGACAACAAAAACAAAGGTGAGAAGAATATTATAGAAAATAATAATAATAATAAAAAAAAAATAGAGTAAAGAAAATTTTTTTTT
Organism: Leucophora obtusa; assembly: GCA_949987735.1. Taxonomy (NCBI): domain Eukaryota; kingdom Metazoa; phylum Arthropoda; class Insecta; order Diptera; family Anthomyiidae; genus Leucophora; species Leucophora obtusa. Next base: position 119,873,634 of record OX465297.1, on the reverse strand, counting down.
TATGTTAAGGGAAACAAATTTAGGCAAAAACTTGAACACTCCACAAAAAAGTGACCCTTCTAGAATTAAGTTTTGAAAAATGCGATTTGTTTTTTGTTACATGTTTTATGTTATATATGTATGTATGTATGTAAGCCCTCTAGATCCACCCGTTAAGTGGGTTATTTTCTAAAACACCGGTGAAGTGTTGCCTTTATTACTATAGAAAATGTTTTTGTTACAAAAACAATTTACATTGAATGTTCCCTCCACTTCAACCATGTATTTTAAGAAATTATGACACATTTACGTAGATATAAAAATTTGGAAGGGGTCGAAAAATAGAATGAAATTGACCATTTTTTTTGTACGTCAACTTTTCAGTTTTTTTTTTATAAAATTTAATAAAAATTTTGTAAAAATATTTTTTTTTTTAAGTTGATGTTAAAAGTGAAATAAAAAGTGATAAATGCTTTATTTTTATTAATTTAGCTCCATAGCGATTCAAATAAAGTAATTTTGTAAAAAATCGGCTAATTTAAAAAATTAATGTATTTGTACCTTAATTGAGTAAAAAAGGTTAAATAAGAAGTGATAATGGGCCTGTTTGTTTACATTTCTAGTAAAACATAGTAAACTTAGAAAGTACGTGACACCGAGGCCCCAAATCTTTGGGGGGACATAAAAAAAAGTGATTGACTTGGGGCAAAACTGGGAGACGGGTCTTTTTTTTTTTGGTCTTTTATCACGTAGTGGTGTCCGTATATGGTTATATTTCCATGACTTAAAAAATTACACAAAGTGTAATAGACAGAAACAACAGAATTAAAAATTGTGCAAATTTCACATCAAAAATAAATTGAAGAGTAAAAAACTATTAATATAGTAAAATCTAGCATGTAAACAAACAGACATAATATTGGCTACTTCCAGGTGTTCTAGATATACACACAGAAAAAAACAGGGGGAATATTACCTAAATCGGCGAATACATTAAGGAACATTGAGTAGGGAACAAAAATATCAAAAAATTTGTAAACACGAATTGCACGAATGTCAACACGGACATTAACATACACAAATCAATATTCGTAAAAAAAATTTTAATTTTTTCACGAATGTTCCTTGGTGTATTCCCCGCTTAAGAACTTTGTAATTATACAACTACATAATTTTCAAGTTAGTTTTACAATGCTCTAGTAAAATATGCACATTTTTTGTTGCAAAATAGATACAAGCCTTGCAAAATATATACATGTGAAATGAAAAATATCCGAATTTTTCGTCTTTTAAAAAAAATAATTTAAAATTAAAAAAAGTCTCGAAATTAGTTTTATTTTTAATCTTAATAAATATATGCAGTTTTTGGTTCAATATCAAACAAAAAAATAAAATAAAAAAGCGAAACAGAAAACATACATTTAAAAAAAAAAAATAAAACAAAAAATAATAAATACATTTTTTAATGGTTTTTATTTTCTAATTAAATTGCATTTTTAATTTTTTAAATTAAATTAATTGTATTTAATTTTTAAATATACCAAATTTAACAGCCAGATAATAGAAGTGAATAAATAATTATTTCTGTGTGCATTAGGATGTCCCAGCAAAGGGTCTGCTTACGAATTTGTTTAGAACTTAAAATTAACATGTTTTTATAAAGAATCTTTTTTTCCTAACCAGCAATTTATGAAATCTGATAACGGGGTAATAGTGAAGAAAACTTGCTATAACAAATATTTTAAATTATTTTTGTAGAGGCCCCGATTTTATGTAAATTTCGGTACCGATATTGAAATATTTGGGAATATTTAAAACTTTTTTACGCCAATACTGCCAACTATTTTAAAACATACTTAAACTCTATATCGAAACATTCTGATATTATTTTTATATAATTAATTTTTTTTATAAATTCAACTTCAATGAAAATAATTGAATTTTTTTCTAAGCATTATATAAAAAAATAGTTTTTAAAAATATAAGATTAGTTGTTAAGAATTAATATCAATTAGCCTGCGCTAATTTAAAAAATTCTGTTTGTATTTTTAAACATCTCAAACAAAAACTTTTTTAAAATTTTAAATTTTGTAAATACTACTAAAAAAAGAAAATTGTTTTTTTTCTAGCTTTGATTTTAATTTTTAAAGAATTTTTATATTTAGGGGGTAATTTTCTAAAACACTTCGGTGAAGTGTTACGTTATTTTCATAGAAATTATTTTTGTTACAAAAACAATTTACATTGAAAGTTCCCTTCACTTCACCCAAGTGTTTTACGAAATTAGGTAGTTAAAATAATTTACAAACATTTCAAACAAAATCCATCGTTGGTGCTTATTTTTTTTCTGTGCAGTTTTTGGGGCAACATTCAAAACATTCCTGTTATATAAAAACTTTTTTATTTTTATATTCCGCGGAAACCGAATCCTAAACTTTTTTAAAGTCTTTTTATCAATGTTTTTAATATTTTTTTTAATGTGTAGAATTTTAGAAAAAACATGTCCTCTAAATGGAACAATTCATATTATTTGTAAAAAAAACAACCTATCAACGTTAATTAATTAAAGAAAATCTACGTTAAACAGATTGTAGTATAAAAATATTTTAAACAGGCTATGTTTATAATTGATCCGTTATAATAGAACGTACGTCAACAAAATTTTTTAGGAAGTAACCCGAATAAGTTACGTTAGATGTAAAAATGTATAAACGTTAAGTTTTTAACGTTAGTAATTATCCGTGTTGAAAGTTAACGTGCATAAGAAAAGTAATAGGTATATTAGTTTTCATCTTAAACGCGTTTTTATTCTCCTTGAGTTTTTTATGAGTCAACAGATATAGTAGTCGAAAAAACAGCTAATATTAAGCCACATTTACACGAAAAAATTTTTTCCAAATACCGAATATTTGCCGAATGTGGTTTTTGTCTGAAATCGATTTTTTGGTCGGAATATAGTTTTTATAGATTGCAAATAAAATTCAAAAACTAACTATTTGCTATTGGGTTCCTGAAGACCCTGTCTGATTACCTAAAAAATTGATTTTTTTTTTTTAATTTTAAACAACTAATAATTTAATTTTTACTGCAAAAATAACTGTTGTGGCAATTATTATTTATAAAAAAAAAACTGCTTAAACAACTGTTACAAATTTCAATACTTTTCGGTAGTTGTTTTTTAAACAACAAACATTAATTTTTATTTAAATTTTACATTTTTAAATTTGTAACTTTTAAAAAAATTTTATTTTATATTTCATTACAATATTGTATGAAATCCTATTGTGAATTTAAATCTTAAATGATAATTATTTTCCGTTTTTATTTACATATTTTTTGAATTTTTGTTTTCAGAAAAATTGTAAAATCATTTCATATTGAAGGCTCACTAGTTAACTTATATGTAATTTAAAAAAAAATTTTTTTTTTGTCATATACGATATGTATGTATTTTTTTACAGTTTTTTGTATAGCAGTTAAGTTAAAGTTCATTTTTTAGTATTTTGATTAAAATTTAAAAATAACTTCATATAAAATTTTTAAAAATCTTTTTTATTTTATCGTAGATTTTTAGTTGATCTGAAGATTGTTACAATGAAAAATAATAATTAATTTTTTTTTATAAAGTCTTAGGAGTTTGTCGTGTGTTTTTAATTTATTTTCTTTATAAATGCATATATTTTTAAAAGAAAATCAAAATTATTAATATTATATTTAGTAAAAAAATTAAAAGTAACTTGTTTTTTTTTTAATTCAAGCACATTTAATTGTTTATTTTTATTTAAAAATTTTTCTAATTGTGACCCACTGTTTACAAAAATATAACGTACAACAATTCTAACGGCATTTTAAAACTCCTGTACAACGAAAACATTCTCTTTTATAATTATTAACAAACACAAGCAAAAAAAACGTAATTTTCGAAAACAAATTTATTATTTACTAATATGTTAAGAACTTTCCTTCATCTTCTTCTTCATTCTCATAAGTTTTGAGTTTATTTGTAATTTTTCTATATTTTTTCAAGCAGAGATGCCAACTTAACGCTTTTTGCGCAAGATTTAGAGCTTTTGTACAGTAAACTAATGCGGCGTTCACACATACGTGTTTAACTCGATATTACGTGTCTAAGCGTTAAACATGTTGTGAGATGTTTTATAGTACATTTTTCTATCCTTAAACACGCTTAATTATAGTGCTTAATTTTTAAACACGATAAGTTTGATATCAATTGGTGTTGAATGACAAGTTTTGAGCAGAAGAAGACTCAACAAGAAAAATAAAAAAAAAATTAAAATTGAATAAAATAAACTAAATTTAAATAGAAACCAGTTAAAATGTGTTTTTTTCTTAATAAAGTGATAGGTGAACAAAACAATTAATTAAATTTTGCTTCCGGTGAACGAAAAATCCAAAAACATTGAAAAATCTTGTTTTCGACTGGGCGGATAATGTTATTTCACCTTTTATAGCAATTTCAACGTTGGAAAATGCCAAAAATTATTAATTAATGCCTCCGGCCGAAGAAAAAATTACTTTCTGGAAAATTTGGTAAACTTTTTGCGTTTTTATTTACAATTGTTAAGGGAAAGCTGTTCGAGACGTTTAATTTAAACACTTCAATTTCATGTGTGAAACAAGTTATTTTTTTTCGGCCGGCTAGAAAAATAAATTATAATAAATTTTGGCATTATCCAACCTTGTTTTTAATATAAAAAGAGAAATTACATTGTCCGCCACAGTCGGAAAAAAGTTTTTTTAATTTCTTGTTAAAGGGACAACTTCATGGCTGTTTCTACATTTGCCTTTCGCCGGAAACAAAATTTAGTTAGTTTTAGGTTCATCTATCACTTTATTAAGAAAAAAGCACTTTTTAAGTGGGTTTTAGTCAAATTTAATTCATTTAATTAATTTTATTAAATTTTTATTTTCTTGTCAATTTTTTGTTTAGGTTTTCTTCAGTTTCGAATTTGTCATTCACGCTTGTTGATAACATTAAACTTAAATGTATCGCGTTTAACAAGATGTTTTAACATGATAATTTTAAGAAAAATGTTCTGTAAAACATCTCACTTAAACATTGTTTAACGTATAAACACGATTTGAGGTGTTTTACAAGCTATATAACTACTAAAAATTTTGATTAAATTGGGATTTTGCTTCAACAAAAATTGGCATCACTGGCGACAATGCTTTTTTTTTGTGCATTTGTTGTTATTTTTTATGATTATTTTTTCGGTGTTTGTTTACATAGAAAAAATAACAACAAAACCTTAAACTTTTGCGCTCTTTCACCTTAATCACAAATAAACTGTGCGCAAATTACTCATTTCTCATCTCTAATAAAAGTGCAATAATATGCAAAAAAAAAAATCAAAATGATAAATATTTGTATTTATGTAACTAAATGTGTGTATATATTGGAACTTTTGTATGGAAAAAGATAAGAATTTGCAACAAAATTTAATTAAAGAAAACTTGTTTTGGAAAAAGAAGAAGAATTTACCGGCTTTTGTTTTGTTTTCAGTGATATAAATAAAAACAAGTTTTAAGCGTCGCGTTTTTTGCACACACACATTTTATGTATATTTTTTGTTAAGTTTTTTTGCTGCATTTTTTATGTGTTATTTTCGGTGGGTTTTTTTAAATAAGATTTATAGGGGTTTTTAAAGATGAAAACAAAATTTTTTTTCGGCTTTAAAAAAACAAGAAAGGTTGTTTGAAAAGTTTAAAGTCAGACATGCCCAGGAAAATTTTCTGTTCCAAAGAATCTGTTGTAGAATAGCTACTTTTCATTTACAAACCCTTCTATTGTCGATTCTAACACCGATTCTTTTTGTTTGAAACTGTCCCAAAAGCAACCACTTCCATAGCTCCAAAGTAGAACCGGTTGCCCTAGAATCAGTTCTGGAACTAGTTCTAAAACTGAACACCGTGGAACGGTGTTATAATTTGGGCGTTGGAAAAGCGCTGTTAACAAGCACTCATACCACCCATTTCAGTGCTTCGACAGTGCTGGCCCCCTTGTAATTTTCTACATGGGTATTTTTGTTCTTTATGTTTACTGTTGAGTTAAGAAGATTTACAAATTCTTCTTTTTGTTTTATTTTCAATGAAATTATTTATAATAAAAAAAATTAATATGCAATGAAATGTAAAATATGCAATAAAAATCATAAAATATGCAAAATATACAAATATTAGCATTTACAAAAAAATATGTATGCTAAAATATGCAAGAACAAATCGATGCAATTTTGCTTCAAATTCCTTGATTCGGAACACTTTGTTTTTGGAATACTAAAAATATGCAGCAGCTTAAAAGTTACCGCCCTGGTAATGGTAATTTTATTTAATACCCTCAACCTTGCATACATATTACATTGAAAATCTAAAAAAACTTTTCGTTTTTCACCGTCTAGTTTTATATTATGAACATTTTAGAATTGCATATCGTCTGCTTTGCGTGAAAAGGGGACAAGTCCACATTTTATGAAAACTTAAATTTTTTATGAATAAGCGAAAATACATCATTTCCAGAAAAGTCTTTACATTTTTTTAATTTCCAGATAGATATGATATAGTGATGTGTAAGTGGGATAAGTTCAAATCTCAAAAGAAAAGGGGCTAAGTCTAGTTGAAAATCACACACTCTGATTATGTTATATTTTTTAATGTATTGAAAACGGTATCGATTAGTGAGTGAATTAATTACAATTAAAATTTTAGCAAAATTATTAGATTGTTAAAACATTTCCTATGGATGGGTGCAGAAATATCCAAAAATAGAGTAGTCTTAAAAAAAATCGAACTTGGTGAAAGTTATAAAAATTTGGTTTTCATGGACAGGCATATAAAGGACTGCATACCTTAAAAAAAATTGACAGTTATGCTTGTATTCAGCAGATCAAAAGTCACTTTATTCGCATAGACCGAAAAATTGCACAGAAAAAATGGCTCCGGAAAATTGGTAGAGTGGAAATCGAAAATAGCCCTTGGTGGTAGTTTCTATTTTACAAAATTATACTCTGCTCTTTGGGATCAATGAAAAGGAAGCAAAAAGTTCGTATTTTCCAACGTTTATCTCCAAAGTTTAAGATTGAAATAAAACGAAAAAATACAAATCCAATAATTTTCTCTGCTCTAGTCCTACGAAAACAAAATACCTAATTGAATATGTGCTAAGAAACGGACAAAAGAGCTTTTAAGTCAGTTTATTTTTTTTTAATTGTTTATTTTTTGTAATTGAAAAAAGGAACAAACAAAGAAGGAAATTAAAATATATTTAAAACAAACCATTTTAGGCAGTTTTTAATCTCCTGTAAACTTTTAAAAATTAGACTTATCCCCATTGTCTCACTATGCCAACGATATTTAACAATTATATTGTGTATATACGTTGTTGTATATAATTTTTAATACCTTTTTACACACTAATTATGGTATTTATTGCATTAAAAATAAAATTTTACGACAATAGTAAAAAAAGAAAAATCTAAGCGCCAAATGGACGCTGTCATAGAATTAATTTTTTTTTTATATAGTTCAAACATTATTACACAAGGGCACCTTACTAACGTGACGAACTTTGTTCAATGGTAAAAAAAACTAATTATTAAATATGTAATTAATTGTTGGAAACATAGAAGTAAAACAAAATTGAAATATCAAAATCTTGCATAATTATGACAGCGATTATTGAACAACTTTTAAATGTTTACTGCAAACAAACATCCCAGATTCCTATCCCAGAAAGCCTCCGTTTCCAAAGCCTTTATTTGTGACACTAGCTTTTTTCAACTTTTTATGAAGTTTCTGTTAAAGTTTTTTATTATTTACGAAAAAGTTAAAAAGGAATAGAAAAAAAAATCAAGTAAAAACCATATAATAGGAATAGTTAAGAAAAAGCTAGTGTCATACAGGCTTAACTCTAACATTAATAGATTATATACAGATGGGTATCAGCTGATTTGATTAATATGGCGGTAATAAAATGTGTCAAATGAAATGTCAAAATTGTGGTGGTATACAACAGAAAGCAATAGATATATACAAAAAATTTTCAGTGCAATTTATATGGAGCTCTTTATTACTATCGCAATCTGCAAATCACTGCAATCCCATCAAAATCTCAGTAATAGGTGCACATTACTAATATCTAAATAATAAGCAGTAGAATTAGGGTCTACTGCATATAATTCGATGTCAAAACTCATTATTTTTGTTCGACAAGGTCGTTTTTGTAAGTAACCTACGGGAAATCTTAACAAACTGTCACCGAACTGGCCCCTTTACATAAAATAGACTGGTCACTTTTACATGGCGTTGTCATAGGAGGGGGAAATTGACCCCTTGTGACATGTCACAAGACAAATCCCAGGACAGGTCCCTGAACTTTGTTTTTTATGAGAGTTCAGTAACCTGTCCTAGGATTTGTCTTGTGACATGTCACAAGGGGTCAATTTCCCCCTCCTATGACAACGCCATGTAAAAGTGACCAGTCTATTTCATGTAAAGGGGCCAGTTCGGTGACAGTTTGTTAAAATTTCCCGTAGGGTAGTTGTCCATATTCGCTGCATGAAAAAAACGCACAAGTTTTGTAAAATAAGTAGTTACCAAAATAAGTAGTTATTCGTGTGCTTATACGCAGTTAAAAAATAAGTGGTTACAAGTTGTTAAATAATACGACTTATTTATATACTTACAAGTGGTTAAAAAAAAACTAGTTACTAAATTCAAATTATCTTTATAAGTAAATAAGTAGTCGCGCGAAAGCTAGACTGCTTATAAAAACGGCTTCGTCTAACAAAAATAATTAGTACTGACGCCGAATTATAAGTAATAAACAATTTTAGTTTCATTATATAACCACTTATTTGGTAATGAAAGATTTTGCTGGGATGTAAACAATTTTTTGTTTTGACATACATATTTCATTGGTAACCTGTCTGTGTAGTCTCTCTCTTTCGCCTTAAGAAAAGCCCTTGGAATGTAGCGATTTTTTTCATAGAAAAACCTTTTGACAGTGCTTCCTTTTCAAAAACAAAATAATGGTAAAACAAATGCTGGAAGGCACTCTTTTCAATCATCGACAAAGAAATTTTCCAGTGATTTTTAAAAACCTTAGACTACTTTGCTAAACAAGTGCTGGGAAAGCAACACGTTAACAAAGCATTGTTTTTAGTGCTTTGGCAGTGCTACTTTTTTGCTACTAGTAAGACCACACATAATTTCAGCCTGGTTACATTTTACTTAATAAGGCGCCAAAAAACACAAAATATGTCTGTAAAGCAAAAAAAAAAAAAAACAGTAATTTAAAACAAAATACCACTATACGCCCACTAAAACAAACATATGTATGTACTAAGAAATTAGAAACAAAATATTTACCAGCTATCGTTATACATAATTACAATATAGCACATGCCTGATATTTAAATAAACCCACACTCTAAACTTAAAGCTCCCACCATTTACTTAAACTATAAAAATGAAAAGAAGTAGTATAATTTCATTAAAGATCTTCCCTTAAAAAGTCTATTGCACAAAAAATTGTATTTATTTTCTTCTACTTGCAGTAGTTGTTAATGCTCCATTTAAATATTAATGACGTTGCAAATGTCAGTTACACTGCCTTTCAAAGTGTAAATTAGAAGAAAGAGTAATAATAAGTAGTTTTTCATATTTTAATGAAAAACACTAGAGGAAACTACCTTAAAAAAGCAAAAAGGACAATGATATGTTTTCCATTTCTTATGAATTTTTGATGAATAAATTTCAAACAAAACAAAATTTTAGTTAAAGCTTAAAGTTTTCGATTTTATACGAAAGCTTTCAAAAATGTTTTTAAAACTTTAGGAACAATTCGTTTAAACTTTGCAAGCAATTAGTTCAAATTTTACATAAAGTTTTTTAAACTTTACAGTAAGCTTAACTTAAATCTATGATTTTCAATTCAATTCAATTTATTTCTTATAATATTTAAAACTCAAAATTCAAAAAAACTCAAAATTAAAACCTTATTTAGAAATTATCAAAGCTTATAATAATATTATTATTTTTAAAACTTAAAACTTGGTAAAAAAATCTTAAAACTTGACAAAAAGGTTTTTTAAAACAAAAATTAGCCTTTTAAAAAACCCTTAGTTAAAATATTTAAATTATTTTTCGATATACATACAATAAAATAAACCTTCGAAATATTTTAAACAAGATTTTTTAAGACTTAATAAAATGCCTTTGCAATTCTTTATAAAAAACCTTTTAAAAATTTTATAAAAACATTTGTAAAAAGATTTTGTTTAAGTTTTGAATAGTTGTTATTAACATACAATAAAATCTTGCAAGTTCCACAATAAAGCTTTTAAGTTACACTACTCCTATTTTTAAGTATCATTGGTTTTCTTATATTTTCAAGCTTTTTAAATATCCAGTACATCTTATTAAATGGAGGTATTTATTTCTTTTTCTTTTCAGTTTATTGACTAAACTTAATTATTGAAGATCTGGCATCTTCTACAGTAAACCCTCTTTTAAATATTACTTGTGATACAACAAACGACTTTAGTGAACAACTTGACGAAATGGCAAAATTGTGCAGTACCTATGGGTCTTCACCCATAACATCATTCTTCAATGAATTAACACCCAACAGTTTTTCTGATGATTTTCATCATATACAACCAGATCCATTTGATTTTCTCGAAGATTTACCCTCCATTTATGGTGATATACAAAAAATCGAATCGGATGTTTTTTCACCCTACGGTGCCATCGATTTAGAATTGAGTATGAAACCAGAAGTACGTAATAATGATTTAATGTGGTCATGTGCACCTCCCAATGATATATTATCAACATCGGCCTCATCAACATCTAGTGATATTAATGCAGCTGTTCCATTCGCCGAAATAAAAATTAAATTAGAAGGTGGGTCCATAACACAGCAGCAACACCAACAGATGCACACACCACCACCACCTACAGTAGTGATTGCTAAAAAATTAACTCAAGTTAAAAAAGAAATTGAAATTAAACAAGAACCAATCGATGATGTTGAACAGCAGTTGGCACATCATAGTATACCAAATAGTAAAACACTTACAATAACGCCAATTTTAACGACGTCACAGCTAACCACAGCTATGCATAATATACCAGCAGGCACATCATTATTACGTAAATCGAATCAAACCCCACAGCACCAACAAAAGAAATTACAACAAACAATGCGTGGTACTTTACAAATAACGAAACGTGGTGATCAATTTTTAACCTCAGCAGTCCATACAACAAGCAACACTCCCTCACTTACAGTCACGCCAATACCAGTAGCAATATCAACCAGTGTTTTAAATACCAGCACAAGTAGTAGTAATTTTTCACATTATCAACGCCCCGACACACCTCACAGTTTAGACGATGATTGCTCTACACCCGAATTCAGACATAATGTAGACTTACGAGCCTGTGTTATGGGCAGTAATAATATATCCCTAACATCCGACCCTACACACTTCATAAATAATGTCAGCCAAGAATTACAAGATACCAGCAAAAAGCAAATTGATACACGTCTCATAAGTAATTGTTCCCTAACAGAAGTTTTGGATGTTATTAATAATTCCTCCTTACATGATTCATCTCTGCTTACGCCGTCTGCCTCGTCGGCGAGCACGTGTAGTAGTGGTTTTAATTACCTTTCCGTAAATACATCCGATTCAATAGGTTCCTCTGAATATGAATCAGACGAAGAATCGACACTTAGTTCCAGTACCTCCTCATTGTTGGATCATGATATAACCTATGGCGCTGGTGGTGCATCACCGGTATCGAGTCAGTCGTCAAATTTAAGCAGTAGTCGTACCCATCATTATTTGCAGCATAGTGATCATAGTTATACGCGGTGCAAAGATGGCATGGACGATTTGAGCACAAATTTAGAAACACCCTCGGATTCTGGTGAGTTGGTCAAGTAACAATTTTTATTTTATTTTTTAAGTATTCTAATATTTTTGAATTGAAATTGTAAAATAAGAGCTTAAATGAACAAAAATTAGGAGAAAAAGCTTAAAAGCTGAGAACTATAAAAAAATATTTTTTTAGGTTCGCAAAAATGGCAAAATATACGCAATAAAAAAAAATTAAGCTTAAATTTTGAGAAAGTTTAAAAGATTGATAATGCGTAAAGCTTTAAGTTTTACAAATATAAAAGCTCAAAACCCGTGTAAAAGTATCAGTTGTGACCAGATCTCCAGTATATCTAATTGTACCAGATAAAATTAGATCTCAAACTTGGGTACAAATTTAAGATTTCTTATCTAGGCGCACCATTTATAATCAGATCCAATTTGACTTTAAATTAAAATTAAAGAACTTATAATTTTATCTTCTTTAAAGAAAATCGCCTAGTTTTTCATGAACATCATCGAATTTTCCAGATCACCTTAGATATTAGCTGATCTGGAACTAGTTCTGATCATAAAGTGTATCACATATGACATAAATGATCATACACATAGAAAAAAACAGGGGGAATATTACCCAAGAGCTATGTAATTATACAGCTACATAATTTTCAAGTTAGTTTTACAAAGTTCTAGTAAAATATGCACATTTTTTGTAAAATGTGATCAGATCAGGCACCGGATTTAATTATATGCAATCATATCTCCTTTAGATCCAAATATATCTGATCAGATCTAAACTTTTTTTTACAAGAAAGAAAACAACTTCAAAATTCAAGAAAGCTTAAAAGTTCTAAAAACTTAATCTAAAGTTCAGTTATATACAATTTTAAACTCAATTTAAAAGTTTTTTAAAAAGCTTTGATAATATATTATGCAATAGTAACTTTCTGGTGTTCAACGCAACGAAAATAGAATTTATTTTTAAAACAAAGATAAAGGTGTTTCGGGCCTTGGAAAGCTTAAGAAAGAATAGAAAGCTGAAAATACCCTTAGGTTTAATTTTTAATTATTATAATTTTTAATTGATTAACAAAAATATTTTATTAAAATATTAATTCAAACTTTCCAGCTATTTTAATTTTTTTATTTCTAAATTAATTTTATAAACTGTTTTAAAAGCTTTAACAACAAATATAAATCCCAAAAGCTACCGCTTAACTTAAAAAAATGTCCATGTCTCTTATCTTCAAAGAAAAAAAAAAACTTTGTACTGCCACAATATATAATTTTTTAATCTTTTTTAATTATATTTATTAAAAAAACATGAAATCACTCTTGTTATTTTCCTTACTTTATTACAAAATATGGTGAAATTATTAACAAAAGTTGAACACACTGTTGTAAATGTGGCATTTCCACAATCACACTCAGTCTGTAAGCAAATGACAAAAGTTCAAAAGTCCACAGCAAAAATAAAAAAGAGCAACATCATTTAGTAAACAGCCACTTACAATATTAAAGGCGTTACTGCTAAACGAATATTTGACAGCACCAAACAACCAGAAACAGCAAGAGCAAATTTTTACGAAATTTTATTACGAAAAAAAAAAATCAAATGTAAGATTCACAAATTTCTAGAACTTTCTACAAAGGAATAAAAAAAGTTGAAACAATTTGGCGCCTTTTTGGGGTCTTCTTTTAAGGATTTTCTATAAAAAAAAAGCTGGCACGTTTTTTAATAACGTGTGTCTTTTGGAGATGGAATATTCCGTTAATGTTTAAGAAATTAAATTGTAAGAATTTAAAAACCGGGAGTATTTTAAAAACTGCGCATGTTTTACAATTTTTTTATGCAGCTTTAAATATATTTTACTACGCCTTAAAGTATGATTTTGTGTTTTTAGTGTGCAATAGTGAATCTAAATCTAAAGAGAGCTTTTGAGAGTATTTCAAATTCAAGCGTGTTAGCTTTTTTTTTTGCCGGCTACACCCAAATAAGTTCATTTACTATTTTTTTTCTTATTCTTTCACGTTTTTTTTCTATTTTTTGATAAAACGCCAAAAAAAAATTGAAGCATATCATTAAGGCGTTTAACGTTAGTTTTATATTAAAATATAAGTGTATTATTAGTTAGCAAAGGAAGAGAGATGAAAAACTTATTAATATCTTTAACAGAGCATAAAGAATTAAGAAAAATTAAGTTTTTGCCGCTAAAAGTAGAATTTTAGACGCATTAAAAATTTAAAAGATTGTATAAAATAGACTGAAAACTTTATTTATTTTTTTTAAAGATTTTAAATTATCAAGTTTTCCTTAAGATTTATTAAATATAAAATCTTTTTAATTGAATTCAGGTTTTTTTTTAAATATTTTCTTTACAAATTCTATATTTAGGAATTATACAAAAATTATTTTAAAATAGCTTAAATTACTTTCAAAATTATTTAATTTCAATGTATAATAGAATAATTATAACTTTGAGGCTCATAAGATTTGTTTAACTGATCATAAAATAATTGTTTTTTTGAAAAACTCTTGTTTTTTTAGTTTTATGAAAAAGTTCTCAAAAATATACTTATTTGTACGATATATTTTAATATTCTGAAAAGCGAAAACATCTTTTAATTCTTATAAATGATCATCTTTGTGTTATACATTTCTTTGACTACTTTAAGCACGTCTATACAAATTTCTTTATTTGCCTACTTTTAGGACGTATTTCTAAATATATTTGTTTGCCTGTTTTCAGGCTACTAAATTAAATTTTTTTTAAATACATTTTACAAAATGTACATTTTTTTCAATTGCTTCTTAGTTTTTTGTTTAATATTAATATTTTTCGTCCCAAACATTTATGTGTATAATAACATTTTTTTTTTGTTGTCTGCCTTTCTTGGGTGAAATTTGTCCTACCCCAACCCAAGCCGGCTTAATACTATTAGTTTTTTCATGTTCATACTCTTTAAAAGCCATTCTACCTCTCTGCTTTATGTGTTATTAAATTGTTATATGTATATTGTTTTTATTTAAATTAAATGAGTACGAGTAATGTCTGCACTTGCCGTCTAGACAGACATGCGCGTTTTGAAATAATAAAGGCGTGGGTATTTTTTTTACAAATTTTGTCCCTATTTGCTACCCTGCTGAACCCCTAATACTTTCACATTTCTTCTCAGATATCTATATTTGTATTTAATGTCTCAAGAAATAGTAAATTAATCTAGCTCCCGGCATTTCTTCCCTTACTACTGTTATTATATAGTATGAGGTATAGAGTAGTAAATTGAGATTGTAGACTTTAGCATGGACTTTAGTAGTAATTTCATATAGTATATTTTGGCGCGAAATTTGTAAATTACATTTTACAGGAAAAAGTATATGTAGTATGAGTGCCTGGTTACAACATTTTACCATAGTTTCTACAACAAAATATCGAATACACAATTTTTTTATATATATTTTCTGATTGTTTTTTAATTCTCTCTCTTAAAATGCAGTGTTTTTTATTTTGTTATTATTTAAACAACTTGTATTTATTTTATATATATACGTTGTAGTTTTTTTTACATTCTTTTGCAGCCACGTTGGAAATATATTTCTTACTATTTTTGTTTTAATTTGTATTTACTGCATAATTAAAGCTTTTTTTTTGTTATAGTAAAATTTTGTATAATTTGTGTTTTATTTTCATTTGATTTTTTATTTGTTTTTATTTTATTTTTTCGTATTTTTTCGAAATTTAATTTGAATTTTTGCATCTTTTTAAATTTGTTTTTGTATTTCTGAACTTTTCATTCTTTTTTGTTCGTGTATTGTCAATATTGTTGCTAGGCGCTCTAGTTTTAAGATTTTGTCGAATTTTTTTATGATTTTTTTTTTATTTATTTTTATTTATGTGACAGTTTTTTAACACAAGTATTTGAAAATAATAAAAAATTTACTTCCTATAACATATTAGTGGTATTCATCTAACTGGATTTATGCCCTCGTAAACAGTGTATTTTTGTAATCGCGTATATTTATAACTTTACCTGTTTATTTGAATGAATGCACCTTTTAAAACTATTCATACCTCAATTTTGCATTTAGCCACTTTCTCGATCTTTTCATAAATGAAACACAAAATTTTCTAAATTTGTATTATTTTAAAACAAATAAAACAGCAAAAAAAAACAACACACAAAAAATTCAAAATAATTTTATTTTTGACAATATTCAAATGTATGTATAAATACGAAAAAGTTTACACACAAAAATGTAAGCGTATATTTACTAGGGCTCGTAAACTAGTTTTGACATTAATCGAGTAAACTTACAACATATTTTTTTTTTTTTATTTAAATTTAAAACAGAAAAAAGTCAATAATTAATTAATTTTATTTATTTTTAATAACATAATAAATCATTCTTAATGTTAAAAACTGCTAAGCCTACGGCTTGTCAGCAGTATACGAGGCGTAAATACTTTAAATGAATACCTTTATTGTAAATATTTTAAATTTAGAAATTCTATTTAATTTTTATAAAAATTCCGTAAATTATAGAAAAATTTTAAAAAATTTAATAAAATAAAAAATTTAGTAATTCTAAATCCCGGTTAATATAATAGTATAAGATTTAATATAATTATATCTAATTACATAAAATTGTATGTAATTTCTTCAACATACACACAAAAAAATCGTTGCCAAGCATTACAACAATTAAAGTTTTTTCGAATAAATTATTCAAAAATTAAGCTGAAACAACTAAAAACTTGGTAAAGTATTTCTAGTTTTCGCATGTGTGCGAAAATACTTTATTAGTTGAAATGCTCCTAATTAGTTGGCAACGATTTTTTTGTGTCTACATAAAATCATACAACTAAGATTTACTAATATTGGGTAATTTTCCCTATCAAATTATATAAAATTTTATATGATTATATATGGTCTAACAATTTATTTACTTATATACAATTTGATAGTGAAATTGACCCAATGTTAGATCTGAGTTGTATAAAAAATGATTTATATTGATGTTATTATATACAATTTTATATGATATCACATTAACCACACCTGATTAGATAATAATTGTATTAAAGTATACAATATTAAAACGTGATTATTACGTGAATCACGCAAAATTCTGCTTCACGTGCCCATCTCTTATTATTACACAGAAATTTTCTTTTCAAAAAATGTTTTTATAAATACAAAATAAAAATATATATTTTTTTTTTACTATTACGTTCTAAATTATTTTCAATTTCATTTGCAAACAAAAACTATTATATTGTTTATTTTATTTGTTAACATTGTAGATTGTTGTTAAATGGCTTTTGTTTTTTGTATCATATTGTAGTTTTTAAAATATAAATTTTTGTTTATCTTATACCCCTTCTTCTAAATATAAATATTTTGTTTATGTGGCAAAATGTTTCTCATTTTTTGCAATTTAATTATACAAACTAATATTTACAGATCATTACAAATAAATTTCTAAGAAACATGGGTTTGAGATAAAGCATTCTAAGAATTTTATGAATAATAATTAAACAAAAAACTACAATTAACAGGAACTCTATTTTATGTAAAATGTAAAATTTTTAAAAAATTGTAATTGTATTTTTTAAAGAAATTTTCGAATTAAACTTTTAATTAAAAAACTAACTATAAAAAAGTTATCATGCGTGACATTTTATTACAATTTCTGTGAAATTTATAATAAATTAAATTTTAACCAGTCTTTT
This sequence comes from Leucophora obtusa, assembly GCA_949987735.1. NCBI lineage: Eukaryota > Metazoa > Arthropoda > Insecta > Diptera > Anthomyiidae > Leucophora > Leucophora obtusa. The sequence continues at coordinate 119,856,011 of OX465297.1, read as the reverse complement.
TTTGAAACTCGTTTTTTAATTTTGCATAACAAAAAAGCGATAATTAAACACTTTGTTGTATTTTATTAACCACTGCTAAACATTTGATGGCCAGTTTCTCATGAAACCTATTAAAAAAAAAACTTGGCAAATTACATTTTTTTTATTATAGTGCGTATAGTTGATGAATGCGTATCTTATGATTAGCATTTTGTATTGTTAAAGTTTAGTTTTAACATAATAAAATGTTTAGCACTTTTAAAATGTATATCTGTTACTAATAAATGCGGTAATGAACCTCAGTCTATCGTTCCAAGGCCAACAACCGAAAAAGCGTAAAATTTTTAAGTTAGCACTTTTTTATGTGCGAAAATTTTATTAGACATGCGTTTTTACAAACGTGAGATATTTTTTAATTAACTAAATAAAGTAGTATTTCAATTTTGTTTTATTTCTTATTTCTTAAACTTTTAGTAATAAATTTTTTAACTTTATAAGTGTAAAAATAACAGCCAAATTTGAAAGAAATTTTTTCAACGACAATTTTAAACTTCTCTTATTAGTATTTTTAAAGGAATTCAAGAAAAAAATGTTAAATTAATAAAGCATTACTAATGTGTTATGCTTTCATTAGTAGACAACTTGCTATATAATGCGCGCGATAATTGACAACTTATAGATAGTCTAGCTGGGCGAAGTCACAAAATTTATTTATTTCCCCTCAAAATTACCGTGCATTGCTTTATATTTATTTAGCATTACATCTTAATTACATAGCATAATTTTTTTAATATGGTAAACATGTTTAAAACTATATTTATGAAGTTTTAAGTGTTTTAAATTATTTACAACAACTTGTGCAATGCTCTTTAATTAGTTTAACATTGGTTACTTGGTAATGCCAGTAATTGACAACTTCCTGGGTAATGCTAGCGAATTTACTTAAATTTTTTTTCACAATCACAATCATTCTTAAAGATTTTTTCAATTATATACTTCAATTTCAGTGTTGTTAACTTTCTTTTAAAATCGCTAAAAACAAAGAAAACTTTGGTCATGTTTAAAGTGCTGCAATTTTAAGTCTGGTGACTATTTGTAGATAAAGATAATGGAAGACTTAAGGAAATTTTATAGGATTTCCAAAAATATACAGTTTGTACAGAACCGATCAGTTCTGCCTAAATTTTACTATGTAATTTGATAAGAGGTTTATATCGCTAATTTTTTGTTAAAAGCCACGCCCACTTAAAACAAGTGACAAAATGAAAAAACAAACATTACGTTAAAATTCTGTACAATTTTCTGAACCATCTCCTTGCCTTTCCTAGCGAATTTGGCCACTATTTGGATCTTTAAAAATAAAGGCAACAACAATAAAATTATAAAAAAACTTGAATTGACTTAAATGCTTGGCCACAACTGTATATTGACAACTTGTTTATAGTTATGTTTTCTAAAATTTTGAAAAAATTCAATAAAAAATTTTAAATATTTGTTTTTGCTTACTTATAATTACCAAGCAGTATATTATATTTACTTAGCATTAATTAAATATCATTACTTAAGAAGTAATTTTAAATTTTTTTTTTTTTTTTTTTATAAAGAGAAGCAACACTCAGGAAATTCTTCCTATTAATTAACGTGTTGCTTCCTTCGGAAAGGGGATAGAGAAGAAGTGAAAGGTGGTGAAAGATGAAGGGCTTCAAATATGGCAACACTGTAATTGCGCGAGATGTTAAATTTTTTAGAACAGTTGTTGCGCGCCATCTGATGGTGAGTTGGCGAACTTTGTTGAAGCGTTTTAGTTCATAGCCCTGTTATATTATTTTACTTCGGTGGGGTTAATTGCTATGGGAACACCGAAGGAGGACGCTGCGATATGTATGAGGGATAGAAAAAACTAATACATATTACTATTTTTCATAAATTGATGTTGCCTTGGTTGGGGCTCGAACCCGCAACCTCACGTGTAACAGTCCAACGCGCTAACCATTACACCACAGCGCCCACAATTTTAAAATTACTAAAAACTACTTTTAAGACCTTAGAATTTAATAAATTCTCTTTAAAGGCTTTAGCATTGCATACAAATTAATTGAACATTGTTTTATTTACAATGCTTTCATAACTAGACAACTTACTTGATAATGCTAGTGATAATTGACAACTTACTGTGTAATGTTAGTTAAAATAAAAAACATTTTAAACATTTAGGACATTATTCTAAAGATCTGAATTTTTAAAAGACTATAATTTAAGAAAAAATCTAAAATTTTCAAAAATTTGTATATATAGAGTCATGCTTTAAGGATTTTCATAAATATTAAAAAACATGTAATTGTATAAATACATATAATTATAGCCTACTTTTAGGCTTTCCTAAATTTCCTAAAATTATTTCCTACTTCATAGACCTTTGAATATAATTAATTTTTGTTTGCAAACTTAAATATTTAAAATATACCTATTTTTTCGTTTTCCCTCAATTTCTAGAATTCTCCTACTCTAAAATGGCGCCAAATATTTATTAGTCTATGCGTCTGTTAACCATAAAATGCATAGAATTTTAAATCATAAAATCCTTGCTCAATTTTATTTTTGCTTACACAAAATATGATAAAAAAATATCCACCCAGCATCATCATTAAGCTCTCTAGAGACTTGAAACACAAGTACCATTCAACCTCAAATGACTGAAATTGTTGTTGGCGGCATTGTCGGCAAACGGCGGCCTCCTCATCATCTACATTATGAAATTCTATTTCCAAACTTATATCTATACTACAAAATTTGCACACACGTGTAGCTATAAAAAAATATACACAAAATACTCAAGGTCGTACGTTGGCTACAAATATGTTGTTGCTGCCTATGTTGACTGCCTCTTGTTGCCTCCCTGGCTATGCCTAATGTTAAGCTTTTTACTAATAGAGTCAGCATACCTACTATGTAGATACTATTCCCCAATATAGTCATTTGGCATTTTAACCCTCCAGAAAATGCAAATAATATACATACTAGGAACTGTAAAAGCTTTTGATTATTTGAATTATAGCATAGATACTTAAAGAAAAACTCTCTACAATAAAGCTTTTAGACTTTATATGTAACTTTTAAGAAAGCAGATCCAAAATTTTGGAGAAAAATTAAAAAAAAAAACAAATTAATTAATTTTTTTCTGTAATTTTCTTACAACGTATGTTATAAACTTTTGAAACTTTTCAGGATTAAAAGCATTTTTGTGTGTATTTCAACTCATGTAATTTATGTTTCTTTGTAAAACTTTTTTATTCCAGTTTTCTCTTGAAAAGACACACCCAAACACATTTTTGCACAGAAAAATATTTTTGTTTGTTTTTTTTTTTTTTTTTGCTCTATGAGTGTCTCTGTTTTTGTCGGTGCGTAGTATCTGATATTTTTTATTACATTGTGATATTTCCGCTCAAATTTCCGTTAAATGCTGCTGCTTGTTATATGTAGTAACAATTCAGATGCTGTACAATGTTTTTTTTGATGGTCTCTTGAATCAAATCTACACTTCCGCCTTTCATTTCCATTACCATTATTCTGTTTACAATATAATATTTATATTTTTGTGTTTCACTGCATTTTGTAAATTTTGCCGGCCGGTGTTTTTCTACATGCGTTTGTTAGTTTTGTGTAAAGGTATAAATAAAACAAACCCCTCTTTACGCAAAGGAGGTAAAGATGGAGTTCTGGCTTTTAAGTTTTTTCTTTGATTAATCTTGCATTAACATCAAGATTTTTAAAATGGGAAAATTTAAAGTTTTTAAATTTATTTAATTAAAATATATTACATGAATGCCTTGAACTTCCTAGGGATTATTTAATTTACTTAAATTTATTAAGTATTATCTGAAGACTACTTAGCATAACCTTGTAGTGCTTATGCATTACCATCAATTTACTTCGCATTACTTTGATATTATACAAAAAATTAAAATTCAACTTAATTCTCTTCTCTTCCTATTGAATTATATTAAAAAAATATGCATTGAGATTTTTTTATATTTTTATTTTAAAAATTTTAGCAAACTTTCATGTTACATATTACTGGTTTGAGGAAATAAGTAAAAATATTTTTACTTATGTTGTTTTCATATTTTGCATATAAATATTTATTTTTGCTTTTATTTGTTTAAAAATAACTTTTTTTTTACCTTAAATTACCAAGCATTACCTTAAATTCGGCTTGCATTACCCTTTTATTAAAAAAGCATTGTCTGATGTGAAATGCTACAACTTACGAGTTAATGCAATTAATTATTAACAAAATTCTCTGTAATGCTAACTTAATTAAAAATGGCAAAACATTTTTGGACAGTTTTCTAATGAACTTTTTGGTGATTTTATAAGATCAAAAGCTTTAATATTATCATATATATTTTTTTTTGTATAAAATGGTTTATAAATTGTCATTTTTTAGGCTTAGAATGTTAAAATGAATTTAAACATATGTATTTGGCTACTTCTAGGGAAAAAAAAACATTAAAAATGTGTTGCCTACTATAAGGTGTTCAAAATATTTAAAAAATAATGCCTAGATTTGGACAACATCTTTTGAAATTTAATATTCTTTATTAAGCAACAGTTTTTAATTTTTTTCACAAATTGTTCCAAGACAACGCCTTTGAAATATTTTGCTCCTTCACAAAACACTTTAATTTCCTTTTACAAATTTTACTTTATATCTAGAGTCTGCATGTTTTGGAAGCCTTAAGCAATTTTATCTTCTGTATTTTCTTTGTTATTTTTTGTACTTGAGTTTTTTTTCTAAAATTTTTAAGGAATTTTACTGCTCTTTTCTTAGTCGTTATTGCAAAATCTTTTACAAAAAGAAGACGAAGAAGTATAAGGACCCTTGTTTAAGTTTTCCTATAAGTTGTCATTTATCACTATTATTGTTTTGCAACAATAACAAAAATGTGGTATAATTACTGCGTCACAATATGTTTTATGACAGTTACACATTATAGATTCCGTCTACCATAATTTCTATACATTTTATTACACTAAATGGCTCATAAAAAATGTAAATTTTTGGTAAATTTAGAGATTTTATTGTTGCAATAGAATATAGAGACATTTTTTGTTATAATTTTATTCCATTGTTAAACATTTTCAAACATAGTTTAAGGAGGAGAGATGTATTTTAAAGAAAACTTTAAAAAATAAAGAATTTGTTATGCAAGTTTCAAGCTATTTTTAATTGCAATTTATTGCTTATAACCGATTTCGTATAAATTCTTGCTAAACTAAAGCATGCTTTTGGGCTGTTGTTATATCCCAAATTAAGAGTCTACTTAAAGGAGTTTATAAACATTTTTAAATTTATGTTTCTTTTTGTTATTACTCATCTATGAAAAATGTCTACTATTTAATAATTTATTAATCATTCCAGTATCTTGACTATGAAATCATCACTTAAACAATAAACTTTTAACAAGTTTTCTGTACGTTCATATTTGATTGTTTAAAAAGTGATGTAATATTTTGCAAATAAATTTTCTTACTTTCCTACTCTTTTTTTCTTGTCTTACCCTATTAACATCTTTGATTAATACAAATTATTTTCCCACACTTTGCAACGATAGTTTAAGCCAGTATCTCCCCCTTTTGTTATTTTGGTTTTTGCAAAAAAAGAAAAGAAAATATTAATAAGAAATTCTCCCACAGCTTCTAGAGATATTATTTTTTCAGTTCTTCATCCATCTTTTATCTTGGTTCCAAGATAATGTTATCTTTTTTTGCTGTATTATGAGCTTGAACAAATACGATCTTCATCATAATGATGATTATGAACAACAACATATCATGGTTTAAAGGTTAAATAAATATTTTTTTTTTGTAAATTCTTTAAAAAATCTTTCTTTACACATGAGCAGTTTGTCAAAGTAACTGGAAAAAAACTACGACTACTACTCCCCATTTTCTTTTAGTCTGTTTCAAAACTTTTTTTGAATGAACAAATAAAAAAGAATATTGTATGTGTCATGCTTGACTTAAGAAAACTGCAAGTGTTGTCTAGAATATGGTGGATTGCAGTAGTGTTTTCTTATTATTCTTAAAAAAAAATAATAAAATAAAAAACCACATAATGTTGTTTTAACCACAATATGGGCGATTTAGCTTTTTTTTCTTATTCAACTCCTGTAACCATGATTTTATTTATTTTTATAAAATTTTTAGATTTGTAATTATGTGGTAATTCTGCCGGCTGCTATTTTAGAAAAACCACTGAAGCATTTTAAAATATTTTTTTTCTTTCTGCCTAGACTTAGATTAAACACAAAATTCGTTATCAATTACTTGATTTCCTTGGCTTTGAACTTTCATTTTTTTAATCAGAATTTCTGTTGTTTTTCCTCTTAAACATTTTAATTTCTTCCCATTAAGTGGTTTAAAACTTCCTTCCATATTTTCCTGTCATTATTAAAATTTTTTCTGTTTCAATATTTGCTCGTGTGAATTAATATTTTATAAAATTCACAACATGTGTAAGCAATATTATTTCCTTTTTATAAAAAACCCACAATTTTTATGGGTTTCACTTTCATAATATTTTTAGTTTCTACGCTAAATTTTAAACATGTGTGTTTGATAAATAAATTACTACAAATTTCAAAAAAAAAAACAATGCCAGTTGAAATAGTTTGTAATGAAAAAAAGGCGCCAATAGTTATGGCAACAAAAATATAACGATTTGTTCATTATTTTGGAATTAACATACCTTGCATTATTTGATATATAAAGTAATTCATTTTTGAACCACTTACTAGGTAATGCATATAATTTTGTACAATTTTTAGCATAATGTTGGGTGTAATATGATCTTTTATTTATAATTGGCAACGATTTACAGTGTTAAAACAACAAAAATAAGACAAATTATATTTTTTTTTAATTAAAAAAAAATACTAATAATTATTTAAATTTACCAATAATTTCCTTATAATACTAAAGCATTACCTAGCAATTACTTTGCATGACTTAAAAACTTGTTAATTCAGTCTTTTAATGGTTTTTATTATCTTGCATTACCATTATTTCCCTTTAAAATGTTTAACATTATTTGAAACTACATTGAATTACTTGATATATAAAATAAACTATTCAAAATTCTTTAAAAATTTGATAAATACTTATATTTTAGCAAAGTTTGTTTTATAATTACAAAGCATTATTTGGTAATTACTTAGCATTTCTTCAAAAATTATTTAATTAAGTCTTTAAGTGATTGTAATTATCTTAGATTAGCATTATTTGCCTTCGAAAATTTAGGCATTACTTAAATTTTCTTTGCATTACGTTATATACAACTCAATTCAATTTTGACCACTTCTTAGGTAATGCATATATTTTATGACAACTTATATTCCAATGCTAGGTTTTATAGCTATTGTTCTTGGTAATTATTAACAATTTTAAGCATTTAAAAAGCAAAAACATACAATAATAAAGGGTTTTTTTCAAAAACTTTTAGATTTATAGTTTTATAAAATAAATTTTCTTGAATATTTTTTTCTATTTCCTTAAGAAAATGTAGCTTTGTTTAGTTAGTTATCAATTGTGTCATCATCATTTCTAGCATATATCTTGCAACATATGTCATATATCCGTTTGATGTCTTTAGTGCTTAATAAAATGAAGAAAACTTTTATTATTATATTAAAGCTTTTTATTACATTATATATATAAATTGTGCATTAAAATCAACAGCAATGTAGGTGGTGTCTTGAATGTATCCGTACAATAGGCCTACTTTTTATGTTGAACAACAACACAGATCTAACACTTAAATAGGAAAACACCAACCTTCTTCTACTTCCTTCTTCTCCTGCCATAAAACAACAGTATTGTGTATATTTTTTTTATCATTCAATGGAAAACTACACCCACATCATCATCATCATATAATCTAGTTTAACAACTGAACTTTTGCGTATGCGTCATTTTATAAAAATATATGTATGAATACTACGAGTGCATTCTTACTATGCTGTTATAGTGAACAAAAAAAAAATACTATAGTGCGTCATAAGTAAGACATGCAACCCGACAAACAATTGCAACAACTTGTTGAATGGAATATTTTTTATATAATAATAAAAACTGTTTCTTATCGATTGTTTTGGGAACATTTTTGTAATTTTTAAACAAAAAAATTATTTGTTTTATAAAAATGCCTGTTTAAATATCTTACCTGCTTTTATCCACTAATCATACCTGTTTTATTTTAATTAGATCGTATTTGTTGTCTTATGTTGCCTTAAGAATCAGTATGACTTTTTTTCTCATGCACAATATTTGATGACATTGTAGTTTAGAAACATTCACTTCTTTTATATACTACTTTCAACTTTCTCAGTTAAGTCTTTATGATAATACCGACTTTATTAATACCCTGCATCTTGTACAGCATGACACATATTATTTTCTTTATCTCTATATATACATATGTGACGCGCAAAATAGAAAGGGACCTAAGGTCAGGAGAGCATGGGATCGGTTTCATTCGATGCTCAGATGTTGTCCACAAAAAAAATTGATTTTTTTCCCTTAGGTCCCTTTCTCTATGCGCTGTCACATATATTGTATATATTTATATGTATGGCTGTTGGTTATTTTTCATTGTGTTTTTTGAGAGTTTTGATATTCTTAAACGTTACGATTATTGTTTCTAATTAGATAAAAATCTTGTCAGTCTAAACAAATTTATGGCTTTTTAACTTAAGAAATCAATATGTTAATTGTTGAAGATTTTAAAGCAAACTTGGTTTACATTTAGTTTGAGGTGTATTTTATACTACTTTTTGTAATTTTAATGTTTAAACTTGGTTTACACAGAGTTTAGTTAAGCTTAGCTATAAAATTTGTTAACATATTCTATTCATATACTTAATAATTGCTTAAATTTACCTTGTTATTACTTAACATTACCTTGTAATTACTTAGCATCATATATCTTGAAAATAGCTGGGTTATTGCCCTATATCTGTAATTTATTTTGGCAATAAATTAGATTTTTCCTACTTTGCCGCGTTAAGGGGTTACATGACATTCGCGGCAGAGGAAACAGACCTTTTTTTAAAAATTCATAACTCAGTCAAAAACAAACATTTTTCCAAAATTTACAATTTACAATTTTTATTATTGTAGAGAATTGAACAAATTACAAGAAAAAAAATTCAAAAAAATATATTTTTCACTCCAACATGGTTTTACAGAGCTCCAAACTGGCGGCAGAGAAAAAAAAAAACGGGGCCTCGTGGTTGCAGCGCTGGGAGTCGCAAAAATTGTCCGATCTGGAAAAAAATGACTTTTTTAAATCTTAACAAAATTGGTTATCGTATAAATAACCAATCGAATAATAATAAATTTTTTTCGATTTTTGGTGATGTTCCAAATTTGAAAGTGTTTTTTCGAAAAAAAAATATTGACTTTAAAAATTCATAAAAAATCGAAAAAAATGTATTATTATTCGATTGGTTATTCATACGATAACCAATTTTGTTAAGATTTAAAAAATTCATTTTTTTTTTCAGATCGGACAATTTTTGCGACTCCCAGCGCTGCAACCACGAGGCCCCATTTTTTTTCTCTGCCGCCAGTTTGGAGCTCTGTAAAACCATGTTGGAGTGAAAAATATATTTTTTTGAATTTTTTTTCTTGTAATTTGTTCAATTCTCTACAATAATAAAATTTTGGAAAAATGTTTGTTTTTGACTGAGTTATGAATTTTAAAAAAAAGGTCTGTTTTTTGTGCCGCGAATGTCATGTAACCCCTTAAACCTATAATAACCATATTTTTACCTAACCTAAGTTAAAAATCTGTTAATATATTTCTTCAAAATACCTAATATAATATAACATTGCCTTATAATTGCTTGAAATTATCTTGCTACTGCTTGGCATTGGTTATTATATATAAGAATCTTTAAAATTATCATATACGATAATTTATTTATAATTATGGCAACTATTGTATAATGCTGAATATTTTACGGTAGTTACATTGTATAGCTAGTCCTTTATTACCAATGTTGTGTAATAATTACTTAAATTTTTACTAATTACTCTGAAAAGGTTTTTGAATTACTATATAACTCCAATACACTTCTTAAAATATTACTTATTTTATATCAGTTCGATTTCTAATTAATTTCTTACAATTTTAAATACTTTTATTTTTTGTAATACCCTTTTGCGTACTTTTGTTTAAAATACCTTTAATTTTTGACAAACTTACTTTGTAATGCTGCATATTTTTTTGTCAATTATTCAACAATGCAGATTAGTAAATCTTATTTAAACTTACTAAATCAAGTTTTATTACAAAAAAAGTACTGAAAAACTTAAAATTTATTTTATATTTTCACAAACGTTGTTGAAAATCAATTAAAATTTAATTTATTGTCATTGCTCCAGACATTCTTGAAAGTTCAACAGATTCTTTTTAAAAATACGCGATAAGACAATTCATTTAACCGGTTGGCAGTAGTTTTTTGTTTTTTTTTAACAAAAAAGTGCATACATTTCATAATTTCTCACCATAAACTTTAGCAGCATCTTCATTGCAACAAACAAAATAAAGCAACAAACTCTCAACGAGCAACCAAACAAACAATCCAATATACAAACATTGTTTACGGTTGTTGTTTTTTTTTTATCAACATTATATTGTAACCTTGCGCAAGAGTTGTTTAACTTTTTTTATAAAGGTGTTGCGCATGCTTCTTTACTGAAACATCGCAGTGGTGTCCACGACTTTATATACTTACATTGACTCTTTGTATTGATCTTGGCTCATTTTTTTTTCTTATTTCATATTCATGTTTAACTTGGTAACAAAAACTAACCTTCTTTAGCTAACCAACTAACCAGCCAGCCACCGCTTCATACTTAAGATATTTGTTACACAGCTTTCATTGGCTTTATATTATCCCAACTCTACTCTTGTCCTCCAAGCTCTGTGTCGTATGTAGCATAAATAAAAACTAGTTTTTTTACATATTTTACAATAAATCTTAAAATTATTGTTGCTGGTGGCATTTTTACAAAGTCATCATCATTATAAAATCTTTTTTTGTTTCTTTATATAGCTGTGGACTTTTGACAAAAGCTCTTATTTCAAAAATAATATTTTTTCAGGAGGTATAAAACACATTTACCGTTTTATAGAAATTTTTGTATAAAACGTTACAATTTATTAATTTCTTTAAACAAATAGTTTTTATTGCATGGAAAAAATCGCTGAAGAAAAAAAACCCCTAATTTTACAAAAGAAATAAGTTCTTTTGTCAAACATAAATTAATATAATTTTAAATTAAGTTGATTTGAGGAGGTGTCATATCTTTTAGTGTATAACATATGAGAATCAGCTAGAAATATGCCTATTTAAAAATTTTAATGACTTCAAATATCTTGGAAAATTTTCTTAAGTTGACTTGAGTGTTTTTTTTTTCAAAAGTCCACTGATATATTCTTTCATTTATTTTTATATATTGCATTGTTTTATTTATATATATATATATATTTATTCTATGGTTTATTGGCATTTTTGGTTTGTCGTATCTTTAAAAGAAATTCTTCTACGTATTTTTGCGTGTATCGCATATTTATGTTGTTGTTAAATTCATTATTGAATTCTCAGGAATTATGCAAATTTTTCTTATGTTATTTGAGTGTGTAGCTTAAAACTTTAAACGGGGATTTTATCTATACAAAAACGGTTATTCTTTTTGTGGGTTTATTATTTTTCCATGTAAAAACAATGAATTTGCATAGGAATTTGAGATATGTTAAAGAATTTATAAGCAAATTTAAAGTTTTTGCTAAATGTATTACCGGCGTTACTTAATAACTACTTGTCAATGCTGCTTTAATAATTACTCAGCATTAATTGAAACTTGAATTTACATTAAATCTTACCTTATAATTACTAAGCATTACTTATAAAATGAATTTTATTTGCAGCATTATTTGTAAAACGATTTTTATTTACAGCATTACTTGGTAACTACTTAGCATTACTTTAAATTACAGCAGAATAGTTTTGTATGGCTTGATAAATTTTAGGCATAACTTGATAATTGCTTTTGTATTTAATTTGTGTTAAGTATGTTATAAAATTACTTTAGATTCACTTAGCATTGTGTATAATTACCAGTGTTGCCAATTTAGCATATTTAATGCTAGATTTAGAATTTTTTTAATTCATTTAGCATGAAAAAAATGTATCTAGCATATGGCATTTTTTTCAGCATTTTTCCAACAAAATTTAGCATATTTTTAGCATTTTTTACAGTTTTTTACAGTTTTATTTTCTGTTTTTTTTTAGAATAATCTACATTAATTTGAATTTAAATGTAATATGAAAAAGAAATATTTTTTTTTACTTTTAGAGTAAGTACTAGGAACTATTTTTATACGTACACATTCATTACACTGTGCAGTTGTAAATTTTAACAAGCTGGAAACCCTAATGGTAAAGCTAATTCGAGTACGCTGTATTCAATGGTGATAGCAGTTTTTAAAAGTTAGCTCTCGTATTCGCGGTATTCGCAATTAAAAATTTTTATGGGTACCAAAAAAATTTTATTTTTATATTTCTGGGATCATTTTTAATTATAAATTTATCAAATTTTATTAAATATGTAAAACATTAAGGAAGCTATCATTTTTTTCACGAATTTTTTTTATAGATTTTTTTCGCAAAAATTTTCCAAAAATATTTTTTTTCTGCAAATAAAAAGTATGTGTTATGTTATTTTGTGTATATTCAATAGGATTTAGAAAAATATTTAATAGAGTAAAGAAAAAAAATTTCTTTCGAAAAAAAAACAAAAATCGCGAAAAAAAAAAAATGTTTCTGGGGAAAAAATAGCGAAAACTTGTATTTAACAGGGTTGGATTGATTGAAATTCAAAAATGATCCCAAAAGTATAAAAATATTGCTTTATGGTACTTTAATATTAAAATTTTAAATCGGCATGCCCGGCTTTAACTTTTTACTCGTTTTACTTTTTGTTGTTGTTATGGTGAAGGAGTGATTTTGCACAAAAATACTTAAATTTTTGGTAAAAAAAGAAATAATAATAAAAATTTAAAGAATAGAGTTTAAAATAGAATTAATAGAATTGCAAAATGTTGATAAGATTCGTTTTTAATCTTTGCAATTTTTATTGATGTTTTTTTAGGTTTGGGTCATAGAGGGTAATGTGGATAGCGTTTGTGATAAATTCCTATCTTTTAAGAATTTCAGTGAATTTTGATTTTTTTTTACTGTAACACCTGTACATTTTTCATTTAATCATACCAAAAATCTTACAACGTCAAGCAACACCACAAAAAGTATTAACCCTGATCGCGAAAATAAATTTTTTAAAGAATTTCATGCAGGTAAGCCCAAAGATGCAGAAATTTGAAAACGGCAAACAGAGCGTGCAATAAAAACCATTAAATTAATTTGCAGTAGATAAATTAAGGCTGAATGGGAAATTCATATTACACGCCAAAGTATTCCACATTACCACCTATTTTAGAAATAAAACATTTTGAGGTACTTTTGTTTACCCGCCTTTAACTTTTCGAGATAACATATTTTCAGTGACACAGTTGCAAAGAGGATCTAAAGGAAAGAGTTTTCTTCCCAAGAAATTATGTTAACTCGTTCTCAATTATTTGTATGGATGCTCTGGCCTGTTAATTTCAGTGAAGAATGAGAAAAACAAAAGAAAAGTGAAAAAGTTAATATTTTGTTTTTTTTGCGATTACTGATAAAAACACTAACAAAAACAACTTTAATAAGGTGATAAATAATAATTAATTTAAATAAATTTTTTTTCTTTTAACTTTTGTTTTTTTTTGTTGTTGTAAAAACGATTTTATTATTTTTTTGTTTCCCGAATTCCTTCATTTTATCTCATTCGCTGTTAATTTTCTTCATATTCTTTCTGTTATTCCTCTGTTTCTTGCTTGAAATTTTTTGGCTCATAAAGCATTTTTAAAAGCAGCTGATGGAAACCCCCTGACAGTTGGGAAATCAAATAATTTATTTTAAAGGATTTTTGAACTTTTTTACAAGAATTAACTTTTGAGTTGTTTTTAATTTTTCTTTTATATAAATTTAGTTAATAAAATGAACTAAATTCATAATTAGAGATGACTTATTTTCAGTCTAATTGTAAAAAGTCACTAAAATAGTATTTCTTTAAACAAATTGAAACATATTTTTAAAAAATTTTTTTAGCATATTTTTTCTAGCATATTTTTTTAGTTTTTAGCATTTTTTAGCATTTTTATGCAAAAAATCTAGCATTTTTTCCTAAATAAGTTTTGGCAACACTGATAATTACTTAACATTACTTTAAAAATACTTGACATTACTTTAAAATTACTAACAATTACATTTACGCCGTACGTTAAATTGAAAGTAATTCTTGAGAACTTATAAAGTAATGTGATCCATTTATGTTTAATGCAAATAATTTATGACAACTTACAGAGTAATGCTGGCAAATGCCTAAGTAATGATTTTGAGTTTGTTCAACTTTCAAAGTAATGCCTTCGAATTACTTTAATTTTACAAGTAATACTTAACATTACAACCCTGTAACGATTTTTTTTATTTAATAACTACTTACCATTGTCAAGCATTGAATAAAAATTACTAAGCATTACTGGTTTTTACACTGTAAAGAATTTGCATTACTTGAGTTTTGAGATCACTAAACTTTTGCAGCATTACCTTGTAATGCAAATAATTTTTGTCAACTTACAAAGTAGTGGTGTCAAATGCCTTCCAATTTCTTTAACTTTAAGAGTAACACTAAATATTACAACCCCGTAATGTTGTGATTTATAAATTATCCTCCAATTATTGTATATTTTTAGTTACAGACTTTTTAAACAATTAAATATAATTTTAATTATTTTTAAATATTAAATTCACATGAGTTTTATAATGAATGAAACAAAACAAGTTCCGTTTAGTAATAACTAGGGCAAGGAATTTCATGCAAATGCATGTTTTTTCTCGATAGTCCAAAACTAATATGGACTAAATATTTATCCGAATCATCAAATTTAGAACAAAATGGCATCGATTTGTAGTTGCATATTTTTGCATATTTTGTCATAAATGCATGTTTTTGCATATTTTGACTTTAAATGCATATTTGGTGCCTTTTTAATTCATATTTTGTGCTTTTTAATGCATATTTGTGCATATTTTTAATTTTTAGAAGCATTTTTTATTTTGTAAAAAAAATATAAAAAATTGATACGTTTTCATATTTTGATTCAATCAAAATAAACATTCTTAAAACCTTATTGACCTATGGGAAATCTTCGAGTTCTGTGTCTGTTTGCAAAATAATTAACTTTAATACATTTTAAAGTTTTAGAGTGCATTATTTTTGCAAAAATAATAGTTTTTAGTGCATACTTCTTATATTTTTAGTGCATATTTTTCTTTTTTAACCGCATATTTTAGGCGCATATTTTACATTTTTAAGTGCATGAAATTCCTTGCCCTAGTAATAACAGTGATTATGAAAAAAAACAAATGAATGAATTGAAACTTGAAAGGTCACTGTTTGATTATTGAATACAATTCATATACATTGGTATGTGATTTTTTATTTTTTTTTGCAAAGAAATATATTTCAACAGTTGCCAAGTTATTTTTTATTTTCTTAAAATTTTAAAACCGCGATAAAGTTTTAAGCTTTTTTTTTTTTTAATATTTTATATATATTTAAATGTAATAATGATTAAAAATAAAATTCTTAGAAAAAATACGACTTAGTATAAGAGGATGTTTGAGGTTTTCAAATATGTACAAAAACAAGTTTTTAATACATTTTTAAAATCTTCTTTAAAACTTGATTGGATTACTCTTTTTTAACACCTTACATTAAGTGGCAGGTAGCATCTTTTAGAATTCAAGATCAAGATCTTTAAAGCACAGCTAAAGCCATAAGTTTGATGATAATGAAAAATAAAACACGTTGGCGTTTAAAGAAATATGCCGACTAAGAAAATTTTAATCTTTGGCCTCCTCTGAAAATGCAAACATTTTAATAATGTTAATGTCATTACAACTTCTATCGACAATTTATTCAAATATTCAAAATTTAACCTAATTCTCTTAACAAAAATGAGCAAATTTTAACATTATTCCATTTAAATGACCTCCAAAAGTATGTGCTTGCTGTTTTGATTTTTTATTGCCCCAATGTTGCATGTAATAGTTTTTAAATCAAATGGTATTGCAGCTATTCATGTAACTAGCAACTATGAAAAAAAAACCATTCACTTTACAGTTTCACGTGTTTGTGCTGCATTTGTTTGCTTTGTACCAAAACCCCACCATTTAATGCAAAAGTTAAGGAGTTGGAGATGAATGTAGGTTTGTGGTGTAAGGAGATTGGAATTTTCCAGTAATTGTACATTTTAATGCTGAAAACCGGAATTTGATAGGAGGACAGACGACAATATAGACAAACAATGGAGCAACTCTCTGACACATAGCAACAATCTCCTCTAATACTTTTAAATCAACTGCAGCGGTATTATGTTATTTTTTGCCATACCAAAGACAGTAAGAAAAAAAAAATACAGAGTCTGTATAGAAAAAAATTTAATAACATAATGCCATGAAATTCAAATAGACATTATGACGAGACAAGACAACAAGTCTAGAGTATGTGATGCAAAAAAAAAAATACACCAACAGCCACCACAGGAAAGGAGCTTAAAAAACGTGTGTGTGAAAAAAATATCAACACGCGCTTATCTAAAAAAAAGCTGTTTCATTACAAGTTTGTCATTTTGTTTCTAGTTTTAGTTGCATGCATGGCACATTCCTTTTCAGATGCAACTTACTATAAATAATAAAACTAGTTTCCAGTTACCAGTGAAAGAAAAGGAAGCATCACAAATTCTCAGATGACTTCAACAAGGGATTACACTAAAAGTAATATGTAGTACTTTATTGCAGTATTTTATCATATTTATAGAAAGCTTAATTTTTTTTTTCATCCAATGAAAATTTTTATCATATTTATGATAAGTTTTATCCTATTTATTAAAAATGTTATCATAATTACAAAACATTCATCATGTTTACAAAATGGTTCTACAATAATGATAGAAAAGTTTCATGGGTCAACAATTAAAAAAAGCTTTTAATTTATAAAATGCATCTTTTTCTATCAGTGTAGTTAGTAATCATAGTCGGCGTGGTACATTATGATTGACTGACTAACTATAAAAGTTTGTAGCCAGATTGTGTGTAGTTAATTTAAAATGTTGGAAAAAAAAAATATTTTAAAATATTTAAAAAATGTCAGAAGAGAAAGGATTTTGATGTTAGAAATAAACAAAAACTAGACGTATTAATTGCTATGTTTGTTTTTATAGCTCAAGAAACATAGTATGTAACTTTACTTTTTTAATTATAGTTAGAAAAGATTACTATATGTAATGTAAAATTTTTGTATTTTAATGAAAAAATTACCATAACGAGTTTTAAAATAACATTAAAATGTCTTACAAAACTAAGAATCATGCTAAGGAGTTGATAATTCACATGACATTACTTGTTATTTGATGGCATTACTTGGTAATTGCTTAGCAAATGTTTGAAATCTTGTGTTAGGTTCAATATTCTTGCTAGTAATTGTCAGTTATTAGGCATAATTTTTTTTTTTAAAGATTTACATTAATTCTGGCATCTTGAAAATTGTGTTTAATTATGGAAATTATCCAACATTGCTTTGCATTACTTTAAAATAACTTAAAACATAAAATTGAGATAAATATCATAAAACATTATTTAATAGCTATTTAGCATTACATAAAAATTTCTAAGCATTACTGATTTTTAAACTATAAGGAATTTGCATTACTGGAAATTTGATATAATTTCATTCTTGCAGCTTACAATGTAATGCAAGTTATTTTTGACAACTTACAAAGTGGAATAGAATAATACACAACATTATTATGAAATTTCTAATTAATGCTTTTCAATTTCCTCATTTTAATGTAATGCTTTAGAATTTTTCCAACTTTAAAGTAACGCTTAGCATTATAAAGATATTACCGTGTTAAAAGCTTAAAAATAACATATTAATGTCTTACAAATCTATGAAACATGTTGATATTTTTCATATTACATATTATTTTTTTTCTATGAAAGCATAAAAAATGTATGCTAGTAATTGTTAATTATTAAGCCTACTTGATGTAATAAATATTGCATTAGTTTTGGAAATTTAAAAATAGTGTTTAGTGATAGAAATTACCTAACATTGGCTTGCAGTACTTTGTAATTGTAAATAACAATTAAACAATTTAACAAAAATTCAAATAAAATTGATAATGTATACTACATAGTTAATGGCATTGCTTGTTTTTTTTGTAGTGCTTGGTTATTGCCTGAAATATAATATTTATTAAGGAAAATTGTATGCCTTATTGGCTTATAAAAAATTTACATTACTTTCTGTATACATATTGTCTTTATAAGTAAGAAAACATAACTGAATTGCCAAGAAAATAATAGCATTGCTATACAATTAACATCAATTGCTTTTTAATTAATGAATGACCAGTGAAAAATATTATATATGAATATATTTTCTTAATTTCTCTTGCTAGAGACTTATTTTAATTACTTTAAAATAAAAGCATTACTTTTAAATTACTCTTAATACAAATTTTTACAATTTATTAATTTCCCAAGATTTTTCTTAAGTTATGTATATGTTTCAAAATTTATTCAATAAAAGTTTTATGTCTATAATTGCCTTCCCAGTTCTTATTTAAACTTAGATGCATTTCAGAGTAATTCATAACTAATGCTGGGTAATGCCTTCGGGTTTCAGTCTATTTAACGAGATATTTCTATAATTTACGGGTAATGCACTCGATTTTTAACGAAATTAAAAAGATTTTTCTTAAATTGAATATAATTTCAAGTACATTAACTTTGAATTAATCTATCTACAATCTTTTTTAATGTCTTAGTAATGCCAATATTTAGAAAGCAATTAAACAAAACTTTAAATTAAAATCCAATTCAATTTAATGACTTAATAATTTGTTGATAAATTTTTAAAGTAAATAAAAAGTAATGTTCAGGTAAAGCTTACTAGTGTCCGACCGAACTCACTTTTTTTAGGAAGAACCGAAGCCGAAGCCGAACTTCGGCCAAAATTACTAACTTCGGCCGAAGCCGAATACTTTTGTGTTTGAATAAAAATACAATTTCATGCAACTTTTTCAAGTTCAAAAATGCGGAAACCAATTTTTAAATATTTCTAAATTTCAAAAACCTAAAAAAGTTGTATTTTTCGCTCTTAAAGTAAAAATTAAGTTAAATATGTGCATATTTATAAGTTACTATACAAAATTAAAGAGCTAAATTGTTGCAAAATATTGATTTATAGAAAAGTTCGGTATTCGGCCAAAATTTAGCCGAACACCGAACTTGGCCTAACATCACTTTTTGGCCGAACTCCGAAGCCGAAGCCGAATACTCGGTCGGACACTAAAGCTTACCATTTTCATGTAATATAAGATTTTTGTTTTTTACAATATTTGAAAAATTTACATATATGTACAATGTACATATTCAAAACCCTATTTTTTACCTATAAATTTCAACTTTGTTTATGAAATTTCCTAACTTTTTAATGCGTAAATAATTAACGTGTTGTTCAAGTTTTTCGCATTCTTGTTTTAGGCTTTTAGTTGTGTAAATATGTATAGTTTTTTATTTGCTTCAACTATTACCAACTTTATTTTTTTTTTTTTGCACAGTTGTTGATGGATGTTTGTTACTATAATTATATATAATAACATGTGCGAATTGCACAAAATGCTGGTAGAGTAAAAACAATGTTTTTAAATAATTGTATATACATATGCATACAACAAACATTCATTCATAGTACTATAAACACTTTGGGGAATTATTTGACCATATAAACAAATACTCCATATGAATTGAGTGATAGAAATATATATATAGAAAACATAATGGTTGTCTAATTTTTGTAATATATTGGCCCAAGTCTAATGTTCGTAATATATTCGGACTGAAGTTTATAATTTTGAACCACCCTAATATTTATTTATATGTATGTATGTATAGTGCGATTGTGTTTGTTTATTATAAAGACGCATATACAAAATACAATTAACGCATGCCTTTCCATATCATTCATTCATATAATTACATATATCTGTGTATAAATATTTATTTATATTATTTTACTATGGAGATGATTATGATGAATAAATACCACAAACTTGTTGCTTTGGCTGCTGCTGTTAATGTTTTAATTAAAGCTAATATTTCAATTTAGGCCTTCAATTAACTTTTACACAACTATTTATTGCAAAAAATATGTTTAAATTGTATTAAAAAATTTAAATTAGTTGATATTACGCTTTTTTAATTTTATTCAAATACACTTGTTTAAATATTTGTTTAAAAATAAGCATTTTTTTTATTTCATGTTGTCAAGTTGATTAAAAAAATAGTGTTAAACATTGGTTTTTTTTTTTTTTTTTTTTTTTTTTTTTTTTTTTTTTTTTTTTTTTTTTTGATAGGCACGTGTGTATTTGTCCCCTTACTCTCAATCTCTTTGAATAAATATCAAAAAACCTGTCGTGAAATAGTTTATTTTTTTTATTGGTTGACAACTACATATTTGGTCTAGTTTTGGTTTTTTAATCTTTACGCATATTTCAAGATAACAACAGAAACAACTTTGGCAAATATTTTCTTTATTTAAAACTTTCAATTCAAACGGCTTCTAAGGCTTACTCGTATTAAACAGGTATATACTCAAATACATACATAGGTATATAATATCTGAAAAAACCCAAATTACTTCATGTTACTCATATCATTATTATATTATCATAATTACCTTGGGAGAGGTATTTGTTTTTTGTAGGCCTATAAAACAACCATCCTAGGGATTTTCTCATTCTTGCTGTTGATTCCCTAATGTATTTATTGTTTGCATTAATTATGTTTAATAAAGAACTATTTGTGTATTTACTTTAGTTTATACGCGCCAACTTACTGCTGCTTTCTAAAACAAACTCAGCCGTATTTATTTTTGGTATTACATAAACATGGCAAAGTTTCCGACCTTTTACCGTTTATACACGCAATATTTATTTTTAGCAAATATTTGCAATAATCGTATAATTATATGGTGGCAAGAACAGAAGAACTCTTCTGTGGTAGAATACAAACAAATGGCGAAAAAATGTCGTACAGGAAGTGTTTACTAATAGAATTTTTATTATAGCGGAAGTTTTACATATTTACACTTGAGTGTATTAAGAACTTTTATGCAAAATTAAATTACATGAAGATACAAGTATTTATTAGTGTCCGACCGAACAGTTCGGCCAAAAAGCGACATTTGTTCGGTTTTTCGGTATT
The DNA here is from genome assembly GCA_949987735.1 of Leucophora obtusa. NCBI lineage: Eukaryota > Metazoa > Arthropoda > Insecta > Diptera > Anthomyiidae > Leucophora > Leucophora obtusa. Next base: position 119,834,532 of record OX465297.1, on the reverse strand, counting down.
TAGAGGAATTCTTGAGAAATTCTGATACTGGAAAAATGTTTATTGAGCCAGTTTAATGCTATTTTGAATGTCAAATCTAAGGAAAATCCAGTAGTTTAGCTGTAAAGTTAACTGTTCGGCCGCCGAACTTTTTCCAATTTGGCCGAACTTTCGGCGGCCGAACAGTGAATTCATTACTTAACTTCGGACTTTTCCCTAAATTTTACACCCAAAATGGATTGCAATTGGCCCAACAAACATTTTTACATAATCAAAATTTGTCCATAATGCTTCAACATACCGGATATCGTGCAAATACATTTTGTGGCCGAACTGTTCGGTCGGACTCTAGTATTTATGCATAATACGAGTAACTTGAAAGTCTTATAACAAGTTTATTACATGAATTTTGTATGAAAATTTTGTTTTATAAGCAATTTATAAATTTAAAAAGTGATTATGTACAACAAAAATCCTTTTTTGTGAAAAGTCTAAAAGCAGCTATACAAAATGAACTTTAAGGAATACCCCAGGAAAATTTTCTGTTCCAAAGAATCGGTTGTAGAATAGCTACTTTTCATTCACAACCCCTTCTACTGTCGATGCTAATACCGATTCTTTTTGTTTGAAATAGTGCCAAAAGCAACCACTTCTATAGCTCCAAAGTGGAACCGGTTGCTCTAGAATCAGTTCTGGAACTAGTTCTGGAACTGATTCTACGTCAACCACACCTTCCATATAGGATCCCAGAATCGGTTGCAGTGGAACCAGTTGTAGAATGGGTGTGGTTGGCTACCGATTGTAAACAAATTTCCTGGGACGATAATGTCAAGTGTACAAAAAGCTTTAATTGAGTAGGTCAATATACGGCAAAATGTTAAGGTTTTTTTAGTTTATGTACATACCTTTAAAAGCATAATCTCTAACTTTAAACTTTTATTTTGTTTGGTTTCCCAAAATAAACCAAAAAATGTCCCTTATTTAGTAATAATAAATTATGGCAATTTAGCTGACAAACCATTAACAATTTAAACTGATTTTTGTCACTACTACTAGCTGCTAAACAAAAAAAAAAAAAAAGAACTCTACTTTATAAATTGTTTAGTAATTCGATATTCTACTACTACATACTACATGAAAAGGATATAACAGAGAAAGGGAAAAACAAATCATTCTTAAGAGTTTTTAAAGTGTTTTAACCACCCAACTACTTTAGTTTAGGCTCTTCTTTCTATCACTAGAAGAAGCTAAAATAAAAAAAAAAATTATCAACAAATTATAATGGTTGGCATGCGACTTTTACACAAAATGTTTTTTTTAAGTGAAGACAACAACCAACAACAACACGGCGTCAAGAGCTCGACACACTTAAAGCTTCCGCCTAGCAACAACAATAATAAATTTTATTTGTAAAACGAAATTTAGTCTAAAACATTTATATAGCAAAAAAAGAAAAGTGAAAAAAGTCAAAGTATTAGTGCTCTGCTACTAAAAACCAGCCTATAAAAAAAAAAGAAATACATAAAAATATCAAATAGCTAAAAATACTATAAACATTAGATAAAAACAATACTAGAAAGCTTTAAAGAAAGATAGAAAAAAGAAATTAAATGGCAACAATATAAAAATAAATATAGGCCTACGCCAAAACAAACCAGACCATATACGAGGGTAACTATTTATATTTTGAGCCTAACAATGAAAAAAACACAAATTTGTTAATGAAATTGTTTATCAAAATATTCTTTATAATCTATGTATATACTTTTGCATGCAATGTCATAGCACTTTTTCCATTCCGGTTGAGATGCCACCAAAACATGGTTTTTGAATGCATCTACGGCTTCTTCTGCTGATGAAAATTGTTAATCGTTGTCCACATAGTTTATCTTTGATGTGCGGGAACAAGAAAAACTCATTGGATGCCAAGTCAGTCAGGGCTGTACGGCGGATGACCCATTAATTCAATCTTTTGAGTGCCCAAAAAGTCACTTGTTTGAGCCGATGTGTGAGAGCTCGCGTTGTCATGATGAAGAATTATCCGTTTTTGGACGACCTTCTTGAAATTCACAGTTTCAAATGATGGAGCAGCTTCATCACCAAGAGTTGAATTTAGATTATCTATGCACTCTTCTCTTTGATAATCCACATCGAAAGTCGAAATAAATTATTGCCCGATAATATTCACGTGTTAATTTCATGTTTTTGCTGACACATAACTTTCACTTTTTTGTAAACCACACAAATAATGACAAAAAGTTCTAAGCAAGGTTATGGTCAAAAATGTTGAACTTTCTAGTGGAAATATCAGCGGGCGCCGAACAATTGTTTCACAATATAAATAGTTACCCTCGTAATATAGACGATAATTTAAACAAACACAAGGAACAGAAATGTATTTAAAGAAAAATAAAATACAAAGCAGCTGATTTGAATATTTTAAAGTAAATTTATTTTAAATAAGATTTCACAAAAAAGTCGTTAAATAAAAAATTTAGGCAAATTTAAATTTCAAACATATGATTAAATACAAATATCATAATAGTGTGCAGTAATAATAAAATTTTTTATTAGTTTTAATCCAACACACTGCTCCCCCCATGTCCCTTTTCCGAAAAATCTAGCACACTTTTTCTATAAAATAAATACCAACCTACCTACACACACATTTTGACGCATTTTAACTAAAAAAAGAATAAATGCTAAGCTAATACACACGTCTCTCTATGAAACTAAACTGAAAAAAAAACCCATCAAAAACATTCTCTATATTATATTTTTAGAAGTGTCGTACGCACTCTATCTACTCTAGCATAAGTTTGTAGGTCTTATGAGCCGCCTCCCCCCCCCCAAATTACCTCCCATATCCACCTGCTTTAATAAAATGATAACATAGAAAACATCTATGCTACGAGTATGTTATCTTAGATTCGCGATAATTTGGGGCGTTTTTTGTTTTGTTGTGTTTCGCTATTAAACGACCGGCTGGGATATTTAGTTTAAATTTCGTATTCTTATATTCTTACTATGTTGGCAAGTGCGTAAATTTTAATGATACAGTTGAACCTCGATTATCCGGGCCTCCATTAACCGGATACATCTGTTAACCGGCATGCTGTGTGTTTGATTTTATACATCTATTAACCATGGTTTACCTCTATTATCCGTGCTTTGAGAAGTTAAAAAGGTGATTTTGTGAAAATGGCTCCATCAAATACCAAAAAACAAGAAAATATCTTGCAATTAATGAGAAAATAGAACTGATTAACGACTAACGCAAAAATATACCGTTTAAATTGTTGTCTGAAAAATATGGTTATGGCAAACAAACTTCATGCGATTCAGTAAAAGTAGTGTTCTTCGATTATCCGTGCTGAGCCTGGTCCCGAACAACCTGGATAATCGAGGTCCGACTTTACAATTTTTAAAATGTTTATTATGAAATGTTAAAATAAAAAATCTAACAAAAATATACAATTATACTTGTAAATTTTTTTAATAAACCAGATTTTCTTAACATTCTGTTTAAAATTATATCCCCTAAAAATATTTTCTAGTGATTAATTACACTGTGAGACAAATGGTAGGGGTCAGTGATCGGGAAGGGTTCAAACTACTGGGGAAAGTTATATCGGTAAAAAAGAAGTTATACGTGTCCCGTCGTTTCGCTGGGTCACCCCTAGGAATCGAGATATATCGATTTGACCTTTGGTGGTCTTTTTTTTGACATAACTCGAGAACCACTAGTCCGATTTTGCTCAAACAATTTTAAAAAAATTAAAAATTACAATTCCTTTAATCTGCTCATATAACGTTTTTCTATATACTCAACAGTTTTGCCGGTAATTAATTATTAATTTTTTTAAAATTGTTTGAGCAAAATCGGACTAGTGGTTCTCGAGTTATGTCAAAAAAAGATATATCTCGATTCCTAGGGGTGACCAAGCGAAACGCCGGGACACGTATAACTTGTTTTTGACCGATATAACATTTCCCGTTGGTTTCATCCCATCCCGATTTTGACTGTCGCATAGTGTTATTAATTTTCGAGTAATGCAAACATAATGCCTTAGCATTTTTTTAATTTTTCAATTAAAATTAGAGTCAATATTTAAAATAACTTAACCTTTTAATATATTTCTTTATGCATTACCAAGTAATTGCTAATTAAATAGAAAAAACCTTCATTTTTTTCCTCCGTTTTAATATAATTTTCTATTTAAAGCTTAAGCTATTTATTTTCAATGTTTTGTTTTCTTGCTTTCCACTTACGGTAGGTATATTTTTGTTTTATGTTTCTATTTTAAATTTATGGCATTTAAATGAGTTTATTATACCAGCCCTTAAAAATCGTCTAAATGGCGCCAAAAATATATTTATATATATTATATATTATATATTTTTACAACTTTTTTGTTGTATTTTTTTGTTACATTACGGTTTCTAACATGAATGACATAACATTTAGAATCCAAAGAAGACAAAAAGGTCAATGACTTGTAAAAGAAAAATTTGTGTCAAAATTTAATGCAATAATTTAAACTTTTCTGTTTCCTACTCCTCGTCTTCTACCTCCTGTTTCCTGAACCCTTCATTTCGTACTTTTGTATCTCTTCCTCCTCCACATGTACTATATAATCCGCTTTAAAAGTCATTGCATTTTTCCATATTTCTACTTCAATGCATTTGTGTTATACAATATTTTTTTATTTCGGTTCCAGTATGTAGCACTTCACTCACTCTATGAATGAATAATTGCTTAATGTAGTCGCCTCGTATGTGAACTTAATAATTTTTGTATAGAATATTAAACAAAACATATTGGATATGAAGTAGGATTAAATAGTAAAGTGGGTGGGTGGGTTAGCTGGTTGTACCATGGGCCAAAACATTTCTTCTTTATTTACAGACTTCTTCAACAAGATGACGACATATACATTTCCCTATGTCTTTTTAAGAAAGTAGGATGACATAATATGCTGCTCTTCTTGTTTTTTATAGTACATATTTTCTTTAAGTATTGACTTGATAATTCTTATGTATTTTGTATTATATGTGTGAAGTGTAGTTTATTGTCTGGATGAATGATTTTTGTATGCCTGTTATGACAATTCTGGCTAAAGTTTTGTTTCGTTGCTTCCTTATTATGGTAAAAACAAAAAAGGCAACAAGGCATTGACTTTGTTGAGACAGGATTTTGTTTTAACTTAATGCAAAGTGGCGTCAGTGTATTTTTTTTTAATCAAAATCACAAGTTGTTTATTTAAATAGAAGCTTTTAGCTACATATTTAAATTTAATAAGTTATTTTCACGATTTTCTTAAGGAAATATATTTTAAATATGAAATTTAACTATTTTAAGAAAAAGTTTAAGCGAAGCTTTTATCAAAAGCTTTTCTACCATACTTTAAAATCAGACTTTTTTATATTAAGAATCTTTAATAAGTCAACATTCTTAAATTTCTCATGGTTTTAACAGCCCTTTTAAACTTTTGATTATAGCTTTTGAATTCCAAATGCTTTAGACAAATGTTAGAAGCTTTTTATTTATTGTTTCCGATCAAATCAACAATTTTAAAAAGAATTCCTTAAACTTTTGTTTATATTTTAGCTTTTTTTAAGATAATAAGCTTTTTAATATAAAAAAGCTTTTGAATCGTTTGAGTTTTCAATTAAAAATAAGAAATGCTTTGTTAAATATTTTCACTAAATTTAACATTTTAAGCTATATAAAATTCGTTTTTAGCGAAAAATAAAGTTTGCCCTTAACTAAAGTTTTGCGTAAGCTTTTTTTTTACAATTTTTAAACTTAATACAATTTTGGACAATAATTCATGGGATTTTTTTTTTTTTTTTTTTTTAACATTAAATTAAAATATTAGGATTTTTTTTTTAAATTTATAACGGAACAATTTTTCAAAGCAATTTCAGAAATAAATAAATTTGTTTTGGAACAACATTTTTAATTTGTTAAGTTTTAAAATTGATGATTTTTAACAAAAAATTTTTAGAAACATTTTTTTTTTAATTAATCTATTTTATTAGAAGTTTTTAAGCTTTCAACGGAGATTTTTTTTTTGTTATTGTATAGAAAAGTTATGCAGGAAGTTTGAAAGTTTTTAATTTTTTCAACAACTTTAAATTATTTTTATTCTCTATTAAAAGATGTGCTTTATTTTACAATTTTTTAATTTAAAAACTATTTAAAACATTTTTAACTAATCTTTGTTTCCTTTCTCTTAAATTCTAATTGCAGAAGAAGAAATTGATGTCGTCTCTATTAATGACAAAAAATTACCCACAAATCCCTCGGACAAAGATCGTCGTGCCCTACAAACAAAAGTCGCCCACAAATTCAATGCTGCTCGCATTGTTAAGACACCCAGTGGTATACGTACCATACCACCACGTCGTCGTGGCTCCTACGAATTCCCCTATACCCCAGCCAGTAGTAGTCCCGTTAAATCCGTTAATAATTCGCGTTTCCCCTCACCAGCCGCTACACCCTTTCAAAATCAATACACCACCAAATACGTACAACAACAACAGCAAATGATGACTGTCGTACTTACTGATTCCACAACGAGTGCTGCCATTAATGGCTTCAGTTCGTCTGATAAGTCGCGTAAACGCTTATTGGCCAATGCCAATGCGACAATAATTAATGGTAGCGAAATAACTGCATTTGCAACAATGCCTCCCACTAAAAAACATCGTGGTAAGAAAACTAAACATTTAGTAACAGCTGTCCAACTACCCAGTGGTATTCTCAAGCGTCACTATAGTGTAGATGAAAATGCCGATACCATAGAAAAACGTAATCTTCATAATGATATGGAACGCCAACGGCGTATTGGTTTGAAAAATCTCTTCGAGTCATTGAAAAAACAAATTCCCAGCATTAAGGATAAGGAACGGGCACCTAAGGTGAATATTTTACGCGAAGCTGCTAAATTGTGTGAATCTTTGACGCGAGAAGATCAACAGTTAATGGAGCAAAAAGCTAAACTTAAGGAAGAACTAAGAAGAAAACAAGAACTTTTAGCTCAGTTGCGGGCACAACAAAGGGATTGATGAAGCTTAATTTAATAAGTTTTGAATTAAGTTTTAAAATTGGTTAACAGATGTTTGTCTTCAAAAGTGTCAGGTACGTTTTTGAAATAAAAAGCTCTAGAAAAAACTGCTTTTATTAAAGCTGTTGGTTAAGCTTTTTATAGGGCTATAAAAAAATTCATATTTTTATTTGAATTTGTAAATTTTATTGAGTTATTTTTCGAAAAACAAAAATTTTAATACTTTTTTTATAGTTTTGTAAGTTGATTCTATTCAAATATTGAAATATTGACCTTTTTGACATTTTTTCTACAATTTGCTACTTGTACATTTTTTTCAAATTACATCTTTTGTATATTTACTATTTTTTTCTAAATTTACTTTATTTTTAATGTTAATATTTAAACAAATATTTTTTTTGTGATACCATTTAAACTAAAAAACAAATTACTTTGTAAAAAAAACATGAAATAAAATTTTATTTTTATTTAAGTCTTTGCTCGATTTATAACAAACAAACAAACAAAAAAAAACAAAGTTTAGAAGTAAACTGAGAGTAGAAAGTGAGATATAGAGCTTATAAAAAGCTTGAGCATAAAACTGAACAAACCACGCGAAACATGAAAGTTAAAGTGTTAAAGTGTTGTTTTAAGCGCAGCTTTAAACACATGATTTGGAATTTTAAAGCCTTTATAAGCTTTAAAGCTAAGAGAAGATTTAAAGCTTTTTGTAAAGCTTAAGTAAAGTTTTTGAAGTAAAGTAAATTAATTACAGTTTTAAAGCTTTTTGAGCAAAATTAGTATAAAATATGAATTAAAATTATAAGCTTTTGATTGAGTCTTTTAAAGCTCCCATTGGAATTTAATTTTGTGTTACATTTTGTTGGGTTTTCAAACTTTTATTTATTTATTTGCTTGCAAATCTTCCAATTTTTTTTTTTTTTTTTTTTGTTATAAAGTTTCTTACAAACAAAATTTGAAAAAATCTTCAAATTTAAAATCGTTACGTTTATTATTAAATTTATTTTGTTTTTTTATTGACCGCAAGTGATTTTTTCAAATATTTAAATTTTTTTAAATTAGCTTTTTTTAATTTAAATTTAAATTTTGCTTTGCATTATTTGTGAATATATTAATTTTAACAAACAATTTTAATATAATATTGTTAACTATACCTTTTAATGTGAAGCTTTTAAAATAATAAAAACAATATTTGATATAATTTTTTGTTTACGTAGAATTTAGATTATTGAATTGATTTTTAATTTCAATTAAAAATATATTTTTCTTTTTCATTATATAATAACTATATATGTATATGTAATTACATTTTTTAAACAAATTTATATATTATATAATATATATATATACATATAAATTTTTTGAAGTAAAATTTATTATAATAAAAAAAACGAGTTTAAACTCAGTTTATTAAAGGGATATTGACAAACCTTTTATGGTTAATGTCTTAAATGGGCAGTTGGGAAACTTGGCTAATAGAATATGAAACACATGCGGAAGCTTAAACTAGGTTTAGGGCGCCTAAACTTAAGTTTAAACTGCATTTAAGATGATGGAATGGCAAATGAGTAAGTTTTTAAAAAATATTTTATATTTCTTATATATTTTTTTTACAAAATAGGGATTAAGCTTGGTTTAACTTTAGTTTTAACTAGTTTTGGGTGTTAGGCTGAATATAAAACAATTTGTAAATTTCAAAGTTTAAATTTTAAACTTTGGCTAATTTGTACTAGCTTAAATTTGTAAACACTTTAAAAATAACATTAAACGGGCTACTCAGAGTTTTTGGGATGTCCGTTAAACTTGGTTTAATTAAAGTGAAAACGAATTTTGTCCTCCATTTCTAACAGTTTTTTCTCGTTTAGAATTTTGGTTTTTATTGATATAAATAAATTTATCAAGAGCAGTTTTACAGTTACAAACTGCGTAAAACTAAGTTTAATAAAGCCAATCGACATACTAAAAACTCGGCATTAGAATTTTCACGAAAATGTAATAAACTTAATTTGACTATACTTGAATTAACTACAGTTTTAACTACATTTATGTACCAACAAAATGAGTGAACAAACAACAAACTTAATTATAAACTCGACTTGCGCTTACTAAAGTTTAAGTCTGTTTTAAGTTTACAAATGCTTGAAACACATTATATGTATATGCATGGAATGTAAAGATTTTGAATTTTCGACATAATGAAATGATTAAACTTGGTTTAACTGTATAATTGCAAAGCTAATGTTGAAAATTGAATATTAAACTCACTTAAGATTGTATAAACTAAAGTTTAAACTTGTTTTAAGTTTTTTAAGGCTTAATCTGGGTTTTTATAATGTAGATTATATTTAAATATAGTTTAACACAAATACGGAATATTACTAGCAAAATGTTGTTTACTTTGTTTTATTTCAATAAATTCTAAAGAAGAAAAAATTGTTACGGCAAATTTATGTTAATAATTCGTTTTCGGTTTAACTGACATACGAAAAACTCGACCTTAAATAATACCATTAGACGGAATAAAATATATTTCGCAGTATAAAATTTACGAAATTAGCCAGAAATTTACAATTAAACTTTGTTTATCATTAGCTAAACCTAGTTTGAACTATTTAAAAATTTTATTATAATTAAACCGGGTTTAACTATAGTTTAAACTAAAACAAAAAACAAGTTAGTAAAATTTTATTTATAAACTAAAGCTTAAACTCGGTTTAAGTTTCTGAGAACTTATATAATATCAATAAACCAAATAAAACCTATTTGCAAATATTACATTTTTAAAATTCGCCAAAAATTAATTATTAAATTTGGCTTATCAGGAGTTAAACTTAGTTTAAACTTGGATTTTCATAAGTAAACACCTGATTTGGTATAAAAACCTAAATGTTTGTGTTTAGAAATCCAGAAACGATAAACAAACACAATTTTATGTTAACATTTTAAGATTTCTCTAAACTAAAGTTTAAACTTGTTTAATACGAAACGTTTTAAAGTCAAGTTTCCCTAAACTATTTTTATTTTAATACTTGATCTAATATATAATAATCTTTTATTTTATAATTAAGCAAACAAAAACGAGGTTGGGATTATTGTTTCAAAATAAGAAAAATTCCCAACTGATTAACTGTCGATGTTTTTTGCTATTAAATTTTTTTTTTATATAATTTTTGTTCATTTTCTTATTAACCATATATACATAAACTTTAAAATAATAATATTAAAATTTTATATAATATATTCTATAAATATATTTGCTATAAATATATATAAATATATATAAACTATTGAAAGGATTTCAACAAAAATACATTAGTTCATAATATTTCAATAAAATCCCTATAACCCCTATTGAAAAATGAATTGGAAAGGTTTAAGTATAAAAAAGGGAATTAAAAATATATTTTTTTTTTTGCTTTTCTTTTTTTATCTATATTGATATGTATATAATATAATTAGCATTTATTTTTTATTATATAAAAACTTTTAATTTTAAAAATTAACAAAAAGAAAATTAAATATTTTTGTTCTTAACAGAAAATTTAAAAAAAACACAATGAATTATATATATTTTTCAACAAAACATGTAAATAGAAATCTCGGTTTATATTTCCTAATAGAAATTCTAAAACTAAAAAAATATTTTGTTACAAATTGCAACCAAAAAATACAACCTCTATATAATAAACAAAAATAAAAAATCCTCGCACTTTTTTATATTTTTTTTACAATAAATTACAAAAAATATACAACAAAAACTCCTTAAGAAAATAAAACAACAAAAATAGAAAAAATCCTTAGAAATTACAAAAAAAAAAAAAAAAATAGCAAATGAATTGAAAAAAACAACAACAACCTTTAAACATACCTCTTATAAAAGAAAATTAAAAAGAATATATATTAGAAACCTTATAACTTTTTTAAAGAAACAAAATTATATATTATTTTTAATTTTGTATTACTTTAACTACGTTTTACCTACTACTTGTTAATTATTATTATATTATTTAAACAACAACATAAAAAGAAAATACTGTTAACCTTATTTTTTTATGATTATTATTATTAATTAATTTACTTTACTTAAAACTTAATTCTAATAATTATTATTACAACAAAAAAAAACATTTTTATTCTTTTTAATATCTTATATATATATTTTTATTGTTTAAATCATAAAACCCCAAAAAAGAAGGCCAACCAACCAATCCAAGAAAAAAAAATTTTTTTTTTTTAAAAGACTGTTCCAAAAAAAAAAAATCTATATTTTTTTTCTTAAAATTTTATTACCCATACCATACCCATTGTTTTTTATATATAATTTCAGCATAGTGTGACATACAATTTTTTTTAATTTTATTTAAAACTTTTTTACATTTTTTTTTTCAATAGTAATGAATTTGTTTTTACATATATTAAAAAATAAACCTTAAATATATTCTTTACACCCCCTTTTTACCCCGTCTATTTTTTTTTTTTATATATACACATATAATAATATATAATACAATATTTTACCTTTATCGTACATAAATAAAATCGAAACAAATTGTTGTTAATTATTCATTTAAAACAAACTACATATAATTATTTAATTACACACAAAATATACCCTGAAAAATAATAAAAATATATAAATATATATTAAAAGAATGAGATATGTAAAAAAAAATTGAATAAAATGAAAATTTGAAATTACAAAAAAAAAAAAACCAAAATTGATTTTTTATTTAAAACAAAAGAAGTTAAATCATTATATTCGGCATTGCCGAACTGGAATATTTTTAAAAACAATATGGACCTAAATAAGTTTTTCTTCTAATTTTGAGATATTGTCTGTTCTACCAGTTTAATTATTGCTACAACTTAAAGATAGATCTCAAAATTCAATTTTGCTCGTAAATATCCAGCACTGCCAAGTGTATAAATATTTTTATATTTAATTCTTTTCAGTGCAAGTTCCCTTTAGTTTTTGAGAAAATGACGATTTATGAATATCGATTAGGAAAACTTCATTTCACCAAATTTTCCAAAGCATTATACACTGTTTAATAGGCCTTGGGATGCCCGTTCATTCGAGTATAATATTGGGGGGAAATTGAGAAAAAAAATTTTCGCTCAAAAAAAAAAGATTGATTTTTTTTTTGCCAAAAAAAGAAAATTTTTATTTTTTTGTCAAAATTATATGAAATTACACTCAAACGAAAGGATATTTAAAAAGCAATTAAATTAAATGCTTTTCAGTGCCGAATTAGTTTTACCCACTGGGTGCCCCAACTGTCGGGAAAAAAGTCTCCTTTTCGTGCAGTGTTATTATTGCTATATTGCTAGTTTGTAAATAAAAATCAGAAACTTCTATTGTTTTCTTCAATGCAGGAAAGCATAATAACTCGAGAACGGTTTAGAATTTTTACTTCAATTTTTAAATAGGATGCAGTTATAACACATATTTTTGTAATCGAAATAAAAAAATTGCGTTTTTTGTTTTTAATTAAAATATACTTTAATAATACCAAAAGAATTGACTGTAAAAAAACAGTCGATTTCAACCATAGATTTTACCCATTTTGTCAGTTTTTTGTTTTAAATTTTGTAGTAAAATTAATTTTACGACATTGCTAGTTATTTTTCATGCATTTGTTAGTTATTTTTCAACAGTTGGAAATAACGAAATTTTTCGTTATTTTAATTTTATTATTTATTTTGTCGCCTTTTTTAAATGTCATTTCCAGTAGAGTCTACGTTGCATGGAGTGCATTATTGGCTTACTTGTTTGCGACTCACTCTATGTATGATAAAGTAGGCTTGCATTTTATGTGGATTTTGCGAAACTTTTTCGATGCGAGAAATACTGGAACGGGGTGCATTTTATAGATTCATTAGGAGCTCCCCAGCAAAAATAGTTCTGCCAAAGAAGCAATAGAAGCATCACTACGGTTGCAAAGGCATTAAAATAAGTTTTTAAATTATAATTTCATCCGCATTCAAATTTGAATACAATAACATTTTTTGATTTTTATTCGCAAACTAACTATCAATAATAACGCATTTTTTTATTTTTTCGGTAGTGGTTTCTTATAATATTAAAAATAAGTGTACAAAATTTAAACACTGCATAAATTGGAATCCGCATAAAATGAGACCTGAGTTACTTTGACAATGTTTATTTTATTATTTAAATACATTTTTTATTGTAAATAAAATTGTAGATAAAAATAAAACAACTTATTTTTAATGAGGGAAATGTTTAGTTGATCTCTTATTTTGGTAAATGAATGTTTTTTAGTTTGATTATAGATCATAAATTAATGTCACTTTCTGTTTAATTATTTTCAAATTAAAGCAAGACGATACAATTTTCACAAGTAAATTACAAAGAATAAAAAATTTTTGAAAGAAAAAGAGTAATAATAAGAAAGGGATAAAAGTAGCATTGTTAGATTTCGTTGATGTTAGTCTAAGCTGAGTTGTTAACATATTCGATTTGCTTTCAACTGTGACATAAGTAGACAATTACCCAGCAAAAAGAGACATTACCGAGTAATTAAGCGGGTAAGTAGCAAACAAAGGGTTTCACTACTTACCAGGCTATTTACTCGCAACATTACTTCTGTTCGCGATGTCCAAAAATTCATGGGTGGTCATTACCCTCTCGCTTACAAAAAAGAATAACGAGTTACCCATAGTGAAAGAATAAGTAGTTACTTACAAAGATAGAATAAGTGGTTACTCAGAAGTTAGAAAATAAGTGGTTACCCTACATTGTGAAATAGTTGGTCATATTGGAAATATAACTTTTTACAAATATAAATTTTCTATTCAGTTGGAAAAATGTTCGAAACAATTTGATAAATAAAATATTAATATAAAAAAGACTAAATCAGTACTTATTTAAGCAATTACCAGTAAGTGATTACTTTGCAAGAATATATAAGTACTTCTATAACTTATTATCAGTAAGTCATTATTTTGTATTTTAAAGTAATGCAAATTGTAACGACATATCATTACTTGGTAATCCGTATGGTAATGACCTGTCATTACCAAGTTTTTGCTGGGTATCAATTATTAACCCATTCAAGGCAAATGACACTGATTATGGCTTTGTAGCGAAAGCCGAAAACACGTATTCTGTCTTGCTGGCCTTATCGAATTCTTTCAAAAAATTTTTATTCTTTGTAATTTACTTGTGACAATTGTATCATCTTTCTTTATGTACAAATATCCAGGAAATTTTTTTGCTAATTTTAACAGAGTAATTTGTCTTCTTCAGTTACTAAAAATTAACTCAAATAAAACTAAAAATTGTTAATAATTTTTTATTTACCAGTTGTAAATAAAACTTTTATTATCTTGCTGGTATTTCGCAAAAGAAATCTTCTAATTTCAGCAAGTTTTTCTGCAAGGTAATTTTAAACTAAGTTTTAGCAGCTTTGTCTGCTAATTTTACAGGTTTATTTCTATGAATGTAATAAACTAAAAATAACTTAAAGATATTACTCATTTGAATTGTTGATTACGGAATATTTAAATAATTTATTATTCCAAAGTTCTAACATTTCTTTTGGTTTTTCTAATCAATTGAATCATGCTTCATTTGTTAAGGAGCTTAGTTTTTTTTTTTATTTAATAAAACAAAATAATAATTAAAAGTAAAATTAAAAAACATTTAAATCTATTTTTAAAATCTAAAATGCACTTTGCATGACAGTTGCTATTAAATGTTTATAAACAAAGAAAAACATTTAGGGTATTCATGTAAAAAATTATGTACCTTTAAAAATGCAAAAATTTAAAAATTGCATCCATATCCATATTGTTAAAAAAATAATTTTGCGAACTACGTGGCTACAAATGCAATAGACGCTATTAAGCAATCATCAAAAATGATTTCAGCTCAAACAGTTGACTCCCACAAATACATACACGCAGAGAATAAATAGATATACGAGTAAGTACAGAGTCCAAAACAATTTTTTTTATAAAAAAAATCAGTATTTCCTAAATACAATTGATAATAGCTGAATGCATTCGATCAATATTGAAATACATTTGATAGTTCTTGAAAATAATGTTACTATTCTGAAAATAAATTGATTTTATCTGAATTCAAAGTGATGTTTTAAAAAAGAATGATAGTTTCTGAAAATCGTTTGAGTATTCAGAAATACAATGAGTTAAATATATTAGATAAGTTTTGAAAAACGAATGGTAGTTTCTGAAAATCATTTAAGTATTCGGAAATGTAATTGGTTATATCTGAGATGTAATTGATAAGTTCTGAAAACAAATGATAATTTCTGAAATTCATGTGAGTTGAGTGAACCAATGGTTGACAATTAATGCATTTTCAAGTAATACCAAGCACTATCATCAGATTGTCTTTATGGGGTTCTCACTAGGTTATAATGTAGATTTTAGTTTTTGTATTTACGTATACTCCGTAGTAAATAACGGGATGAGAAATAAATTCAAACATTTTTATTAGTTATTTATGTGTGTACAATGAAAGCCACATGCTTTTTACAAAGTTATTATTTTTCTCTACGTTATAGTTGTTGCTTTAACCAAAGTTATTTTAGTAGTAAAGCAAATGTTTGTATGTTGTGTTTAACATTCAAGCTTTTGATTCTATTTATAGTCAGTAGAACGAAAGCAAAGAATCTTTACAACGATTTCTTGTTATTTTTGTATTACAACCTATGTGAGTTTTTGGAAATACAATTCGTATCTACTGAATTACACCGAAAAGTGTGTTTAAACAGGAGTGGATTTTCATTTTGTATGAAAGTAAAAACAAATTTACGAGATTTGAAGTCTGTTAGGCCCTAGAGACGATCAAGCATGCTGTACAGCTTGGATTGATGGTTCCGTGTATTTGTTTTTGTAATTTACACGTTCAAATGCTGTACATTAGACCGTACCTCAAAAAGAAATTTCGCCGTACATCGTCCAATCTAAATTATTTTTGCAAGAAGGTTTAAAATGTAAAATGGGGTCGCCATTTTACATTTTTCGTTATATCTTTGGCATTTACAATCGGATCTAGTATGATACATCAATGTTTTTCTCTCGAGGGGACCAATGTGATCTAAGTGACATTGATCTCAAGTATCCCGTTCTAGTAGTTACCCACCAGATTTCAGTTGCTACCACCCTAATGTACCACTCTAATTTCAGAAAATTAAAACTCGCAAAAAATCATTAAACTTTTGCTAAGGAAGTTTTTCGATAAACCCAGCAGAATTTTTTTTTTATTTTTTGGTTGCCGAACGTAGGGGTTTCCTTTTAAAATTTTTTTTTCATTGGATTTTTCCTTTATAGTAAAACACTGCCTCGAGGCAAAAAAAATCGATATATCACACTTTAAATTCCGACTATAACGAAAAATTAAAAAAAGGCTTAGGGGCGTTCGGCAAAAATTAATTTTTAATTAATTGAAAATAATGTAAAAAATGAGAAAAATTAAATATAATTATTATGATCGCGACATATCAAATCCAATATATTTTTAGGTGTACATTACGAATATGAAATTAAAATTGGAGTTGCGGATTTCGCGAAATTCGAAAATTGCATACAAAAAATGTTCAGCTTTGATCAGGATGTTTTCTTACCATTACGAAAATTTCTATTTTGCATTAATTTATACGCTACGGGGAAAGGGACCGGTCCAAAGTGACACGCAGGATTGGTCCCAAGGGGATACGTCACTTTAACATGGCGTTGTCATTGGAAATGACCAATTGCCACAGTTTATACACCTTGTGACAGTAAGATGGGGTGTCTAAAAATAGCTTTTCAAATAAACTAATAAAAAATTAAGAATTAAAAATAATCTACTTGGCGTCGAAGCAGGGCTCGATAAGACAACCTTCTGCTTGTAAGGCAAACGCTCTACCGTCTGAGCTAATGTTGCTTACGCGCGATTGCTGGCTGATGGTAAAGTTATATATTTTTCGTTTCTGTTCAAATAAAAAAGAAAAGGAAAAAAACAAACACTACAAACAAATAAAAAAAATGGAAAGGAAAAAAAAAATAGAAAAGAAAATAACATTAACACACACACAAATGCAGTGGAAGTGCCTTGAATATGCCCCCTTCGGTTGAACGATTAATTCGAATAATTTCCTTCGATTAATCGATTAATCGAAATTGGTACAAAATTACAAAAATTTTTAAAAAATATAAATTTTTTATTAAATTTAATTTAAAAACTCAAAAATTTTTTAAACGAGTAAAAACGTTAAAGTCGGGCATGCCGACTATACAATACCCTACACCAGTCTAGTTAAAAGCCAACTAATGTTTGGATCCGAAATTCGAATGGGTTAAAATGGGACTTGTGTCAAAATTTTCTATAATGTGAGTCAGCGAACCAAATTTCTTTAAAATATCTTAATATTTGCGACCTGCAGTTTGTAACCAAGCCAATTTTGGGGGGACCCTTATATGTGCACTAGGTCTAAACATGGACCGATGTTCACCAAAATGAATAAGCTTCGTCCTTGGGCTGATATATGTCGGTGTACCAAATTTCATCAAAATATCTTAATATTTCCGACCAGCAGCATATAAAAAATATAATTTTGGGGGGACCCTTATATGGGCACTAGGTCTAAACATGGACCGTTGTTAACCAAAATCAATAGGCATCGTCCTTGGGCTGATATAGGTCGGTGTACCAAATTTCATCAAAATATCTTAATATTTGCGACCTGCAGCGTATAAACAATATATTTTTGGTAGGACCCTTATATGGGCACTAGGTCTAAACATGGACCGTTCTTAACCAAAATCAATAGGCTTCGTCCTTGGGCTGATATAGGTCGGTGTACCAAATTTCATCAAAATATCTTAATATTTGCGACCAGCAGCATATAAAAAATATAATTTTGGGGGGACCCTTATATGGGCACTAGGTCTAAACATGGACCGTTGTTAACCAAAATCAATAGGCTTCGTCCTTGGGTTGACATAGGTCGGTGTACCATGTTTCATCAAAATATCTTAATATTTGCGACCTGCAGCGTATAAACAATATAATTTTGGTAGGACCCTTATATGGGCACTAGGTCTAAACATGGACCGATGTTCACCAAAATCAATAGGCGTCGTCCTTGGGCCGACATAA
The DNA here is from genome assembly GCA_949987735.1 of Leucophora obtusa. NCBI lineage: Eukaryota > Metazoa > Arthropoda > Insecta > Diptera > Anthomyiidae > Leucophora > Leucophora obtusa. Next base: position 119,816,346 of record OX465297.1, on the reverse strand, counting down.
GTCGGTGTACCAAGTTTCATCAAAATATCTTATATCGAAATAAAAAAAATTCTGAGTCGATCGGTATACTATAAGGTGGGTCTAGGACCAATATTTTTTGGTGTTACAAACATCAGCACAAACTTATAATACCCTGACCACATAGTTGTGTAGGGTATAAAAATTGTGATAAATAATTTGCTGTAGGCTTTTAACTATCCGGATTTCATTCTGGCCTAAGAAAATAATTAAGGGACGACCTTTTAGAATTTCTAGAAATATTTGTTGCTTCAACTCAATGAGAATTTCATGTTTTCAAGTAGGAGCGTTAATAAATATCTTAAATCCCAAAGAAAAAACAAAAACAAAACTAAATTATCACAGTTTGCTTTGTCATCTTCCAAATTACTACCCTGTTGTTGTGACTTATCTAGTAAATTAGTGGTATCTATTTACGTATAATAAATTTTGAATTATTTTTTACGACTTTTTAAACGTTGATATTAAATGATAGCATTAATAATTATTATAATTAATGATTACTAGAGTTATTGATTATAATTAATGTTTAATGTAATAAAGCTCGTTTAGTAAGCACTCTGAATTAATAAAATAAAATAAAAATTTTAGAATTCCTCTCTACATTTACGTCTTTTATGTATTTAATGCATACGAAAGAGATACAAATTAATGTACGGGGTCTTATATTCTTCTTTCGGGTGTGGTTGTCCCCGATTTGGATAAAATTTTAGTATGTGAAAGAGGGGAAAGAAAAAATTAAAATATTGACAAAATCTGATCTCAATTATTACATTTTTTTTATCTTTATGAATTTCAACAGAGTTACGGAATTACTTTAGTTCCTTTTTTAAATAAAATTATTAAAAACACAAGTGTATGTATATTATTTTACATAAAATTTTTTTCGATTAATCGATTAATTTTAGAATTTTATTCGATTAACCGGTTAAGAAAAAAACCCGAATAATTATTTGCACGATTAATCGATTAAAATAAAAAGCCGATTAATTGAATAGCCTAGTATCTATAGAATGTACTATTATGTGAGAGGGTTTTTGGTAGAAATAAAGTTATAGCAACCCGAGTAAAAAAGTATATGTAAAATTATATGTGAATGGATATATTTGCAATATGTAACTGTATATAATTTCATCCGAAAAATGGTTATATTAAATTGTATCAAATCGGATATAATTGTATTTACAAGGATACAAAGTTATATCAAATGATAAACTTATATCCGAATTTTGTCCCGATCAAATTGTAAATAAGTTAATACAATACGATATGATTAAATTTAAATGATAAAAAAACTTTGTATTGGAGGGTAGCAGGATTTCGGGTCCTACACACTCATTCTAGAATAATTAGTTTCGCGAAAATCAAATTGGCTTCAGATTATTATTTATCGTTTTATTTGACGCCGGACATCTAAATTAGGAAATAATAATATAATTGGTATTGTACAGATCGTAAAATATTTACCGTTGAAAATCAGATCGTTTTCGTTTTCTATATTTATCACATGCCTGACTATCAGCCAGGGCTACTGTTGATAATGAGTAACTATTAAAGACGTTAATGTTTATACTTTAAAGACTATATAATTTTTTATAAAATATGGGAATTTTCTTTGAACTTAGAAATTTTTTTTAAATGTGTTAAGCTTTTTTTGTATTTTAAATAAAATTTTAATGGCTAGCCCGGCAATGCACTTCTTTTTTGTTGGAGGCTCATAGTTACCGATTTATGGAGCTGAAGATGATTTACAACAATATCCAATGGTTACACTGTGAGACAAATGGTCGGGTTCAGTGATCGGGAAGGGTTCAAACTACCGGGGAAAGTTATATCGGTAAAAAAGAAGTTATACGTGTCCCGGCGTTTCGCTGGGTCAACCCTAGGAATCGAGATACATATATCGATTTGACCTTTGGTGGTCTTTTTTTTTGACATAACTCGAGAACCACTAGTCCGATTTTGCTCAAACAATTTTAAAAAAATTAAAAATTACAATTCCTTTAATCTGTTCATATAACGTTTTTCTATATACTCAACAGTTTTGTTGTGGCCCTATGTTCCGTATAGGAACTACGGGAACTTATATATATATATAACAGTTTTGCCGGTAAAAATAAATGTATGAAGAAAAAAATATTTTTTTCCTAAAATATTAAAAAAAAGTAATAAACAAAAGGTTATTGATTTTTATGGTAGCGGTAACAAACATTTATTTTTACCGGCAAAACTGTTAAGTATATAGAAAAACGTTATATGAACAGATTAAAGGAATTGTAATTTTTAATTTTTTTTAAATTGTTTGAGTAAAATCGGACTAGTGGTTCTCGAGTTATGTCAAAAAAAAAGATATATCTCGATTCCTAGGGGTGACCCAGCGAAACGCCGGGACACGTATAACTTGTTTTTTTACCGATATAACATTTCCCGTTGGTTTCATCCCATCCCGATTTTGACTGTCGCATAGTGTTATTTCTCCACTCAAAAATTATCGGACCAGAACAAAATATATATATCGTTGGAAAGGTACTTGAAATACCTTTTCAATGATATGCAACATGCCTAGGTTTTTCTAACCCATTACGAGCCGGGCCATGATTTAAAATGTTAATTTTTTTAAATTAGATTTTTTAAATAAAAAAAAAAAAACTTTTAGAAGTAAAAAAAAGCTCAGAAAATATTAAATACGAAAAAAATTGAGTAAAACATATAAAAAAAAAAATTGTTTTTGATCAAATATTATATTAACCTTGAATATATTAGTTAATCTCGAACACGGGTCTGATATTAACTAATATATCGTCGGCTTGCCTGCACGAAGTGCTGTTTTTGGTTTTAACAGGTTTGAGCGAAAAAACTATTTATTGACATCATATGCCCTAATGATTCACGACCTTATTTACTACAATCATTATTAAGGCATATGATGTCAATGAAATATATTAAATCAGTTTTTTCGCCCTCCTAAAACCCTGTTAAAGAACACATAACAGTACTTGCAGGCAAGCCGACGATATTGTTATATAAAAAATAAAATTTTAAATATTTTTCGTATCTATTTATATATAAAATTTTGAACGGTTTTATGAATAATATATTCCTATATATACATTTTGCAATAAAGAAAATACTGATATATGATTTAATATGATTACATATGAGAAAATTTCTAAAAAAAATTTCTAATATATCAGCATATAAAAACATATAAGGTGGCATACAATATTTTATATTATCAGACCCTTTTTTACTCGGGAAGCTAAATAATAACGAAATATTAAAAAAAGTAAAATTTTAAGTTAATCTACAAGGATATCTGTTATCATTTTTAAAATTAAAATCAGTGTAGTATAAGATGAACGCCCTTGGTAATTAAATTGCAAAAGTATAACAACCCGAGTAAAAAAGAGTATATATAACATATATTTTTTAATATTAAAATATATGATAATATAAAATATTGTATGCGACTTTATATGTTTTTATATGATGATATATTAGAAAAATGTTTAAAAATTTTGTCATATGTAATCATATTGAATCATATATCAGAATTTGCGTTATTGCAAATTATTTATATAGGAATATATAATTGATAAAACCGTTAAAAATTGTATATATAAATACATACGAAGAATATTTTTGATTGTATTTTATATATTACAATATATTAGTTAATCTCAGACACAAGTTCGAAACTCATTGCATGAAAAAAAATTTTTATATGTTTTATTAAATTTTTTCATTAAATTAATATTTTCTGATTTTTTTTTATTTTTAAGTTTTTTTTTTAAATTTAATTTAAAAACTCCAATTTAATAAAATTAACATTTAAAATCATGACCCGGCTCGTAATGGGTTAATAAGTTTAGGCATGTTGCATACCATTGGTAAGGTATTTCAAGTACCTTTCCAACGCCATATATATTTTGTTCTGGTCCGATAAGTTTTGAGTGGAGAAATAACCATTGAATATTGTTATAGATCATTTTCAGCTCCATAAATCGGGAATTAGGAGCCTCCAATAAAAAAGAAGTGCATTGCCGGGCTAATCATTAAAATTTTATTTAAAATAAAAAAAAACAATATATGTATTTGAAAAATTTTCTAAGTCCAAAGAAAATTCCCATATTTGAGAAAAAATGATCTACACCCGTATTAAAAATGACAAAGTGTATGCTAACTAACTTGCTGCTAACTTTTTTGCACACATATTCCCATAAGGGAAAGCTGGCAGCTTGTTAGCTAGCATATGCTTTTTCATTTTGAATACGGGGGCTAATCTTTAACCCTAGAAGTGCATCGCTATTTGTAAAGCACGGTTGATGTTAGTCGAATCGACTAACAATGGACTTCTAGGGTTAAAGAATTCAACAATAACGGATTTATACAATAACGTCTTTAATAGTTACTTATTATCAGGGCAGCGATAATATCCATTTAAATGCAAAATATGCACTTAAATGGAAATATGAAATAAAAACCAAAAAATATGCACTAAAGATCCAAAAATAAATGCTTAAAATCAAAAAATGCACTTTACATTTATCTATTTATAAAAATCATATTTATTACTCGAGAGTGTTTAGTTAAAAATTAAATCCAATATAAATGGTATTCGGTCAAAATCATTTTTGAATTAATGACTACAAACATGCATTTGCATGAAAGTTGCAAATTATCGACAGTAGCCTGCGGCTGCTAGTGTGCAGAACGTGAAATCTTGCTGACCTCCAATACAAATTTTTTTTATCATTTAAATTTAATCATATCGTAATACCTATATCCAATTTGATCGGGACAAAATTCGGATATAAGTTTATCATTTGATATAACTTTGTATCCATGTAAATACAATTATATCCGATTTGATACAATTTAATATAACCATTTTTGGGATGAAATTATATCCAGTTACATATTGCAAATATATCCATTCACATATAATTTGATATATACTTTTTTACTCGGGAAACTGGATTTTTCGATAACACCGTTTACAGGGAATTAGGAAAATACATCAAAAAAATTGAGTTTTTTTTAATTTTCAAAAACCGCGAATAATTTATAAACCACAAATCTTTTTTTAAATTTCGATTGCTTATTCATAATCTTCGTTAAAATAAAGATCAGATTTGAGAAATTTGCGCATACGAGGCAAAAAGAAGTTGAATTTTTAATTACATCTTTTCGGAAAATTTGGAAATTTTTTTAAGAAATATGTATTTTTTTGTATAATTAAAAAAAAAAACCGTGAATTGCTTAAAAGTTAATTAATTTTTTTAAGTTTTGTTTTCAATTTCCTTTTCTTCACAATAATTAAGACTAGATTTAAAAAAATTGTTAAATAACAGCGTACAGGTTAAGAAATAATTCAACTTAAAGTCAATCCTACTTTTTGTATAAATTATTCTAGAGCTAATTTACTAATTCTTAAAAGATAACTTCTTCCGCTACCTCTAAATAAAAGCGGATTTAGCGGAAACTTGGCACAGAGAGTTTTTAGAAATTAAGGAATAGGGGCAACATTGTGGAGATCAGAGCTTTGAAGAATTACTTCCTTAATTCAATTTTTCAATTCTGAATTAAAAATTCGATGAATTAATTCACTAAGCACCATATATTGAATGGAATTAATTCATATTTGCTTTCGTTCGATTTATTTTGTTACGAATTAATTCAATTGCAATAGTTCTTTTTATTAAATCAAATGAATTAATTCACTGGTGAACACGTTTAATTTTATAAATCGAACGGAAAAAAGTGAATTAATTCCTTACTGAAATGTTATCTGTTTCCAATGGCGATCCAAATGCTATTGATGCAATGGTCGACACTTTTTATGCAACAATTTTAAATTAAATGGAGGAATGTATCCCAAAATACACTGTACGTAAACACTCTAGCCCTCCGTGGAGCTCTTAACAATTATACAGGCTTAAAAATTTAAAAAACAAACGATATAAAAATTATAAGAAATCTGGTTCACTTGGTGATTATGGTAAATATTCTATTGTACGTGCTGAATATAATTTACTCAACATGAATTTATATAATGACTACCTAAACAACGTGAAACTAAATTTTAAACGTGATCCGAAAACTTTTTATAAATTTGTAAATTCAAAGAGGAAATGCAGTGGATTTCCAGCTGTCATAAAATATTTAACAAAAGAATCTAGCGATGATTTGGTTATAAGTGACATATTTGCCGACTTCTTTGCAACTACGTACTCTGATGCTCTCTATGATGATTCTGGTAATTATCCAATTCCTCTGACTGAACAACAATCTATATCTTTTTCACTTCTTACTACATCAGATATTAAAAAATGTCTTAAAAGCCTCAAATCTTCATTTTATCATGGACCTGATGGCGTACCCAGCTGCATACTAACTAATTGTAATAATGCCTTGGCTACTCCTTTATGTATCATGTTTAATGTATCTATCAAATATGGGTACTTTCCTAAACATTGGAAGGATTCCTATATTATACCTTTATTTAAATCTGGTAATAAGTCAGTTGTGACAAATTACAGAGGAATTGCTAAACTGAGTACAATACCTAAACTGTTTGAGAAATGCTTAACAGAACAACTATGTCATAAAATCTCTTCTATACTGTCACCGTTTCAACATGGTTTCCGCAAAGGTTGCTCTACCACAACAAACCTGTTACACCTTACCACTGTAGTTAACCGGGGATTTACTAATGGTCAACATACTGATGCTATATACACAGACTTTAGCAAAGCCTTTGATAAAGTTAATCATAATCTCCTTATTAAAAAGTTTTATTTAATGGGATTTACCAAAAACTGTTTGAACTGGATTAAATCATACCTGAACAGCAGAAAACAACGTGTTTTATTCAACAATGCAGTATCTAAGAATATTACTGTTGGCTCCGGAGTACCCCAAAGTAGCCACCTTGGACCAATTTTGTTTTCACTTTTCATTAATGACCTACCGTTAGCGATAAAATATTCCAATGTCTTAATGTATGCTGATGATGTGAAAATCTTTCATAGCTTCGATAATTTTTCTGATCACACATGTCTTCAACAGGATTTGGATAGCTTCTATGAATGGTGTTGTTTGAATTTAATGGAGTTAAACCTGAAAAAATGCAAACACATTCGATTTTCTAGAAAGTTTTGTGATCCTGATTACTACTCTTTGGGTTGCTACAAGTTGGAGTTAGTAGATACAATTCATGATCTTGGTGTTCTTTTGGATGCCAAATTTACTTTTATACAACATATTACTTTGACTGTAAATAAAGCTCGTGGCGTACTTTCTTTCATTAAACGGTAGGCCAAAGAATTCGTCGAACCGAATGTCACAAAGCAACTTTATACTGCCCTTGTGAGGCCAATTCTAGAACATGGTTCCATTATCTGGGATCCTCAACAAAATGTTCGTGTCCAATTGATTGAATCCGTCCAAAAACAATTTCTGCTCTTCTGTTTGCGTAGTTTTTATTTGGGGCGTGTGGCCGAACTTCAATCCTACTCGACCAGACTGGCTCGCATCAAGTTACCTACCTTGGAAAGCCGAAGAAAAATGATGAATGTTACGTTTTTATTCAAGCTGATTAATGGTGATGTATGCTCTGAATTTCTTGTCAGTAACCTGGTGTTTAATGTCCCTCAACGTCCAACAAGATACTACAATCCGCTTTATATTCCGTTTTTCCGTCAAAACTATGCTGACGCGGATCCTATTATAAGAATGTGCAACGATTTCAATGAATTTTATAATTATATTAATTTTTCAAATAACGTTAATTGCATTAAACGTAGCATCATTTTAATTCTGAATACATAGTTCGATTAAATTTTTTAAAAATTATGTAAATTTTTTAAAAATTATGTAAATTTTAATATTATTGTCTGTAAGGATTAATTCCATAGACTAAATAAATAAAATAAAAAAAAAAAAAAAAAAAATCGAACTAACATAAGCAAACGCCGCGAACGGGTCTTCTAATTTAGCCTCTATTTTCACCTCTCACTCTCAGAATCGACCTAACTTTTGCTAACCTGAATTTGATCCACAGTGTAATATTAGAATCATAATATAATCAAATTTAAACAAATTTAAGGATCATATTAGCATAAGGAAAGTTAGAGTATGGTTGTAACAACTATTTAGTGATATGGTTGTCACAATCATAAACCCAACAAATTATGATGCTCTCCAAATATGGTCATCCCAATCAAATTTATTCTTTGCGTGTGGGAATAATTTTCCAGAAACTTGATAATTTCGCACTACCCGCAACGAAGTGTAAAAATTTACGAAATGTTTGTAATATAACCAAAAATTTAACAAAATATTAAAAAAAAAATATATTCTTTATGACCGGAATACAATATTTACTAACATTGGATAAGATTAGGGTTCGGGAATTCCCGGGCGGAAATTCCCGGGAAAATAATATATTTTTCCCGGGAAAACGGGAAATTTTAAAAATATTAAATTTTTTAGATTGTTTTTGTTTCGAATAGGATTTTTTAATTTTAGTCATAAAAAACATTTTAAATACCAAACCAAAAATTTCATTGTTAAAATCTTTTAAAAGGGAATACATTTATTTGACACACAAATAAAATCTTTGCCAAGTAATTAGGAGCATTTCAACTAATAAAGATTTTTCGCATAACTTATTTCAAATTTAAGTAGTAAAGCCTAAAAGCTTGGTAAAATGTTTAAAAGAAATATGAAAAAAAGCTTTGTTTTTTACAAATAATCGCCCTTACTATCTAAATTTTTCAAATGTATAATTTAGGTAAAGTCGACTTTAGTTAAAATATTGGGTGGCAGTATACCTTGACTTGGTTTATTTTTGGAGCATTCTGATTGATTAATTTATTTTCAACCAATCAAAATATTTGAAAATATAAATATTTTTGTAAGGTTTTCATACACAAAATGAACAAAACCGTTTGATTAAAAATAAAGTCGACTTTAAATTTAAAATACTCCTTTATATTAAGGGTCAATAATTTTATAAGTAACGTTTTCATTAATAAATGTGAAAAGAAAATACTAATGCTTAACGGTGGTATCTAAATTTGGTTATCCGACATCTAAATTTGGTTCACAAAAAAAAAAATTGATGGTCATGCAACTTCTCTTGAAGAAAACAACAAGAATAACGTTTCAGCTAAAATTAGCAAAGTACCCGAAGAAAAAAGTGTAAGCTGAATAGGCATTAAAGGTTTTATAGTAGGGTAAACATTTCCTAAAATGGTATCCAGATTAGCCGCAGTCAATCCGCACCATAACTAGATCTTCGTTTATTCGAGAAAGTTTTTATAATAAAAACCTGGCATTGCAAAAAAAGAAACCGATGTAAAGAACATTATATTAAATTACTACAATCATGTAAAAGATATCATTATAAAAGAAATATTGAGCAATATTTCTCACAATAGGAGATTTACTATAATCTTAGATGAATGGACAAGAATATCACAAAAGAGATATTTGAACATATGAATAAACGGAAATAATTCATTTTATAACCTGGGAATGGTTTATATATCAGGAAGATGTAATGCTGATGAAATAAGAAGAATTGTAGAAATAAGACTAGAAGAGTTTTAATTGTCTTTGGAAAATAACATTTTGGCCACCATATCTAATGGGCCAAGTGTGATGAAACGGTTTGTTTCCGACAGTCCAGTAGTAGGTGCTTTCTGCTGGAATCATGCAATTCATTTGGCAGTGCTGCGATTAATTTATGTGAAATCAAATGTTCAACTTTCTGATCTTTTTTACTTTGAATTCTCACTACACAGACTGCATTTGTACTGAAATAGTGTTTTTTTTTTACAAAAATTATTTATATAGGTGATTTTCATTAACAATTTTGTTCAAAAACATTTCCCAAATTTTTTCATTCCCGTTTCCCGGGAAATAAAAAAGTCTTAGAAATCCCAAACCCTAGATAAGATATAATGGTAATATTGATGCGGAAACCCTTCTTGAATAGGGATGAGTAGTTTAAAGATGACATTTATAATTTTTTGGTGCGAAAAAGCCTACAACTGTTGAAGATCTGTTTGCATAACATTTCTTCGCCGGAAGCAATAATGATGTTACCACAATTGTACTGAAATGCAAAATTTTAAATGATCTAATCATGGTATAACAATACCTGGTAGGCACATTAAAAAGCATGTTCTCTCGATTACAACTACAATATGACAAATATTCATACAAAAAGCGAACAAAAAACCCTAGAAAGTCAAATAAAATCCCCAAATTTTTCCTTATGACTTTACCTGGTGTTATTATGCCATGGACCTACCTTATAATTTTCTTAATTTTTTTTAGAAATTAAAATTAATTAATATTTACATTTTGTTTTGTTTACATTTACGTCATTACAGGGTATATTCATTACTCTGAACACAAGTAAACCGTTTCGAACCCTGACTTTAAGAGATAATTGTTGGGGTGTATAAATTATCTCATCAAATTGAAGTGATTATTAACAAAAACTTTGTATGGAAAATCACAAATTTTTTATGGAAATCTATGGAAATACATGAGATAATGCCGTAATATTCAAGTTAACTGAAACTTCGTTTATGAGAATGGGGTATAAGTGCAAATGTAGTGCTGCCAGTATTTGCCAAAATTTAAAATGCATAATAATTTTATGGTAAAGTATGAATAAAGTACTGAAAGTATTAAGACTTCATAATTAAATGTGGCAGTACCTTTTTTTAGCTTGTGTTGCGAATTTCTTCTTGGGAGTAAACGATACTGTTTACGTAAGTAAACTTATTAAGTACAGTTCTGTTTAAGTCGGATAATATAACCAAAGAGTTTATAAAATAAATAGTATGCAATTCTCTTAGTGGAAAATAATATATATAATGTGGCTGCAACTAGGAAATTGAAATTTTTTCGGGCATATTTAATGATGCACAGAACGAATTTACAAAATTCTAATTAAATTTTTAAACACCTTTCTCATACGAAATTTGTAAATACAAAAAAAAAAAAACGTTTTAAAAAGGCACCAACAAAGAAATTTGTAAATCCAAAAAAAAAATTCTTTTATTTTTTTTTTGTAACTTTGAATTTTTATTTTTAAACTATTTTTATATGAAAGATAACAATTTACAAACGATTTACAAATATTTCAAACAAAAACATTGTTGGGAATAAAATTTCAATTTAAAAGAAAATGTGATTGCTTTTACAAATTCCCGTCGTTGGTGCCTACTGTTTTTTCTGTGTGTAATGATATTTGTTAATATTGCGTGTAATTTTTACAAATATTTTTAACGGATTTTAATTTCCGCTTATTTTCTAATTTCCTTAAAGCATTATAAGACAAACAATTCAGAAACAACGGAACCGATTCTTCTAGAATTTTTAGTTAATAATGTAGATAGGTAGTGTTAATTTTTTCTCCCACAATTCTCAAAGTTTTGTTTCCGTTATGAAGTACTTAACTTCACTTTAAGCTTTAAATGGATTTTTCTCAAAACATCATATTGAAAATTGGGTGCCACTATGCAGCATAAACGGGTATACCGATTTTCAATCTGTCTTTTTTGGTTATTAGCGAACTAAAAAATTAAGACATTGAAGTGGCCATATTTTAAAATGTTTGCCTACTTTCGTTTTAATAAAAAAAAAAAACTTTTTATGCTAATTAAAAATTCAGAAATCTGGCCACATCAGGAACTAAAATATTTATTCATCTATAAAAAATGTCTTCTCTTTTTATTTTCAGATGATTTCCCATGGATGCACAATGGCATCTGAATTTGCCTTTAAATAAAAAGGTGTATGAAATGCCCACCAGAGTTGCCATAGTAGTCTGAATTTTAAGTAATAATTTCTTCAGAAACATATAATAAAGTATCTGTCCACCACAGAAAGAATTTTTTTAACAACACGTTTATTTATTTTTTTTTCATAATTGTTTAATTGTTGTTGCTTTTATTGACTTCTAATATATGGGTGAAATCAAAAAATGTGATAAGTTTTTGTGCCAAATTTGTGAGAAGCAAAAAGTGTTAATATTTCGGTTTTTTCTTAATGGAATCAGTAAGTTTAGTCATTATAAACCTAATTGCAAAAAATCACTTCTAGAAGTTGTCGCAATAACTTTTTTTGCACAATTTTAATCTTTTTTGTGGTAACGGAGTTTACATTTCCACAAGCAAAACATATAACAAAAAAAATTGTGTACAAATTTTCTTTAATTTATTAGTTTTACCTGTTTGGGTTTTCAACATGCTTTTCAACAATATACAATTTGTGTTTATCAAATTGGCGGTTTCGCGAATAAAAATGCAATTCATTTCGCGAAAAATTTTTTTGGTTTTTTTTAATTTTGGTCCTTTTAAATGCTTTTCAAAAATATAAAATTTTTTAAAATCCAATCAGCGGTTGCGAAGTTACAAAATAATATATTAAAAACATACCATTTCGCGATCAAAATATTCTTAAATTGTGTGAAACAAATTTAATTTGTCAAACTAATATCAGTAATGGCACGAGATATCGATTCCAAACCAATGAAATTTGCAAAATCAATCGTTTTTCGCTCCAGCAGTTTAGAGTAAAAAACTGATAACTTTTATTGATTTGACGCAAAATTATTAGTTGAATCATCTTTTGACGCATGAATATTAGTTGAATCACCTCTGTTTATGGTTTTTTTAAAATATTTTAAACATTTACCTACATTTTTTTGAATGCAATCTGATGCAAACAATTTTGGTTACGGAGTTTACAGTTACGAAGTTTACATTTGGTTACTTTTTTTGTTTTCTTTCAGAAACGCTTTGTCAGAATTTGCTTTCCGAAACAAAATCGTATGATGCCTACAAGGTGAATCCAAATATGCCATTGTTTTTCTCACTCGTTAAATAGTTAGTTTGGTGTAAAAATTAGGAACGGAGTTTACAACATTTTTTCAAATCTTATTAAAGACATCCTTTTTCATCTCGAGAATGTTAAATGATGCAGAAAAACTTCAAGTATGTTATACTAGATGATTATTTACAGTCCATCGATCATTTGAATATAAATAACATTATACTTTTCGCAACACAATTAACTGCAAAATTCCGGTGTATGCATTTTTATCAAAAATTATGACGAAAAATCGTTACAGAGTTGAAGGCGCGGTAGCTAAGATATACGAAAAACTTTGTAAAATGTATTAATTTTTTATTAAAAACGGCATTTTTCCTCTTCATAAAAATTCTTACAGTTAGTGTTTAGCTTTATTGGTTATTAAAATATAAGCTATTAAAGTCGAAAAACCTTATGAGTTACTTGTTACGGAGTTTACATTTGGCCTATAAAATTGGTCACAAATTTTATGTATTAAGCAAAAATTGGTCAGATTGTTATAAATTTTGTAAAACAGGTGACAAAGTACTGATATATATCGAAATATATAACTCAAATGTAATCCATGAATGAGAAATTAGCTGGTTACATGGTTTTTATCACATTTTTTGATATCACCCATATATATATTCCTCTAACTCCCACTGAAGCATAGGGCGCCAAAACTGTATGACTGTTCAATCAGCTCACTACTTCCGGTTCTAGACCAAGTATTTCCCGGGCAATGGCTTTCCAGCACCCGCTGAAAGCTTGATAGAGTGAGAAGGCGCACAGTCATGTAACCTGAATGGCCACGGACAACTTGGTGTTTCAGGAAAGTAGGTGAATGATGTATGAACGTTTGCTGAAGCATGACTGCAACGTGGGATTGGACACAAGGATAGCAGCCCTATCACCAATCTAAGAAAGGAGGGCTAGCATAGGAGTACCTAGACCATTTTTCTGGGGTGGGCAAGCGACCCATTAATTTTCTGCTGTTTATTTGCTCATTCTCACTCTCTTAATTCTAAAAAAACACTTTCGGCATTATGTTTACAATTTTTTCACACAAAAAAAACTTAAAAATGATTACTTGCCTTCTAATAAAATTTTCATTATTTTCAAAATTGAATAATCCTGGTAGCTTATCCTATCCTTTTCCTATCATGTTTTTATACAAAACTCTAAATAGTGCATATATTTTTCTAAAGAAAACCTCGTACAAGGAATGTATTCCAAGCTATATTCTCAGATTATTATGATAGAGAAAAGAAATCTAAGATCAACCTGTCTAATTCGTCTACCTTCTAACCCCATATTCTGACCACTTAAATTACCGAGGTGGCCAAAAACAGTGAAATGTTCATCTTACAATTTTTGTTTCTACAAAATATTGAAATTTCATTAAAATAACAAACAGTAAAATTCGCTTAAGACGAACTCCGGGGAACTAGATTAATTAGTTCGTTGTAAGCCAGGTTGGTATAAACCGGGGTAAAATTTATTTAAAATGTTCTAATTATCCACAAAATATTTAAATTTCCTTAAAACAATTTTAAAACAATTTTTTCATTTGGTTTCCTAAATATATTGTTTGCAATATATTTAAGAAAAAATGTCTGTGTGTTCGGTTTAAAATTTGTCAGAAAGCAAAAAAAAAAATATAAAAAAATTGTCGAATTTTGTAAAGTTCGTATTAGTAGTGTTAAGTTTGAAGTAACTTCCTTGTTAGATATTAACTAATTATTCGTTTAGAAAACTATGAAATCTAAGATATTTAACTCACCAAAAAAATTCTGCGTTATTTTTCTATTATTGAACAACTTTGCGATTCTAATAATTTTTCTTAAAGAAAAACTCTTCTAGTCAATTTTATAATCAGAACTAAGATCGATATTTCTTAGGTAAGAATTTTTCAAACAACATTTCTTATGTAAGAAATATTTAAAACAAAAATCGATCTTAGTTCTGACTATAGAACTGACCCTTAGATTTCAACAAATTATCTGCCTAGAAAATCAGTAGAGATTTTCCCAAACCAAAAGCACAGGATTAATTGATATCAAAAAAAATTAATGTTGTGATACTTTTTGCCATCAAAATCATAGATAAAAGAATTGTAGGTAGATTTTTTTAAACTCTGGGGTGGGCAAAAATCAGCCTAGGATGGGCTTAGCCCACCCAGACCGGCCTAAGTCCGCCAATGAGGGCTAGAAACCCACTTTTCTGAACTTACCCTGCTAACGAATCGCTAAATAAACGGCCTCTAAATGACTTCTTTACTTTATTTTTTAAATAAAAATTAAAAACCAACATTTTGACAACACTCATAGTACGGAGAAAAAATGTTTATGCCTCTTCTTGTATTAATAAAGAAGAAAGGTAAAAATAAAATTTGTATTTATTTATACCGATGGTATGAAATACAAAAACAAAAAACTTGCATAATATTTCTATTGTTGGCTATGCTTTGCAGAAGATTTCGAAAACATATTTTAAACATTCCCATTTTTTTAATGTAGCAGACTATATTTAATATGAGATTTTGATGCTTCAAATTCCATTGCACTAATGCCACCGCTTTCTAAAGAAAACTGATGAAGGGGACCTGGAAAATCCCCGAAACGATCGTCTTTTCATTCCTGAAAGTGTAGAGGTTTTTGAAAGCAAAAACTCTGTGAAGTATTTGTCAGGAGAGTATCCTAATGAAGAAAAATAGCAGTTTTTGAAAAAAGTACTTATTATGTTAATACATAATAAGGAAATTGGCCTCGAACTGAATTAATAAATTTCTAATCAAGCAAAAGTCAATTTTTTGACGTGAATACCCTTATACATATTAATAAAATTTATTATCATGTACTGCAAACACCAAATACAAAAAAAAAACTACGTACTTATATACGTATAACCTTCACCCATTAATAATATGAACTTTCAAATCAATTGCTTATGTTGTTGTTACTGCAACTATTTGTTGTTAAAAGGCCCTACACATAGCATTTACATCTCTTGATATTGATTTGATCTTATTTTTAGTCGCTTGGACATGGGAAAGAATTAAATCAAAATACAGGCACAACTTGAGTGATGTTCACTGGGGATTAAAAAATAAATAAAAATTGCAATAACTCCTCATCCAATACACAATTTATAATAAATATTGGTCTCCTGAACACGAATTTGTTAAAAATTTTAAAATCGATTCATTACATTTTAAGATACAAATATTGACGCCTAGATGATTTCTGGAAGGAATGTAAAAGAGCTTTTATACTGTTTTTAGCCTCCTATTTTATACAGTATTGGCCAAAAACTTAAAACTTTAAATGGCCATATAACACAACTGAGCCCACATAGCGCCAAACCCCTAGAGGGGTTGACTATATTAACCTAATATTGGGTTTTCCAATAGGTACTTGACAACTTTGAATTTAATTTGTACACGCACTATTTCACTGATCATCTAACTGTTACTTTCCTTTTTTTCAGTAAACTCAACATTTTCATCATGGTAAAGTACACGAACGAACAACGTATGTATCATCTGGCATAGGACGCATTAACTTTTTGGGTATTTATTAAAAAATGATTTAAACGATCCATAAAGAGAGGATATACACTTATAAAAAAAGTTAGTACAAAAGTCTGTTAAACGCGTCCTGAATAAATTGAACTAATTCATCTGTTATTTGCTCTAAAAAAGTCCGTACAAATAGGTCAAAATTCTGCTAAAATAACAGGAAATAGTACATCCCAGCAAAACCTTGGTAATGGGTTTGACCTTTTTCATGCATTACCTGGCAATGGGTACCCCTTTACCCTTGGTTTTACTTAGAAACCTAAGGTAATACGTTACTAATATTGTGATACATCAATACTTATGTGGGAGGTATGAAATAATGAGTTACCGATATGGAGATATGTCACTGATTATATGGGGCCTTTAAAATAATATATTACCGATATTGTGTTTTATAATAACTTATTATTAAGGGTAAAAATAATAAGTTATTGGTATTGCATAATATAACTACTTATTATGCGAAAGTACGATTTAATAAAAATTCAGAATCTAATTACATTGCTCGGATCGGTGTACTTTTAAACAAAGTCTTATTTTATTCCCTATATGTAACCAATGAAATATGTACTAATGTGTAATGGCTTACTTCACTCTATAAAAGTATGTACTTATTTTAGCTAAATAGTGAATTTAATATTACAAGTAACAACTTATTTCAGTACTTCCTTCGTAATCACTTATTTTATCCTATACTGGTACGATTTAGGCAACCATTTACCCCCAATGACACCCCCATGTTAAAATAATGTGTTATGCGACCAAAGTGTAAGTAGTTACAATTTTTGATTTCTTATTACATTTCCCTTTACCTGGTAATAGAAGGTTTTGCTGGGATGTATTTGCGCCAGCACAATTTTGACATATTTGTCCGGAGTTTTTTTATGAGTGTAGCGTTAAAATTTTCTACAAAAAATGCTAAAAAAATTTAATTGTGAACATCTGAATACAGAATTAATCTTAAAAAAAATGTATGCTCTTTTTTGCGTCTTATACCGAATTTACACAGAAGAGGTAATCTAGTAATCTGCTTAATCGATCACTTAACAAGACGTTTAAACCATATTTTAATTCGATAACTTCGATATTTTAACCCTCTAATGCTCTTTCTTGTGATACTATATTTTTGGCATTAAAAACTAACTATAGAATTTTGATTTATCGCTTCATTTAGACGATATAGCACAATAAAGGTTCAAGACGAAACAAGAAATCCAAAAATTAAATAATATTGGTTGTTCCTACAAATAACACTATCAGTAAAATAAAATTATATACCAAATATTGTTGATCTAGTGTTGATATTTCAAAAGTTACAGCGATTTTCGCTATTTGAAAATTGCGAAATTTGGGGAGTTTAACACAAAAAAGCAATAAATTTTGACGAAACTAGTTCTGCTTACTACACTGAGAGAACTATCATCACTTCAGTAATAAATTTCTTAAATATTATAAACACTACTAATTAAATATTATAACATAATGAAATTATTCATTGATTCTGTGAAAAAGATCTATGAAATTATATCATTAATATCATGAAGGTTAATTCTTTCAGTGTATACTAACTCAGAGCACATAATCTGTTCTTAATTTCAAAAAAAATCTGTTAGCTATCTTTTGAGTTAGAGAGATATTTGTAATACGTAGCCTGACGGTATTCTGTCAATCCTGGAGCGCAATTAACAACTAATTTTACAAGTAGAGGCTCTAAGCCAGCTGTTTTATTATCAGTAATGCATGCCGGGGCGTAAATATACCCAGTCAGAAATCGCCAGTGCTACAAAAAATCAAGCACTGGCATACCACTGGGTAACCACGGTGTTAAAAATAAATGACTGACAGAACACTCATTTGGGACGCTTTGCCAGCGTTTGCAAAAAGCGTTTTACCAGTAAAAAAAACCACTGGCAAAGAATTGGCATAGAGTGATATGCCAAGGTTTGCAACCAGTGGTTATCCAGTGCTACCTAGCCAATGCTACCAGGCGTACAAAAATCAATTCACTGGTAGACCAATGATTTTATAAAAATGCTGACGTTTCGTTAAAAAATATTTATAGTCAGGAGGTTACGAGTTCAAATCCGGTTGCAAGCAAACATTTTTTTTTTGTATTTTTTTTAATTTAAAATTTTTTTGGTTTTATAAAATCAATTTTTTTGTTTGTGGGAAAGCTCCTTCAAGACCAACTTTTTTTTTGCCCTCCCAACACTGGCATACTAGTTACAAAAAATTGTTTGCCAGTACTAGCATTTTGGCACAGCCAGTAGTTGTCCAGCTATTATCACACATTTATGTGTTTTGCCATCAAATATTATATGTCGCGTTAGCTCAGTGGGTAGAGCAATCGTCTGCCAATCTGACGGCCTGGGTTCAAATCACGGCAGGACCAAAAAAATCACATATGAACTTTTTTTAAATTTTATTTTGGAAAATATATTTCCAGACCACCTATTTCTTGGTTTTGCCAGCGTTTTGCCAACGTTTAAACATTTTGTTCTTCCAGTGCTTTTCCGGCGCTTTTTGAACAGCCGGTCCTTTTGTCCTATGATCATCATTTTGGGAATGGGAAAGCACTTTTTGCCAGTACTTGTACCACCTGTTAAAGGGCTTTGCCACCGCTTTCCCGTTTGTATTTTTCTGACTGGGTATTTTTGATTATTTATAAAATATTTGTTTCTGTTTTAAAAATGTTTTATAATATCTACATAGGGCATCTTACGGTCGACCATGCCAAACTATTATTTAATTGCATGTTTTTATTTTCTTGTTTTTATTATTTGGTTAAGTGGGGGGAAAGCGGACGATTGATAGTAAAATGTGGTTATAATGTGCATACAATAAATAATAATAACAACAGAAACTAAAAATTTTGTTTATTGATATGAGGGAAAATTGATTCAAAACAGTTTATAAATACAATTCAAAACAAATTTATTTGTTAAAAAAAAAAAATTAAATAAAAAATAATGACATTTGTTGTGTTAAATAAACAATAAAGACATGAAAATACAATTGATAAATGTGTGCTTTTTGTTTAAATATAATGAAAATAATTTTTTTATATTAACTTTGAGTGTTGAAATGAAATCATAAAATTATGAAAAAAAAGATTAATTATCTTTTTAGAGCACTTTTTATTAATTCTTATTCGTGTTTAAATTTTGTTTTAAATTAAAATTAAATATGCATTACTATTTTAATTTTGTTTTACTTTTTTTTTGGTATGTCAGAAGTAGTTACACCGTGCAACGGTCATTAGCACCCAAGAAAAAGTCTATATACTCGCACATGTAAAAGAAGAGACCGTGTATAGATTTTCATAATCACGTTAGGTATCCTTTTAAAATGATATTAAATTTTAAAAATTTTTTAGTAATTTTACACATTCTTTGATATGAAATGAAAGAGGAAAACCTCTGCATTTTAATAAAAACTTTTGGTTTTTTCTACCAAAATTATGTCGTAACTGTCATTTCAAGACTAATAACTTTTTTTAAAAATATTTTTTTTTTATCCTTTTGTTAAAATTAATATTATCACTAAATTGTGAAGATTCTCACCTCTTATTTGATACCAATTTTGGATCCAAGTGATAAAAAAATATTTTTTCATTATATATATTTTAAAGTCCATTAAAAAGGAAATTTGATAGTCAAATATTCGTCAATTTTAACAACAATTTCGTCAATTTTCCCCAAAAAAGGCGATAAAATCTAAAAAATTTACGAAAGCGGCACTCAAAAATAAAAATAAATGTCAAAAATGGATTCTTCGACAAAAAAACCCATACATACACATTTGGCTAGAGGAAATAAAAGTTTCTTTTGCCTCGATTCTTGAATATTTAATCCGGGGGCTCGAAGTTCATTTTTGACTTATGGTTTCTGCGGCACATTTCTTGGAATGACCCATACAACAAGAATCGCTATGCGCCTTTGTACATTTTTTCGGCCCCCTACAATTCGACCCACCCCAATATATGTATATGAGGTCAATGGTTTCGGGTGACAAAAAGAAAAGTGACAGACGTATAGCAAATTCGAAATCTACACAAAATTCTAAGAAAATTACCCTAAGAAAGTACGGGTCTAAGATTAAAACCTAAAAAAAACGAAATTGACTTACCCTAATGGACCCCTGCGGCTACACAATACTTTATACATTATTTGATAATGTATAGTATTGCTGGGATATATGAATTGAACATCTGCATAGCCGAATTTTTCAGTTAGCCAGTGGTATGCCAGTGCTTGATTTTTTGTACAACAGGCAATTTGTGACTGGGCAATTGTAAATTACAACTGAAAAAGTTATAGACGTTAATACCTTTAATTAGAGAGCTATTAGCTCAATTGCATTTTTTTTATCTTTTTTATATACAAGAAGTTTGTAGGGTATTTTACATTTACCTTTGCCGAAAATTTCCTTACAAGTTTTGTTTTATTATTTTCCATTTTAATTAATTGACTTTAAAAGTAGTTTGTCTTTAACATCGCGTGCCATATTTTCATCTACTATTGTTTTAATTTAAATTTGTTCTTATATCAGGAACGTTGATAAAAGTAGGAGAGCTTTAAGAAAATTCATAAAAAAAATGTACGTCATATTAAAATATAAGTAACTTAAGATTAGAAAATTTATTTAAAAAATCTAAAAATCATTACTACGCCCTTATGAAATTGAACTACACTGTTTTGATTTTCGCTGTTTTATTTATAGTGCAATTTATGGTTTCGTTTTTATTTTATAATGTAGAAAATAAAAAAAAAAAATAAAAAATACCGGCCGGCTAAATGTGGTGTCTCATGCATTTCAAATATATATTTTTATTTTTGTTTGCAATTTTTATCATACCCCAGCAAAAGCTTCTATTACCATTTAAAGCTTCTATTACAAATTTTAATTACTTGCACTTTGGTCGCATAACACATTATTTTAACGTGGAGGTGTCATTGGAGGTAAATGGTTGCCTAAGTCGTACCGGTATAGGCTAAAATAAGTGATTACGCAGGATGGACTGAAATAAGTTGTTACATGTAATATGAAATTCACTAGTTCGCTAAAATAAGTACATAATGAGTCGTTACACATTAGTACATATTTTATTGGTTACATACATATAGGAAATAAAATAAGACGTTACCAGTAATGACTTTGTTTAGAAGTACACCGATCCCAGCAATGTAATTAGATTAGAAATTTTTATTTAATCGTACTTTCGCATAATAAGTAGTTATATAATGCAATACCAATAAGTTCTTATTTTTACCCTTATTAATAAGTTATTATATAACACAATATCAGTAATACATTATTTTAAAGCCTCCAAATACATAAGTACACGCAGAAAAAAAAGGTGTAACATTTACAAAAATTAGAGTAAAAGTTTACAAAGTTCCGTGGTAGATATACAACTACATAAAATTAACGACAAATTTGTCAAGATGCTTAGGTAAATTTTCAAAGAGATATATATGTAATTAAATCGAAGCCTTTGTTAATAGAACAACACGCGAAGAAAATAAACTTTTTTCTTTTAGTAAAAAAAACATGGTTTATTTTTTAAATAAATAAAAGAAAAATTGCAAATTCTGTATTTTTATTTTGGTTTAATTTTAATTAATTAAATTTTATTTATATTTGAATATTTTTCTTTGTCCTCAATTCCTCTGCTGCCGAACTGTAATTGTGTTTTGTGTTTACCAACACTTCATTGCTCTATTCGTCATTTCCGTTCAATAACTGTAGGTATAATAATGATGTATATATATAAACTATTTGTCTAAAAAACAAATGCGAATTATAAGACACATTTTGCAAAAAAAAAAAAATTCAGTAAATAAAAGATTACTATGTCTGTAAAAGTGTTGAGTACCGAGTACTCATTTCCGACTTTTTTTTAGGGTACCCAATGCTAAAAAGTAATTACTCAATACTTTTAGGCTTGTATTTTTTCAACAAGTAAGCAATTTCGACATGAAAATTACAATAAAAATATATTGTTTTTGTTTTTATTTGCATTAATATTTTTTATATTTGTTTGCATTAATAATATTAAAAGATAAAAACTTGAGAAAATCCAGCATCATTATTCTTTTATATTAGAGATGTACATCCACCATATTGATTTGCATATGTCAAAGGAAACTCTAAGCGCTTTTTGACATTTACCTGTATTATTAGAAAAATATACTTATTGCTTATTTTATTTTCAAAATTTGATCAATGCAAATTTTACATAGCACGATTTTAAAAAAATTACACCAATGTAAATTTAACAAAGCACGTACTTAGCCAACTTAACAAAAAAAGCATTCGTAATTTAGCAAAAATGCATATCAATTAATTACCAGGAATTTGGGGCTTGTATTTATACCCTACACCACTATGTGGTCAGGGTATTATAAGTTTGTGCTGATGTTTGTAACACCAAAAAATATTGGTCGTAGACCCACCTTATAGTATACCGATCGGTTCAGAATTTTTTTTTATTTCGATTTAACGATGTCCGTCTGTCCGTCCGTCCGTCCGTCCGTCCGTCTGTCTGTCTGTCCATGCAATCTTGTACGCACTCTACAGGTCGCACCTATTAAGATATTTCGATGAAATTTGGTACATAGACCTATGTTGGCCCAAGGACGAACAAGTTTGATTTTTTTGAACATCGGTCCATGTTTAGACCTAGTGCCCATATAAGGGTCCTACCAAAATTATATTGTTTATACGCTGCAGGTCGTAAATATTAAGATATTTTGATGAAATTTGGTACACAGACCTATATTGGCCCAATAACGCAGCCTATTGATTTTGGTGAACATCGGTCCATGTTTAGACCTAGTGCCCATATAAGGGTCCTACCAAAATTATACTGTTTATACGCTGCAGGTCGTAAATATTAAGATATTTTGATGAAATTTGGTACACAGACCTATATTGGCCCAATAACGCAGCCTATTGATTTTGGTGAACATCGGTCCATGTTTAGACCTAGTGCCCATATAAGGGTCCTACCAAAATTATACTGTTTATACGCTGCAGGTCGTAAATATTAAGATATTTTGATAAAATTTGGTATACAGACCTACATTGGCCCAGTAACGCAGCCTATTGATTTTGGTGAACATCGGTCCATGTTTAGACCTAGTGCCCATATAAGGGTCCTACTAAAATTATATGGTTTATACGCTGCAGGTCGCAAATATTAAGATATTTTGATAAAATTTGGTACACAGACCTACGTTGGCCCAAGGACAAAGCCTATTGATTTTGGTGAACATCGGTCCATGTTTAGACCTAGTGCCCATATAAGGGTCCTACCAAAATTATATTGTTTATACGCTGCAGGTCGCAAATATTAAGATATTTTGATGAAATTTGGTACACCGACTTATGGCAGCCGAAGGACGAAGCCTATTGATTTTGGTGAACATCGGTCTATGTTTAGACCTAGTGCCCATATAAGGGTCCCCCCAAAATTATATTGTTTATACGATGCACGTCGTAAATATTAAGATATTTTGACGAAATTTGGTACACAGACCTATTTTGGCCCACGGACGAAGCCTATTGATTTTGATGAACATCGGTCCATGTTTAGACCTAGTGCCCATATAAGGGTCCTACCAAAATTATACTGTTTATACGCTGCAGGTCGCAAATATTAAGATATTTTGATGAAATTTGGTACACAGACCTATATTGGCCCAATAACGCAGCCTATTGATTTTGGTGACATTAGTTGGCTTTTACCCAGACTGGTGTAGGGTATTCTATAGTCGGCATGCCCGACTTTAACCTTTTTACTCGTTTTGTATTAGTTCATTACTATGCAAATTTTACATAGCAGGCTTTTTAAAAGATACACCTGTTTTTTTTCTGCGTGTAGTGTTATATCTCTATATCGGTAACTAATTATTTCATACCTCCCACATAAGTATTGATGTATCACAATATTAGTAACGTATTACTTCAGGTTTCTACGTAAAACCAAGGGTAAAGGGGTACCCATTGCCAGGCAATGCGTGAAAAAGTTCCAACCCATTACCAAGGTTTTGCTGGGACTTCAAGCAAAAAATAAAAAAAGACATTTAATTTATTTTTATTTTATTTACTTTTTTCAAGAAGCAATTTTGAAATTCATTAATTTATTTTTTTTGATTTTTTTTAAAATCTAAATGCAATGAATGTTTTTACTAAGATATATAATATATAATACATATGAGGCATTTCACACCAGCTGCCTAGAATATTTCTCTGATTCATAATTCAAAAATTCCTAGAAACACTGCCAGATATAATAAATTCCGTATTAAAAACTAATAATTTTTTTACACCTTAAGATTTTAAGGAATTTTTCATAGAACAATTTTGTGATTTAAGAATTTTTCCCATTCGATATATCCCAAAACTACCCAGTCAGAAAAATACAAACGGGAAGGCGATGGCAAAGCACTTCAACAGATGGTACAAGTACTGGCGAAAAGTATTTTCACGACCAGCTGTTCGAAAAGCACCGGAAAAGCATTGGAGAAGCAAAATTTTGGAACGTTGGCGAAACCAATAGGTTGTCTAGAAATACGTTTTCCAAAATAAAATTAAAAAATTTTGGTTCTGCCGTGATTTGAACCCAGGCCGTTAGATTGGCAAATGATTGCTCTACCCACTGAGCTAACCAGACATTGGTGGCAAAAACATAAATGAATGATAATAGCTGGACAACTTCTGCACTCAACCAAAAAAGTCTGTCATGGCTACTGAAAATTTTGCTGTTATTACGGGAAATTTAACTGTTTTGAGGCCAGCGGTATTTTTAGTAATTTTAGCAACACATGTCTGCTGATCTGTAGTACAATAAAATTAGTAGAAAAAATTAGTAGCCGCTACTAAATTTTAGTAAAATTTATGTAAAATGCAATTCAAAATCGATTTGCTAAAATCAGTTAAAAAACTTACTAAATATCATAAATTTAGTACAATATAATTAGTATAAATAATTAGTTGCAGCTAATAAATTTATGGCAATTGCTGTAAACTGTAATTTAAAATCAATCTGCTGAAATTAGCAAACAAAGTGTACTAAAAAATAAAAAAACTGTAAAATCTAAAAAAAAAATTTTTTTTCTTTGGATTGTAACAAGCGTATAATTACTTCATCGTACTTGAAATTTGGAGTCAAAATTGCAAACCGTTCTCCAGTTATTGCCGTTTTATGCATTGGAGTTGCAATAAAATTTTCTGTGTGTTATTTTTAAACTAAGAATATATCAATAGTAACAAATATAAACTAAACAAGAATTGTAAAAAATCAAAAAAAAAAAAAATATTTTTAAATTAGTATATTTTTCTGCTAAATTTAGCACCCGGTTTTGAAAAATTAGTAAAATGTTTTTCTGAAATCAGCAGCGAAAATTAGTAAAAAAATCCGTAATTTGTAATAAGAGAATAGCAAAAATGATTGCTAAAAATAAAAATTGTACTAATAATCAGTATAAAAATAGTATAGTGCGATTGAAAACTGTTTACAAATTTTTTTACAAACTTTTTTATCTGAGTGTAGCTGTACTTAAACGCTAGCACTGGCAAAAAGTTTTCTAGAACTAATTTACCAGCGTTGGGAAAACAAATAAAAGTTGGTCTTAAAGGAGCTTTTCCACAAATTAAAAATTTTAAATAAAAAAAAAAAAACAAAAACTATTTTTTGCTTGCAACCGGATTTGAACTCGGAACCTTCTGATTACAAACCTATTTTTAACCAACCTTCTTTTTTTTATAAACTCTGTGTTTTCGACTTAACTATAAAAAAACTAAAAGTTCATAAAAACGCGTTTAAGACGAAAACTAACACATTACTTTTCATATGCACGTTACCTTTCAACACGGATAATTATCAACGTTGAAAACTGTACACAAGAAGCACGGAGAAAAATCCAAATATATTACAATCAAAAAAATTTGACAGTTGTGTGTGTAGTAATCAGTAGTTTTTTTTTTAATATTATAATAAACAACTATGAAAACAGTATTTTTACAGCAAACAGTAATTGTTTTTAGTGATTTTGAAAAGAAACAAAATTTTGTTGATTTTTTAGACTTCTTGTTGAGTTTAAATTTGTTATTATTGATATATTCTTAGTTTGTAAATAAAAATTAGAAAATTGCATTGAATCTCCAATGCATAAAAACGTAATAACTGGAGAACTTTTTTGAATTTTTACTTTAAATGGCAAGCACACTCACAATAACTTTACAGTAAAAGTTCAATAGTTATTTAAAAAGTAAATCAGATAAGTTGTTAAATTGCAAAGAAATATATATTTTTTAACTTTTTGTATCGGTTATTCAATAAAAAATATACACAAAATACGGACTTTCGGTGAAAGTTATAATATTCAATTAAAATTTTCTGTTAAAAACAATCACTTCTTATAATATAGTTAATTATAAAATAAACGAGAAATCTATTATTTTTTACCAACTTCGACAGTTTATTAATTATTAATTAAGAATTAAAAATAAATAATAAAATACAATTGTTTTAAATGAAAAGTGAGTAGTCCTTTTTATACCCTACACCACTATGTGGTCATTATAACCTACACCACTATGTGGTCATTATACCCTCACCACTATGTGGTCAGGGTATTATAAGTTTGTGCTGATGTTTGTAACACCAAAAAATATTGGTCGTAGACCCACCTTACAGTATACCGATCGGTTCAGATTTTTTTTTATTTCGATTTAACGATGTCCGTCCGTCCGTCCGTCTGTCTGTCTGTCTGTCCATGCAATCTTGTGCGCACTCTACAGGTCGCAACTATTAAGATATTTTGATGAAATTTGGTATGCAGACCTATGTTGGCCCAAGGACGAACAAGTTTGATTTTGGTGAACATCGGTCCATGTTTAGACCTAGTGCCCATATAAGGCTCCTACCAAAATTATATTGTTTATACGCTGCAGGTCGTAAATAATAAGATATTTTGACGAAATTTGGTACACAGACCTATATTGGCCCAATAACGCAGCCTATTGATTTTGGTGAACATCGGTCCATGTTTAGACCTAGTGCCCATATAAGGCTCCTACCAAAATTAAATTGTTTAAACGCTGCAGGTCGCAAATATTAAGATATTTTGATGAAATTTGGTACATACACCTATGTTGGCCCAAGGACGAAGCCTATTGATTTTGGTGAACATCGGTCCATGTTTAGAACTAGTGCCCATATAAGGGTCCCCCCAAAATTGGTTTGGTTGCAAACTGCAGGTCGCAAATATTAAGATATTTTAATGAAATTTGGTGCGCTGACTCACATTATAGAAAATTTTGACATAAGCCCCATTTTAACCCATTCGAATTTCGGATCCAAACAATACACCAGACTGGTGTAGGGATTGTATAGTCGGCATGCCCGACTTTAACCTTTTTACTCGTTTAACTTATTTTCAATTGTTTCAATGTACATATATATTCCGTAGATTTTAACGAAAAATATTGTGAGTGTACAATGATGTAATTACATATTTCTTATAATCGAAAAAAATTGGTTTTTTTTATTAAAATATACTTTTATAATACAAAAAAAATTAACTGTAAAAACAGTAGTTTTTTATTATGTCAGTTTTTTTTTTAATTTTTGTAGTAAAAATGTGTCAGTTAATTTTATGACCTTGTTAGTTATATTTAATGTACAGGGTGCGGCTAAAGTAACTATATGATTTGTTTTTTAAATAAATATTGAATGGAATAAAAAAAAAAACAAAAGGAATAGAAAAACAATCTTAGTTCTTTGCGCAATTGTATAGCGTATTAGCAATTGTATTCTCCCAAGTTTAATTCCTGAAATAGAAAAAAAATTAAATATTCACAAGAAAAGAAGTTACAATTTGTTTACATCATATAGTTACTTTAGCCGCACCCTTTATTTGTTTGGTTTTTTCAAACAGTTGAAAATAACTATATTTTTAGTTATTTGAAATGTAAATACCTTTGTCGCTTTGTAGCTTTTTTAACTGCATACGCCTTTGGTTTAACTGTTATTTTCAGTAGATTCTACCGAAAAACAAACGCAGTTCCGAGGATAGGTTTTATTGTAGCTGACGATAAGCGAAAAAGGTATAAGCGAAACTAATTCTCAACTTTATGATTCGATTTAGCGTCGTCGCATTATTCCAAAGCTACAATTGAAAACATCAAGAAACGAAAAATAGAAGCTGTGCCAAAATTTCAAAACCCCTAACAGTTCCGCAGCTGAAGCAAATTGAAACATTTTGGGTGAACTTGAAAATAAAGGCCTACAGCAACGATTACACAGCAAAAAATGTTGGTTGCCTAATAAGAATGATACAAATGAGCTGAAAATCTAGATACAAATGGAATTCAGTAAGCCAAGTGCGGAATTCCAATAAAATACGCGAAGCATATCGCTGTGGCGCTGATGTTTTTTTTATTAAATTAGCTTGTATTGTACACTGATTACACAGTGCAACAACCAAAATCGGAATGGGATGAAACCAAAAGCAATTGAAAGTTGACATTTTCCATAAAAAAAACCCTCTAGGTTTTTTTTTAGTTTAGTGCGGCATCCCAGGTTCAAATCCCAACGTGACCACGTTTATATATTTAATAAAAAAATATTTGTAATACATCCCTTTAGAAAAACGTGTAAGGCCACACAATGTAATCGATTTGGTGTACTTCATTTTGTGCGTACTTACGATATGGGATACCTGTGTATAACAATTGTATATGAAACACAAAATTTTTGAAAATTTTCAAAAATTTTGTCTAACTTACATGCAATATACTTGTGTGTACTTACGAAGTATATTGGATTGTGGGCCATTACAATGCGGCCATACCCTGGGTAAAGTAAGCCAGCTTGTGTGTAGAGTTTGAAAGCACTCGGAGATACTAGTAAGTACACACAAGTACAGTGGCATGTAGGTTAGACAAAATTTTTGAAAATTTTCAAAAATTTTGTGTTTCATATACAATTGTTATACACAGGTATCCCATATCGTAAGTACGCACAAAATGAAGTACACCAAATCGATTACATTGTGTGGCCTTACACGTTTTTCTAAAGGGATTTTTTTTAAATAAATTTTTTTTATGGAAATCTATTTTTAGACACTTTACTTTTCCCATCCCCGTTACCTCATAAGTAAACACTTACTTTATCACCTCCTCCCCAAATAATCGATTTAAATCTCGATACGAAGTAATTTCAATCACGACTGTGAGAATTAGACCACTGATCACTTTTAAAAAAAGTCGTTAGCTATACTCTACATTAAAAAAAAAACACTACACGGCATTGAAAAGTAACTATTACACTATGCAACAGTCAAAATCGGGATGGGATGAAACCAACGGGAAATGTTATATCGGTCAAAAACAAGTTATACGTGTCCCGGCGTTTCGCTGGGTCACCCCTAGGAATCGAGATATATCTTTTTTTTTGACATAACTGGAGAACCACTAGTCCGATTTTGCTCAAACAATTTAAAAAAAATTAAAAATTACAATTCCTTTAATCTGTTCATATAACGTTTTTCTATATACTCAACAGTTTTGCCGGTAAAAATAAATGTTTGTTACCGCTACCATAAAAATCAATAACCTTTTGTTTATTACTTTTTTTTAATATTTTAGGCAAAAAATATTTTTTTCTTCATACATTTATTTTTACCGGCAAAACTGTTGAGTATATAGAAAAACGTTATATGAACAGATTAAGGGAATTGTAATTTTTAATTTTTTTAAAATTGTTTGAGCAAAATCGGACTAGTGGTTCTCGAGTTATGTCAAAAAAAAGACCACCAAAGGTCAAATCGATATATCTCAATTCCTAGGGATGACCCAGCGAAACGCCGGGACACGTATAACTTCTTTTTTACCGATATAACTTTCCCGGTAGTTTGAACCCTTCCCGATCACTGACCCCTACCATTTGTCTCACAGTGTTATTAAATGATTTTCAAAATTATAACCGAAAGTTTAAACCTATATTAATTAATATTGGGCAGAAGGGTGGCACGGTTGATATAGAATACCTCATAATATTTTTTTTATATTTATTTTAAGAGTACAATTTTTAATTGAATACAACAGGAACGATATTTGTTCATGTATGTAGTTTCAAATTTATTTATTTATATGTCAATGAACTCACTAAGTATTCAACGTTACAAACAAGTTGGTTATACTTATGAAAAAAAAAAAAAATAACAATAATAGTTTTAAACAACTAGGGCCGGTATTATAGTTAACCCCCAGTAGAATTTCTGACTTAAATTTTACTTAAGTAGGAAATTTGGTTTGAAAAGAAAACTACATAGTCGTAAAAATCGTAGGTCTAAGGGCACATCTACACGCGAGAGAAAACTGCTAGAGGTGGAGCAAAAACTAACCCTAAATAGCTTAAATCATTCACAATAGAGATATTTAGAGGTTGTTTTTGCTCTATCTCAACACTTAAAATAATACGTCAGTAGAAAAATCTGTCAAACGGGTTTCAAATCGATTTGAATAATTTTCAACAAATTTTTAGTTGAAACACTGATTAAAACCAAGATTTTAATTATCTTCATTAAACACTATACTAAAAATTCTCAGTACTTTAACTAGTTTTGAGTGTTAATTTTCAAAACTATTTATAAGGATAAGGAGGAAATAAGAAGATAAACAGAGAAAATCTGAAATAGAATGTTTGTATATGTCTGTGTGATCAAAATTATTCTTATAGAGACAATCTGCCAATAAAAATATAAACAATAATACAATTTAATGGAAGATCACTGATGAAGCCTGTCCATAAAAAGGCAGAAACTAGATCTAGTCTGATTTGCAAATTTAATGTGTTTATAACTTTTGAGGAAGGTTTATTCTTCTTCTTAACCTCAAACCTACTAAATTAGAATTAATAAAAATACATATTAATAACAATATTAATCGTATTTGGTCTATACGACGCGTTTGAAAAAACAACACTTTACTATAAAAAATAAAAATGTCCTGTTGGCTGTCCGTCTCCAATATACACAAATTGCCTGCACTTGTACGTACAAACCATACGTCAATGTGGCAATATTTGTGAAAAGGTGACACGGAGGAAATAAGAAGATAAACAGAGAAAATCTGAAGTAGAATGTTTGTATATGTCTGTTTGATCACTTCTGAAATTATTCATATAGAGACAATCTGAAAATAAAACGATTAAAAAGGTAAAAGTCGGACATGCCGACTATACAATACCCTACACCAGTCAGAAACTAGATCTAGTCTGATTTGCAAATTTAATGTGTTTATAACTTTTGAGGAAGGTTTATTCTTCTTCTTAACCTCAAACCTACTAAATTTATAACTAATTTTTAAGAACCCGTTCGTTAAATTTTACAAAATTTATTGTTAAAATATAATATTTTCATGTTACTGTTATTACTCGGTAGATGGAGCCACCAATGTATCCGAAGTTTTAAAGATGGCGCTATTTCGTTCCCTCTCGATTTTTTAAAATGGCCCATATCTCGAAAACTAAGAGAGATAGAGCAAAATGAATGAATGATGAAAATTTCGACTACCCCAAACCGTACAATGCCCCAGCGAAAGGGGGTATCTCTATTCAAAAATGGACCTTGGCGGGGCCTTGGACTCTCGGAAATTTTTAATAAAAATTTTACACTTCATAAAATGGCCCATATCTCGAAAACTAAGCGAGATAGAGCAAAACGGACAAAATGTTAGCTCAACTGCAGTGTCCTTATATGCCCCCACATGGTATGGACTGTGATGGTTCCGAGATCCTAAATTTGGATAAATTCTACGACTCTGTATAATTACAGATAAAACTGTAGTTTTACAAATTTTTTACTTAAATTGAGATTTGTTAAATTTAACAAAAAAAGTGTTAAATCAACAAATTTTATTTTAAGCCAAAAAACAGGAATACATTTTGTTAAAGTAACAAATTTTTCTGTTCTGCCAACAGCCCTTTATTTTGACGTTCTTCTTATCATTTCTGTCCGGAAATTTCTGAACTTTTAATGTTTTAAGACCAACGGTAGCTTTTTTTAACTCTGGGAAAAAAAGTTTCCGAAAATTCGGGCTTCGTGATAAAAAAAAAATATTTACTTATATAAAAGATATAAAATGTCCAAAAACACATTAAGGTGGTTCACAAGAGGTGTGCTATTTGTTGTATCGTTGTATTGTCCTAACAAAAAATAGAGTTGTTAAAAATTAAATTGAAAAAATACAAGTACAAAGAATAGCACGATACAACATCTTTAAGTATGTTTAGTGTCCACCAAACTAAAATGCGAGGTTTCACAATCTCCTTAACAATAATCTCCTAACATGGGGAATATGGCCGTTTTGTAATCAGTATTTAACCCAGTTTTTTTTATGGGGCTTATGTTTAACCCAATTTTATTATGGGCTATCATTTTCCGGCCTCAACCCTCAAAATCAAAATGGGGATAATGTCCGTTAGGGCAATGATCGGGGTGCTCTAAGTGGCAATGTCATGACAAACCATTCGCTATCAAATTTTATAATATCGTCGGATGCTGCAAAAACAGTAATGTTTTTTTTTGCTTTGAATATTTTGGTGCTATTTTTCAGTTCATTATATTGGGGTCATTTTGCATTTCTTCAAATTGGGGCTGTTTTGCACAATGAAAAAAAGCCTCAAAGTATAGGAAAATATGCCCCAAAATTCATTTTGGGGCTATTTTTGATTTGCTTGGGGTCATTTTTCATTATATTTTTGGGTTTAATTTTAATAATGCAATTTTGCCCCAAAAAATTGGGCTAAATTTCTTTTTATTGGGGTCATATTTCTTCGGGCCATTTTGCGCAACGCTATTAAATATACGTTAACATAAGTTAATAGCTGAAAATAATATTTCAGTAAAAAAAGCTTTCAAACGGGTTTCATATCGATTTGACTAATTTTTAACTTTTTTTTATTTATTTTTAAAATTCATTTTTACAGCCTACTAAGAGAACTTTTGTTAGGCCTCGTATATAAAAATATAAAAAATACAAAAAAAATCAATTTTTGTATTTTCATTAAAAAATTTAAATAATTTCGATTTTCAATTTTGTTTACTCAAAATTGTTTTTGTACATTAAAAACTTGACCCAGTTTATATATTTCTATATATTTTTGTATTTCTTTTATTGTAAAAATTAATTAGATAAATAATTTTGGATACAATTAAATATTCATCTGTACTAATATTTTTTTTGTTGTTATTTTGATTACTCAACGAAGCATTTAATAAGATAATTATACATTTGAGTAATTTGCAAATAAAAGTTAATTATTTTAACTTTATTAGAAAAAAAAACGAAAAACTAACAACGCATGAAAAATAATAACAAAATACATATTTGATGAACTTGTAAAAAAATGAGTAGAAAAAATTAGAGCGCAGCAAAAAGACAACGTTTTTTTTTTTATTAATTTATTGAGTAAAAAACTTTATTAACTTTAGTAAATTAGAAATAATAAAACAATTACAATAATACGAATAGGGAAAACAGTAAAAATAATAAAGAAAATTTAAAAAACATGAAATAGAGAGTATAACATTTTGGGAATCATATTTATTTATTGCAAAATATCCTGTGTCTAAATTTCAATACAATAACGATAAAGATTGATTGCAATTTACCAATGTATTTGAATCAGGGACGTAACAGTTATAACTTTTATTAAAAAAACTGATTGTTTTACAATTATTTCTTGTTTGAGTATTTTTAATTTTCTGTTTATTTGTTCTGTTTGATTTTTATTTTTAATTCAAACAAAACAATCCAAACACGATTTTTATTTTTTCAAAAATAATAAAAGTTATTTTGTGATTTTTTTCTTTATCAAAAAATTACAATTAAGAATATAAATCAAAAGCCATAGAACCAATGACTTCACCAATTATAATATCCTGATGATGTCAACTAGTGTTAATAAAAGATTGAACAGTGATTTAAAGTGAGTAAATATGTATATTCCAGCAACTTCCGGCATTCAATTTAGGTCAATTTTTAATTTTTATTTTATTATCAAATAAAAAAGTTAGTGCTTAATTTTTTCAAAAAAATCATTCTGTAACTTTTATAAAAAGTTTTAAAATAAAAATCAAAAAACAACAGAAATTTATAGAGTAAAATATAAAAATTTAAACAATTAAAACCTTTGCCAAACTTTGTGATTTTTTTGTGCAATATGATTTATAAAATACAGTGCATTATTGAAATATTATAATTAAATAAATTATTTTGGGTCTCTGATTTGAATGTTAAAAACCCTGAAACTAGATCTAGTCTGATTTGCAAATTTAATGTGTTTATAACTTTTGAGGAAGGTTTATTCTTCTTCTTAACCTCAAACCTACTAAATTAGAATTAATAAAAATACATATTAATGACAATATTAATTGTATTTGGTCTATACGACGCGTTTGAAAAAACAACACTTTACTATAAAAAATAAACAATGCCCTGTTGGCTATCCGTCTCCAATATACACAAATTGCCTGCACTTGTACGTACAAACCATACGTCAATGTGGCAATATTTGTGAAAAGGTGACACGGAGGAAATAAGGAGATAAACAGAGAAAATCTGAAGTAGAATGTTTGTATATGTCTGTTTGATCACTTCTGAAATTATTCATATAGAGACAATCTGACAATAAAAATATAAACAATAATACAATTTAATGGAAGATCACTGATGAAGCCTGTCCATAAAAAGGCAGAAACTAGATCTTGTCTGATTTGCAAATTTAATGTGTTTATAACTTTTGAGGAAGGTTTATTCTTCTTCTTAACCTCAAACCTACTAAATTAGAATTAATAAAAATACATATTAATGACAATATTAATTGTATTTGGTCTATACGACGCGTTTGAAAAAACAACACTTTACCTGAATACTTTTATTTATTAAAATTTTCATAGACTCAATAAACAAGTTTCATTAAAACTGGATTCATAAAATATATGAAGCTTTTTCATCAAATTTAAGAAATTTTTCATTTACTTTGTGAAGAAAACTTCATTAGTTTACTGAAAAATTTCGTTTAAATTCTCTCTGTGTATATTTAAAAATGTAAAACTACATATTTTTAACTAAAATGAAAGCGGACACGGTACAAATGTTTCTATTTTTTTTTAGTCGGTTCTCAACTTCATATATTCCAAAACTGGTTTTACAAGAACCGATTGCAAATTCAATTTTTGCAACTTTTATTTCGGCATTTTTAAACAAAATAAGTGAATTGCAAATTTTTGGAAATTTTTTTCATATTTTTTGTTTTGATCTGCGGTATGCCGAAATGAAAATTTCGATATAAATGTGAACGCAACCCATGGCTGCATTTACATCTGCATCGAAATCTCGGGATTATGATATTCACCACTCTAAAAAAAAAAAAATGAAGAACCCACATTCAAATTGGAATAAAATGCACATACACTGAGGGAATTATCTGCATGATATTAATAAATTTTTGCATAAAACCAACGAAGTTTCACTGGAACTCGTCCATTGAAATTTTTCATTGTTTTAATAGAATTTTTCATAAAATGTTGTGAAAAACTTCATTTCATTTATTAAAAGTTTCATAGAGTTTATGAAAAAGTTTCATTAAAACTAGATTCATAAAATATATTAAGCTTTTTATCAAATTTAAGAAATCTTTCATTTACTTTGTGAAGAAAACTCCATTAGTTTACTGAAAAAAATCGCTAAAACTCGTCCAGCAAAATTATCTCTGTATAGTTAGTTCTATTAAATATATTCTATTTAAATTTTATATCTACACGCTTTTCTTCATTGCATTATCAGTGTGGTGAATATCGAAATCTCGGAATTTTTTATGCAAGTGTAAATGCAACTTAAAAGGTTAAAATATGGGCAAAAGTTACCCAATTTTTTGTATTAATTTTGCCGAAAAAATTGGTAAAATAGATCTAACCAATCTTCCTAAACTTTATTTTTATAAAGTTTGTTAACACTTGGTAAAATTTATGAATATTATACATTTTTCAAAACAAAATAGACAAATTTTCTTCAAGTTATTGATCTTCATTAATAAAAATATGTTTATTTATTAATTCAATATGTATATTTATTTTTAATTAATATCAATAAAATGTATTTAGCGTCATAAAATTCCTTTGTTATTTTGCATTAAACAAAAAAATGTCGTTGAAAATTGTTCTTTATTTAACAAAAGCGATGTTGATGCAGACTTATAGGCCAAATAAGTAAATAACACATCGAGGTGTCAATGTTTGTAATTATTGAAAAATATTTATTGTACAAAATGATCATGTTTATTTTTGGTAAAAAATTTCCACAGCTTATGTTTCATTTAAAAAAACTAGACCACATTTTTCAGTTCAAAATAACGGTTGGGGTATTACGCATTAAGACAATTGTTAAAATACAATGACCAATAATTTTGAATTATTTTTTTTGAATTGAGTGGAACGTATTTTTATTTTTTCCCACCAACTTTTTATTTACGGACCCCCATTTAAAATTTTTTTTTAGTTAAAAACATCAAAAATTATTTTAATTCCGATGATTTAAATGAAATTGGAAGAATATATGTAACAACTTTTTTATTCCAACAAAAAATCAACAGAATTTAGAGATTTAGCTGAAAAAAATTCGGGCCTCTAGATTTTTGGATGACAATTTAACATATAATGTCAATTTTTTCTAACGTATTCTTTATTTCATCCCCCAATTGAATAGAATGTTGACTCAAGAAATGCTTTTCCAACAGCACGGCGTCACATGCTATACAGCACATCTAACAGTCGATCTTATTAAAGGAAAAATGTGGTGAACGCGTTCGATTGTCGATTGGCCACCGAGATCGTGCGATTTAACTCCCCTAGATTATTTTCTCTGACGTTACGTAAAGTCATTGGTTTATGTGAAAAAACCGCAATCTTTGGACGCCTTGGAAGTAGTGCTGGTAAAAATCTGATTAGTTGGTATCGGGTAATAAGTATTTGTCTTTCTTTTTTTTTTAGGTACACGATACTTAAAACTACTATTTCATATTTTCAGACGAAAAAAAGATATAAAAATGTAACTGCGCTAAAATTTTTATCACAAAACTACAACTCTGCTAAGAGAAAAAGTCGAAAGTAAAATATTTAAAAGTATATAGTATATTCAATAAGGGCTATCTGCACAAACTGAATTGTTCAGGAAAGCTAAAAACCGTTTAATTCACTTATTCTGGACATTTTTCTTAATTAACCTTCGAAATTAGTAATAAGAAAGATTTACAAATTCTTACAAATACATTTTTGGTTAAAGTTTCATGTTTTTTGCGATTTTCTTGTAGATAGCCCTAATTGCCTTCGAATATGTTATATTTTGATATAAGAACTTGTAGATAGCCCTTTTATGATAAAAATATAAACAATAATACAATTTAATGGAAAATCATTGATGAAGCCTGTCCATAGAAAAAGGCAGAAACTGGATCTAGTCTGATTTGCAAATTTAATGTGTTTATAACTTTTGAAGAAAAGGTTTATTCTTCTTCTTAAACTTTGTAAATTTTTGTAAAAAAATATCGCAAAAAACATATAATATTTTTGGCTATTTATTTATAGCCAAATCTAATTTTTTTAATCTGTTGCATCATAAAGTGTTTTCTCGCGTTCCGCGATTATTTTGTAGTTTTTTAAGCGTTGTTTTTAAATAATTATAATCTAGGGACTATGCACTATTCTTATATCAAAATTTAGCGATTAAGTTGAAGCTAGCAGTAATATGCTTTTGACTTAACCCGCGTTAAAAAGCAGTAAAAGTGTTCCAAAATTAAAGAAAACAATTAGTTTGCTATTTGGCTTCTTCGTATACATTATTTGTACTATAATATTTCAAAATTGGTTTATTCACGGAATTCGGAAAATTATAAATTCAATTCAAAATTATACATTTTCGAACTAACAAAAAAAAAAAAAAACTTTTACCGGGACACTTACCGATTGAGATGAAATTTTGATATGCAGAGCAATAATTATCACTTTAAAGGTAACTTGTCCAGTGCGATCTCGTCTAAAATACAGAAGAAAAAAAAAAGTTATTAACTAAAATTAAGTTTACACCTTACTAAATTAGTGTATATGAGTTTGTAATGAAAAAAAATAAAATTACTTTAAAAAAAGTCAATTTAATAAATTTCATTTTTTTTAAATTTTATTTTTATCGTTAAATACATTAATTGCATTAAAGGAATTAGATATGCTAAAATCCCAAAACTTATTTGACAAATTGTAAAAAATGATCTATTGAATGCATGTCCCTATTCGGATTTTATTCTTGCCTAAGGAAATCGTCAGGGGACGACGTTTTTAGAATTTCTAGAAATATTTGTTAAGTTAAATTACAAACTCAATGAAAATTTCTTGTTCTCGTCTAGGAATGTAATTTAACATTTAAAATATCAAAGCAAAAACAACAACAAAAAATTTACCACAATTTGCTTTGTCATCTTCCAATATATTACTCTGTTGTTTTGACAGATCTAGCAATGTAGTGGCATCCATTCATGTATAAACAACAATCAGTTCACTAAAAATTTTGATTTATTAACGTTTTAGTTACATTGCATTCCAGGCCTTACTTGGGTGAGATGGCTAAGCGGTCGAACCTAAGTACAGTTACGTTTCTAATGTAGGAATAGGCACAGGTTCGGTTCATACAGCCGGCGACGGGTTGTTGAAAAATTATCATATAGAGACAATATGACAATAAAATATAAACAATAATACAATTTAATGGAAAATCACTGATGAAGCCTGTCCATTAGAGCGTACCACCTTACAGGCAAAAAAAAAGTGCGCAGTACACCCTCCTTATATGAAGTATTTTTGCACTACTTACTACTTAACATAGGCAATATGGGTGTCAAACTGTTTCTTTTTGAGAGTAAAATTCAAATTTAAATTTCAGACATTTCGCCATACAAAAAATATGAAAAATGTAGCTTTTCGGAAATATATTTTTTGGTTGTTATACAAATTGCCATGTCTTTCTGAATCATCTAATGCAGTGTTCAATAAGCTTTCCAAAAATATGTAACATTATATAGGAAAATAAAGCCTTAATAGAAAATTAAGGAAAATAACCCGAAAAAACTAAACATTTTTTAACCCTTAAATATGAGATTGGGCAGATAAAAAACAATGCGTGTCCTTTAAATTTTTCTCCTCTGCAACATATTGGAAGCTGATTAAGATCTGCCGGTCCGCGTTGGGAGTCTTTCCTTGTTAGTTAGTGCTTTCCTTCTTAGTTATTGCGACGTGATGGCCCACCTGTGATATATCACTCCTTTGTAATTACTCCGTGATTCAATGTAGGTAATATTTAATTTGTGGTTAGTTGATCAGTGATTGTTACTTGTATACAAAGTTGTGTGTGTGTAATATAGAAACAGACAGACGAGCAATTATTGTAGTTTAAGGCAGCCACACAAACGGAAGAGCATACTGATGTATAACTGCACATATAAACGAACATTTAGATGGACATAAATATTTACGAGTAGTGTGTTCTCCGTAAAGGTGCGTTAGTGAATTAAAAAAAAAAAATAAAATAAATTTCATTGAATTGTTTTAGTTTAGGGTTAAAAGCATTGCACCAGTTCACAATAATAAACGCACAATTATAAAGGTATAAAGTTATAAATTATATACCACAGCACACTTTTGAATTGTACCTTTTGTAACAATTACCCCTTTTATTACAATAAAAGTTAATGGAAAATTGATCAGATGTAAATGTTTATGAAATTATATTATTCAGCAGGCAGGCAGGCAGTCACAATAATACATGCTTAAGTATTTACACATGTAAGGGGATTTCATAAAAAACAAAAACAAAAAAAAATTAGCTTATAAAGTGTAATAAAATACATTAGCAACTTGTAATTATAAATAATTTCTATTCAGTGAACATTACTGACAACATATAAACTCTTGTTTAATGTTAAACATAATTATGGTTTTAGTTGAATTATATTTTATATTATTTATCCATGATTCTGCAAGGCTTATATCCAGGAAGGAAGGAACTAATAAGCAAGCTGAATGTTCATGAACGGGAAAAAAGAATGCTTAGAATTTATGGGCGTTGTGGTGTAATGGTTAGAGCATTGCATTGTTACACATAAGGTTGCGGGTTCGATCGCCAGCGACGACAACATCAATTTGGGAAAATAATACATATATATGAGTTGTCTATCCCTCATACAGTAGTGTTCGAAACTTTTGAAACTTCATGGATTTATTTTCTTTAAATGACTCTTCGTTACTAACTATTTATTTTTTTCTCAACTTAATTTATTGTTTTTGTTAAACAAACAAGAAAGAAAAAAACAGATTCCGTGAAATTACAACAAAAAATTTATTGGTCTAATTCATAAACTTTTACAACAGTCTTATTGCAGGATTTTAAGCTAATTTGTGGAAAACAGTATTCATAATTGCTTAACTAACTTTAAACCTTTTATAAAGTTTGGAGTGAGGAAGCCACCATTTAATTGTTAATTATTTCATTTTCAGGCATGAAATGATTTATTAAAGCCATCCCATCCCTAGAATGTGTGGCTTCCAACAACTTGCATCCATCAAACTGAAAAAAACTACAACAATTGCGTAGCCAATGACCATTTTCGAAAAAATTTCCAAAAAAATGTAAAAATTAAATTAAAAAGAAAAAGAAAAACAAAACAATAGTGATGTACAGACTGTCAAAACATTATTCGAAATTCTTTTACTTTTGTATGCTTCGAATAATATGTTCTAAAAAATTACTTGTTTACACACATTTCCATTGATTTGCTTTATAAATAAAAAAAAATATTTTTATTGGCTTTTTAAATTTATCTTAGCACATCATTAGTTCTCTAATAGTATAAGGAAATACATTTTCACTTCCGATTACCGAGTTAATCGTTTACTAAATTTGTAAATCACTTACGACTTATTTGGGAGAAGAGAGAAAATAAACAATAGTGTTGCCAGTATCAAATCGAAAAATTAATTTATAGTTAAAATACGACTATGAATCAAGATTTCTAATAACTCTATATTAAGCGAAATATCTACTTTAACTATAGCAACCCAGCAAAACATTTTTAGTATTTTGGAAGCAGTAAAAATACGAAGCGCTTAAAAACGCGCTACAAATTCTGCTTTACAGAGTTACGCCACTTTATGCGTATACAATACACAAAAAATTTTGCAATTTGATTGTATACCCTGCAAAACTGCCTTAAACGAAGCAAATCGTAAACAAGTTATTTAAAAAATTATAGTGCTACGCTATTCCCTTACGACGAAGCAGGTTGTAAGGGAGTAAAATAAAATGTAAGTTATCCAAAGATTAATGCGCACGAAATCTGAGTCATCTCAATCGTGTTTTACCCTTCTTTAGTAGAGTTTAATGTATAGACGCCACATAAACATGAGTCAGTCTGTATTTTGAAGTCGGCAAATGAATGCATTTATTTTCATAAGAAGTCGCGTGAAAATCATGAATTTATTGCATCTTTTCAGCAGCAAAAAAAGCACTTTTTCCAAAAAAAGTGCTGAATTTATTTGCGGTTAAATGCACTTACGAAAAACATGAATTTACTGCAATTTTTCAGCAGCGAATAATGCGCTTTTTCTCACAAAACAACGTGCTTCCAAGCGGGCCCTTTGTATGGAAAAATCATGCCTTCCGTAAGCAGCTTTGTAAGGGATTAATTTTATTTATTCCCTTACAAAGCTGCATCCAGCGAAGCAGGTTTTTTGCTGGGAAGCTTCAAATACCAAATAAATTTTTTTTATGAATAAGCACATAATTTATAAACATATTTTAAATTTCAGCATTCAAAACATTTCTCCTACTCCTAAAGCCCCGTTCACATTCACATCACACAAGTGCTTATACTTTTCTTCACACAAGTATGACAAAGGTATGCTGAAATTGTCTGGTTGTCAAAAAAGTATAAAAGAGTCTTTTCAGTGTTCAGACTGTTATCGACACACACAACAAATAA
This sequence comes from Leucophora obtusa, assembly GCA_949987735.1. Taxonomy (NCBI): domain Eukaryota; kingdom Metazoa; phylum Arthropoda; class Insecta; order Diptera; family Anthomyiidae; genus Leucophora; species Leucophora obtusa. The sequence goes on along the minus strand of OX465297.1, from coordinate 119,773,768 downwards.
ATTAAAACAGTTATTTTTTCTTCTATTATTACTTTTTTTCACCACTAGTTGTTTTTAATCTTTGTTTAACATTTATTTGTGAATAACACAACACTTGTGTTGAGACAAGTGGTAACTTTACGAAATATTTCAAAAAATAAATCTTGTCAAAAAAGTGTGACCGTATTTTAAAATGTGTGCACCAATTTTGACATGTGTGTAACGAACAGTGTTCACACTATTATACATTTTCGTTATACAACACATTTCTGACATGTATAACACACTTGTGTGATAATCTAAACGGGGTTTAACGAAGTAAAGGTTCAATTAGACGTGCCATAACCATAACCATATAAAACAGCTGTTCAAACCAATCTTATGGGCTACAATGTATACGATTATTGGTGACATGTCATAACGCCATAACCGTAGAACCCAATTGAATTTTGGTTTTCTGCTATGGCGTTATGGTTACGGCTATGGCGATATGGCACGTCTAATTGAACCTTAATGAACACAAAAATATGCCTGAATATAACGGTAATCGCATTCTTTTTAATTATTTTATATTCTTGTCTTTGCATTTTATTAAATAATGTATTAAAATTATTGCGCTTACACAGAAAAAATGATTACCAATAAAATTTCAATAAAAATGTTTCATTTCAAATTCATTTTCAATTAAAAGTTTAATCATAGCAATTAAATTTTTAATTGGAAATAAGTAGTGTCAAAAAAATATTTGGTTTACCATAAGTACTATTGACATCATATAAAATCAAAAAACGCTTAATTTGCTTTGCGTAAAATATTTTGTGTTATTCTTATTTTGACTTTTATTACAGATATAAAAATTAGAAATGTTTGTCAAAATAAAACTGGTTTTTAGAACAAATTTTTTATTGATTCAGTTAAATATTTGAATATTTTAATTGTTAATTGTTAATTGTTACCTTTACCGGTTACCTCGGTAAAGTACGAAAACTGAATTTATGATTTTTCTATTATTTAGTTATTTTCATTATTGAGTTCTGTTTCCTTTCTGTTTAAATAAAAATAATCGTCGTCGGCATCGGCTTAGGACGGTTATTTTAGATTAAAATTTTTAACCATTTAAAAATTTTTTTAATTTATTTGAGCCTGGAATTTCAGTAAAATAATTAATTCATTTGATTAAAATTTTAATTGATTTTTTCTCATGAGTAAAATTTCAATTGATATTTGATTAGAATTTCAATTAAAGTTTTAATTGAAATAATTAATAATTTAATTAATAAGGTTGATGATTTCTAATTAAATATTTAATTAATATCACAGTTTCTTTAATTGGTCCGAATTCAATTAAATTTTTAATTCCGTTTACACATATTTTAATTGAAACTAGTTTTTAGTTTTTTCTGTGTATCTTACAACTTTGCCCAAAAATAATCGATAATCACACCAATCTGCGGATGGATTTCCATTTGGCGGACATAATGTGGATAGGTATCGTCCAAAACCCGGGAGTTGAGCTTGCTGACGTACCCTGCCAAATCAACTCTTGAAGTTTTAAGACGATTTGTTATAGTATTTTGTTGACCACCAATATTCACAGCAGTGGTTTCGGTTACGGATGTAACCATTTTTAATAAAATGCGAAAAGTAAAGGCGCACCAGGCTTCTAAACTAGATATAAACATGTTAGAATCCTGGCGAAAGATATCCTCTCCTCTTCGCAAAAGTATATCACCTAGAACTAAAGATATGGCTTTCATCAAATCACATATTTTAAATGAATCCTAAGCGATTAAAACTCATTAAAGCAATTACTTATTTAAATCTATCTACACTGAGAGAATTTTCATCACTTCAGTAATGAATGAAAATTGTCACTGGAACTCGTCCATTGAAACTTTTCATAGAATCTATGAAACAGGTTTCATTAAAGTCAATGTTTATGAAAAGTTCATAAAATTAATGAAACTCTTCATAAAATTAATAGTCGTCCAATGAATAAATCATTCAGCCAATGAAGAGCTTCATAAAATCTATGAAGCAATTTCAGTTACTATTATTTATTATAGTTGATTGTTGTCATTGCTAAGCTGGAGTGGATACATAAAAAGTACTTAGCAAATGCAAAAGGCGTAATAAAATCGTAGCATATTTTACGGATGTACAAAATATATCTAAAGAAAGAATTCATTAAATTAAAAAGTTTCATAAAAAAAGTTTCGAAAAAATTATTATGATTTATAAAAAAATTTCATAGTCCAAAATTAATAATAAAAAATTAATAAAAAAAAAATTAAAATTATTAAAGATTATTCTCTCAGGAAATGACGATATTTTATAAAAAAATTAAAAAAAAAAGTAAATACTAAAAATTAAAAAAAATAAATTTCATATATATAAAGAACATTTTCATTAAATTTATGGAGATCTAATTTATGAAATTCAATGAAATTTTTTAATGAAATTATGAAATTTTATGAAAGAAAAGTTATGAAAAATTTCATAATATTAATTAAATATTAAATACATAATGAAATTCTTCATTGGTTCTACAAAAAAAATTCTATGAAATTATATCATTAATATCATGAAGGATAATTCTCTCAGTGTAGTTTGTGATAAGCTAAACTTCTGAATAAAATAAACTTAAGAAGGGAAAAATAGTAGAAAATGATAAGCGTTTCTAATTGAGTTTATTTACAATAAGAAAAGAAAACTGCCCAAAAAACAAAAACAACAACTTAAGCAAAGCAACAGCAACGACAGAAGCTTTAATGCAAATTAAAAAACTAAGGAACTTTTCAGGAAACCCTTAGGGCATTATTTTCTTTTTCATTGTTTTTATTTTTATTCAACAAAGGGGGATTTTCAACACACTAATATAAGAGGGTTTAAGTTTCATGTTACGGTGACATTTAAGTTAAAAATACTCGTATGATCTACATACAGAATATGTAGTGTTTTAATTCAACAGGTGCTTGAGTATTTAAAAAAAGGTAAAAAAACTTTAAGTCGGGCATGCCGACTACATGATAACCTACACCACAATATGACTTTGGCCATATTTCGCTAATCGGATGTAATTACGGAATGTGATAGCAACAAACATTAGCACAAATTTATTAAATCCTCATAGTGTAGGGTATAATTGTACATAAACACTTTGAAAAACTATAAATCCTGATTTCTTCAATATGGTAACTGATCTGGATTCCGCGGTATATGTTCGCTCAGGTACTCAAGTTTCTGCATTGTTTGCGAGAATATTAGAAAAATACTAAAAATTTGGATAGCCATATTACCTGAACTGTGACCCAGGGCTGTCAGTTAATTGAAATATTTGAAATACTGATGAAAAAGGCGCTATGGGGAAAGTAGTCATAATGTCGAATGATAATGCATATCGAAGAAAGCTCTGACAACCCCTCGATTAAATTAAATATACATTCTTAAGGCAAACATACACGTTCAATATTATTGATCAATGTTTTAAAAATAAAATGTTCTGATTGGTTGATTTTTGAAAAATTGATCAATGCTATTGAACGTGTATGCAATACTTTATACGTTAATTTGAAACTGAAAAAGTTTCATTTGACACTCAACTTATCTATTTTTCTTTGAAATTATAAGAAATAAATTTAAAAAACGAAAACTTGGATAATTTTTGATCCCACTTTTAAACCCTAGATATGAGTTTGGACCGCAAAAAAATTCGTGTCCATTATTTTTTTTCTCCTCTATCACATATCCGAATCTCATTAAGATTGGCGAGAACCCATTGGGGTACCTTTCTTGTTAATGCAATTATCTTCAGAATTGCGACCTGTAGTTTGATTACAAGAATAGATGGACAGATGAACAGACGAAGGAACGGGCGGAAAATGATGCTAAATCGATCGGTATACAATATGGTTGGTCCCATTATTTTTGCAGTTAGTTACAAACATCAGCACAGAGCGTTGTAGGGTATAAAGAGAAGGAAGAGAAAGAAGAACAAGTGCTTAAAAACCAAAAGAGTTTTTAACCCGAGGTAAACCAATTAGAAACTTACAATATCTTAGCTTAAGTGGGACAGTCTAAACCTCAGGATCCACTCATACAGTTTATTTGTTTGTGTAAAAAATTCATCAGGCGGTTTTTAACAGAAATTAAAAAGTAGATGTTTAAATAAAAAAAAAATATGTTTAAGGCCCGATTACTGAATGTCCAGTTAAAATTTAGTCGACAGTTAAATTCAAATTTTATATGGGAAACAACAACAGATGTGTCAGTTAAAGTACCAGTTAGAGCATAACTGGACATTCAGTAATCGGGGCTAAACCGTGTAGCTAAGTCATTTCCATTCAGAACATATTCTACTTTCTCAAATGTAAATGGGTCTTTTTCTCCAAAATAGAAAAGAAATAGAATATAAATTTTTATTCTTTGTAATTTACTTGTGAATATGAAAATTGTATCATCTTCAATTTGAAAATAATTTAACCAGAAAGTGATATTAATTTATGGTCTAGAGTGAAACTAAAAAACATTCATTTACCAGAATAAAAGATCAACTAAAAATTCCCCTCATTCATCTTAGAATTGATTTCTCTAGAACTAATTGTGTAACTAAAAATCAATCATCTTGAATTTTACATCCAAACAATAGGATTGGCAATCAGTACTCCGTTTCTGTATCTAATGCGAGAAGTTTTCCCGTCGAGAAATGCATGGTCACCCTGCATATCACAGGGCGATTGAAGAGATAAAAAAATGGACTTTAGGTTTTGTCGTAATATTTTCAGATGCTGTAACTTTTATAACTGTGGATATATGTAGTTTTGTAAAACACCTAATTAAATTAGAAATAACTTACATGCAGCACATTATTAGCTGATTTTATTCCATATATATTTTATTGTCTACGACTCACCTTACATAAAGGAGAGCAGCGTTGTATTTCACATTTTTTTTTGTGAAAACTTTTTCGATGCGAGAAATACAGAAACTGGGTGCTGCTCTATAAAATCGGCTCTAATAGAACCACGCTCTAACTAGGTTCTAGGGAATTTTCTTGGATATAATTTAATTTCATACCATTAACTCAAGTTCTGGCAATCAAAAGGTTAATAGAAAATACAAGGTGTTTGTCCTTTACCTTCTTTAGTTTAACTTATTAATAAACATGCAACACACGACAGACATTTATTATCTTTCTGACGAAGGGGTTAATACGTGTTTGTGGTACTACTAGTGTGCAGTACTTACAATGGAAGGAGAGTCCTTACCACATTACAGAGGGATGAGTGAAAGTCATCATTAGTTGTTTCAGCACTTGTTTTAATTTTTTTTTAATACATACTAAAGGTAGAGTAACATTGAATTTAATTATTTAAAGTTGTAATTTAAAAACAGTTTATCTTCCTTTACCTTTTAATAATGTACCGCAAATTCCCAGCAAAAACATGGTCTCAACTACCTACGAGCCTATTTACTCGCATAAATACTTTTGTTTGCGATGTCCCAAAAGTAATGGATACTCATTACTTAATGACATATCATTAGTTTTTGGACTACCAGTAATGACACCGACTTATTTTCTGCATTATTTTAAAATATATAATAGTGAGTTGCATTACCAATAATGACTTATTATTATTAATATTTTAACTATAAAGTAACGTTCTAGATTTCTTTTTGTAAATATTTTGAAATCTATTTTTAGACCCAATATTTTTAAAGTTCAAAATATTGGCTAAACTTGCCCTGAAAGGCGAGAAGATGGTTCAGAAAATTGCAAAAAATTTTGACGTAACGTTTGTTTTTTTACTTTGTCACTTATTTTAAGTGGGCGTGGCTTTTAACGAAAAATTAGCAATATCGACCTTTTATCAAATTACATAGTAAAATTTAGAGAGTACTGATCGGTTCTATACAATCTGTATATTTTTGGAAATCCTATAAAATTTGTGCAAGTCTTGCATTATTCTGATCTACAAATAGTTGCCAGACTTAAAATGGGAGTATCTTAAACGTGAACAAATTTTTCTTTGTTTTTAGCGATTCCAAATAAAGTTAACAATACTGGTTAATTTTTCGTTAAAAGCCACGCCCACCTAACATAAGTGACAAAATACAAACATTACGTTAAAATTCTGTACAATTTTCTCAACCATCTCCTCGCCTTTAGGGGTAAATTTAGCCACTATTTTGATTTTTAAAAATAAAGGCAACGAGAATAAAATTAGAATCGTTTCTATTATATTTTCCACCACTGTATGTAACCACAATCAGCACCCCGTTTCTGTACTTCTCGCATCGAAAAAGTTTTCGCAAAAAACATGTGAAATGCAATAATGCGCTGCATGTAAGTTATTTCTAATTCAATTAGGTATTTTACAAAACTAAAACTGTTCACAGTTATAATTGTTACGATATATGAAATAATTACGACTAAAACTCCAGTCTACATATTTTATCATCTCTTAAATTACCCTATGAAATGCAGGGTGGCGATGAATTTCTCGATAAGAAAACTTCTCGCATTAGATACAGAAACGGGGTACAGGAGTCACAGGTTCGATTCCCGCCTCGAGGAAATTTTTTTAAAAAAAATTTTACAATAAAAAAATATTTTTTTTACAAAACTTATTTTTTTGAAAATCTATTTTTTGATTTTTCGCATACTGGTGGGTAAGCATAACTCTTAAAAAAGTAACTAGTTACCACCCTACGGGGAATGAGGAGTCAATTGCCCTCCAAGGACCTATCCCGTGACCGGTCAACAGAAGGCATATTACTAAATTAGTACAAATATGAACCAAAAAGAATGAATTAATTTTCTAAGTATTTTCTGATCCGTTATTTTCACTGTTGCTTTTAAAAAAACTTGATCGATACCGAAATAAAAAACAAAATTCGCGGCATATTTTTAAAAATATTCGTTATTTATTTTACTCTTTTATTTATTTTTAACTTTATTTTTTCACGATTTGCTTATTTTAGCTCTTATTTAAAATTTCTATAATATTTGCTGAGAAATTTCAAGTTTTGTATTTTCAACGTTTTTTTAATGTTAAAGCTGTTTCATTATTTCATTTAACTTTTCTTTGTAACTTAAGGGGAATTTTTAAAATTTTTATTTATATTATCAGAGGTTTTGAGGTAATTTTCTAATTTTTAATTGATTTTTTAATTTAATTATGACCAACGCAAAAAACAAGTCAACTGCCACTAAGGGACCTATCCCATGACCGGTCAATCGGGGGCATATTCAAGGCACTTCCATCATATTTGTGTGTGTGTTAATGTTGTTTTCTTTTCTATTTTTTTCTTTTCCATGTTTTTTTTTATTTGCTGTGTGTGTGTTTGTTTTTTCTTTCTCTTTTTTATTTGAACAGAAACGAAAAATATATAACTTAACCATCAGCCAGCCATCACGCATAAGCAACATTAGCTCAGACGGTAGAGCGTTTGCCTTACAAGCAGAAGGTTGTGTTATCGAGCCCTACTTCGACGCCAAGTAGATTATTTTTAATTCTTAATTTTTTATTAGTTAATTTGAAAAGCTATTTTTAGACACACCACATTACTGCCACAATGTGTCTAAACTGTGGCAATTGGTCATTTCCAATGACAACGCCATGTTAAAGTGATATATCTCTTTCAAACAAAAAGACCGATCAACGACCGGTCTCCGCCCCCTTGGGACCTATCAGGTGTGTCATCTGGGACCGGTCCCTTTCCCCGTAGGGCATTAACAGGTGTGTACCCAGTAGCAAATGGTCAAACTAGTTCTAAAACATACTAGTTTTTTGACTAGTAATTACATAAATAGTTCTCAAAATAATCAATTTGAACCAGTTGTGTACTAGTTAAATACGATCTATGTAGATACTGTTTAAAAAAAAATTAATTGAATTAAAATATGAGATTTGAAATTATTATTTTTTTGCATTTTTATTTAATAAAAAAAATCAGATCTTTTAAATAAACACCTTAATTTTTTTTATTGTGAATTAAACTGAAGTGTAAATCAACTGGTACAGTACTGGTGCCAAAGAGTCAATCCAGAACTAGTTTAGTAAATTTCTTATAAGTACGAGTACAGCTTCTTGCTTTTCTTTCTAAAACAATAATCTTTAACAATTTGTATACCTAATAATTTTATTGAAACTGCGGAGAGATTTCAAAAGATTGAAGTTAAATACGAGTTTTGAAATACCACCTTCATTTGTAATATTTAATACATTCAGAGTTTGCAAATAAACACTTAAATATTTTATTGTCATTAAAAATCATAAACACAAAATATTTGAAAATTCATTTCGTAAATGAATATAATAATCTCAGAGAGGAAACTATCGGTCTAATATGCGTTTTATCAAAGGAAAAACCTTTATTTTCTATCTATATAATTGAGATATCAACCAACTGGTACAGTACTATTTCCAAAGAGTCACTTTGGAACTGGTTCCGCGGGTGTCACATTAGTACCAGTTTCGCTCCTTATTTTTCGTCCTTAAATTGTTATTTCCAAACTAGTTCTACAACTAGTACCAAGGTGGCAGTTTGGCGACAATTGCCCCCATCCCTATGACATCTACATGTTAAATTCTACAGTTGTTTGTATGGAGAGGCGGTAGAACTCGTACTAGTTGCCTGGTTTAAATAAACTAGTACATAACTGGTTCTGAACTAGTACTTTTTGCTACTGGGTAGTTACACATATGATCAATATAATAGATACATTCAAATTTTTTCTAATTTTATTCTCGTTGACCTTATCATTTTGAAACATTTCAAAATGCACATTATTAATATTTTGATTTAAAAATTGAACTAACGCTAAACAAATGTAATCAAATAATTTATATATAAACAAGTTCTGAGCAACAAGTTTTATATGTAACGGTACTATTCAATACTCTTTGTATTTTTGCAGAAACAGAACAAAATGTAAGTGACCTTATCTTTTTGATGGGCACCTTACTTAAATTGTGGTAATTATCGATCTACGATAATTTTTGTTTTGAGTAATGATTTTCAGACAATATGGACGTTCTTGACTGAACCATAATTCTGGATATCCTTGGGGATCAAAGTGGGGTCTCATTACAAATCTCCAAAGAGAGGAATATAACTTAGAGTATCGCAATACCCTTTATACTTCCGAGTAAACTCCCTTTGCCCAAGTAAAAAAGTTTTGATATAGATTTATATGAATTTATAAAATTGCTTGTGATAATATATTGCAAAATATGTATTCATACAAAATTATATTACAACGTATAATATTGTATAACGTTGTATATTCAATATATAAATATATCTTTCATCATATAGTGCAATATATAATAATATCCAATTATATATCCATCTTTATGTCACTGCATATGCCACATATAATTACATATTTTATATACGAGTGTATCTAATTGGATATATTTGTATTACATTATATATAATTTGATACATTTGAGTGGGGACAAAAATCGGATCAAATTGTATAAAACTATATCTTAATCAATCAAATTATATCTAATTGCATCAAATAATTATCTAATTGTATCAATTTAGATCTTATTAAACTAATTCAGATATAATATGATACAGTAAGATGTTCTCATTTTTTCGGATAAAATCATGTATAATATGATAAGTCACAAAATACTTTTTTTGCATGAGTGTGGAGAGCTTCCATTCAACCAATCTATTTATCTGCTAAGTACCAATTAAAGAAATTCCATAATGTGATCCTTTTCCTACCTAAAAATTGTCTCAGAATCTGGTTATTTAATCCGTTCATGTACATATGTACTTTGTTGGAATAAAAGTGAATGTTCCCTGAAAAATTAATGTTTATTTTTTATTATGAAGTAAACACTCCCATTTTGTTTTTATTGCAAAGAAATTCTGTGTAAAAGCAGTAGATAAAATTGTATTGCCATAAGAACATATACCTATGATTGGATTTTCAACAACGTAATAACTGTCATAACATATCATGTAAATTAGATATAATAAAATAATTCTTAAACAAAATTACGTCAAACTTTATTGCTGTTTAATTTTTAAATTGAAGTGAGCAACATATGACACTCTACTGTATATACTCTTATACATATATACTACACTTCAAACACCAAATTAAATATACGGTGTTAATTATTACACAAAGTTGTTTTTGTTGTTTTATTTCAAGAATCTGAGTTACTTTCCATATACAGTGAAATCTACCAATAACGGAGGAAATTTGTGCGTTATAGGGTGGTGTCCGCTATTGGGAAGGGATGGAATCTAAACAGCATAATTTTCGCCAAAATGCTTAAGTGATTGCGGTCTACTTACTTATCTATAAATAAACTGAGTTTAATACTTAACCACAGTAATGAATATCAAATTTATACACTGAGAGAATTATCATCACTTCAGTAATGAATTTCTTCATAGTTTCAATGAAAATTGTCGCTGGAACTCGTCCATTGAAACTTTTCATAGAATCTATGAAACAGGTCAATGTCAATGTTTATGAAAAGTTCATAAAATTAATGAAACTCTGCATAAAAAGAATAGCCCACTCCTCCAATGAATAAATCATTCAGCCAATGAAGAGCTTCATAAAATTTATGAAGCAATTTCATTTATTATTATTTGTTATAAGCATGACTCTTAAAAAAGTAACTAGTTACCATTACCGGGTATGTAGTTATATACCTGGGATATTTTTGCTGGGTCCTTTGTGATATAGCTCGCTGAAACAACAACAATCTGACTGCGGAATTGCGGATTAATAGTATAAAACTATTAAAAATACAGAATTTTAGTTATATTTGAGCTAAATTTTTATTAATGGATAATAGCAAATTATTCTGCTAAAATCAGCAAAAAAAATTTTTGCTAAATAATTAGTAGTAGCCTTAAAAATCACTAAAAAAATTAAATTTTGCGAAGTTTTTTTTGATTTGTTTTTAATGCAAATAAAAATCGAGTCTTTTTAAAACAGCAGTTTACAATAGACTGCTATTGCCATTGAACTAATTTTAGCTTAAACATAGCAAAAATTTTGTAGATATAACAGTTTATTTTTGCTATTTTTAGTCTACTAATATTTAGCAAAATTTTTTGCAGATTTTACAGTACAATTTGCTAAAAGTTAACTTAAATATAACTAAAATTCTGTAAATTCAAGAGTTTTAATTTTGCTGTTCTTATTTTACTAGTATTTAGTAGAGGGCTGAATGAATGTCTTACAAGACATTCTCTTGCATGCGCTGATGAGAGATTTGACGATTTTTAATACTAAATATAACAAAAATTGACCATTTTACTTATTTGTAGTTATTTACAAGATGTTAAAATTCAGATCATTACAAAAAAAAAAATAAATAAAACAGAAAACAAAAAAAAATATTTTGGTGTTGTATAAGAAAATGTTTTGTGAATGTCTTGCAAAACATTCATACTGGCCTCTAGTATTTAGTAAAAAAAATCTGCTAATTTTAGCAGTTTTTTCTGCAGCATCATTTTTAGCTAATTTTAACTTTTCTGCTATTTTTACAGATTTATTTCTCTGAATGTAGTATTATTGAGTAATCAAAAGTATCGAAATTGTACAACTCTAGGGCGTTCTTTCAAGAGGGAGTCAATTTTATTCTCAAACTGTAATTTGGTGCACCGTCGTGGCAAAACTGTCTGTTATTGGGAGGTTTCGCTGTATTTTGTTTTGTTTTTTCTGCATAACAATCAACCTTTTTACGGAAAAGAATACGAAAAAAAACAAAAGTGTAAAATAACAACGTAAAACTGTGCGGCATTTATCACGCAGATACTTAAAAAGTACCACCCCCACACCAAAAACGTTCATTACAATACATAATATTTTGGAACACTCCATGCATGAGCTGTATGATGAGATGTGTGTAAAACGAATAAATAAGTGGAGTGAGTGGCTGAGTAAGTGACTGGCTGGGTTTGTTCGTTGGTTGGTATGTTGGTTGGTTGGTCGGTTGACTGGTTAAATTTATTGATGTGATCTGATCTTATGGTGTTATTTTTGTGGTTTTACTGTTTGATAACTCTATGAGCGTATGTCAGTCTGTCTGTCGGCTTACTTGTCAGTCAGTCGGGAGTTTAAGAGTGACATTTTGACTGACACTCGGACAGTTGAGTAACCTCAACACACAAAAAGGTGGTTTAAGCATTAAACATTATGATAATTATCATCATTGTAAAATGTTAATAATGTTGAAGTCTCTGATTAAGTTGCTGATGATAATGATGACATCAAACGCATTTTATTTAACTTTGTTGTTGGTGGCGTTTTGTGTAGGTTTTTGTTTTGGTTTAACTCTCACTCATATCAGACTATTGTGGGAATTTTTTTTTAACAATTTCATATCGTTGTTGTTGGCTAGACTTTGAACAATGTGCAAAAAAAATCTACATTCAAATATATATATGTACATTTTCAACGTAGACTTTGTTTTACTACTAAATACTCTACAACAGATACTTTAAACCAACACTAAATAAATTCATTCATTTAAAGTAGAAGAACAACCAACCACGCATCAATTGAAACGTTAACGCAACGGGGCTGAACAATAAGAGGCACTTGCAATTCAGTATATACTGGGCAGTTACTTATCCCTGCATTATTTGCACGTTTAAATATTATAAAATATACATTGCGACAGAAGGTTTTTTTATTCGATCGAAAGGATATTAGCGGCATGATTAGCAGTGGCTATGGCTATATGTTTAATCGTAAAAAGAGGAGATGCAATCGCTGTCGAATCGCTCACCAGACCTTAAAGTTACTCCTATTCATGTTTCCATAACTCCGCTTTACCAAATCACCCATCCATGTGTTCTCAACATGGTTGGCAAATACTAACCATAAAATAACAATAACGGTTTAAAACCCTTTCAAATGACTACTTTTAACTGTTAAATATTACTAACGAAGTAACTTAAAAACCGTTAACGTTAAAACACCCTAACGAAATAACTTTAATTTTTGTATTTCTTTCTCTCAAAAAGATCATACATGAAATGTTGACTCTCAGCTTTGACTTTTTTTTTTAAAGAGAAGCAACACTCAAGAAATTCTTCCTATTAATTAACGTGTTGCTTTCTTTGGAAAGGGGATGGAGAAGAAGTTAAAGGTGGTGAAAGATGAAGGGCTTCAAAAATGGCAACATTGTAATTCCGCGAGATGTTGAATTTTAGAACAGTTGTTGCGTGCCATCTGATGGTGAGTTGGCGAACTTTGTTGAAGCTTTTTAGTTCATAGCCCTGTTACATTATTTTACTTCGGTGGGGTTAAGTGCTATGGGAACACCGAAGAAGGACGCTGCGATATGTATGAGGTATAGAAAAAACTCATACATATTACTATTTTTCATAAATTGATGTTGCCTTGGTTGGGTCTCTAACCCGCAACCTCACGTGCAACAGTCCAACGCGCTAACCATTACACCACAGCGCCCACACTCTCCAGAGAGGCGGCGTGGCACTCTCCAGAGACTAGGTTGTTCACAGTCCTTAATTGTGGACCTCTAAGAGATTTAGTGAGAGATAAACCGTAAGATTTCACAAAGTGAGGGTCCGTAATATTGTCAACAAATTTCATAAAAGGAATACTGTTAATCTTAAACTACCACTAACGAAAATACTGTTAACCTTAAAATAACTAAACGAAATAACTCTAAATACCGTTAACCCTAAAATAGCTTTACGAAATAATAAAATATACCGATAACCTTTAAATACCTTAACGAAATACTGTTGAAATAACGTTATGAATTACACTGTGTAACAAATGGTAGGGGTCAGTGATCGGGAAGGGTTCAAACTACCAAGAAAAGTTATATCGGTAAAAAAGAATTTATACGTGTCCCGGCGTTTCGCTGGGTCAACCCTAGGAATCGAGATATATCGATTTGACCTTTGGTGGTCTTTTTTTTGACATAACTCGAGAACCACTAGTCCGATTTTGCTCAAACAATTTTAAAATTACAATTCCTTTAATCTGTTCATATAACGCTTTTCTATATACTCAACAGTTTTGCCGGTAAAAATAAATGTATGAAGAAAAAAATATTTTTTGCCTAAAATATTAAAAAAAAGTAATAAACAAAAGGTTATTGATTTTTATGGTAGCGGTAACAAACATTTATTTTTACCGGCAAAACTGTTGAGTATATAGAAAAACGTTATATGAACAGATTAAAGGAATTGTAATTTTTGAGCAAAATAGGACTAGTGGTTCTCGAGTTATGTCAAAAAACAAGATATATCTCGATTCCTGGGGTTGACCCAGCGAAACGCCGGGACACGTATAACTTGTTTTTGACCGATATAACATTTCCCGTTGGTTTCATCCCATACCGATTTTGACTGTCTCATATCATTAAGACTGGAATAACAATTACGAGTGGTTGTGCTCTACCTTAGGACTGGAGCACAGCCAGAACGGCATAGCTCACGATGGTATTGAAATCGGCATATCCATAGGTTCAAAACCTGAAACCATTCATTTTTTAAAATACGTCGTCAACCACTGGAGTCAAAAAAATATAATACAGAGAATTTCCATGTGGAAAACCCCCATCAGAAATATTTAGCTACTTAATTTAGGAATCAGGAAGATTGATGTGAACTGGACCTGTAATTTTACAGGCTAATGTCACAGTAATGGTAAATTGGGTACTGGAAATTCAGGCTAGGATGCGATTTCCGAGCATTTGTAGTGTAGTGTAGGACGGGATATGGATCTATTATCCATTAGCATTTGTGTAAATTTACCGCTTAGAAGGCCCTGGAAAGCCAAATTGGTCTGCACAAGGTTATGGGAAACGAATTTTCTGTTGAATGAGGATGAACTGTTCTAAATCGTGGGGGAATCCTTGGTGTAACTAATTGGAGAACGGGATTAAAGGCCTTAAATATTTACTGGGAATCTAGAACCTTACGGACCTAATCCAAGGGTTATGAAATCTAATTTTAGTTTTGGCAAACAGCCAACCAGCATGCTCGTAGGGATTCTTACTGCTTAGTGTGCAATTGACATAGTGATTACGAAGAGAACGAGAAGAGAGCCTAGCATATACTCTTTTATAGATGAGAAACAGATTCTTCGAGGGTCTAGACCAAGGTTGCCAATTTAGCCATTTTCCGGCTAGATCTAGCCATTTTAATTTCATCTAGCCATAAAAAAATGGCTAGATTGGATCTAGCCGGAAGATTTAGCCATTTTATTTTGCCCTAGCCATTTTTTCTTTTAATGTTTTACAGTTCATTTCATATAAAAGTGCTTGAATTTTTATGATTTTCAAAATTTTAGTACAAAATTTTCAATTTTTAAAACTTTTATTTGGGTTCACAGCCACATGTAATTTTTACATTCGGTTTAAAATCATGTATTTTGTAAAATTTAAAGGAAAATATTTTAGAAATTCGAAAAACACTAAAAGTTAAAGGCTACTTTCATGAAATTCGTGTTAGAACTCTTCATTATCACTGAATTATATTAAAATTATTGGGTTTTTGCTCTATTTTTAAATTTTAGCCATTTCTAGCCATTTTTTCTGCGTAATCTAGCCATTTTTTCAGTTCAAGTGTTGGCAACAGTGGTGTTCAAAACTAAAAATGTAGTTGTGTTGGTGAGAAAATGAGAATTGCACTGAAAGAAATGTTGAATGGGTTAATAGAATCTGTATGCATTTATTTTTAATTAAAAATATGAAAATCATATATTTAGTTAGAATATTCTTCCACCTCAAGTCCAAATTCTAATATGAATTGTCATATTAGATTTTTATTTGTTGTTTAAAAAAATGTTTTGTGTAAAAAGCGAAGTAGGTACTTTCGGAAAATATAAATAAATACTACACTGTTTTAAAGAAATAAAAATAAACAAAATACAATTTTTGAAAGAAAAAAAAAATACATACATACATAAGGGTGGCTTCTTTCATTCTATGTAAAACAAAAGGTTTTTGATTTTTTTAAATCAATATCAATGATTTCATTGTATTAACATATTTATAAAATATCTTTAATCTGCATTTATAATCATAAAATATTTGTCGTACATTGTTATTAATTTTTTTTTCAGTACATTCAAAAAAAATCAGCATATATCCTTACTCATGTTCATTCGTCGCTGTTTCAGTGACGACTAAAAGCAAGAGCGTAAGAATACATGTGAATTGAGCAGGGACAATTGTCCTATGGGCTGAACACCACTGGTCTAGACCGTCTGCTGAATTTGTTCATGTGAGTGAAGACTAAGGGGAATCGCAATGGGACACATGAGCTTAGATTATTATCGCCTTTTTTGCGGGGGGGTCACATTCAACTTCACCTAGGCAGTACTACTGCACACTGGATTAATTGTCGTAAATTTTTGACTTATGACCGGAAAATCCTAGCATCTTTTAGCTGGCTATATTAAAAGCTTGTAGGATCTCGTACACTATTCTTCAGTCCGCAATTTCTTCAGTATGAGTTATAAAATAAACGGACACACGAGTCAGCCAAAACAACTTTCCTCTGATTTTTTCGTCGCAATTCCGCTAGAAATCATAAAATGTAAAATCTTTTAGCACAAACTCCACAAAAAGAAGAGAAGAAAGAGAGGAATTGCCGCTTCTAAACCTGGGAGACTATGGATGTATCGTTATTTTGACTTCAGATTCTTGTTAAGAGTCCTCAAATTATAAAAAAATATGTAACATATTTTGCCCCCTCCCCCTCCTACCCACCAAAAATGACGCTCGAAAATAGATTTTTCAAACTTCTGAGCCCCGTTTTACCCCTTAAATATTCGAGTATCCAAAAATCTTTTGGTTGGTTTTCTTCCCGTTATAAAACGAAGCTATATGCCACATTTCAATTATCTATCTTCATTAGTTTGGGAGAAACGCCAAAACTCCCTTTTCACGGAGATTATGATATTATAAAAAAGTTAGACTTCGTTAACAAATATCGCGACCATATTGCCATGTTGAACTGCTTATACGTATAATGATTTTTATTTGAAGTCCAAGGTTCTAATAAACTTATTTACAAAAAGTATAAAGTTTTTTTTCCATGATCAAATTTTATATATTCTTTTAAAGATGTGTACACTGTAGTGTACAAGGGTAGTGAAAGAGTTAACAAAAATTCTACAACTTAAGGCTTCCCATCTCAGTTTAAAGTAAAACTGAGTGAGTGGAATATTCATCACGTGCTTAAACTTTAAACAAAATCTTACTACTTCCATGCGTACATACATAAATACTAACTGAATTTATTTTTTTCTTATATAGTTTGGCAAGTGTGGGGGTTTGAAATATTTTTTACTATACTACCAACTACAACAATCATTCCTATGGCTAAATATGAATGAAACATAGACAAAAATATATTAAATATATTAAAAAAAAAGACAGCCGTGGTATAAATGATACCAAATAGGTCTTTTGCTTTAAATGATTTTGCTCACTTTAAAAGGTGCTTCCGTTGATGTGATTGCTCATACTGTTGACTTGATTCAAATATTGTTGTATATTTCTGTTGCTTGTTTGGATGATTAGTTGCTTGGAGTGATAAATGTCCAAATAAAGGTGGATGTAAATTGTTTTTAGCAATAATGATGTTTGTGATGGTGGTAGTCTATATATTGCGGTGGCGTTATTTTGGTTACATTTTGTTCATGGACTTCTTTTTGAAAAATATTTTTAACCAAAAGAATGACTTACTAACTGACTATTGATTATCATAAAATATAAATAATGAGAGCAACTTAAATATTCAGTAATACTATCTGTTCCGTCTTAAATTTCCTCCGCTCCACTCATCCCAGTTGATAGATAGATAGATAGAGTCCTGCATTCTGTTGCAGGACTCTATCTGCAGTTTGTTCTGTTCGCAAACAAGCGCTACTCAGGACAGTAAGATGTTTTCGACATTAGTTGATGGATCCTCATATGCTCCAGGCTGACCAGACTTGGGGTTTTGTCCCCAAATTTGGGTATTTTTTGTTGGTCTTAGGGACAAAAATTTTAATTTTATATTAACTTTGTATAGTTTTCAGAAAAGAAAGTTTGTGCGCATAATTTAAAAAAAAAATAACAAATTCAACCTTTTATGAATTTTCTATATTACTTTAAAGCTTTTTAACACAAATAAATGCTTTTTGTCTGAGAGATTTATATGATTAATGTCCCAGAATCTAAAATATTGTTTATACAAAAAAAAAACATCATACGATTGTGGATAACGGTCTATTGTATTAAACAGACAAAGTTGAAAAATTCAAATCTAAAAATTCTTTACAAATGCTTTAAATTCTTGAAAATTTCAAAATAAAATACATACCTAAGTTCGCTTGGTTTTTTTAAAAAAAATTTACTGTCTTATTTTTATAAAAAGAATCCGACGAATTCGTTAAAAAAAACATTTGTGTGAAAAACACAAACTTAAAAACATTTTGCTTACCAATTCTTTGACCGTATCTATTCTACATATTTGTCCGAAGAAATTTGTGCTAAAATTTTTAACCAAAAACGTTTTTAAATTAGTGTTTTTTACACAAATTTTTTAATGAATTCGTCCGATTCTTTTTACAAAAACACCCAGTTAATAAAAATTAAACGTTTTCTTCGTAAAAGTCCCTAAATTCTTAGAATTTTTCTAGACATTTATACAAAAGCAATCCAAGAATTTTTAAAAACAATTATTGTTAGTGCTATTTTTTATATTTAATTGTAGTTTTTATTAATTAAAAAGGCTCTACTACCTTTTTCAACATATTTTCTAGTTGGGGATATTTTTAGATTTATTTGGGGACAACGAAAAAAGTATCTGGCAAGCTTGATATGCTTATACAAACTACCGACTTTAGATCATCATCATTTTTTCAAATAGTCTACGAGATTGGAAAAAGTAGCATCCAGTAGACTGCCGCGATTTTCGAAAAAAATCTGCTTCTCTGATATCTAAGACACGGATGCTTGAGTTCTGAGCATTTGCAGAGTATATTTTGCACTGTCTTCTACACTTCGTGTCCACAGCTCCACCAGAAATCTCTTTGTGAGTGACTGAAACACACGTGTATTTGACTTTGCCTAGTTCGAATCTCTATCAATACGCTAATTGTGCGCTTGCCAAAATCAAAAAGAGTCCTCGTTATCTGTGGGTAGGAAAACGACCATATGGTTCGAGAAACCTTTAAAATAGTCAAGATGTTGGTCTCGACCTCCCTACCCGATATATCCTTATTAACTCCAAAGAACTCCACCAGAGAAGCAGTAAATCCATTTTTAGCGATTCTCCGAGCGACAGACATCCATTTACAGTAATACATCCCGAAATTCATGTCAGATTGACCACGTTCAAACAAATCTGACCAGACGGTTCAATAATGAATCCCATATACTTTGATCTTATGGAATCTGATTCCAAAGTATTGAAAGCCGCAAGTCTAGTAACAATGATGCTAATGAATAATCCAGCATCCATCTTGGATACATATCACGTTTCATTTTTTAAGTGCGGTTTTATTGATTGTATACATCTATACCTTCAAAACGCTAAATTCGTGTGGAAGTCGCATGTAAATTTCTGACGATGTTCTCATTTTTATCTCCAAACCGACCGTGAAAACTAATATCTCATCCCGTTGAACAACAGAGTTTGTGACCCTGTCTTTCTTGATGAATATAAGCCTTCGCGGAAAGTTCACGATAGGTAAAATTTAGTCCATATTGCAATCAAGCTATGTAAAACCAATTTTACGCATTATGGTACTGTGCTCCTAATAGCCTTGTCTCAGCGATTTATATCTCTTTCAAGAGATATATCCCGAAGTGGATCCGCAGATTTCTGCTGTTGCGCAGTATGACACTGTGCTCTCAAGAGCGTTGTCTCAGCGATTGCATCTCTCTTAAAAGGAAAGTCCCCCTACGTGGACGCGCAGATCTCCCTTTGTTAGAGCAACCTCGACATATTCCATACGCTGGTTTCAGGCTAAAGATTGCCCAGTACAACAGGTCGATAACAAATGACTGTACAGCACACCACCTTTCTTTCAGGAGCAAAAACAACATAAAACTTAAGGAGATACAATTTCCCTAGAGTGGCCTTCTTTGTAAAGATGGCTTCCATACTGATTAATACCTCTGCTTTTAAGCGTAGAATACATGCTTTGATTAAATTCATGGACTTCAGCAGTAGCTTCGGTAAATTTCCGTCTAGATCCACTAATTTGAACGGCAATTCTGATAATTAAATCCTAGCGATCTTGTATTTATCAGAATTGTGGCTAATGACATTATATCCAAGAGTATACCCAGTTGGAAATGTCTTAAAAATCTATATGATGGCTTGCTTGAC
The DNA here is from genome assembly GCA_949987735.1 of Leucophora obtusa. Lineage (NCBI taxonomy): Eukaryota > Metazoa > Arthropoda > Insecta > Diptera > Anthomyiidae > Leucophora > Leucophora obtusa. The sequence continues at coordinate 119,753,422 of OX465297.1, read as the reverse complement.
TTTCTGATCCTCTCCTAAACCAAATATCTATAGAGATCTGCTGACATTTTTATACAAACATAAAAATGTCATCATAACCATTCAGCAGGAGCTCAATGTGATGAATAAATGATGACATATCTTCAGGAGGTCGTCACTGACATTTGCAGCATTGATCAGTAAGTTGTCATCACCAACAAAATATTAAAAACCGCAACAAAAAAATCGTTTTTCTTATCAGCCAATGTTTTTAATACTCAATTATTCTTTTTTTCTTTCTTTTCCTTACAGATCATTTTCTTCTATTAAAAATTCAAAGTTTTTCAGTTGGTATCACACTCGAAAAGATTCGAACTAGAAGCCATGAATTTGGTAGCCCATCTCCTTACCCGTTTAGCTAAACCATACTAATACAAATATTTTTATAAATTTTCTCATATTCTATTTTTCAAACTCAAATCTGTAAATTTGAATCTTTCTTTATCCAAATTCATATTATATTAATTTTATTTGATTATATTAATTTTATCTTTTCAAATTTAATTTTTTTTTAATTTAAATTTAGTTCATACAAGTTTTAAATTGATTATGGTTTATGTGTGTGGACGCTCAGACATCGATATGTTTTTGGTTTTGAGGTTCGTGACTATATCTTGCTCTTCAACAGAGATCCGAGCCGACCCAGGAAAGCTGCGGCATCAGCTAAAGCTAATAATTTGAGGGCTTAATAAGCTAGTAGAAATAAGAAATGAATATACAAAATACTTAAAAGAATTTATTTTATTGTCTCTTTTCATAAGTCAAATGGTTTAGCCGCCAGCTAATCGACTACTGAGAAAACATCAAAAGTTTAATGATCCGTGAAGAAACCGTCAGTCTTCATAAGAAACCCCAGTCAACTAAGGTCTTGGGAAATAAGTTTTCGGAGACTCGTAGCCTCGGTGTTCCTTTCAATTCTCCATGGAATTGATTAAAACGATTATATTAAAACTCCGATGGAGCGTCTCCAAGTCATACGGTCTAGTGTCATTCTTTGCCTCTGCTTTATGTTCTACTGTTGGTGGATTTTCCACGAGTACAACCGTGAATCGAACCCAAAATCTCAAACCACAGCAGCTGCAGCTACACTAACAACAAGCTTTTATTAGTTTGAGCTCCCCAAAAATTTTTAAAACTTATAACAAACTCATTTAACTGGTAACATTAATTATGAATAAATTTTATGTGGTATTCTGATGACTTTGTTAAAAGATCATAATCAAATTTCCTTTAGTCATTAAAACACATTTGTAATATTTTGTTAAAGCAAACTCTTGTGGTCATAACTTTAATAAACTCAAGTATTTAATTCTTGTATGATTATTTGGTTGGTTTAACTTACAACTTTGGATTTTAAAAAGTTTGTATTTGTTGGGTTGTCTAGTTTGGTTAATGGTGTTTTGTTGGCCAAATTTTGATGGTTAGCCTTAATTAAAATAAAAGAGGGTAATTAAAAAGGGGTTTTTATATTTGTTGCTGAATTATTTGTGCTGTTCCCAAGGGGTGTTTAAGTGGTGTACACTACACTGATAGAATTTTCGTTCATACTATTAATGAATCGATTTCATTAATCTGAATTCATTGGTTTAATGAAAATTTTTCATTGAATTAATGAAAAATTCATTAATTGTTCAAAAAGCGCCGGTAAAGCACTGGCAAAACTAATAAATAGGTGGTCTGGAAATATATTTTCCAAAATAAAATTAAAAAAAAGTTCATATGTATTTTTTTTGGTCCTGCCGTGATTTGAACCCAGGCCGTCAGATTGGCAGACGATTGCTCTACCCACTGAGCTAACGAGACATATAATGTTTAATGGCTAAACACATAAATGAGTGATAATAGCTGGACAACGACTGGCTGTGCCAAAATGCTAGTACTGGCAAAGAATTTTTTGTAACTAGTATGCCAGTGTTGGGAGGGCAAAAAAAAAGTTGGTCTTGAAGGAGCTTTCCCACAAACAGAAAAATTGATTTTATAAAACAAAAAAAATTTTAAATTAAAAAAATCCAAAAAAAAATTTTTGCTTGCAACCGGATTTGAACTCGGAACCTTCCGACTACAAACATTTTTTAACGAAGCGTCAGCATTTTTATAAAATCATTGGTTTTTCAGTGAATTGATTTTTGTACGCTTGGTAGCATTGGCTAGGTAGCACTGGATAACCACTGGTTGCAAACCTTGGCATATCACTCTAAGCCAATTCTTTGCCAGTGGTTTTTTTTTTATAAACCACCGAAATTTTTGTAAAACAAATACTGGTAAAACGCTTTTCGCAAACGCTGGTAAAGCGTCCCAAATAAGTGTTCTGCCAGTCATTTATTTTTAATACCGTGGTTACCCAGTGGTATGCCAGTGCTTGATTTTTTGTACCACTGGCGATTTCTGACTGGGTATTTACGATAAAAATTACGAAACCTTATTGGAGGGACTTTTGGATAGATTTTTTGTAGGAACTTTTGGATATATTCTTGTAATAATTCGTTATGTAAGTTAAGCAAAATCCCCGAGCAAAAAATATTTTTAGAAATTGCATTTAGTGCGGAAGGTTTTTTTTTGCCAAAATGATCCGCAAATACGATTTTTATTATTATTATTAATTAATGGGAAAGGACTTTTTGCTAGTACTTGTACAACCTGCTACAGTACCTTGTCGTCGATTTTCCGTTTGAATTTTTCTGACTGGGATAATATATGAAGACCTGCACTTAAGTACGCTTGCGCCCAGTATTTTGTAAGCAGATTTTAAAACACATTCTAATTACAGCAACAACGTTATTTGGTTATCGATATCAAATGTTTTCGTGGAAGAATAAACCGGTAAAGTAACAAATAAACATGATTTTTCGCAAGAAGTACTTAAAAACTTTATAAAGCTTACCAAATTTTAAAATTTTTTCTGCAAAGTCTTTGCATATTTTATTCGAATAATCTACTTAATTTCTAATTTTACCAATATTTTGGCATAAATTTCTTCTAAATATGAGAAAATTCAAGAAAAACGTCGATAATCTGAAATTGCTCACTATCCCAGTGTAGAAAATCATTACCAGATATGTGGTTATGTAACTACATACTTGGTAATAGTAACTAGTTACTTTTGTTATTACATTTCTTATTACCTTTATATGGCGATGTCGCGAAAAATAATGAGTTATGGTTACACACCAGCATACGAAAAATCAAAAAGTATATCGTTACTTATGTGCTTACCTATGAGTCTAAAAATAGATTTTCAAAAAAAGAAATTATATAAAAAAAATATTTTTTATTGTATTTTTTTTTTTTTTTTTAAATAAAATTTGCTGGTGCGGGAATCGAACCTGGGTCTACAGATTGCCAGTCAATAGCCATACCATCTGAGCTATATCGACATGTAATATTTAATAGATAAAAACATAATTGACCTGCTGTACACAAGTAAGCTTACTCGCCAACATACAAAAAATCAAAAAATATGTGGTTACATATATCCTTACCAGTGTTTAAAAAATTTTGAGTCTAAAAATAGATTTCAAAAAATTTTCAAAAAAATCTAGAAAATTATTTTCTATTTGAAATAATGATAAAAATAAGTCATTATCAGTAACTCATTATTATATGTTTTAAAATAATTCAGAAGGTAAGTGGGTGTCATTACTGGTAGTCCAAAAAATAATGATATGTCATTACCGTTTCTACACTGGGATGTTTATTTGCGTTTATATTAATATTAACAAATAAGGAAATCCCGTGATTTTTGAGAAATAATCCCAGAATTCGAGATTTCCTGCTTGGCATCCCTACTTAGTACACTTATTGGTACAGTGCAAGCTCGATTTTGGCGACTAATTAAAAACCAGTCCTGTCGTGAAAACTGAATTTTCCCGATAACAGAACCCAAAATTTTATGTAATTTTAAAAATTAGAATTGTTTTTATTGATATATTTACATTTTAAAAGAAACTGGAGATCTTGAGTTGCTTTTTTGGCAAATTATTTTTTAAAATAACAACTGAATCACGTAATTCATATAGCGCTGTTGTCGGCTTATCGTATTCCAAAGCCGATTGTATGCATCGATGTTATAGCATCGTCCACTTTAATTTTGTTTTCTTCATGACCACTATCGTATAAATTCTCCGATTCCGTATCTGATAATTCCATTTGCTTCTCATTACTTTCCGCATGAAATTCTTCTTGAATCCAATTGTTTATGTCAGCATTCGTGAAAAGATGTTTCGTACCAATTTGAGCTACAAGTGTACCAATAGTTAAAAGATCTTCGTTTTCTTCCTGAATTATATTTTGTAAAATATTTAAGGGCATGTTATCGTCTTCACTCCATTCACTACCGAATTTAAGCAAGGCGTTTCAGGATTTATGGATATTTGACACTGATATTTTATCCCAGGATGTAGTGGTGAAAATTAATTTACGTGGGGAACAAATTCGAGATGGAACCAGTCCTTGAGTATAAATGATGTCATCCAGGCGTTATTACTGGACTTGTATATTACAGGATTATTGAAAAAGCATTTAAAGACGCGTGGGTTTTTCAGTATGTCTGTCCCATTCGCATTTGAACAGGGCACAAAAGTTATTCGCTCTTTACATATTTTTCTTCCGGGAGCCGTTTTCTCATTACATGTGACAAGAGTGTGATTTGGAAGCATCCTATAATATAAACTGGATTCGTCGACATTGTAGATTTGGTGAAGAGTCAACCCATGCTCATCAACTCTTTCACAAATGGATCAATAAGATAAGGTTTCGAAGACAATTGCTCGCCCGTAATTTTTAAAAATCTAGTTCCATGTCCACGCTTAAATTTCTTCAACCATCCTTCACTGGCATTGAAACCTGAATTGGTTTGAAAAATTTTGGAATACAAATGACTGGCTTTTGATGGTAAAATCTCTGCTGAAAATGGAACATTTTTTTCCCTTTGTTTTACAAACCTCTTATAAAACATTTTTTCCATTCTTGGGTAATCAGATTTCTCTAAGATGCAACGTTTGCCAGGTCCACTTTCTGTTGTATGTACGAACTTTTTTAATGAATTTTCTTGCTTTATAATGCGGTAAACCGAAGATTTATGCAACTTGTAATTCACGCAAATTGAATTTATGAAATCTCCGCTTTTAAATTTTTTTAAAATCTCTAATTTTTGAGAAATCGTTGGCTTTAAAATATGTTGAACTTTTCCCATATTAAGAGATGTATTTACACAACAAATGACACGAATAAACTGACAAAATTGAAGATCAAAATCAACAAAAAAGGTTAATATACCAAAAGACGGGGATTTACCTTTTTATACCCTACACCACTATGTGGTCAGGGTATTATAAGTTTGTGCTGATGTTTGTAACACCAAAAAATATTGGTCCCAGACCCACCTTATAGTATACCGATCGACTCAGAATTTTTTTTTATTTCGATTTAACGATGTCCGTCCGTCCGTCCATCCGTCTGTCTGTCTGTCTGTCCATGCATTCTTGTGCGCACTCTACAGGTCGGAAATATTAAGATATTTTGATGAAACTTGGTACACCGACTTATGTCGGCCCAAGGACGAAGCCAATTGATTTTGGTTAAAATCGGTCCATGTTTAGACCTAGTGGCCATATAAGGGTCCCCCCCAAAATTATATTGTTTATACTCTGCAGGTCGCAAATATTAAGATATTTTGATGAAATTTGGTACACAGACCTATGTTGGACGAAGCCTATTGATTTTGGTGAACATCGGTCCATGTTTAGACATAGTACCCATATAAGGGTCCCCCCAAAATTGATTTGGGTTAACACCGGTCCATGTTTAGGCCTAGTGCCCATATAAGGGTCCCCGCAAAATTATATTGTTTATACTCTGCAGGTCACAAATATTAAGATATTTTGATGAAATTTGGTACACAGACCTATGTTGGACGAAGCCTATTGATTTTGGTGAACATCGGTCCATGTTTAGACATAGTGCCCATATAAGGGTCCCCCCAAAATTGGCTTGGTTACAAACTGCAGGTCGCAAATATTATTTTAATGAAATTTGGTTCGCTGACTCACATTATAGAAAATTTTGACACAAGTCCCATTTTAAGCCATTCGAATTTCGGATCCAAACATTAGTTGGCTTTAATTATTACTCGCTTTTATATAAGCTTTCGCTCTTATGTTAGTTTATGCTGATGTTTGTAACACCAAAAAACATTGGACCTCGACCTATCTTTTAGTATACCGATCGATTCAGAATCACTTTTTGTTTCGATTTAACGATGTTCGTCTTTCCGTCCGTCTGTCTGTCTGTCCATGGATTCTTGTGCGCACTCCACAGGTTGCAAATATTAAGATATTTTGATGAAATTTGGTACACCGTCCTACGTCAACCCAAGAACGAAGCCTATTGAGTTCGGTTAAAATCGGTCCATGTTTAGACCTAGTGCCCATATAAAGGTCCCCCCAAAATTGGTACACGCTGCAGGTCGGAAATACGAAGATATTTCAATGACAAAGCCTATTTGTTCTAGATAGAATCGGTCCATATTTGGACCTACTCAAAATTAAAATTTCTTGGGATCTAAAATAATCTTAAATGAAAACTAAATAACCCAGTATAGAAAATCATTACCAGGATATGTAACTACATACCTGGTAATGGTAACTAGTTACTTTTATTATTACATTTCTAATTACCTTTGTATGGCGATGTCGCGAAAAATAAAGAGTTACACACCAGCATACGAAAAATCAAAAAATTTGTCGTTACCTATGTGCTTACCAGTATTGACAAAAATAATGATTCTAAAAATAGATTTTGAAAAAAATAAGTTCTATAAAAAAATATTTTTTTATTGTAAAAATTTTAAAATTTTAGTTGATCTCTTATTTTTAAGTAAATGAATGTTATTTTTAGTTTGACTCTAGATCATAAATTAATATCACTTTCTGTTTAAATTATTTTCAAATCAAAGAAAGATGATACAATTTTTACAAGTAAATTACAAAGAATAAAAATACATTTGAAAGAATTCGATAAGACCAGCAATACAGAATATCATCTTTCTTTCTTTGATTTGAAAATAATTTAAACAGAAAATGATATTAATTTATGATCTAGAGTCAAACTAAAAATAACATTAATTTACTTAAAAATAAGAGATCAACTAAATATTCCTCCATTCATCTTAAAACACATTGACACGGTGCAAAAATATAATTTAAATAATATAAATTTAAATTTAAATTTAACGGTTCGTTGTAATTCAAAAAATCTGTGGTTATCATACACAGAGTTGAATAGAATCAGCTGAGATATCTTAAGAATTAAGGTTCAAAGCAAAATAGAGTAATAATAACAAAGGATAAAAATAGCATTGTTAAATTTCGTTGATGTTAGTCTAAGTTGAGTTGTTGATACGAAATTCGATTTTCTTTCAGCGGTCACATAAGTAGACAAACATTAAAATATTAGACCACACAAGACGAAATACACTGATTATGGCTTTGTAGCAAAAGCCGAAAATACGTATTCTGTATTGCTGGTCTTATCGAATTCTTTCAAATGTATTTTTATTCTTTGTAATTTTCTTCTAAAATTTTTTTTTAGTAAAATTTTCCCGTGCGGGACTCGAACCTAGGGACTCCAGATTGCCAGTCTATAGCTCTACCATCTGAGCTATCTCGACATGTTATATTTGATAGATAATAATAACATATTTGACCTACCGCACACAAGTCAGCTTACTCGTCAACATACAAAAAATCAAAAAAAAAATGTGGTTTTTACAACAGTTTACCACTGTTGAAAAAATATAGAGTCTAAAAATAGATTTCAAAAAAATTTACAAAAAAGTCTAGAACATTACTTTATGTTTGAAATAATGATAAAAATAAGTCATTATTGGTAATGCATTATTTTTTATTTTGAACTTGTCGAAAAAGTAACTAGTTATTAGTAGCTCATTATTATATCTTTTAAAATAATCCAGAAAGTAAGTCGGTGTCATTACTGGTAGTCCAAAAAATAATGATATGTCATTACCATTTCTACACTGGGAACTTCTCATACATATAAGCTTTTCCAAAGACAATTGAGCCAACTCCTTTAGAAACAATTTTGACAAAATCACGTTTTTTTCAAATTCTCTGCGAAGTAGTTACTAAAATCAAATAAAGGGAGGGAGATTTCCAACACAATTTCTCTACACATTTACGTTTTTTATATGTTCAATCAGTGGGTATCGATCCCCCCTTTTCTCGCTCAATCGGCTCTCTTTTTATTTGTTCGCGAACTCGGGCACAAGCAAAATAACACATTTTGCTTGTGTAAAATCAAAGAGCGTAAAATAAGGAGAAATTCCAACTATTATACAGGGGAATTGCGGGGAAATTAGATGCTTTTAAGGGGAACGAGATTATTTCATAATGCGTCATAATTTAATTTACTGTGTTCACTGTTAATGTAGTGTCTACAAATGAAATAAAATACGTAATAAAATTTTAAAATAATTTGGTGTCTCTACCACACATTAGGTTTAATATTTTTTTATCAATTAACTTCAAAATCAATCGCAGAGAAAATTATTTTACATGGAGAGTCTATAATTCATACACAAAAAATTCCTGAAGGGAAAATGATGAAAGCATAGGTACTTATTAAAAATTTGTTCATTAAAATTCGTGGATTTTATCAAGTTTTGCATAAATTGTGTAGGTACTTCATTATGTAAATGATGTTGTGTTAGAAGTTGACAACACTCATTTCAAAGAATAATGAAAAAGGAAATTTTACGTCATCACATTTTTCCCCTCACAGTACTCACAGCATCTTTTGTGTGCGCAAACTGTTTTCACCCGGTTTTTATTTGCTCGCCAGAGTTCGCTAAAAATATAAGAGAGGCAGTGGAAGGATCGTCTCTCTCTATATGTATACTCTTTGACAGCATCAAGTTGAAGTCGAAATTGTTAATATGGATAGACTTTTGAAAGGGGTACCCTACCAGGAAACCCCCTTAAATTGTGTATTTTTATGACATACCTAAACTTATTGGTTTTTTGTTAGCATTTGAATAATTTTTGATATAATTTCATGAATTTGGGACAGAATGAAACTCAACGCAAGGTCTAACTGCACAGAAACTAAGCAGATAACCAACTTTTTACTAGAGTAATTTTTTAGTCTAAACAAAAAAATATAAACTAGACTGAGTGATTCGTTTCAGTATAAATTCATAAAAAATTCACACATATTGTTCCACATATTTGGCCATAGCTTCGGAATTAATCCATGCGATTTCTGGATATATAACTTGATTTAGTGCTCATCTTCTTTAGAACTTTTTTTAAGATTTTCTTTTAAGGTAAAATAAAAATTAATAATGTTTTAAAAGAATCGTTTAAGTGTTATTATCGAAAATTCAGTTATTATTTAATTTTATAAAAAAAGAGTCTATAAAAAATGTTAAGTGGTTGGATTTATTTAAAATATGATTTGAAATTTCTTAAATACGCACTTTGAATCACTTTTTGTTTTCTTCTGTTTTTTTTTCTTTTTTAATTTCAACAACTCTTTTTACAGGGAAAAGTAATAAAAAAAAAATAATAATTTCCTTCCGTTTGTTGTTTTAAATTAATGACATAAACGACTCAAATATGTCTATAGACATGAAATTGTACATGGAAAACAATTTTAAAATTAAATACTACACACATTACAATAATCAAATGGAAGAGACAATGTACTCATACTTTTTTGGCCACTTAGACACGTGTTGGCATAATAAAACCAAAAATAGTTTTAATTATTTTAAATGAAAATATGTACATATGTACTATGTAAAAAACAATCGTACTACGCATAAAGCTAAATATGAAGAAAACAGTCAGAATGTTGTATTTGGCTTTGTCGATTTTTTAAATTCCCTGTGCAAGATTATTGTGAAACATTATACTGTGAGCGTCAAAAGAAACTGTACACTTTGATTTATTATTGTATGTTAACGGTTTCTGTTCACTCTGATGCAATTCTACTTTATTCAATATTTTCTGTTTTTTTTTTAATTGTATATTATTGTTTTATTATCACATTCTAGAATTATAATAATTACACTGTGAGACAAATGGTAGAGGTCAGTGATCGGGAAGGGTTCAAACTACCGGGGAAAGTTATATCGGTAAAAAAGCAGTTATACGTGTCCCGGCGTTTCGCTGGGTCACCCCTAGGAATCGAGATATATCGATTTGACCTTTGGTGGTCTTTTTTTTTGACATAACTCGAGAACCACTAGTCCGATTTTGCTCAAACAATTTTAAAAAAATTAAAAATTACAATTCCTTTAATCTGTTCATATAACGTTTTTCTATATACTCAACAGTTTCGCCGGTAAAAATAAATGTATGAAGAAAAAAATATTTTTTGCCTAAAATATTAAAAAAAGTAATAAACAAAAGTTTATTGATTTTTATGGTAGCGGTAACAAACATTTATTTTTACCGGCAAAACTGTTGAGTATATAGAAAAACGTTATATGAACAGATTAAAGGAATTGTAATTTTTTTAAAATTGTTTGAGCAAAATCGAACTAGTGGTTCTCGAGTTATGTCAAAAAAAAGATATATCTCGATTCCTAGGGGTGACCCAGAGAAACGCCGGGACACGTATAACTTGTTTTTGACCGATATAACATTTCCCGTTGGTTTCATCCCATCCCGATTTTGACTGTCGCATAGTGTTATTTATTTTAAAAATGGATTAACAAATTTAGCTGGATGTTCCCGAAACTGTGTTAAAATATTATAAAAAAATGAAAAATATTGCTTCAGAATGGTTTAATGAATGAAGGAAGCCAAAATACTGTAAAGTACATGATTGATAAGTATAAAGTTTTCAAATTTACAAAATCATCCCAAATCTGGAAGGCCAAACAAACTAAATGGCAATGAAATACGATACATTGTATGAAAAGTGAAACAAAGTCAAACTGAAAGTGCTATTAAAATATCCAAGTACATTTCACAATGCTCAGGTGTCAAGGTGCCAGCACTACGAGTTCCGAGAAGAAAACCGTATATATCGAAAATCAATCAAGAGTGACGTCGGAATTTTGCTATAAATCATCATTAGTCCAATACATTTTGAAAGAATGTGGCCTTTAGTGACGAGAGCAAATTTGAAATTTTTGGTAAGAAAAACTCAGTTAAAATTTGGAGGTGCAAAAATTCAGAATTTGCCCAAGAAAACGTAATATCCAAAATGGGGCAAGGTGGTGGTTCGGTCAATTATGGGGGTGCATGGCGGCCAGTGTTGTAGGTAACTTGGTTCTCTTAGATAGAATTACGAATAAAACACATTACCTTACCATTTTAAAAGATAATTTGTTATCCAGTTTCGAAAAATTGGGCTTGGATTAAACTTGGGTCTTTTAACAAGATAATGTAAAGAAATAGCTGCTTTATCGTATTCTGAAATAGCTGGATCTGAAATTGGTACACCGAATTGCATCGGGCCAAGTGCGAAGCCTATTGATTTTGGTTTAAATCCTTCCATATTTAAAGATATTTTAATGAATTTTGGTACACAGATGGGCTCATAGACAACGTTTATTGATTTTATTTGGAATCAGGTCATGTTTAGAGCCAGTGTCCGTATGAAGGTCCCCCATAAATGGACATATTCGGGCACTACAGATCGCAAATATTAAAATATTTTGATGAAATTTGGTGCAGCGACTTATATCGGGCCAAGAATGAAGGCTATTGATTTTGGTTTAAATCGGTCCATGTTTAGATCTAGTACATACCCATATAAAATTTCCCCCAAAATTGACTTTTTCCCAATTTTATATAATTTTGTTTTTATATACAATGAGAAAATAGAAAATCTATTTTTCAAAAGAATTAAGTGATAAAGCAAATTAGTAAAATAAAGATGAAAACATAAAAGTCCACTTGTACAGTTTCTTTTGACGCTCACATTAGATCATTTAAATGTTTTGAATCAATACAATTTTTGATTGAAAATTCTTCAATATAAAAAAGCGTGGAAAATAGAAGTTCCATTCTTCCAAGTATAGACCAGTTTCCTTGACATTTCAATGTTCTATAATTAATAACCCAAAATCTATATTTCTTGTTAGGGAAAGTAGAAATTATTTTCTATTCCTATCTATCCAGAAACCGTTAAATTAAATGGCACTAAATTCTTGTTTTTTTTACTTTTTACTATTTTCGCGGAAATTAATTAATTAATTAAACAAAACATTAGAAATGTATTTCTGAAAAAACTTGGAGTTCATGAATTACACGGGGAATAAAAGAAGTTTTTTGTTTGGTGTCGGAATTTTATTAGTGTTTCATATAATTTCGAAATCGATTTTTGGAATTTCAGCGTTGAACTCAAAACTTTTAACTTTTTTAGATTTGCGCCTGTTTTTGAAACGAAATAAATAATCATGTATAAGCCATTGGTCTATCTATTTTCGGTTAGCCTTGTTCTCATTCTAAATATCTTTGAATTTGGCAACAATTTAACCAACATTTGTCACCAAACGAAGACAATATATTGTTGATTTGATATCATATAAGAGAAAAAACCGTGTATGCTCATTGGTCAGAGAATGATTCATTCTTAAATGGATATCTGTATCGGATTACCGATTCCCCAAGTTTAACCTTGGAATTCACAAGCCGCTAACTCCAGCACACCCACACCTTCAAAAATCAGATTCGAAAGAATTTAGAGAATTTTTGCACCCGAGTTTGCATCCCATTCCGGACCTCAGCAACATAGAATCCGTTAGGGTGGACTGCTGAGGTTGACACAGCATAAAATAGACATTTTTTTTAGGAGCACTCAGAACTAGAAGCTCATTTTTAGCACTAAAACAAGGAAGAGGCAAAACGTAATTTCATAATGTGAATTAACGGCCATGGAAATGAAAAATTATTGGAATTAGCAATGCAACGCGTTTTTATGATATGTATCGCTCCATTGCTTATAGGAGCGAAACACAATTGCGTCAAACCACAATTACATATGATGCCATTTGCAAAAATTATACAACATTTACATTATGACAATACTTTTTCCCTACACTCAAAAAATAAGTTAGTGGAAAAATTATTAAAACGTCTTGTATATCAAGTGTACAAATGTTCAGCAATTTTTTTACTGAAATTCCGTTTTCAGCAAAAGTTTTAGTTATATTTTTTTAGCACTAAACTAATTTTGAACTAATGTTTTACTAATTTATTTTGCTACAAAAATTGTGCTGATAACCGAATTTATATAGTGGACGACAACCAGATAAACAAGATGTAGATGTCGCAGCTTGTCCAGATGTAGTACAGACAACGGAAATGATAATTAAAAAAAAAACAACTCTACACAATTTATATATTTAAATTTTCAGTAAATAAATTAACTACCCTTTAGAAAAACGTGTAAGTCCACACAATGTAATCGATTTCGTGTACTTCACATTATGTGTACTTACGATATGGGATACTTGTGCACTCAACCAAAAAAGTCTGTAATTTCTACTGAAACTTTTGCTGTTATTACGGGAAATTAAACTGTTTTGAGGCCAGCGGTATTTTTTGCTATTTTATCAACACATGTCTGCTGATCTGTAGTACAATAAAATTATTAGAAAAAATTAGTAGCCGCTACTAAATTTTAGTAAAATTTATGTAAAATGCAATTCAAAATCGATTTGCTAAAATCAGTTAAAAAACTTACTATATATCATAATTTTAGTACAATGAAATTAGTATAAATAATTAGTTTCAGCTACTAAATTTCCGTAAATTGCTGTAAACTGTAATTTAAAATCAATCTGCTGAAATTACCAAAAAATTGTACTAAAAAATAAAAAGACTGTGAAAGCGAAAAAAAATATTTTTTTTTTCTTTCGATTGTAACAAGCGTATAATTACTTCATCGTACTTGAAATTTGGAGTCAAAATTGCAAACGGTTCTCCAGTTATTGCCGTTTTATGCATTGGAGATGCAATAAAATTTTCTGGGTGTTATTTCTAAACTAAGAATATATCAATAGTAACAAATATAAACTAAACAAGAATTGTAAAAAATCAAAAAAAAAAAAAATATTTTTAAATTAGTATATTTTTCTGCTAAATTTAGCACTCGGTTTTGAAAAATTAGTAAAATGCTTTTCTGAAATCAGCAGCGAAAATTAGTAAAAAAATCCGTAATTAGTAATAAGAGAATAGCAAAAATGATTACTAAAAATAAAAATTGTACTAATAATCAGTATAAAAATAGTATAGTGCGATTGGAAACTGTTTACAAATTTTTTTACAAACTTTTTTATTTAAGTGTGTATAACAATTGTATATGAAGCTTAAAATTTTTGAAAATTTTAAAAAATGTTGTCTAATTTACATGCCACTATACTTTTGTGTACTTACGAAGTATATTGGCTTGTGGGTCATTACAATGCGGCCATACCTTGGCTAAAGTAAGCCAGCTTGTGTGTAGAGTTTGAAAGTACTCGGGGATTCTAGTAAGTACACACAAGTATCTCCGAGTACTTTCAAACCCTACACACAAGCTGGCCTACTTTACACAGGGTATGGCCGCATTTTTTTGTAAATTGTATTGCTTGTTGCCCGTTGAAAGTCAGTGGGACATAAAAGTCACATTTGAGGTTAATAGAGAATTGCCTCAGAGAGGGTTTACTATCCACTCTGCTATGGTATTTCGTGGTCGACATTTTTCTGATGGAGATTCATACTTTAGGTATGCACATTAGACCGTACCACCTTACAGGCGAAAAAAAGTGCGCCGTACACCATCCAATATGAAGTATTTTTGCAAGGCAATTTAAAAAATAATTTTGTTTTGCCGAACGTAGGTGTCGCCTTTTTACATTTTTCGTTATATCTTTGGCATTTACAGTCGGATCTTAAAGTATGATACATCGATGTTTTTCTCTCGAGGAGACCAGTGTTTTGTTCTAAGGGCCATTGACCTCAAGTATCCCGTTCTAGTAGTTACCCACCAGATATCAGTTGCTACAACCCTAGTGTACCACCCTAATGTCAGAAAATTAAAGCTCGCAAAAAATCATTAAACTTTTGGTAAGGAAGTTTTTCGATAAACCCAGTAGAATTTTTTTTTATTTTTTGCTTGCCGAATGTAGGGGTCGCCTTTTTAAATTTTTTTTCATTGGATTTTTCCTTTATAGCAAAACACTGGTCTCTTCGAGGCAAAAAATCGATATATCACACTTTAAAATCCGACTTTAAATGCCGAAGCTATAACAAAAAATTAAAAAAGGCGACCCCTACGTTCGGCAAAAATTTTTTTTTTAAATTGCCTTACAAAAATACTTCATATTAGACAGCGAACTTGTTTTTGCTGTACCGTGAAAAATGCATTAAATTTTCTAAATTCTAAACTATATCCACTCGGCGATGATTTACTTGTCAAAAGAAAAGTTTTGGTATACATATTGCCCTATTTAGAACATATTCTTTCCACCACATTGAATTTCTGATAAAAGGCGAAAAATCGCGAATTTTAAAAAAAAATGGGAAATACGTTTTCACTTAAATCGTCTATAGATTATGATATGTAAGTTTGACATTTCAATCACAAATATCTCCGTACAAAAGAGTCAAAAGTTTGTTTTTTTTGTAGAATATCCTTGAAAATAGGACATGTCAGAATATGCTTGAACATGTTATATATACCGCTAGACGCGCCTCTAAAAAACCTTTCATATGATACCCATATTGAGTATGTTGTCTTCAGCTAAGATGCAAATATCCTAAAAAACTAAAAAAAAAAAAATTTTTTTAAAATGGTGTAGCTCGTGAGATCTCATTCCTAGACCCGAAATATTTTGGGAATCATCATAAAACAAACCAAGGTTTATTTTGAGGGGGGCACTTTTTTACTTTTTTTCGTGAGGCGTTCTAATGTACATTATTATTAAATGGAAGGAAAAAATTTACAAAAACCTTTATGATGAAAGGTATATCGAACATAAGATTTTAATAAGTTTTCTAACTAAAAACTTTCGAACATCTTTAAAACAAATTTCTACCCCCTGAATATCAATTTGGGTCGTTATGTTTAGAACCGGAAGTTATTCAATTTTGTACCCTCATAAATATATCCAACTTATATGGAAATCTGCAGGAACTCAGATATATACTCTCCTAGTGAGACAACCCAAGCGAGCTACTGGTGGATGATTCCGTTACCTTTTAAACTAATAGCTCTAGTATCTCTAACGGTGCTGAATCAAGTTGGTATCTGGACGAAGAAAACAATTGCTGTCGTGAAACGGGTAAATGGTAACAGATTTTCAGACTAGGGAATAAATTCCTTGACCAAAAGTTGAGTTAACTAGAATAGAATGAATTCCTTGGTGAATGAATGCATTAAATTTTATGAAGGAATTAGAAAAAAATTTATGAATTCCTTTAAGAAAAAAGAGGAAATCATTCAATTCTTCAAGTTTGGTCACGGAATTCATTCGCAAAATATAAATTCAATTCAAACAAAGGGAATTAGGGAATGAAAAAGGGAAATTAAGACAAGAATGTAAAATTTCAGAATTATAAAATTATAAATATAAGCTGTTCACTCTTCTTTTAACACTGGTTAGTCTAGAAGAATCAGTCTCTAGTAATATAAACTTGACGAGATAGGGAATATTACGCGAATTTTAAAGTTTTTTTCCGTAATTTGTTCTTTTATCAAACCAAAACAAATGCTATTTTCATCAATTATAATTTCTTGTTTTAGGCATTGAACAATGCCAATTGAAAATAATTTCATTGGCATAAATCAATTGTAAGGCACAAAAAAATTCATTGACATTGTAATGCCAATAAAATCGTCAATTAATTGGTCCATTCAATTAACTAGTCCCAAGTATGGCTAGAATCATTTAAAATTAAACTGTGAGTATGAATTAATTGGAATTAATAACAAAGAAGTATTATTATTCAAAATACCAGAGACTATTAATTATAGAGATAGGAAATCAAAACTTACACTACTCACCGGTAGATGGCGCTGAAATTTAGTATTACCTGAGCAACTATTTAGTATCAGCTGAGCCTATATTTAAAAACTCAAAAACTGCTTAAAACTGCTTAAAAATCAGGAAAAACAAACGCGGAATGTATTCAAATAATAAAATTTGATATATCTGTTTATTTTTTTGCTTTGTTGTTTTGTTATTATTTAAATTTAAATAAAAAAAGGAAATTGTCAATTTTTTGTACAAAGTGCCACCTAGTGATAACGAAGTCGTTATAACTTTTGTTTTCGGTGATGCCATACCCCTGCAAAATACTACTAGTGTTTGACAGCTTCCGCTTAAGCTTAGCTCAAATCGAAATATGTAAAATCCTATAGTACTCGTAAGACAAGTGTCAAATTTGACAGTTTTTTGACATTTCAAATAAAAATAAGGGCACTAGCTTTTTATTAGTTTATTTATACTGTGATTTGATTAAAAGAAATATACAGGTGTGTTTTGGAAAACAAATCCATCTAATAAAATCACATAATTTAAATTAAATGTGAACACAAATAATTTAACACATTAGTGCATAATGATCCTCGATTGAAACGTGGAAGAAAAATTTCGGAAGGTCTAAAAATGCCATAAAGCGCTTTTTTCTAAAGTCAAATAGGGTTAAACATTTTTCTATACTTTTTTTCGCAGCGAAACCGGCAAAAGTGGCCCTGCTACATGGACATTACAGATTTTTTCTAAATCGAGTCGTATCTTCTGTTAGAATTTTTGCGTCTACGTTTTAAAATTTCGACTGAAAATGTCTTTCGAAGGCCATTTTAAATTTTCGTTTTAAACTTGAATTTTGAGACAATATGGGTTAACGTTTTTTCAAAAATTTTGTATTTAACTTCTGTAATTTTGTAATACCGCAATAGAATTTGCAAAAAGTTTCTGGGGAATTTCACGTATTTATGAGTTAATATCTGTTCGCTCTCCAGAACACTCCTGCAGGGCCCTAATATTTTTGTGTGGGCAAAATATTCAACTGTACTAATACCCAGCAAAAAACCTGCTTCACTGGATGCAGCTTTGTAAGGGATTAATTTTATTTATACGGAAGGCATGGTTTTTCCATACAAAGGGCACAGTTGGAAGCACGTTGTTGTGTGATAAAAAGCGCATTATTCGCTGCTGAAAAATTGCAGTAAATATATGTTTTTCGTAAGTGCATTTACCGCAAATAAATTCATGCAATTTTTTTTTGGAAAAAGTGCTTATTTTGCTGCTGAAAAGATGCAGTAAATTCATGATTTTCATTGAGAGCATTTAAACGCGACTTCTTATGAAAATAAATGCATTCATTTGCCGACTTTAAAATGCAGACTGACTCATGTTTATATGGCGTCTATACATTAAACTCTACTAAAGAAGGGTAAAACACGATTGAGATGATTCAGATTTCGTGCGTATTAATCTTTGGATAACTTTCATTTTATTTTACTCCCTTACAACCTCTTCGTCGTAAGGGAATAGCGTAGCACTATAATTTTTCAAATAACTTGCTTACGATTTGCTTCGTTTTGCAGGGTATACAATCAAATTGCAAAATTTTTTGTGTATTGTATACGCATAAAGTGGCGCAACTTTGTAAAGCAAAATTTGTAGCGTGTTTTTAAGCGCTTCGTATTTTTACTGCTTCCAAAATACTAAAAATTTGTTGCTGCTTTGCCATATATTTATGTAGTTATTTTATTAAATACATGAAGTCCAAGTTTTTCAGGTGATTTATGTGGAAATGGTAGATATAAATCTTTTGGTTTTGTTTTGGTTAGTAAAGATACTATAATTTGCTTTGCTATTGCTATTAAAGTTTTATTTAGTTTTTGCTATTATTCGTAGCTTTTTATTGTAATAAAGTGTTATTACGTGACTATAAGCTAATAAAGTTCTTATAATTAAATGTTACCCCCATCATGATCTCCTTTTCAATGAAAAAGAGATAATGTAAGTAGATGTACCCAGTAGAAAACTAACTAGTCAAGCCAATTCCATAGAGTAAGAATACTATAGAGATATGCTTATGCTCACTGCCCCAACAAAATTTTGCGCAGTTTACAAAGGTTCGGTAACGGGCTGCCCAATGACAGAATTTCACTGATTTCAAAACAAATTTATCTTCAAACTGGGGATTTCTCTAAACAAATTTCGCTTATTTCAAAACAAATTTCAAATTTCCAGATCTTGTTTTCTGTTTATATACCATAAAAAAGAAAAAAAGTTTTTTACAGAGTGCCCGTGTAAAAAAGATCAGATCTGGCCAAATCTCAGTAGATCTTACCAGATCTAGGCACATCTGGCCAGATCTTAGTAGATCTTACCAGATCCAATTAGACCTCAAAATTGGGGATAAATTTGTGATATAATTAGATCTGATCAGATCTAGGCATATCTGGCGCAATTGTCCAGATCACTTTAGATTTGAACAGATTTGGCACTAGATCTGATCAGATCTTGCCATAAGGTATTATCACATATGCCATATCTGATCATATTTGATGAGATCTGGTACAGGATCTAATTAGATTCAATCATATCTATTTAGATCCAAAAAGATCTGATAATAGTGTGAGCCAATATTAGGGTTGCCAATCGGGATTGATATTTGAAAATCCCGGGATTCGGGATTTTGTATGATCTCGGGATCCCGGGATTTTCGGGACTACGGGACTTTTCGGGATCCCGGGATTTCGGGATTTTTCTTTATTTTTAAAAATTTTTATGTTATGTAACTAATTTTTTTATAGAATAAAGCGTTTTATAATTATTTAATAGTTGTTAATTAATAATGTGGTACATTTTATGAATATTAAAACATCTCAGTCAGAAATTGACAGTGGTACAAAAAATCAAGTACCTGCATACCACCGGGTAACCGCGATGTTAAAAATAAATGACTGGCAGAACACTCATTTGGGACGCTTTGCCAGCGTTTGCAAAAATCGTTTTGCCAGTATTTGTTTTACAAAACATCACGGCAGGGCCAAAAAAAGGTACATGAGAACTTTTTATAAATTTTATTTTGGAAAATATAATTCCAAACCACGTATTTATTGGTTTCGGCAGCGTTTTGCCCAAGTTAAAAATTTTGTTTTTCCAGTACTTTTCCGGCGCTTTTTGAACTGCCGGTCCTTTTGTCTATTGACGTTATCATATTGGAAATGGGAAAGCAATTTTTGTCAGTACGTGTACCACCTATTAAAATACCTTGCCATCGCTTTCCCGTTTGTATTTTTCAGGCTGGGATAATATATGAAGGCCTGTCATTAAGTACACTTGCGCCCAGTATTTTGTAAGCAGATTTTAAAACAGATTCGTTGCGATAACCTTGCCCACTAAATCGTGTAATTACAGTAACAAAGTTATTTGGTTATCGTTATCAAATGTTTTCAAGGAAGAATTCATACTTACAGTCTCAGCCAAAACTAGGTTTCAGAAATCGAATTTCGCTTTGAAGAATAAATCAGTAAAATAACAAAAAACTTGATTTTTCGCATGAATTACTCAAAAACTTAATATTGTTTACCAAAATTTCAAATTTTTCTGCAGTCTTTGCATAGTTTACTAGAATAATCTACTTAATTTATAATTTTAACAATATCTTGGCATCAATTTCTTGTAAATATGAGAAAATTCAAGAAAAAACGTAGGTAATACTTAGTAAAAAATAAGAAAATCCCGGGATTTTTGAGAAATAATCCCGGGATTTCGGGATTTCCCGTTTGGGATCCCTAGCCAATATTTACAGTAAACAAATAAAATAATATATGTGGACATTTATTTCAATATTTTCTTAAACAGATTCTATTTTAAAGAATCGGAGTTGAACCAGTGGTTGGCAACCGATTGCAAAAAACATGATCTGGCCCATTAAATTAGACAATCAAACAAGTAAATGAAAACTGATTTAAATATTGGGTCACCAGATCATTTATGGCACATTCAGATCTTGCATTTATAAAAAGTTATCCAGTATTTTCGTTCTGACAAGTAATTTCATCCTCAATGATTCCAAAATGAATTGAAAGTATACGATTATACAAACTAATATATCAAAGGATTAAAGCAAAGTTAGCTCATACTTTTATGTTATGGTCTCTTGAAATTGGTATATGCACGGATAAAAATATCACCAAGTTTTAAGTGAAAAAAAATAATTGTTAAAATTTAATTTCCATTTCAACAACATTTTTAATTGAATCAATTAAATATTTTGTTGATGCGATAAATTTCTAAATTTTTTTTCAATTGAACTTGTTTGTTGAAAATCAACAAACGTGTTTGTTGAAACTTAACAAGTTTTTTAATGTCTCGGTCGTTATCGTCAATTGAGCTGTAATTGAACCTCAAACCTACTAAATTAGAATTAATAAAAATACATCCCAATAAGCATTGAAAAATTAAAAATTCAAGTGCTTTAAATATTGCTTGAATTTGGTTTTATTTTAAGTATTTTTTTCGGTCAGAATCAAGTTAGTACAAAGTGAAATAATTTGTTTGTTTTTCGTTTGTTGTCAGTATTGAAAAACAAAATTGAAAAATCCAAATTCACAATTTTCCTGTAGAGATTTTAACAAAGTCTGAATTTCTTCCAAGGATTTTCTTCAAAAGGTGAGTCGCAATTGTTTCGAGCTAAATTCGATTCTTATATATATTCCCTTTTTTACATATTTCAGAAAAGTCCTACAAACTTCTACGCTTCCAGAGAATATAGGAACAAATAATGGAAACAATTGATACATCAAAAGTGTTATTCCGTGCGCAAAATCAAGCATCAAAAACAAAATAAATGTGTATGTATGTATTTTAAAAATAATATGTAAATGTTAATAAATTATACTAAAAATAATGAAAACCGTGTTTTTATGGCTTGGATTAAGCTTGAAGTTAGGGCTTCAAAACAAGTGTTATTATAATGTTGTTTGAACTTTAATTGAACTGTGATTCAAGGCTTGAATTCAAACATATTTACACTGTTATGTTCGACTGGAATTCCAGTGTCCCTTTTGCTGGAATATGCTATTGAATTACAGTGTAAATCAAGTATAAATCAAGGCTTGAAATTGGAAAATGGGACTGGAATTACGCTTGATTTCAACTTGAATTCCAGCAAAATTGCTTATTGGGATATTAATGACAATATTAATCGTATTTGGTCTATACGACGCGTTTGAAAAAACAACACTTTACTATAAAAAATAAAAATGCCCTGTTGGCTGTCCGTCTCCAATATACACAAATTGCCTGCACTTGTACGTACAAACCATACGTCAATGTGGCAATATTTGTGAAAAGGTGACACGGAGGAAATAAGAAGATAAACAGAGAAAATCTGAAGTAGAATGTTTGTATATGTCTGTTTGATCACTTCTGAAATTATTCATATAGAGACAATCTGACAATAAAAATATAAACAATAATACAATTTAATGGAAGATCACTGATGAAGTCTGTCCATAAAAAGGCAGAAACTAGATCTAGTCTGATTTGCAAATTTAATGTGTTTATAACTTTTGAAGAAGGTTTATTCTTCTTCTTAACCTCAAACCTACTAAACTGCATGTCGTTAACGAATTTGTTTGTTTGACAACTTTTTTATGCACTATTCACTTTTTATACATTTTTTTTATTTTTTTTTTTTAATAATAATACATTAAAAATAAAAAAAAATGTTTTTGGTGAAATTTTTTTCTATTTGACAATTTTTTTTATCTTAATTTCGTACAAAAACATTACTGTATTAAAAATTTAATTGAAAAGAGATCGAATAATGATGAACTAGTTCACATCATTCGAAAGAGTGAATCGTGCAACTGAATTAGTTCGTTCATGAACGTCACAACTCTAT
Organism: Leucophora obtusa; assembly: GCA_949987735.1. Taxonomy (NCBI): domain Eukaryota; kingdom Metazoa; phylum Arthropoda; class Insecta; order Diptera; family Anthomyiidae; genus Leucophora; species Leucophora obtusa. The sequence continues at coordinate 119,730,515 of OX465297.1, read as the reverse complement.
TATACACAAGCGTAAATGCTAACAAAAAATAGTAAAAGTGCAGAAATAAAATAAAAAACGAGTAAAACTGTTAAAGTCGGGCATTCCGACTATACAATACCCTACACCAGTCTGGTTAAAAGCCAACTAATGTTTGGATCCGAAATTCGAATGGGTTAAAATGGGACTTGTGTCAAAATTTTCTATAATGTGAGTCAGCGAACCAAATTTCATTAAAATATCTTAATATTTGCGATCTGCAGTTTGTAACCAAGCCAATTTTGGGGGGACCCTCATATGGGCACTAGGTCTAAACATGGACCGGTGTTAACCAAAATCAATAGGCTTCGTCCTTGGGCTGATATAGGTCTGTGTACCAAATTTCATCCAAATATCTTAATATTTGCGACCTGCAGCGTATAAACAATATAATTTTGGTAGGACCCTTATAAGGGCACTAGGTCTAAACATGATCCAATTTTCACCAAAATCAATAGGCTTCGTCCTTGGGCCAACATAGGTCTGTGTACCAAATTTTATCGAAATATCTTAATATTTGCGACCTGCAACGTATAAACAATATAATTTTGCGGGGACCCTTATATGGGCACTAGGTCTAAACATGGACCGATGTTCACCAAAATCAATAGGCTTCGTCCCTGGGCCAATATAGGTCTGTGTACCAAATACCAAATATCTTAATATTTGCGACCTGCAGCGTATAAACAATATAATTTTGGGAGGACCCTTATATGGGCACTAGGTCTAAACATGGACCGATGTTAACCAAAATCAATAGGCATCGTCCTTGGGCCGACATAGGTCGGTGTACCAACCCAGGTAGAAAAATACAAACGGCACAATGTCGGCCCGGTATTGGAGACGGTAGTACATGTACTGGCAATGCGTCGGATTTTCAACTTTCACTGTACTGGCATGTTGTCGAAATGATAACACCAATAAACGCTTGGCCGTAGTTATTTCCCAACGTTGGCGCAGGCTTGGGATTTTATTTTTTTGGTATTATCCCAGTACATTTAATAACAATTTTAGTAGTTTGCTAGTACTTTACTGTCCTTTTAGTGTACATCACAGATTTTTAATGCATTCTGTCGAAACTTCACAAGAAAAGAATGGCTATGTCTCTCTTACATAAATAATTTTGTAATAGGTGCAAAAACACATAAAACTTATAAAATTATTAATTTTAATAAATTAAAAAAAGCTCGTTAATTTTAAGAAAAAGGTACTGGCGAAGCACGTTTTAAGTAGTACCGGCATTTCGTAGAAAAAAGTGCTCTCCCAGTACAATTTTTGTTGCAACGTCGGTAATTTCTACCTGGGAAGTTTCATCAAAATACCTTAATATTTGCGACCTGTAGAGTGCGCACAAGAATGCATGGACAGACAGACAGACGGACATCGTTAAATCGAAATAAAAAAAAAATTCTGAGCCGATCGGTATACTATAAGGTGGGTCTAGGACCAATATTTTTTGGTGTTACAAACATCAGCACAAACTTATAATACCCTACCATATCTACCCAGGCAATAAAATACGATCGGCACAATATTGGCATATCATTGTCGATGGTCGCTTATGCGTTGGTACACTCATAGAAATAAGTTTGTAGAAAAGTTAGTAAAACTGTTAGTACTTCAACTTAACAAATTTTTAACTAATTTTTGGTTAAAATTTAATTTTTAGTTAATTTTTTTGCTACCTCCACATTATTAACTTATAAATTTTTTTGCTATTTTTTTGCTGAATTTAGTTACTAATTTTTAACAATAAATTTGCTAACTTTACAGTATTTTGCTGAATTTTAGTTACTAATTTTTAACAGAAGATTTGCTAATTTTACAAATTTTTTTGTAAACTAAACCACCAATTTTGGAGCGCTTATAAACAGAATGTTAAATGACTCTAAAAATTACTGCATATTTTTAACTCGCCAAAAATAATGCAAAAAGTTTTTAAATAAAGCTAAATTGAAATGGTTGAAAATTATTAAAATTTATGAGAAAATTTTCTATTTATCGTAATACATTAATTTTGAAAGATCAAGGTTTATTTTGGACGAACCATTTTCATATGAAAATTGTGATTAAAAGTATCTCTGGTGAGCAAGTGGAGTTTACGGGGATGACCCTAATTTTTTCCTCCCAATATTGTTCTTTTTAAGCTTATTTAAAGAATACGATATTTTTAATCGGCCACACCTTTCCTGTGGGTGGAGCTTTAGAGGTGAAAATGGAAACTCAAATAAATTCGGAAGTACATATCCGATCAGCAAACAATGAAAATCAAAAGAAGGGTCTCTGAAATACATTTTGTTATGGTCAACATATTATTGTCTATAAATATTACCACTTTTACAAAAAAACATTCTTGGGAAATTTTCATTCTCAATGTTAATGCCACCAAATTTCATCACCATTCAATGCCAATGAAATTTTTTTTCAATTTGCATTGATGAAAACAATGGTAATGAAATGTACACATAATTGAAGAAAAAGCATTGTAATATAAAAAAAAATATGAGAAATACGTGAATTTTTAATTTTTTTTCTTAATTTATTCTTTTATTAAAACATTAAAACAGATACTTCTTTCATCAATTATAAATGGGCATTTAGGCATTGAACAATGCTAATTGAAAAAATTTCAATTAATTGACACATTCAATAAACTGGTCCCAAGTATGTTTTTAAATACACATTTATTTTTTATTTGTTAATTTTCATTTCATTTGCTCCTTTTTTACCTTTTTCCAGTTCACTAGTAATCTGCAAAAGTTTTGTTGATTTCAGAAAATTTGAGCAAAAATTTTGTAGATTTAACAGTTTTTTTGCTATTTTTATTCTACTATTATTTAGCAATTTTTTTTGCTGATTTCAGCAAGTTAAATTGTTATTTGCAATTAACAAAAATTTAGCTCAAATATTACTAAAATTCTGTAAATTTAACAGTTTTTTTTTGCTATTTTCATTAAACTACTATTCAGCAATTTTTTTTGCTAATTTTAGCAGGTTAAATTGTTATTTGAAATTAACAACAATTTAACTCAAATATTACTAATATTCTGTAAATTTAACAGTTTTTTTTGCTGTTTTGATTTTATTAATATTTAGCAAACTGATTCTGCTAATATTAGCAGTTTTTTCTGCAGCATCATTTTCAACTAATTTTTAGTAACTTTTTCTGCTATTTTTACGGACTTATTTGTATGAGTGTAGAACGTGGGATTAACAATCTTGACAGTATTGTCCTGTTACCCGATTGATAACAGAGGACAACTTTTGGTTGGCGCTAACTTGCCAACTTACTAAAATCAGCAAAAAATTTTGCTAAATAATTAGTAGACTAAAAAAATCAAAAAAATGTAAAATTTTTAAAGTTTTTTTCTTCGATTTTTTTAATGCAAATAAAAATCTAGCTTTCTGAAATTAGCAGTTTACTATTTTTTTAGGAAATATTTCTGTTGATTTTAGCAGGATAGACCGCTATTGCATTCCATTAAATTTAACTTAAAAAAAACAAAAACCTTTTAGATATAACAATATATTGTTGCTAGTTTTAGTCTACTAATATTTAGCGGAATTTTCTGAACATTTTACAGTATAATTTGTCAAAAGTTAACACAAATATAACTAAAATTCTGTGAATTTAACAGTTTTAGTTTTGATGTTTATATCTTAGTAGTATTTAGCAATTAGCAATTTTTCTTTTTCATTAGTTTTTCTGATAGGGTGAGTCGGGGGGGGGGGGGGAGAAAACTGTTGAAGTTATGGCAGAAACCCCCTTTTAATAGCTTTATTACGAATGATTTGAGCCTGTTTTTTTGTGTTTGTTTTCCTACCTCTAGAAGTTTCATTAACCATGTAGATGTTACTTAATAGAATTAGAAAACTTTGTAAATTTTTATCAGATAATTTCTAACATTATTCTCGTCACTTTCCTATTGGGTCAGATGTACACACAAAACACATGGTACGATGATAATTCGAGATTGTTATAAATAACTATCATCATAATCATCATCACTACTGTAGTTCGTTGATTTTTTTGTTTTTTGTCAACGTCATTTAACATAATTGTTGTAAAGTTTTTTTTGTTTATTTAAAAAAATATTTTTTTTAATAGTTTGTTTTGTTTTTTCATCTCTTATTCTTTAGATTTTATTTATTTTTGGTTTTTTGTACATTTTCATTCAAGTTTGATGTTGTTTATTATGTTCAAACATAACATTGTGTTAAATGTACAATTTAATTCTAAGAATTTTTTGTTTATTTTGATGTTGTTGTACTATCAAGCATGATAATTATATGTTAGTTTTTGTTTTTAACAAACGCGTACGAATACGAGTGCAAACAGCCAACATATTTCCGATCAGTCAACATCATCATTCACATGTATGTTTTATTTATCATATAACTTTATTTATAAATCAATATCATGTTTATCATTAAATTGTTTGTTGGGTAATATACATTATTAGTAAAAGCGGGGCTTCCAAACCGGTGGTAAGTGTAACATTAGTGGCACACAAGATTCTGCAGTTATACACTTAAAATAATACGTCAGTAGAAAAATCTGTCAAACGGGTTTCAAAACGATTTGATTAATTTTTAACAAATTTTTAGTTGAAACACTGATTTAAGCAAAGATTTTAGTTATCTTCATTTAACACTATAATAAAAATTTCAGGGTAAATTTTCAAAACTATTTATAACTAATTTTTAAGAACCCATTCGTTAAATTTTAAAAAATTTATTGTTTAAATATAATATTTTCATGTTTCTGTTATTACCCGGTAGATGGCGCCACCAGTGTATCCGAAGTTTTAAAGATGGAGCTATTTCTTTCCCATTCCGATTTTTTAAGTTTATTAAAAAATTTAATTTTCCTACAAAAACGTTTTTGCAAATATTTCTTAAACTATAGCTAATTTTAAAATTTTATGGCCATATTCGTGATCTGCGTGCCAAAGTCTATTAGAAATGATGTGTCGTAACTCCGATGCATCAAATTTTTCCAATTTTGTTGTACTGTGTTATTTAGCAAACTAAAATTTGACTAAAATATAACTAAAATTTTATATATTTAACATTCATATTTTTACTGTTAATATTTAGCAAAAATAATCTGCTGATTTTAGTAGTTGTTTCTGCAAGGTAATTTTTAACTAATTTTGAGTAGTTTTGATTAAAATTTTTACCGCCTTTTTATTATCGTAGGGCACTAATAGAAACTTGTTCCTAAGAAAATATCAGGTTATGAGAATATTTTCGTATAGAAAAAACCGCCTTTCTGTAGGAAATCCTGTGTCCTTTTTTCTATGGAAAAGCATCAGATTCAGAAAATGTTTCCTATAGAACAACCTCAGATTTTGGGGAGTTTTACTAGAGAAAAGTTTTAAATCCGACAAAATTTCTTGTACAGAAAAATTTTTTGGAAGAGCGATTTTCTACGGAGAGTTTTCTGTAGAAAGTCCTCCAGAGGGGTTTTCTATAGCAGAAAGTCCTGGTAGTCGAAGAAATCCGGATGGCGTTTACAGGAAAACATCATCAGAATATGAGAATTTTTTTTAAAAAATGTCACAATCGAGGGCTCCTCTTATTTAGAAAAAAGTACTTAAAATTTCTTACACAAAAGTACAATTTTCTGTAGAAATGTGTTCAAAATCTGAAGGGTTTTCTATAGGAAAAAGACATCAAAAACTAAAGCTTTTTCAATAGAAAAAATTGGTTAGGTACTGATAAATTTTTTTTATAGAAAGTTCCAGATTCTAAACCAATTGATAGAAGAACGTTTTCAGAGGCAGATACCTTTTTCGATAGGAAAAATGTAATAAGAAAAGCGACAGTTATTAAGCACTTTTTGTTACGGAAAATCCTTAGACTCTAAGCCAGGGCTGGCAAAACTATGACACGCGTGTCAGTAGTGGCACGCGAGTGGATTTTAGGTGGCACGCGAAGTTTTGTTGAATATTTTCAAAAAATTTAAACTATTAGAAGACCAGCAAAAAACTCAGTTAAATGTTAAATTTCGCTACAAAAATGTTTGATTTAACTCCATAATGGTGACATTTTTCATAGAGCTTGTAAATCGTCTTTTAAAATGAATAAAACTCTGTATTTCCATCATTTTGTTTAAAGAAATATGGTTAATACGGGAACCCGCAAATTCGATTATCAGAAAATTCTGGGAAAATTTAAAAAATTCTAGATTGAAAGAAGTTTAAATGTTTCGATGAGAAAATGCCTCATAAATAAAAAGTTACAGAAAATTGCACAAAAATGGAAAACAACTAGTAATAAAATTTAATCTAAAAAATTGTTTTTTTTAAGGGAAAATAGGTGCTACGAAATAACCCTGAATGAAATGAAGGTTGAAAATAAGTTTCATAATGAAATAACCTTCTTTGTTGGAATTTGAAATTGGGCTTTGATCGTGTGTCGCAGAGCCATTTCATCTGAAATAGAAATTTCTCTATTCAAATCCATAATATTCGCTTTTTATTCATTATTGTGATGATAAAAGAAGCGCGATTTATTTTATCAAAATCAAATTTTTGCCCGAATCACAGTTTTCAACTAGTTTCTTAAGTACTTAAATAATTAATGGCGCCAAATAATTTTACTTTTTTTTAACAAAATGAAATATCCACCAAGAATGGAATAACCCCCCAAAAAAATGAAAAGGCAATAATTTTCAAACTGTTTTAATTTTATTTCATTGGGGATTTTTTCATAATGAAGTAATCTCAATATTTAAAGATTAAATAAACTCCCAAAAATTAAATAACCATCAAACATTTTTACGTCATTTCATGGATGTTATTTAATTTTCCCTTTGGGGGTTATTTCATGGGGGTTATCCATAGCGCTGATAAATATGTACATCTGCGATGATATTTTTAAGAGAAATTTTAAAAGTTTTTAAAAAAGGACTTTTAAAAGACAACTAAAGTTAAGGTGGCACGCGAGAAATTTTTACAAAAAATTTGTCCGTTTCTGGCACGCAGCGAAAAATGTCTTGCCACCCCTGCTATAAACACTGTTTATATAACAAAAACATTAGATTATAAGCCTTACATTCTGAAAAATATTTTCCTTCAGAAACTGCCTCATGAAGAAGTCTTTTTCTATTGGAATAATCATTTTTGTATCGTAAAATACTAATGTATTTTCTTACTTTCATAGCAAATTAATTCGAAACTGATCATATTACTTAATACGTTTCGATTAGGATTCATCGGACAGATAAACAAAATTTATCGTTATCTCTCAAGTCTAGATGTTGCACAGACAGTTCATGCACAAAAGTACAGAATTCTCGTTTCGTTGAATTTTTGTACGTTGTCTAATGATTCGGTATGTGTATTCAAGTCATCGTTTTCTTATTGCGGTAACTGAATTACGAGGTTGCAGCAACCGAATCAATTCGGCTGGCAAAAAATTCCGTTGCCACAACGGAATTGTTCTGAGAGTGTGTACTTACGAATTATATTGGCTTGTAAAACTAAATTTTTCTTCTCTACAACATATCAGAAGCTCATTGAGATCTGCCGGTCCGCGTTGGGAGTCTTTCCTTGTTAGTCGTGCTATGATAGTGTTTATGATATCGCAAAAACAAGTAAATTTTACTTTTGAAATAATTATATTTAAACAAATTTTGATTTTCGAAAAAATAAATATTTTTGCATTTTGCTGTCGGCTTTAGCCGAAAATTGGCTCAGTCGATTAATGTCGGCGGCTGAATCGGCTTGGCAAATGTGTCGACTGGCTTGTATCTCTGGTGGAAACGCTAGTGAGGGCGATGGCAAACTTTTCTGCGTGCAATTTTCGGAAACTTTTGTGCGCAGAGTAAAAGTTAAAATTGAACTTAATACATCTAAAAATCCCGACAGAAATGCTAAGAAGAACGTTGATACCAAAAAACGAGCAAAACTCTGTGCCAGAGCTTCGAAGAATTAATTCCCTAATTCCCTTTTTTTTAACTGAATTTATATTTTAGGAATGAATTCCCTGACCAAACTTAAGGAATTGAATGAATTCCTTTTTTTTTCATTCGATTTATATTAAAGGAATTCATTCATTTTTTTCTAATGCCTTCATAAAATTTTATGAATTCATTCAACCAGGAATTTATTCAATTCTAATTAATTCAACTTTTGGCCAAGGAATTCATTCAATTCGAGTTAATTCAACTTTTGGTCAAGGAATTCATTCAATTCTAGTTAATTCAACTTTTGGTCAAGGAATTCATTCAAGATAATTCAACTTTTGGTCAAGGAATTCATTCAATTCTAGTTAATTCAACTTTTAGTCAAGGAATTCATTCAATTCTAGTTAATTCAACTTTTAGTCAAGGAATTAAATTTATTTCGTTTAATTCTCTAAGGAATTAAATTTTTTTCGTTTAATTCCCTGAATTAAGTTTTGAATTCCTAGGGAATTAAACAAAAAAAATTTAATTCCTAGGGAATTAAACGAAAAAAATTTAATTCCTTGACTAAAAGTTGAATTAACTAGAATTGAATGAATTCCTTGACTAAAAGTTGAATTAACTAGAATTGAATGAATTCCTTGACCAAAAGTTGAATTAACTAGAATTCAATGAATTCCTTGACCAAAAGTTGAATTAACTAGAATTGAATGAATTCCTTGACCAAAAGTTGAATTAACTATAATTGAATGAATTCCTTGATCAAAAGTTGAATTAAGTGCACAGTTGAATGAATTCCTTAGCCAAAAGTTGAATTAACTAGAATTGAATGAATTCCTTGACTTCAAATTGAATTAAATAGTGTTGAATAAATTCTTTAGTGAATGAAATATTTATTTTTAATTCTTTACGCTTTGGTCAGGGAATTCATTCTATAAATTTTAATTCTTTGAATACATTCACAGGAATTAATTTCTGCTTATGTCTTATTGATGAATTCATTCCTTGAATTAAAGAATTAAATTAAATTTTTGGAAATTCATTCCAAAAAGGAATTAATTCTTTAAAGCTCTGCTCTGTGTTACATTTTTTAGTGGAGCACTTTTATTAAATCAAAAATATTATTGTAAAACAAATATGTATTTTTTATTCAAGGCATGTTTTTTAATTAAAAAATAAATTAAAATCAACGAATTCGATTTTTAAATTTTGCTTTGAATTTCAGCAAACCAATTTTTTGATATGACAACATCGTTTGTTAAAATTTGCTTGGGATTCCAACAAATGTTGTTGTTGGCTATTAAATTGAAATAAGTTAAACAATCAAGTAACAAACATGTTGTTTGTATTTAAAAAATCAATTGTAGGCGCAATTTCAATTAAAAGTTTAATTGTATTTACACAAAGTTTAATTTTATTTACAAATTATTTTTATTTGTGAATATTAACATTTCGAAGATATTATTAAATACAAAAAGTTTTGAAAAATCGACGCCACGGCTTCAAAGTAATTTTTTAAAAATCTAAGAATATTGTCAAAATTTAATTTCAGCAAAACTAATATAAATGAGGGATAACAAAAATAAAATTTAAAACTAAAAAAAAAAAACAAGCTGTCGCGACGTCTAAATAATTTTTTTTTAAATCTACACAGAAAAAATAATTAACCTAAAATATCTAATTAAACATATGATAAAAATAAAAACTGATTTTAATCAAATATTTGATTAAATCAATTAATATTTAAATTGTTTCAATTAATCGTATACAATTTTTAGTAATTAATAGTATCATTTGAGTGATAGGTGCAAAATCAATTAAAATTTTAATTAATATAATGAATTTCGTAATTAAAACCCGTTTTTAGTCTTTTCTGTGTAAGAAAATTGTAAACAAATTTTTTTCAGCAAAATAAGCATATTAGAGCGGTAAGATTTGAAATATTCAAGACTTTATTTTTTTGGGCAATCTATTGTCCATCCTAGCTACTTTTTTTCAGTATTGGTGATGGGAATATCATTTACAAAAGAAAACGAACCTAGTGTCTATTATTTGTATTATTTTCAAATTTCTTTGGTAACGAAACGTTGACAATTCGCCAATACTGGAGTATACATAGTAGATATGGGTAGTCAATGTGTTGTCAATTGCTCTTTATTCTAAAATTCATTTAAATTTGATTAATGTGAGCATTAAATAATTTTTTTTAATCGATTGATCTATGTATAACAGCAATGACATATTTCGATAAATTAGATCTAATTTTTTTACAATATAAAAAACTCAATCATACAAAATTCCAATCAACCAATACTCAAAGCAAAGATTTCCAAGTAGTCATTAATTAAAACTCTGTAAATACGAGTAAAACAATTTTTTAAGGAAACCGAAGAAAATCACAGTCCTAAAAAATTAAAAGAAATTGTTCTCTTTTACCTAAAAGAAAGCACTTGTAAGTAAATATTCTTTTAAACAACATTGAAAGGATATTTATTTGTGACAATTTTTCACACAACAGGACAAGACTGAATATATAAATATGGGGTCAATATATCAACTGTTGTTTGTATAGCGTTGTACATTTATTACTACCTGCTTAAATGTGTTTGAATGGGATAAAAAGTGAATTTATTATTTGATGTGTTGAAAGTATATACGAAGAACATATTTTAAAAACCAGTAGTAAGTAGTTGTTGAATGGTTAGAGTTAGTTCAGCTCTTCTTTTTCGTATTGTCGACCTGTTTTAAATGAATATTAAGTTAATGTCATGTGAAATACCCTGAAATAAGTAATAACTCAAATGTCACATAGCATGATTTGTTAATAATGTTCACATAAGAACATACAATGTTGTCCTCACTTCAGACAAAATATACCTATAGCATAGTAAACTGTTTGTCCATTGGAAAAATTTCATTTGTATTCATTTCCTCCAATATTTATTACACCTGCCAACAATTGACACAAAGCAATTGATATTTTAGTTAGTGGATGTTAAATTATCCTAAATTAATATTAGAACCAGTTTTATAGTCAGAACTAAGAATGTTTTTTGTCTTAAATATTTCTTAAGAAATTAAGAATTAAGAAAAAAAAAGTTGGAATTCTCACGCTCCACAACCCTAAAAATATGCCACTATGAAAATAAATATAGTCTGATGAAAAAAAATCACCAAAAAAGTTTTGTTTAGAGGTTTCACATCGCAATTGAAGTTTCGAGGTTGTACTTGTTCTATTATTTTTAATTAATTAGGTAATTCACAAGGGGTGTGCTGTCTGTTGTATCGTCCTAACAAAAGCAGAGTTGTTAAAGTTTTTATTTGAGTTTAACAACGATTTTCTATTGAGTTTTCTTTCTGTTAGCACACTCAAGCATAGGACACTTAACATACGTAAAAATGTCGTATTGTCCCTACGGGGAATGAGGAGTCAATTGCCCACCAAGGACCTATCCCATAACCACACAACTAAGCGAGACAGAGAAAAACTGACAAAATGTGACCTTATACGCCCTCAAATGATATGGACTAGACCCGGGGAGGGTTCCGAGACCCTAAATTTGGATAAATTCTACGACTCAGTATAATTACAGATAAAACTGTAGTTTTACTAATTTTTGACTTAAATTTAGATTTGTTAAATTTAACAAAAAAAAAAGTGTTAAAATCAACAAATTTTATTTTAAGCCAAAAAACAGGAATAAACTTTGTTAAAGTAACAAATTTTTCTGTCTAGCCAACAGACGTATTATTTTGAGTGTACTATTGATACTACTCTTTCTTTTTAACTATAGACCAACACTCAGGGGATGCCCCCTACTAATGCAATGCATTGTGTTGATATCAGGAAAATAGGTTATGGGGAGGAGGAAATATGGAGTAGACTTGAACTTCTCTAGATTGTAAGTATCAGGAAAGACATCTGCGGGCAGTTTATTCCACATACGGGCGATTCGACTAATGAACGAATTCTCTCTATAATGCGTTGTACGACTAACTGGACAATCGACCACAAACGGATGAGATCTACTAGACAAGCGAGTGTTACAGACAAAAACACGGGACCTCAGGATAAGTACACTTATCTCAGCAGAATACTTCCCATGGTAGTAACGATAGAACAGTGTTACACAACCCACATTCCGACGATGCTGCAATGAGTCAATATAGCTGGATTCCCTACTGGGCTCCAAAATAGACTTTGAAGCCCCTGCCCATATATGGGAGTTGTATTCCATCTTCGGCCGGATATATGTGGTATAAATAGTGAGAAGATCAGAAGAAGTGAAGTAGTTCTTACACCGGTTAAGAAAGCCAAGACACTTGAATGCCTCTTTCGACACTTGAATGACGTGATCCTTCCAACGGACATCACACTGTATTCTCATGCCCAGAACGTCAAGAGCTTCAGATTCCTCAATACTGATACCACCCATGTATACAGATGACATTGATGGCTCAGCGGTCCTATGAGTCAGCAAACAACATTGGGTCTTGCGTGGATTAAAATCGACCCTATTCACGCGACCCCACTCGGAGATTGTAATTAGGTCCTGATTGAGTGTACACAAGGCTTGGCCTATGATCAAAGGAATATGAATGGCAAATGTTGCTGTCATCTGCAAAAGAGTAGATAGGATTGGAAGTCTGAGAGAAAGTCATTCAGAAAGATAAGAAAGAGAGAAGGAGAAAGAACAGAGCCTTGTGGTACCCCTGCATTCAACTAAAACTCATTAGATGAGACCCCATCTATAACACCTCTTATAGTGCGATCCCTGAGAAAACTCGATATGAATCGAGAGAAGTCATCACCGACACCAAAAGCAATAAGCTTTGATACGAGTGCTTTATGCCACACACGATCAAATGCCTTGGAAATATCCAGCGCAACCACTTTGCTTTAACCAAATCTGTGAATAGACCGACTCCAACGCTCCGAAAGGAATGCCATCAGGTCTCCCGTAGAACGAATTCTACGAAAGCCATACTGTCGATCATTAAGAAGCAAATTGGATTCAAGATAATTAACAAGATGGTAGTTAACCATGCTCTCCATGACCTTCGAGAGCGAAGAGGAGATTGTGATTGGGCGGTAATTATCAGGGTTAGTAGCCGCACCCTTTTTGGGGATTGGCTGGACATTGGCAATCTTCCAACACGATGGAAAGATACCCATGCGGTACGACGTTTCAGTACCAGCGCTGGTACACCATCCGGGCCCGTTGACTTATTTACGTCTAGCTTCGCAAGAACCCTTTTAACTGCTCGAGGACGAAAGAATATCTTGGGCATAGTATGTGATACTCTTTCGAGCACGGCCAGTGGTTGACCGCTTTCCGGCAGAAACGAATTTTCCGCGAATAGTTCAGCCAGCAGGTTGGCTTTATCAACCGGGTCAGTGAATATTAGGTCATCCTTGGGATAGAGGAACTAGCATTATCCTTTACTCTTTTAACGAATGACCAAAAGGTCTTACTGCCAGCAGCAAGAACTTTAGCACGCAGACACTGTTCGTGCAGAAACTTTTCACGTCTTAGTACTTTGGCACATTCAGTTCTCGCCTGTTTACACAGCATATCAGTATTGATGTTCTTATTCGCACGCCAATTACTGAAAGCTTCCTCTCTGGATCTGACTGCATTTCTGCACATCTGGTTAAACCAACACTTATGTTTGGACTTAGCCGGAATGTACTTTGAAGGAATAAAAAATTTCATTCCAAGCAAAATCACGCGTTCAACAATTTTCGCAGCGGCGTCAACATTGTCATCCAAGAAACATAGGCATAAAAGGGTATTTTAAATTTAAAGTCGGCTTTATTTTTAATCATACGGTTTTGTTCATTTTGTGTATGAAAACCCTACAAAAATATTTATATTTTAAAACATTTTGATTGGTTGGAAATAAATTAACCAATCAGAATGCTCCAAAAATAAACGAAGTCAAGGCATGCTGCCACCCATTATTTTAACTAAAGTCGACTTTAACTAAAATATACGTTTGAAAAATATTGACAGTAAGGCTGATAGTTTCCAGTTGAATTTCCGATAAAAATCGTTAAGTTCGACCCAACGAGCCTTTTCATAAATTAGAACAGAGCGTTTCGTGGCCGCTATGAAGCCTGGATTATGAAAAGGATACGGAAATGGTAGTGATCCGAGTTACCGAGAGGTGCAAACGATCTCACTTCATACTTTTCAGGGTGCGAAGTGAGAAAAAGATCGAGAGTATTTTGAGGCTGCCCTTCAACACACGGAATGTGTGTTGGCTCATTCACCAACTGCACCAGGTGATTGTGTGCGGCGAAAAGTTAGACGTAATTTCATTTGAAAAGAAAATCATTTCTGGTAATTTTTCCACTCTTTCTAAATTTACTATTTTTTACTAGAAATGTAAACAAACAGACCTATTATTTCCAAAATCTAACTAACACCAATAACACTAATAAAAAAAGTCTGTTAAAACTACTAAAAATTATCTGAAAAGATTATTTTTGCTAAATATTGATAAGACAGAAGAGGCAAAAATAAAACTGTGAAGTATACAGAATTTTAGTTATATTTAAGTTAAATTTTAGTTAGTATAAAATAACAACTTAACCTGCTAAATCAGCAAAAAGTTTGGTAAATAATTAGTAGACTAAAAAATCACAAAAATAATTTAAAATCTTCAGAGTTTTATTCGATTTTTGTTATTTCAAATATAAATCTACACTTTCGAAATCAGCAGTTTAATATTTTTTTTTTCAGCAAATATTTCTGTTGATTTTAGGAGGATAGACTGCTATTTGCATTCAACTAAATTTAACTAAAAATAAAATTTTTATAGATATAACAGTTTGTTTTTGCTATTTTTATTCTACTATATTTAGCAAAATTTTCTGTAGATTTTACAGTATAATTTGTCATTTTCAGTTAACTAAAAGTTAACTCAAATATAATTTAAATTCTGCAATTATAACAGTTTTATTTTTGCCATTCTTATTTTACTAGTATGCTGCTAAGAAATCTGCTAATTTTAGCACGATTTGATGGTTACTTTTATTTTGTTTTCCATTTCGTTTAGAAAAATTTTTGTTACTACTAAATAAAAATTACATTTGTCGATGGCTGAAATGATATTTTGCGAAAAACAAATTTATAGCAAAGTATAAATTTACAAGGATTTTATATTCACTGGTGTTTCTTTACTTAACAAACCATTTCAATTCCTTTTCAAATAAAATATAAAATATAAAAGTATCAAAAAACCACCCTAATTTCTAAAATATTTTTAAAAAAATCTCCAGATAATTATTTATCGGTAAGTTTTGAAGAAAATTACATTGAATATGGTACAATTGTAGTTGTACCGTATTTTGGGAAATTTATGCATGGGTGCGTATGAGTAATATATAGGGCAAGGAATTTCATGCGCTTAAAAATAGAAAATATACGCGTAAAACATGCGGCTAAAAAAGAAAAATATGCAGCAAAAACATAAAAAATATGCACTAAAAACTATTATTTTTGCAAAACTAATGCACTTAAAAACTTAAAAATATATGCAAACAGTCACAGAACTCTAAGCTTTTCCATAGGTCAATAAGGTTTTTAAGAATGTTTATTTGTGTTTTTTCGCGTTCCGCGATTATTTTGCAATTTTTTAAGTGCGGTTTTTTTAAATTTATAATCTAGGGACTATAACACCCATTTCATAGAACAAAGTTCGGTGGCTAGTTG